>JAJLSR010000001.1:857988-1497107 GCA_030567635.1 Nakazawaea wickerhamii
AAAAAAAAAAAAAAAAAAAAAAAAGATTTTGGCATTTCTGCACAGTATTAAAAAAGAAGCATAACATAAAAGTTACAAAATATCAAGGCGATGCAAGAACAATATAATTCTAATCATCATAATCAAGTGCCACTGAAAGTGCCCGCTCCAGTGGTGTCCACGACACCGACGTGTTCTAGTATAATACCCATAAGGCTGGCCAAGTCGCGACTAGAATACTCGCCGGCTAATTCTGCTACTCACTCATCGAGCATATCATCACTAGGATTGGTAGATAATAGGTTGGATACGCATATATCAAATGATAGTAATATCATGGACAACTCGTCGAATTCGTCATCGGATCAAGACGAAGATGAACAAGATCTGGATATCAATATGATACGAAATGATAATTCAAAATTTGATAAATCTAATATACTGAGAAGAAGTTTTGATGAAGTTTTCAAAATGGATAATTTAGCATCACCTATCACTAATAAATTTAAATTAATTTCATATACAGATAGTGGATCACAACATCAAATATTAACACCAACAAGTTCACCATCATCATCACAAAGAAATTCACCAAATATTTTTTTCAAAAAATTTATGTCAAAATCAGCATTAAAACCTCAATCTAGATCCTTCAAGAGGGTGACAAAGGAGTTATTACAAGAATCACAACCGTTCCAAGCAGAGATAGATAATGAAGCTGCAGTGACGTTACTGTTAAAAGATGAAGAATTAATCTTAGAGAAAGGTGCATTCAGTACAAATGATAATCTTATGAAATTCGAAAATTTGAAAAAATATGAATTAATCAATAGAGCCAACAAGCTTTGGAGCCACGCTCATAGTGTGAATCGTAATAATGGACTGGATCAGGATACTGATCATAGTAGTAGAAAGAGAAAATCAATTGATATTAATAATAATAAAGTCATTGACCATTCATCAAATAAGAGAAGAGTCGTTTCCACATCTCCGAATTTAAATGGATCCACATCACCATTGATCCCAGTAAGTAGAAGAAACTCAAAACTCATGCAATCTACCAGTGATGATTTGGAGAAGATGTCAATATAACGGTAATTTCTTATCCGGTGATGTTTGAGACAGCCCCTGTTTTTGTGTAACGATAAAAAAATTAAAAAAATTTAAAGGAAGTGTGATTGAATTGCTCTAAAGTGTTATGATCAACAACCTTCAAAGAGATATAGGACTGTAAATAAATATCTAAATATAGCATGTTAAATTTTACGAAATCGTCAATTAAAAAAATTCAACCAATTTCTTCATCATTTTTAAGAACAATGGTTACTTCAAGAGCTATCATTTATTCTAAATACGACAAGGATCCACTGAGTGTTTTAAAATTACATAAATATGAAATTGATGATCCTGCATCAGATGAAATCATCATTCAAAGTGTCGCACATCCTATCAATCCTTCAGATTTGAACCAAGTTCAAGGGGTTTACCCAAGTAGACCAGAGATGTCTACGCTGTTAGGTACACTGGAACCAAGTGCTGTTGCCGGTAATGAGGGTCTTTTCAAAGTCATCGCCAAGGGTTCACTGGTCACAGATTTCGAAATTGATGATTGGTGTATCCCATCACAGGTCAATTTCGGTACTTGGAGATCTCATGCCTTGGGTAAGCTGTCCGAATTCACTAAATTACCTAAGACCATCTCCAAGAATCAAGCTGCTACTATCTCAGTTAACCCGGGAACTGCGTATTTGATGTTAACTAAATACGTTGACTTGAAACCGGGTGATTGGGTTGTACAAAATGGTGGTAATAGTGCAGTGGGTAAATTTGTCATTCAAATCGCTAAGAGTATGGGTATAAACACCATTAACGTCGTTAGAGATAGACCTAATATTGAAGAATTGAAAAAGGAATTATACGATTTAGGTGCAACAAAAGTTATCACTGATAAGGAAAATGAATCCAGGGATTTTACTTCAACTTTCAAAGAATGGACAAAAGGTGCACAAGTTAAACTAGCATTGAATTGTGTTGGTGGTAATTCGTCTACTGCTATCGCAAGAAAATTATCCCATGGAGGTCAAATTGTCTCGTATGGTGGAATGTCAATGAAACCGGTACTGATTCCAACCTCGTTATTTATCTTTAAAGATATCAAACTGTTTGGATTTTGGATCACTGCTATCTCCGTGCTGGATCCAAAGGGTAAGGCCACTATCACAAAGAAAGTTGTTGAATTGATGCTGAATGGTGCTATAAAAGATTTTGAGGTAAATCATAAAGATATCAATATCGATACAGATTCTGATGAATTATTTTTACAAAGATATCATGAAGCACTTGTCGATTCTCAAAAGGCAAAGCAATTGATTTATTATAACTAAATTGTATAGATTTGGTATTTATTAATTATTTATTTATTATTTTCATGGGAAACGTTAAAAATTATTTTATAATCATGAATTGTAGATGTCGTACAAATCTTTTTACAAGAAGTAAAAAAAATAAAAAATGAAGGGAATAAAAAAATAAAAGCCCGACGCGGGGGTCGAACCCGCAACCTTTTGATATCTAAATCATAAGAGTCAAACGCTCTACCGATTGAGCTAGCCAGGCATTTTATACACGAAAAATCATGTGAATTGAATCATTCCCCGACCACTCCAAAATTGGATTTAAATCTCATTAGAAATCAGGTAAATAATCTACACGGTCGTTACAATTTTATAACTAATTAATCATTCAGTCATGGGAAATAAATAATTTTAAATAAATAATATAAAAATAGTCACAAAAGATTCAACTTAGTAAGAATGCAGCATTTTTATAAAAATCTAACATTGGATTTTCACCTTTTCTAGTTGTTGTTGCCTCGATGTCAGCCCATTGTTGGAGGAAATCACGATGCGTGGAGACTTTTGATAATTTCCCAACTGTCTGTCTATAGATTTCCCTAGCGAGATCGAAATTTGTTGGAAACATTATATCGAAATAACCCTGTTGTACCATATATGAGTCCATTGTGATCATTCTACCGTTCAACACAGTTTGCACCACTGGTGCATTATAACCTGGTATAGTGTCTGGCAAGCTACTAAAATCAGATGAAATCAATTGATGTTCCGGGAATTTAATCTTCAAAATGTGAAAGAATTTGAGTAATCTCGTTGGAATATATTCCAGATCTGATAAATTTGATTTAAATGGATTTAACGAACATTTTAATTTATTCCAATAAGTTCTATGCAATGGATGTTTACTGCCAATTTTGCGACGCCATGATGCATTTAATAATGAGAATTCACTATGTTCTCTCATTGTTAAAAACAGTTGTGCCCATGGATCTAATTTTGGACTGAAAAATTCTTTGAAATCACCCTTGTCATCTATCACTACATAACCTTGGTGAGGTTGTCCGGTGTTAACGTCATATCTTATCACGTCATGACTGAAATTATCAAACACTTCCAAAGCGATAAAGAAACATGGATCATAAACGGTATCATTCCATTCAAATATAGATTTATTAATAATTTCAATCTTGTCCAGATGTTTATCAAATTTTATCTCTTGCTGTCTTTGTGATAACTTGTCGGAGATTTCAATAATCTTATATTTGGTCCTTGCGTAGACTTGTGGTTTGGTCAGTTCAATATAATTTAGGATATCCATCATTAAAGTTCCATTACCTCCACCCATCTCATAAATTAATAAATCCTTGTAAGGATATTGATTTAACATATAATTTACTAATAAATATCTTGCCAACAGTTCTCCATAATACGGCTGGAATAACTCTGTAGGGGTATGCCATAACTGCATCGAGGGTCTCTTATCCTCTTTACCTGTTTTGGGATCTTCTACATGATGTGATTCATCATATTTCTTATATGACTGCAGCCATGCATCTAAAAATTCGTCCTGTGTGTCTAATGAGTTATAATCAAATGGTTTAGTTGGATGATAAATTTCCACCTCTTTACTGAAATATCCATAATCTCTGTTATATAAAGAATCTTCAATGAAATCACGAGATAACATTTTGATATTCTTGGGTCTCTTCAATGCAGCATTCTTGACTTGCAGCGATCTCTTGTACAATTTCTCAAAAGTCGTAAGTGGTAAAGCATTGAATTGCTTCTCCACCTCATTAGGGTCCAACGAATCAAACCCACCAGAGTCCCATATTTTCTTAGAAATCAGCAGGTCATCTTCAATTTCACTAGTAGTTGGCAATTCATCATCAGGTAATTTGTAAATTCTAGTAGTTGGATTGATAGTGTAATCATGAATCACTTCACTCAGATTGGGGAACTTCTTCTTTTGAGAAGCCAGATATGGTCGAACACCTCGAGGAATTCTCAAACTCAACCGGATTCCGTAATTGAGCATTAGAATGTGTTAAGTGTATCCGTATATCAAGTGTCTTTTATATATATCTTTCCTTCGATAATCTCTTTTTCCTCTTTACACACAGAAAGAAAAAAAAAATTCAGTTTAAAAAATTTTGATATTAATGGAGAACAATTGGTTAAATTATATATAGGTAATATACATTAGCAATGGGTGTGCCAGCGCTATTTAGGTGGTTATCGAGAAAGTATCCTAAGATCTTGTCTCCCGTTATCGACGAGGAAGATAAAGTTATAGATGGGGTGGTCATACCACTGAGATATGAGGACCCTAATCCTAATGGAGAATTAGATAATTTATACCTTGATATGAACGGTATTGTTCATCCATGTTCACATCCAGAGAATAAGCCTCCTCCATCCACGGAAGAGGAGATGATGTTGGATATTTTCAAGTATACAGATAGAGTCTTGAGAATGGCTAGACCTAGAAAAATATTGATGATTGCAGTTGATGGTGTAGCTCCAAGAGCTAAGATGAATCAGCAGAGAGCAAGAAGATTTAGAGCTGCTCAAGACGCCAAGATTCAGAATGAGGAGAAGGCAAGGCAGATGAAAGAGATGGAAGACCGTGGTGAAATTATCGATGAAGCAATCAAGGCTAAGAGAACTTGGGACTCAAATGCTATTACTCCAGGTACACCATTCATGGACACTTTAGCTGCAAGTTTAAGATTTTGGGTTAGTTACAAATTGAGTAATGACCCTGGGTGGGCAAATTTACAAGTCATCATAAGTGATGCCACTGTTCCAGGTGAAGGTGAACATAAGATTATGAATTTTATACGTTCACAACGTGCTGATCCTGAACATAACCCTAATACGACACACTGTATTTATGGTTTAGATGCCGATTTGATTTTCTTGAGTTTGGTGACACATGAACCTCATTTCAGAGTCTTGAGAGAGGATGTCTTTGCCAGAGATAATAGAGCTATGAAATTGAAAGATCAATTGAATGTCACTGAGCTGGAGAGGGAAGCTATTCAGGAGATGGATGACAAAAAGCCATTTTTGTGGTTGCATACTCATATCTTGAGAGAATATCTTGAAGTAGAGTTAAATATACCCGGTTTGCAATTCAAATATGATCTTGAAAGGGCTATTGACGATTGGGTCTTCATGTGTTTCTTCGTCGGTAATGATTTCTTACCACACTTACCGTCATTGGACGTCAGAGATAACGGTATCGATATCCTTGTCGGGATCTGGAAGAGAACATTACCTAAATTGAAATCGTATATCACTTGTGATGGTAATATCAATTTGGCAGGTGTTGAAAAATTATTAGAAGGATTATCAATGCAAGAAGATAATATCTTTAGGAAAAGACAAGAAAGGGAAAACAGGTATACGCAGAATCAAAAGAGGAGACAATTTGAAAGTGCTGGATACGAGAATCAACAAAAATCAAGAGTAATTGTGCCCGCTAATAAGATTAGAGAAAATTTAGAGAATGCACAAGTTTTCAGTACCACGACCGGTAAAAACGTCACTGAAGGTTTACAATTGAACAACAGAGAGATGGCCAAGTATAACGACAAGATAACCATGGCTGGGATAGCTCATCAGGGTGCCAAGGATGTGTTAACTGCTCCTGAGGAGCAACCACCACTGGCTGAGCCTATTGACGCTGTCGATATCAAAGTCAAAAACGAGTCTAATTTAAGTGCCGCCGCAGCGTTGAAACTGAAACTACTCACAAGTGCACCACTGAGTGAACCTTCAGTGGGGGAGAAGAGAAAATTAGAGCCATCGGATGATTCAGGTGTCGATATGGAAGAGCTGGACGCTAATGGGGATACCATCAAGATGTACGAGCCAGGGTACCGTGACAGATACTATCGTCAAAAATTCCACTGTGAGACAGATGAAGAGATCAAGCTGACTCAGAAACTGGTTGTCAAATCGTATATCGAAGGTGTGTGTTGGGTGTTATTGTATTATTATCAAGGTTGTCCCTCGTGGAATTGGTATTACCCATACCATTACGCGCCATTCGGTAGAGATTTCAGTGATTTAAGTGATATCGAAGTGAAGTTCAAGCAAGGGGCACCTTTTAGGCCATTTGAACAATTGATGTCCGTGTTGCCGCTGGCGTCTGGTCATACCTTACCGGAGGTGTTTAGACCATTGATGAGTGACCCGGACTCTGTGATTATCGACTTCTATCCAGAGGAATTCGAAATCGATATGAACGGGAAGAAGATGTCATGGCAAGGTATCCCATTATTGCCATTCATTGATGAAGAGAGGTTATTACCGCTGGTTCAAGCCAAGTACCCCTTACTTTCCGCTAAGGAGACTGATAGAAACACGTTGAAGAAAGAAGTGCTTTTCATAAGTCATTTGAATAAGAATTTTGCTAAATTCAAGAAGCAAATCTATGAGAAGGATGAAGATTGTAAATTCAAATCGGCAAAGACTGGATTATCCGGTACTGTAAGGAAATTTACTGATTTCCAAACAGATGGTGTCACGAGGTTCCATTTGAACACTGGTGAATTCTCTGACGTGGATAACAATTTGATCTTACAGTTAGGGTATCAGATGCCTCCTAAGATCCATGCCAAGTCTATGTTATTGACAGGGTTTATACCGCATTTGAAACTGTTGACTCAAGAGGATAAAGACTCTCTTGTGTACGGTAACGGTGGTATGAATCAACGGTACCGTAATCAAAAATACGATAATAACGTGGATGCTGATTTTAAGAAGAATATTGGGCCCTTTGGCGACTCTATGTACCTCGCTAGGGTGGGTGGTTATAAAGGCTGGATCCAAGTGCAACAGCAGCAATTGACTTATCAGCAGCTGATGACCCAACAACACGGTTATAGTGGCCGTGACTATAACAACTACAACAATAATAACAACTACAACAACAACAATTACAACAATAATTATAATAATGGTTACAATAACGGGTATAACAACGGGTATAACAACTCGTATAATAACAACAAATACTCGGGTAATCACAACAACAATTACCGCAACAACAACTCGTACAACAGGAACAACACTGGCAGTTACAATTACAACCGAAGCCAGAACAAAAACCGATACAACAGATAGATAGACATTGTCAGTTAATAAATCACCATGGATCATCATGATCATCATGTTTTACTCCTTTAGGCAGTTGTAGCACCATTTCGTAGTGTACTCGCGAGATAAAAAAGTAATAACTCTTAGTAACACCGGACACTTTGTATTTGGATTTAGTTTTTTTTTCTTGTTTCTTTGAAAAAAACTAACAAAGTGTGTTTTAAGAGGAAAATAACAAAGAAGGCTTTCAACGAATCACCAGATTTTGAAGAGGGTGCTTTTGTGAAATTGATCTTCTTTAATACTGTTCCCGAGATCTATAGAGGATTGGCTCATACACAAGCATCGTTCAATTGATTCTCTCTTATTGGCAATCCCGCGATTTGATTTATTGATAACTTTAAATTGTTTGTTTGTTAAATCAAATAGGATCAATTGCTGAAGGGCTGAGATTTCAAAGTGCGGAAGAAGGAAACAAAAGAACATTGATCAATTGTATAATTAATCAATCAAGTTCCGATATTGAGTGATTGAGTTTTTTGATGTCAAACAATATATTCCCATCGTCAAGAGAGAGTCTGCCATCATCAGTCAATAGGATTGAAATAGATCAACAGGCTTTACAACAGACATCTCAGAAGAGGCAAAATTCACAAGTGATAGTGCCAAGTACTACAAAGAGATCAACGACTACCAATAATTATAACAACTCGATTCAACCGCAGGCTTCTGTGTCGCGTCCTGGGAATCCAATTTTGAATTCCCTTTCAAGTCTTAGTAATAGTGGTGGTGTTCCTCAACAAGCTCTTAGAAAACTTGTACCACTGTTACATAATAATACTAATAATAATAATAATTCTCATAATAGATTAGCTACACCAACTTCAAATTCATTGACAAATCTTAGACCACCTTCATCACCAACTTTTACAGGAATATTAAATCCACATACACTTAGAACCGATACGGAAATGCAAAGTGAATTGAATGATGTACCTAATACAGATTCTCCTGAATCTATACCGGAATCACAACAACTGAATCAAGTTCCAATCGCCACTACTACTACAAACGTTGGACGTCCAATAAAGGATACTGAAAGTATAAATTCACAACAACAATCACAGGAAAATCAATCACATCGTCAAATACATCAACAACAACAACAATTATCAAATAATTCAAGAGTAATAGTAGGTGAAGAAGAACAAGTCTTGGCAAGTAAATTACAAGAAACTTATAGATGTATTGTTAAATTAGAAGCAGAATGTCAAAGAGGTTGTATCGATTTAAATAACAGATTATTTCAAAATGAAACTTCAGAAATTTCACCAGAATTATGGAGTGTTTACAGAAGTATAGTGACATTATTAGATTTTTATTATGATTTTTTACTTTATGCATTAAGACCAAGTTCCGCAAAAGCAGGCAAACAAATAGTGAGTATTTATAAGATACCACGTAGAATGTGGGTTTATGGAATTGTTGGATTTTTAGAAGTTTTGAAAAATGTTGTTACAGTTTTCATTGAACATGAAATTTGTGCTTCATTCATAGCATATGCATTTAATATAATCAGTTGTTTAACTGATTCATCTTTGGACATGGAAGGATGGTGGGCTGAGAAATTAGGTGATTTATCAAGAATGGCAATCGCATTATACCCATCACGTTATATCGATTGGAAAAGATCTTCAGAATATTGGTATCAAGTTTCAATGAAAACACAATATGGTCATGGCAAAATTTATTATCATATGTCAACTGTACAACAAGATAATTTAGATGCATTGGTAAATATTGGTAAAAGTGTCACTTGTAGAGATGCTTTTGTTCCAACTCAACAATATTTAAGAATGGTTGTTGATAATATTTGTAATCAAAGAAATATCCTTTCAACAATTGAATTAACAGTGATAGATTTTGTTAAAATTCATAAAATTATGTTATTACCAACTTATAATGAAAATATTGAGATGTTAAATATTGTATCAAATTATTCCAAAAGTTTAGGTATAAATGAAAATGGTGTTTCATTTTTTGAACAAAGAGATAATGTATCATCAGAAGCAATTCAATTTTGGTTTCAAAAAGGTGGAAATTTCGCAATAAGTAATATTGATCATTTAATTGGATTTGGTGAAAGTAAAAATCCATTTGCTAAATTATTTAATTTACCTGAAGCTCTTAAAGAGAGAAGAGAAAGAAAGGATAAAAAGAGAAAATCAAAGACCTCAGATGGAGCATCTGAAGATGCAAATAGTTCACAAGAAGATTTATTATCAGCGTCAGATTTAACAGAAGATGATTGGTTTGAATTAATTCCTTATATAAATAAAGGTGTGATTGAATTGTCACTGAGAATGTTAAGAAATTATGTTAAAGGACCAAAACCATCATCATATTCCCATGTTATAGTATGGTTATATTTCATAATTGCACTTGGTAAGAGTTCCAATACATATGGTGATTCTAAGAAATTAGTTAATTATTTTATCAAGAGATTTTTACCATGGGTTTCTATTATTAAATATTTGAATGATTTATTATATGAATTAAGATCAAAGGAAAATTTAAGAGATTTATATAAATTATACGTTCAATCAAATAGACAAAATAGAGTTGTACCAGATATTGAAAATTTACCAGAAATTTGGAAATGTTGGGGTAGCTTGTGGTTTGATGTTATAAATAGAAAATACGATTATAACAATATACAAGAGACAGGAGTTGTTAGTAGTGTATTTGATATTCCATTAGGAGGACCATTTTCTGATCCAAAATATGAAAAGACAAGAATTATTAGAATTACCTTATTAGCAAAATATATTGCAGATGAATTTGAATTTGGATTATGTATAAGTGAAGGTTTTTTCAAATTTAAATATCAATTTGAAACAATTGAACAATTCGAAAAAAATAATCAATTTTTGTTGGATTATGTATCAGATTCAAGATTTTTACAACTTGATGATCCATTTGAACAAGAATTATTAGCAAATTTTATTGACCCTAAGATTGATGATCAAGATTTTATTTATCCAGTTAAGACATTACCAATAAGAGGTATTCATACATCATTTTTCAGTGATCGTAAGATTAGAATTAGAATTAATGAAGAAGATGAAAGTATAGCTAGTGATGAATCTGATGCTGATGATGAAGATGATGATATGCAAAGTATTGTACCTGATCATGATCATGGTACTGCTTTCAATATACAAAATCATTATCTCGCATTGGATTCAAATATTTTCTTAAAACATATTGGAATTATATTTAAAGCAATAACGGCAAAGGCCATTAAGATTGCTGTACCATTAGTGGTATTCCAAGAATTAAGATCATTACGTCGTAATGGTGACCCAGGTATTCAAGATCTGGCCACTAGAGCTGTTATTGCAATAAGGCAAGTCTTTAATGATTATAGTAGTTCAAATTATATAATTGCAGTTAAATTTGATGGATCATTAACTTCATCATTATCAGATACTTCAGATTTTGAACATCATAGTGAATGGCGTGATAATGCTGATTTCTTGATTGCAAGATCAGTTAAAGGTTTAGATAATAATAGCGTTAATGGTAGAGTTTATTTAGTGACGGATGATCGAAATTTGAAAATAAGAAGTCAATCAATGGGTATTTTAAGTCATACAAGTAGGTGGTTTACTGAAATGATTAAAAATTATAATTGATGCAGCTTCAATGATTCATTCATTCTTTCAATTCCAATATTTTTGTGTTTTATAATTCGATTTGTATTAGTAATGGTCAATGGAACACTTGTTTATTTATAAATTATTGTAAAAAGCTCTAAAAAATGCCTATTTAACAAAGTATCTTCCAATTATGCAGTGCTATTATTAATCTAAGGTAATATATGTAATCGTAGAGCTTAACTCGGGGCAACCCCATATCTGTGGCGTATCCAGCTAACGATCTGTCAGGTGAATCTGTTTCTTTGTAACAAGCGCAAAATGTGTGGAGTTTTTTACACAATTGTGGTTGTAAAACTACACAATAGGAATCGGTACATATAAATATCTGAGAGTAGAATCTATGTGAGTTAAACTTGAATTGCTTTATAATTCAATTAATAAAGATATCAAGATGGCACCAACAGCAGTAACAATTGAAGAAGAACAAAAGACTACAAATGATTTACAAAAATTACAATTAAGAGCTCCAGAAGCTTTAGAATTTGGTAATTATAAGAACATCTATGGTATGAGAAGAAAAGTAAGTGCAGATGGTCATTATTTAGAAGTTCTTGATGAAGAATACGATGAATTGGATCATAAGGATTTCGCACCAACATGGAATCTTAGTGAGAGACAAGCTCCATATGAAGAATTTGAATTTGAAGATAAGCTGTCCTTGGCTGATGAGACATACCCAAATCTTTTCAAAGATCCACTGGCACAAGTCTCTGAGATGACACCTAAATTCGGTAGCGAGGTGAGAAATGTCCAATTGTCACAATTGACCGATGTACAAAAAAATGAATTGGCATTATTTGTCGCTAAGAGGGGTGTTGCAGTGTTTAGAGATCAAGATTTAGCTCAATTAGGACCACAATTCATTGTCGATTATGGAGAATATTTCGGCCCATTGCATTCCCATCCTACCTCTGCTGCTCCAAAGGATCAATCCAAGATCCATTTGGTGTATAAGGGCAAGACTGAAAATCCGCTGGACGGTTACTTATCACGCAGAATTAATTCTCTTGCATGGCATTCAGATGTCACTTATGAATTACAACCTCCTTCAATTACATTCTTAGGCTTGTTACAAGGCCCTACCTCAGGTGGTGACACCGTCTTTGTCGACACCGTCGAGGCTTATAACAGATTATCTCCAACTTACAGAGCCTTTTTGGAAACTTTGACAGCTACTCACTCAGGTATCGAGCAAGTACAAGCCGCCAAGGCCAGTGGTGGCCACGTGAGAAGAGACCCAGTGGAAAATGAACACCCATTGGTTCGTCGTATCGCCGCCACCGGTGACAAACTGCTTTACGTCAACCCGCAATTCACACGCCATATTAAAGGCTTGAAAATAGAGGAAAGTGAAAATATCTTAAATTTCTTATATAATTTCTTAGGAAGCTCAATCGATATCCAAGTAAGAGCCAAATGGGAACCCAACACCGTCGTTGTGTGGGATAACAGAAGAACCGCACACAGTGCCATCTTCGACTGGGACTCTGACGATGTTAGACACGTCTTCAGAATCGCCTCCAGACTGGAGATACCAACTTTATAAGTATATAGCCAAATACAACTTCACGTCAATGACGAAATTCGCCCCTTTACTATGTACAGCCCCTGACTTCCTAAAATAGTAAAACGAACACGTCGACGAAGAGAAAATTAATAATCACAAGGCAGTTAGTTGTACATTGATTTGAATAACTATTCATCAAATAAGTATAGTATATAATATAATATAATATCGATATAGAATGAAGTGGTCTGTGAAACAATTGTCAACTGTCTTGGCTTATTTGGCTGTGGCTCCATCTGTTGTCTACGGTGCCGAAAACTCTGCTATTGCCTCAAAGGATTCAGCTGTTGTTAAATTAACAGCTGAAACTTTTGATTCATTTATTAAGGAGAATCCATTGGTCTTGCTGGAATTTTTCGCACCATGGTGTGGTCATTGTAAGAATTTAGGTCCAGAATTTTCCGCCGCCGCTGATGAATTAGTTGAAAAGAATATTAGATTAGCTCAAGTTGATTGTACAGAGGAAAGAGATTTATGTCAAGAATTTGGTATTTCCGGTTATCCAACTTTGAAAGTTTTCAAAGAAGATATCGATGCCACCGATTACAAAGGTGGTAGAACCTCGGATTCTATTATCACATATATGATCAAGCTGTCTCAACCTTCGGTCACTGTCGCTAAGACCGAAGCTGAAATCGAGGATATCTTGAAATCAAGTAACGGTGCCGTTATGATTCAAATCGAAACTAAAGGTGCTGATAACACTACTTTCCATAACCTTGCTAAGCAATTAGATGAAAAAATTTCATTCATCTCAGTTGAAAAACCAATGGGTAAATTTGCTAAATCAAAGGCAAATTACGTCGTCATTAGACCTAATGATGAAGATATCTCTGAATTCGAAGGTGATTTAACTCTGTCAGCTTTGGAAGAATTCGCCTTGGTACAATCTAAACCACTTTTCGGTGTCATTGACGGTAACACATTCCAAGAATATATGGCTTCAGAATTACCATTGGCTTATTATTTCCATGAAACTGAAGAAGAACGTGAATTAATCGCTGATTTACTTACTAAATTAGCTAAGAAATATCGTGGTGAAATAAATTTTGTATCCATTGATGCTGTTAAATTCGGTAGACATGCTCTGAATTTGAACATGGAAGAAAATTTCCCAATGTTTGCCATCCACAATCTTACTTCAAATTTGAAATATGGTTTACCATCTTCAACTTCTTTAAACAAAGAAATTGAATCATTTGTCGAAAAATTCGTCAGTGGTAAACTGGAACCAATTGTTAAATCAGAGGAAATCCCAACTCTGGAAGAATTAGCTGACTCACCAGTTTACAAAATCGTCGGTAAGACCCATGACGACTTGATCAAATCTGGTAAGAAAGTCCTTGTGATGTATCATGCTCCATGGTGTGGTCACTGTAAGAAATTACATCCAATCTATGAAGAATTACTGTCATTGATCTCAGCTGATCCAAAGGCCAAAGAAGAGATCATCATCGGTAACTTGGATGGTACCGTCAACGATGTCAATGTCGATATCACAGGTTATCCAACTTTGATCTTGTACGAAGGTGAAAATGAACCTGTTGTCTTTAAAGGTGCTAGAGATTTGGAAAATTTGGCTGAATTTGTCGGTTTTGATTTATCTAATTCTTCAACTGAACCTGAAGATGAAGAAGATCATCATGATGAATTATAATCCTGTTCAGTTAATTGTGCCTTTGCTCTATATAGTTTTATAGGTTGTTTTATTTCAGGTTTCCAAGGTGAATATTAAAAAAGTTTCAAAAAAAAAATATCATAGTTTTTGTAAAAATCCTAAAAGTAAAGATCAATTTCATCATTCACTGATATTTTGAAGATGAGTTTGGTGGAAAACGCAATGCTTGAGCTTCATCAGCTAGATTCCACTGTGGAAGTGGACCCGAACACGATATCATCTTATAGCAAACCAGTACCGACATCTGAAGAGGTGCTAAATGACATTGAATCAAATTTCTTAAAACCAACAAATAAATTATCATGGGACTTGCTTGATATTTTCCAAACTAAAGATTTCCAATCTTTGTCACTCACCTCAGATAACGCTATAGATTTGTTCATCGAGAAGTCTATTCAAGTGCCTCCTTCGATGTCAAAGACTTCGGTGAGGTTTCAAAGAAAGGGTATCAATGGGGTCATATCGAAATATGAAGAGAAATACGATAAGTCTCTTAACACTGATTCTCTGTCCAATTCTATATCGTTGAATAGGAAATTTGATGGCAACACAGGTGGTATGATCCAGGGTAACACGTCGAATTTACCCTTCCAACCTGGTGGATTGGTAAGTATGAACATCAACGATGCTGAGAAGAAATTGATCAAAAATGATCAAGGCTTGTATTGTGTAGCGCCTGGATTGTCTAGAGGTATGGAGATTGGCCAAATTAAGGGGAAATTTGAGATTGCCTCTGTGGAAGAAATTGATGATGATGATGATGATGAAGTTGTCGATAAGGAATCATTGAAAAATGCAAACACCATAGATAAAGATCTTTTAGTGAAAGAATTGAAAGATGGTGACGGTGACGATATAGACATGTTGATCCCTGAGATCCCATCCAATATCAATTTGACAAATCCTATGAAACTGCGTGGAGATTGGGCACATATAGTTGATTTAGATCATAAGATTGATAATTTCCAAGAATTGGTACCTAATATGGCAAGAACTTGGCCTTTTGAACTTGATACTTTCCAAAAAGAGGCGGTTTTCCATTTAGAACAAGGTGACTCTGTCTTTGTCGCTGCACATACTTCTGCTGGTAAGACAGTGGTTGCCGAGTACGCTATCGCAATGGCAAATAGAAATATGACAAAATGTATATATACTTCACCGATAAAGCTGTTGTCGAATCAAAAGTTCAGAGATTTCAAAGACGATGGACAGGATGTTGGTTTAATCACTGGTGACGTACAAATTAATCCAGATGCTAATTGTTTAATCATGACCACAGAGATCTTGAGATCTATGTTGTATAGAGGTGCCGATTTGATTAGAGATGTGGAATTTGTTATCTTTGATGAAGTTCATTACGTCAACAATATAGATCGTGGTGTCGTTTGGGAAGAAGTGATAATCATGCTTCCTGATCATATCAAATTCATCTTACTTAGTGCCACTGTTCCTAACACGGTGGAATTCGCTAGTTGGATAGGTAGAACCAAACATAAGGACATTTACGTTATATCTACCCCTAAGAGACCTGTTCCCTTAGAAATCTTTGTTTGGGCTAAAAATGATGTTTACAAGATAGTCGATGCAAAGAGAGATTTCCAACAAATTGAATGGCAAAAACATGTCGATCTGTTGGAAAAACCTAAGCTGGCAAACAGTAGTCAGTCCAATGACTCACAACGTGGCGGTAGAGGTGGTGCCAGAGGCGGTGCTAGAGGAAGTAATCTGAGAGGGGGTAGAGGTGGAAGAGGTGTCTTCACCCCTCTGAAAAAGGCTAATAATGGTAATAGATTTGGACAAAGAGATGCACCAAATAAGGGAACTTGGATAAATTTGGTTAAATATCTCAATGCTCATAATTTATTACCTATGGTGACTTTTGTCTTCTCTAAGAAAAGATGTGAAGATTATTGTGATACTTTGAGTTCAGTGGAATTTACCAATCATAGAGAAAAATCAGAGATTCATATGTTTATCAATAGATCAATATCAGTTTTAAAGAAAGAAGATCGTGAATTGCCACAAATTTTGAAAATGAGAGAAATGTTATTACGTGGTATCGCTGTACATCATAGTGGATTATTACCAATTGTCAAAGAATGTGTCGAGATATTATTTGCCAAAAGTTTAGTTAAAGTATTGTTCGCCACAGAGACATTTGCCATGGGTTTGAATTTACCAACTAGAACTGTAGTATTCAGTGAATTGAGGAAACATGATGGTAGAGCATTTAGAGACTTGTTGCCTGGTGAGTTTACCCAAATGGCCGGAAGAGCTGGTAGAAGAGGTCTAGATACCACTGGTACAGTTATTATTATGACTTATAATAATCCAATTTCAAGGGAAACTTTGACAGATGTCACTTTAGGTATGCCAACTAAGTTACAATCTCAATTTAGATTGACTTATAATATGATCTTAAACTTGTTAAGAGTTGAAGCATTGAGAGTGGAAGAGATGATAAGAAGATCATTTAGTGAGAATTCTTCACAATCTTTACTTCCTCAACATAAGAAGGCTATCATTTCTTTAGAATCAAAATTGAATGAAATTTCTGTTGATAAATGTGATTCTTGTAATGAGGAAGAGATGAATATATCATTTAGTCAATTGATGGAATATAAGAAATTGAATACAGAAATCATCTCAACAAGTCTTGAACTTCATAGTTTTCCTTACATAGTTGGAAGATTAATCGTTTATAGAGATGATGAAAAGCGTATCAAGCCAGGTTTCTTGATCAAAAATAAGGCTGCTGACAAAAAATTTGTTGTTATAAAGATAGAGCTCACTGAAGATTTGGGTCCGGCCAGTGATATTCCATATTTGTGTACTATTCCTGGATTTATTGCTAGGTTTTTCCCCAAAAAAATGGTTTTTGACCCATCCAAGCCATTGGAATTTGTGGAAATTAATTATACAAGTGTCGAATTTGTGTCTCTTTATTGTTTGAAGACATCTATTAACGACTTAATTAATGGTGATAAGAAAGTCTTAGAAGCGACATTGAATGAGATTAAAATTATTATGAAATTTCAACAAAAATGGAAAGAATGTGATTATAATAAAAAATCCAAATTGGTATTACATGAATTAATTCAATCTAGAGCCGAGGTCATTGAATATTTAACTCAAGATAACGCATTAAAATGTCCTCATTTTGAAGAACATTTTAATCAGTTACATCTGAGACTACAATTAGAAGAACAAATTAATTTATTGAAATCATTGGTGAAAGATGATAATTTGGAATTATTGCCTGATTATGAACAGCGTCTTTCCGTTCTTAAGAAATTAGGTTTCGTTGATGATAATTTAAATGTAGTATTGAAAGGTAGAGTCGCGTGTGAAATCAATTCCGGTTGGGAATTGGCATTGACTGAATTGATCTTAAATAATTTCCTTTCAGATTTTTCTCTGGAAGAAATTATTGCCTTGTTATCAGTATTCGTTTATGAAGGTAAAAATAACTCTGATGAAGAACCAGCGATAACACCAAGATTAGATGCAGGTAAGAAGAAGATAAAGGAAATTATGACAAATTTGATAAAAGTTTACACTGAATTTCAAATTCCATTAACACAAGAAGAAGAAGAATTTTTAGATCGTAAGAGATTCAATTTGATGAATGTCGTATACGAATGGTCTCGTGGTATGACATTTAATGAGATCATGAAGATCTCTTCGGAAGCAGAAGGTACAATTGTTAGGGTTATCACTAGATTAGATGAAATTTGCAGAGAAGTTAAGAACGCTGCATTGATTATAGGTGATAATTCATTACATTCAAAGATGAGTGAAGCACAGGAAAAGATTAAGAGGGATATAGTGTTCTGTGCTTCATTATATTTATAGATTTAATATACATCATTAATCATCTCTAATTTACTCTAAAGTAATAAAAGTTTATTTCATTATATACATGCAACTATCTCTCTTCTTAGTACTAATAAAAATAATAATAATAATAATAATAATAAATGGTATTTTTGTTTCTATGCGTTTTTAAACTGGTTTACGTTGTATCTTCAGTTCTCTCTCTATCAACATGATCTTCATGTCTTTCCAAGTACTTATCAAACGCATCGTTTTGATTAGGAAATGGTCTCTTTCCTAATAATCTAATCATATCTTCTCTGGTGATGAACTCTTTCTTCAACAATTCTTCTGCAACCAATTTGACTTGGTCAGATTTCTCGGTTAACAATTTAGTACAACGCTCATAACATTCAGAGACAATTCTATGTATTTCTTCATCAATAGTCTCTGCTGTCTTGTCACTGAATGGTTTAGTCATATCATTACCACGATCTTGGTTGAAATTGATGAATCCTATCTTTGGTGACATACCACATTCAACAACCATTCTCTGGGCAATAGCTGTGACTTTTTCAAAATCATCAGAACCACCAGATGTGACACTTTTAAAATTGATTTCTTCACTAACTCTTCCACCTAAAGTCATAGTCATTCTATCCATCAATCTATCAACACTGTAAAGATAGATATCTGGAGGCAAGTACTGTGCATAACCTAATGCAGCAGAACCTCTTGGAATGATACTGACTTTTAATAATGGATCAGCATGTTTCAAGAACCAACCACAAATGGCATGACCAGCTTCGTGGTAAGCGACAATCTTCTTTTCATGTGGTGATAAGACTCTTGTCTTCTTTTCCAAACCGGCAATGACTCTTTCAATTGCCTGCTCAAAATGAACTAATTCAACAGAATTGGCATTATTTCTAGCAGCAATTAATGCAGCTTCATTACAACAATTGGCAATATCGGCACCAGAAAATCCAGGAGTCAAAGCGGCTAATCTACCTTTTAAATCTTCAACATCTAATTCCTTATCTAATGTGATTTTTTTCAAATGAACTGAAAAAATCTGTTTACGGCCTTCTAATTCTGGATTATCAATAGTGATTTTCCTATCAAATCTACCTGGTCTCATCAAAGCTTGATCCAATACATCAGGTCTATTAGTACCGGCCAAGACAACGACATGATCACCAGTGGAGAACCCATCCATCTCAACCAATAATTGATTTAATGTATTTTCACGTTCATCATTACCTCCCATAGATTTTTTGGAACGAGATTTACCAATAGCATCAATTTCATCGATGAAAATAATAGAAGGAGCATCTTCTCTTGCAGTCTTGAATAAATCACGAACTCTTGAAGCACCTACACCGACGAACATCTCGACGAATTCTGAACCTGAGACTGAATAAAATGGAACACCAGCTTCACCTGCAGTGGCTTTAGCTAACAAGGTCTTACCGGTACCTGGAGAACCAGACAATATGGCACCTCTTGGGATCTTTGCACCTAATCTTTCATATTTCTTTGGATTTTTCAAAAATTTAACAAATTCCATAATTTCCTCTTTCAGTTCATCACAACCGGCAACGTCATCGAATTTGACTTTAACGTCTTTCTCTAAATTGAATTTCTTTGCCTTTGACTTACCTGATCCGAATAAACCACCACCCAATCCACCGGCGGATTTGGCAGTTTTCTTAGTGATCCAATACAAACCGTATAACATTAGAATTGTAGGTAAGAATTGGAATATTACTTTCATTGGGGAGATATAGCTTTGATACACAACTGGGATTCTAAATTCCTCGGCGATACCATTTTCCTCGTTAGCCTTTAATAATTTATGTTCGAAATTATCAACTGAACCAATTGTGAAATAATAGTTAACATTGTGATCTAAAGCATGACTCTTACCATTTTCATTCAATGTAACGTAAACTTGTTCCTTATTAACCACGGTTAATTTTTCCACAAATCCTCTATCTAATAAACTTGTTCTAAATTCTTGCCATGTTATCTCATGTGACGAGTTAGATCTTGAAGTCATATAAAACCAAACAATAGCTGCCACTAAGAGGAAAGTAGTATCATTTAATTTGAAAGTATAAAATTTCCCATTTTCCTTGTTGTCTTTACCTTCACCATTCTTAGCATTTTTAGTAGCGTTATCGAATTTCCTGTTAAATTCTTTCTCTTCATTACCCTTATCACCATTATTTTTATTACCCAGTTTCAAAAAAATCAATACAGATTCTTGGAAAATTTGAGTCAAGAGTAATTTAGAATCAAATCTTAAATCCCTTTTCAAAATTGTCTGTATCATATTAAATATAATTGGATCATTCATATTGGTTATATCATACTTCTTATACAATTTCAGCAATTCAGTGACTCTTTGATCCTGTGGAGTCTCATCAATGATCTTCTTAAACTCATCAAACAACTCTTCAGTTTGCTTAGGTAAATCCTTATTATCTCTCCGTTTAAATTCTTCAAATCTTATATGACTACTATGTAACGATCTTGTAGTTTGTTTCAATATAAGAGAAGGAGCATTCCAACGATATTGCCTCGTGGAGGACAACCTCTTCACAAACAAAGAAGTCGACCTACTCCAGAGCGGGTACCTCAGAGTTATCAACCTTGCAGACATTTGACGATCACTTTAACTCCTCTCAATACTCGTCCTCGACGTCGTTGAACCTGGTCCTTCTCAACTGTAGTTTGTCTCTCACTCCTTTTTTTCTTAGTTTTGCCTCTCATTTTCTTATGACTTCCGTATTGGGTAATTTCCCTTGTTGAACCGGGTAATCAGCTGTCATTTACATTTAAGGTGTGTTATATAGTGAAAAGGGGATGCACATTGGTATGAACTTGTTATAATTACTACACATCACTTATAAATCATAACATTTTGAAACTAAATACTCTTCTAATATTATATATGCATTCTATGTATAGTCACTGGGTTAAAAATCTGACAGTAACGATAAACTGAATTCTAAACCCGGTTTCCTAATATCGTTCACTCTTGTCGAAAGAGGGAAATTGTAATTCATATTTAAATGGGCATCAGTACCGAATTTATACAGTAATCCAACACCTATATTTGTGGAGTTTTCACTGATAAAGAATTTTTGCCAATCTTGTTTGCTCTTGATATCCTTAGGCAGTTTCAGTTGTAATACATTTAGATTTTCGAAAACGTCACCAAAATTAATGAATTGAACAAACCTTATTGGGCAATCAGCAGACACGAATGGTAATTTACTGAGCATGGATAATTTGAAATTATAGAAGAAATTTCCACCTATGTAATCATTACCATCACGTAAACCTGTTGAATTTTTCAGAAATCCTTGTAATGATTGTAAACCACCTTGAAAGAATTTATCCTGGATATGAAATTTTTGTTTATTTGACAATGATTGTATACCACCGAAAGATGAATCTAATTGTAAAATTAATGAGTTATTGAAAAAATTTGTAAAATTTTCTAATTGAATAACAGATTTAATAAAATTTCCATTACCATCGGTAGAACTAATTTCATTATCAATTTTAATCAGTGAGCCCGATATTGGGAACAAACTCTTTGGAGACAAATAGGATCTTGAATCTAAAGCACCAGAAAGTATCACTGATTTTTTTAATGAATCACCTGAATTACTCTTAATAATATCTGAAGCGCTATCACTTACATTTGTCACGGTCCTTCTATTTACCAGAAGACCACCAATTAAGATGGAACGATAATACAGGTCATTGAATTGGATGAAATTGGTTTTCTGTAATCCAATCATCGTATCGAATAAGATTTGCTTATGTGAAGCGTATTGGTTAACGTTATTTAACATTAATCCATTCAAGAATAAACTTGTTGACGCAGCTAATGGTGACCTGAATTGTAAATCGATTAATTTTAAATTATCTCTTAAATCGAATTCTAACATTGATTGAAATGACTCGGCATTACCAAAGCAATTTAAATTTTCATATTTAATTCCCATTGAATTACCATCATCATAAAAAATTGAATGGAAATTTGTTGAGATCAGTTTCTTTGGTGTTAAAGTTATTAACGCTTTCACTGTTAATGGCTTTATCACTTTAACTTCGGGTTTTTCTAAATCTTTATTAGATTTTTCACTAAATGAATCATCCAGTATATTAATCTTAACATTATCAAATACTCCAGTATTACTTAAATTTTTAAAAGTTAATTTTGATCCGGTAATTAACTGATCAGTAGTGAAATCTGATGATTCTAATAATGGTGATAATAATTTATCAAAGAAATGATCTGTAAAATTTTCACCATTTTCAATTTCAATTTTAGTTAATAGCAATGATTTGGTCTTATTCTTTGATAAAATTTCACTATCAGTAAGTAAATGATCCTGTTTAAAAGTTAGTATATGGACATATATTGAAATAGTAAAGTCATCTCACATACCACTGTCGCCATTGTTGAACTACTTTAATGATTTAACTAGTACTTTAACTTAATACCTCGATGTAGACAACCCACTCACTCAGTTTCCGGTTTTCCAAATTGTCACGATTTCATTGGATTGTGTCGACAGCCCCCGTTTATGGTTTACATACTTAAGCATCACATTACTATCCCTAGTGATGAGAGAAACTGATAATCCACTTTCTCCTATATGACACTTTATTTCCTTCCGTATGGTACATTTGAATCACTTACAGGCAATTTAACTATTTTCTTAAGAATTCTATAGTAAAAATTAACTCACTTGGTATATCTCTGTACCATAAATGATCATATAGATATCAATTTAACTAGACTAATATTTCAATTCAACTCAATTCAATTCAATTGATTCAATTGATTCAATTGGTATATAAACATATATACTATCAATCATTTCAATGTGATATCTAGCATAGTAGATATTTATTTGACACAATGTCGTGTGTGTACTAAACTAATACGAAAAGGGAAATGCTACAAGGGCTGTCCATATTACCCCTTTAGGAACAAATCAACTGATCGTCCGCAAGTTAAACATCAAGGGCTAGTCCATTTACATAATAAAAGCATATAATTATGCAATTGAATTACAATACGACAACTTTAAATATATAGAAAGTGGTGAGACGATAAAGGCGATACATCAAATATTAGTAAATAATAAAGTAATAATACATCATATAATTGTAGTATCATGATCATCATCATACTTAATTTATTGCAGTGGAATCTGATGATGCTCTTTTTTTTTTTTCCTTCTTATTTTTTCTGCCACTGAAGGAAAAAGAAAATTGGGCGATATAAATATCTGAGTTAACCCTCTTTAACCGATTAATTACCCTTATTCATCATATTAAGGTCATTTTATATTTACAGTAAGTCTTATTATAGTATTATATATCATAATCAATTTAATTGATATTAACAATTATAGGAAAAATGTCATTATCAAACAAATTATCCGTCAAAGATTTAGACGTTACTGGAAAACGTGTTTTTATTAGAGTTGATTTCAACGTTCCATTAGATGGTTCTAAAATCACTAATAATCAAAGAATTGTCGCTGCATTACCAACTATCAAATACGTTGCTGAAAGAAACCCAAAACTGATCATCTTGGCTTCTCATTTAGGTAGACCAAATGGTGAACCAAATGCTAAATTCACTTTAAAACCTGTTGCTGATGAATTACAAACTTTATTAGGTACTCCAGTTAATTTCCTTTCAGACTGTGTTGGTCCAGAAGTCGAAGCTGCTGTTAACGGTGCTTCTAAGGGTGAAATTTTCCTTTTGGAAAATTTAAGATTCCACATCGAAGAAGAAGGCTCTCAAAAGAAAGATGGTCAAAAGATTAAAGCTTCCCCTGAACTGGTTGCCAAATTCAGAAAGCAATTGACCGCTTTAGCTGACGTTTACGTTAACGATGCCTTTGGTACCGCTCACAGAGCCCATTCTTCCATGGTTGGTTTCGATTTACCACAAAGAGCTGCAGGTTTCTTAATGGCTAAGGAATTAACATATTTCGCTAAGGCTTTGGAAAACCCAGTAAGACCATTCTTAGCTATCTTAGGTGGTGCTAAAGTTGCTGATAAGATTCAATTAATTGATAACTTATTAACAAAAGTTGATAAGATCATTATCGGTGGTGGTATGGCTTTCACTTTTAATAAAGTTTTAAATAACATCTCCATTGGTGATTCATTATTCGATGAAGCCGGTGCAAAGATCGTTCCAGAATTAATTGCCAAGGCAAAGAAATATAACGTTGAAGTTGTCTTACCAGTTGATTTCGTCACTGCTGATAAATTCGATAAAGATGCCAACACTGGTGCCGCTACTTTAGAATCCGGTATCCCAGATCACTGGCAAGGTTTAGATGCAGGACCAAAAACAAGAGAACTTTTCGATGCTACTATTAGCTCTGCTAAGACTATTGTTTGGAATGGTCCACCAGGTGTCTTTGAATTTGAAAAATTCGCCACAGGTACCAAGGATATGTTACTGAGTTGTATCAAGGCTGCTGAAAGTGGTGCTACAGTTATCGTTGGTGGTGGTGATACCGCCACTGTTGCTAAGAAATTCGGTGGTGCTGACAAATTATCTCACGTCTCCACCGGTGGAGGTGCTTCTTTGGAATTATTAGAAGGTAAAGAATTGCCAGGTGTTGTCTTCTTATCTGATAAACAATAATTGAACTCTATATAGTTTAATAATATGTTTTATTTATGAAATTGCAATGTAACTAACTGTAAACATAAATTTCACATCTTTGAAAAACTTGGGCGTGTACCCAACTACCAATAAATGGCTTGTGGCCGCAATTTTAATTACTTGTCTCTATCGCTAACAAAAGTTTACAGAGAGAATTTTAAAATGGATATAACAAAAACAATTGCCAGATATAGTCTTGACTCAAGAGGTACAGCCAGCATTACATTAATTTATTTATCTTATTATATACATCATATAGGACAATGCCATCGCTATCCAAATTGAAGATTAGTTGTAAGTTGCTGAATTAGATATCGAGATTACTCTTATATGGTGATACACTCAAGCAAGATCGGCAGCTCATCTGTCTGTAGTCTGTATTTGAATATAGTATTATGTGGGACCCTATAGTTGATTAAACGAGATTAATATAGTATGATTTATGTTTACTAACTCAAGATATAATATATAGCTAAGAACAACAGTACGACATCGGTTAAAGATGATCCAGTTGATGTTGATGATATCGATGAAGTTGATGATCAAGGTCAAAATATCTTATTAGAAATTATTAAACAACTTAGACCAGGTGCTGATTTAGCTCGTATTACGTTACCGACTTTTATATTAGAAAGGAAAAGTATGTTAGAGAGAATTACTAATCAATTACAAGAACCACAATTAATAATTGAACTGAAACATTGTAAAGATCCAGTAGATAGATTTATGGGAGTTGTTAAATGGTATTTATCATGTTGGCATATTGCACCAAAACTGGTTAAGAAACCATTGAATCCGATCTTGGGTGAAGTCTTCACGTGTTATTGGGATTTACCTAACGATGAGCGTGCTTATTATATCGCAGAACAAACTTCACATCATCCACCAAAATCATCTTATTTTTATATGATTCCAAATGAAAAAATTAGAGTTGAAGGTATAGTTATACCAAAATCGAAATTCTTAGGTAACTCCACAGAGGCACAAATGGATGGGTTAACTAAAGTGGAATTCTTAGATTTAGATGAAATTTATCTGTTATCACAACCAAATCTGTACGCTCGTGGTATCCTTTTCGGTAGAATGAAATTCGAATTAGGTGATCAAATGTTAATTAAATGTAATGATTTAGTTGCAGAAATCGAATTCAAAGTGAAAGGATTCATTAGTGGTTCATATAATCAAATTAGTGGTGTTGTGAAAAAAGGTGGTGAACCAATATACGAGATTTCAGGTAAATGGAATGAAATTATTTATGTCAAGAATTTAAAGACAAAGAAGGAAACTGAATTTTTCAATTGTAGTAAAGCAAAACCAGTTAAACCTCAAGTGAGACCACTTGATGAGCAAATGTCAATTGAATCACGTAAATTATGGGCAGAGGTACTTAGGCTGTTACTGACTCGTGATCATGAAACCGCCACGAATAAGAAATATGAAATTGAAAATGAACAACGTATACAACTGAAAAAGAGAGAAGAAGAAGGTGTTGAATTTGTACCAAATTTTTTCAAAAAGATAACATCTCCAAAATCTCATGTTGATGAAGTATTAGAATTCTCTTTAATTAAAGATTTAAAAGGTGATGAATCGGATGAATCAGAATTTTTGAAAACTTTCCCTGTATTACCAGGACAAAAAATTGAAAATGAATTTAAAATTCCAGATTTTCATAAAAGTTAAATATAATTCATAATTTATAATTCATCATCATCATCATAATCATTCATAAATCAATCTCATATCATAATATTATATATATTTACCTCAACATTTTTATTTTTTTACTTTTTAGTTGTTAGCTAATTTTGTTCACTTTTATTGAAATAATATCGAAATTTTGA
Organism: Nakazawaea wickerhamii; assembly: GCA_030567635.1. NCBI lineage: Eukaryota > Fungi > Ascomycota > Pichiomycetes > Alaninales > Pachysolenaceae > Nakazawaea > Nakazawaea wickerhamii. The sequence continues at coordinate 884,782 of JAJLSR010000001.1, forward strand.
CTTTTGAATCTATAAATCTTAATTCTTCCACATCTTTAACCTCTTCTTATTACCGTTAATCTTTAATTGCTCCATGAATGATAAGTCATCGGTGGGGGTGGCAGGTTTGAATGAGTAATATCCATTGATTATACTTATACTTCCCTGATATTTTGATTCAAATATTGTAATGGAATCCCAAAATTTATTCGGCACTTCAAATGGTATAAGAAACTCAAATGGGATATACGATATAGTATTTGACCGATTTATAAAATTCACCACTTCCTCAACTCCACCCTTTTCATTAATTGCACTTTCTAGCAACTCTCGTATATCTTGAGACATAGACACTGGTGTCAATGCCAATATACGACAATGGTCACGGTACATGCTATATTCAAATGGATCAATACCACGAAATCTATAACAATAACTTAGGAATTGCCATACAGAGTGGTCAGTCACATTTTGAAACAGATACCTCTGCGTACGTGATATAATCAATTCTATTGACTGCGATAACGTCATATTGGACTCCGTTATAATACATAGTAAATTAATAAAATATCTCATGAATTGCCAACAATAGTAATTACTACGATGATTCTCTGCACTTTGAAACAGTGTATCCAATATGAACTCAACACTTTCCACCAATACAGTCTCCTTCAGGGATAAATCCAGAGTCACTAATCTTGCCATTAACAACCACAACGAGCTCGACTTGTTGATCTTCCTCAGATTACATCGAAGCAAGCAACTTATGTACTTCATCTGTTCTCGCACTTCTAATAATCCATGGGCCAGTGGTATTTGATTCATCACCGTAGTGTTCATATTCGTAGTCAATAGTAATCCCTTGACGTTATGCGCCTGGTAACTCTCAACAAAGATCTCCTTTAAAGTGTCTTTGAACAACACCAATTCTCCATCCTGGTAGAGGTATTTGTCTCCATCACCTACTGTGCTGCTCTTCCCTGGGTGTATAGTCAACTTGGGCACCACTTTATCATCTGCGATAATCTTGTATACCTCATCGATGAGCATCTCCTTACAGTTTTGGTAAATATCTCTTGTTGCAAATTGTCTTTATCGGAGTTTTTCCTCATTTAACGTTTTTTCTATGTGTTTATAATATTACCAAACGGCACCATTATACGAGTGGTAATATCTACATCAGACCGGTATAATATCCACCAAAGCCATTTCAATGGATTGCTCTGATGAGATTGGCGAGATAAAGGCAACCCCCTTACCTACGATGCCCCGTATAGTTAGTTCCCCTCTCCAGTCCCTGATTGGCATCTCCAGGAACGCATTTTGATATCTACGCTCTGAGATTCCGCATTGGGAAACTAAGTGCGCTTCTGTTGTTCTTATCCAAAGCACTTAATTAGATTTTGAAGCATATCATCTTGTGCAATGACATTTATATAAATATACAGTAATCTCATATCTTAACTGGATTTATATCTCTTATTAACTAATTATTACAATATTAATAATGAACAGACTTTCACAGTTGGCTGGCCAAACAACAAGCCCTTCGTTGGCTCCACCTTTAAATCCATTGGATCCATTGACAGCTGCAGAGATCAAGCTGGTTACTTGCATTGTCAAATCACATTACCTGAATAGATCTATCTCTTTCAACACGGTTACTTTAAGAGAACCAACTAAAGAGGCTTATGTTTCTTGGAGTGAAAAAAATGGTGCTATGCCACCAAGATTAGCTTATTTCGTTATCTTAGAAGATAACGTTGATGGTATACAAGAAGGTGTTGTAGATGTTCATGGTGGTTTAGTTATTGAATTACATAGTACAGTGGGACTGCAACCAATCTTAACAGTTGAGGATATGCAAAACACTGAGGAAATTATTAGAAATGATCCAAAAGTTATTGAACAATGTGTTATCTCTGGTGTTCCAGCTTCAGATATGCATAAGATCTTTTGTGACCCTTGGGCTATTGGTTACGATGAGAGATGGGGTGCCGGTAGAAGATTACAACAGGCTTTGATCTACTACAAATCCGATGAAGATGATTCTCATTATTCTCATCCATTAGATTTCTGTCCAATTGTCGATTTTGAAAAGAAAACTGTTATCTTTATCGATATTCCAAAGAGAAGAAGACCTGTATCTCAATACCCACATGCCAATTTCTATCCAAAGGATACCATCGCCAAGCACGGTAAGATGAGAACTGACGCTAAACCAATCAATATCACTCAACCGGAAGGTGTATCTTTCAAGATGACCGGTAACGTTATGGAATGGTCAAATTTCAAATTCCATATCGGTTTCAATTATAGAGAAGGTATTGTCCTTTCCGATATCTCATACAACGATCACGGTAACAAGAGACCAATCTTCCACAGATTATCCCTTTCTGAAATGATCGTCCCATACGGTTCGCCAGATTACCCACATCACAGAAAACACGCTTTAGATATCGGTGAATACGGTGCTGGATACATGACTAATCCTTTAAGTTTAGGTTGTGATTGTAAAGGTGTCATCCACTACTTGGACGCCAACTTCAGTGATCGTGCTGGTGAACCAATCACTATCAAGAACGCTGTCTGTATCCATGAAGAAGATGATGGTTTGTTATACAAGCACTCAGATTTCAGAGACGGTTTCGCTACTTCCATCGCCACAAGAGCTACTAAGTTGATCATCTCACAAATCTTTACTGCATCTAATTACGAATACTGTCTTTACTGGAATTTCTTGCAAGATGGTACCATCAAATTAGATGTCAAATTAACAGGTATCTTGAACACTTATGTCTTGGCTGAAGGTGAAGATGCCGGACCTTGGGGTACTGAGGTTTACCCATTGGTTAACGCTCATAACCATCAACATTTATTCGCCTTGAGAATTCATCCAAGATTAGATGGTGATGGTAACTCTGTCGCTATGTGTGATGCATCTCAATCTCCATTCCCAATTGGTTCTAAAGAGAACATGTACGGTAACGCTTTCTACTCCAAGAAGACCACTTTCAAGACCGTGAAGGAATCATTGACTAATTACGAATCATCTACAGGTAGATCATGGGATATTTTCAACCCAAGTAAGATCCATCCTTACTCAAAGAAACCATCTTCATATAAATTGGTCTCTTCCATGTGCCCTCCATTATTAGCTCAAGAAGGTTCCCTTCCAGCAAAGAGAGCCTCATGGGCCAAGAACACCGTCAGTGTCGTTCCATACAAGGAAGGTAGATTATACCCATCAGGTGTCCACCCATGTCAATGGTCAGGTGACGGGTTAGTTGGTATGAGAGAGTGGGTTCACGATGGTGATGACAATATCGAAAATACCGATATCATCATGTACCACACTTTTGGTATCACCCATTTCCCACTGCCAGAAGATTTCCCAGTCATGCCAGCTGAACCTATCAGTTTGTTATTAAGACCAAGAAATTTCTTCTTGGAAAGCCCAACTTTAGATATCGTCCCTTCACATCTGATGACCACTAGTGAACTGAGACAAGGTTTGGTAAAGGAACAACAAGATAAGCATTCAAGATTACTGTTTACTGAAACAAAACCATCTTGTTGTAAATGATTTCATTTCTTATGTCTATATAGTTCGGCGTTCACAATCTTGCCATTTTATGTTTTGTATATGTTGTTTAATTTATTTCTATTAATGGAACTGCTTTATTTTGTCTAGCCCTCTTTTAATTTTTAGCGCGAGTGAAAATGCAAATTGATAAAAGCCACAAAATTGATCCAAAAATCGAGAATTCTACCTAGAGCAGAAGTGATAACTTAGCAAACTATCAAGATAAAGGCGATGTCTACCTATTACGATACCGCTACTGATCTTGTAGATACAAAGACACGGCTCCAGAAGAAACCGTTGCAGGAGTGGACTGTCGATGACGTGTGCGATTGGTTATTGGAACTTCATAATGTCAAGAATGATGAATCTTTACTGCTGGTAAATTTTAGCCAGATCAGTGAGATGTTTCGCAGACATAACATCACTGGGGAGTCATTACCTTATTTAAACAGTGAGTTGTTGTTGGAGGTCGGTTGTAAGAATTTGAAGACACGTTTGTTGATTAAGAAACAGATTGATCATCTTTTACTTCAAAATTCATTGATCAGTAAAGATTTGGATGAAGATTTACGTATTGATTCAAATTCATTGATAACGTCAATTGCTCTATTGGAGTCTATGACAACTAATTTCAAACTGCAAAATAACGAAGATTTTAAGAAATTGAATGATCAATTTTACAAATTAAGAGAAGATCTCTTACCTGTTTTCAAATGGATCAAAGATCATAAACCACTACCGACACCGGAAGTCACGAAATTTTCCAATACTTACCTCAACTCACAACCTAACTCTGCATCATCACCTACAAAATCTTCATCAAAGACAAGTCAGAGCACATCTCCTATTCAACTGGAATATCACAATCTTATCTCATCACCACCATTATCACAACAATTCCCCTTGAGTTCTTCATCATCTTCAAACAATTTACGTTCGTTGTCGAACTCAAAGAGGAAATCGATGCTCTCTCCATCTGATCGTGCAACATTTTCACCTCTGCTGGTCGGTGGTGGACTCCTGTCTCCAACAAATCCTTCGGGATCTTTTACTAATGCGGCATCAGGGTCTTCTACTACATTAGCTGGATCTTCAATGACCACGTTACCAACTTTTTCATCAACCACAGCGACGTCTACATTGACTTCTAATAGCACAATACGACCTTCATTACCACATCAATCTTCCTCGGCTTCATTGCAACAACTGCTGAGACCTCCATTACCTTCATCTGGATCCTCGGAACCATTAAAACAATTGCGTGCCAAGACCGATGACCCATGTTACAAACTTTTACAACACGCGATGAGGAGACATGGATTACTGAGTGATGATTGGAGGAAGTATGCATTAGTTATTTGTTATGGTAACGAAGAGAGAGTATTAGAATTGAATGAAAAACCTGTGGTTATTTTCAGAGAATTACAAGAACAAGGTCAACATCCTGCAATTATGTTAAGACAAATAGATTATAACGATGATGATACTATAAATGTTACACCTGGTGGAAGAATTTAAATGATATGAAACGATTTAAATTAAGTATATATATGTATATAATATGAAAACTAAAAATAATCAAAAGTGCAAGATACAAAACTTTTTGTAAAACCTATTTATTAATTTAAAATAATCCTTCAATTTCCTCCTTATCGTTGACTTCAACATTCATGAACCCTGAATGAGTAGCCAAACCTGGAATTGTCATAATCTCAGCGGCTAAAGCGTACAAGTACCCAGCACCGGCACTCAATCTGACTTCTCTGATAGGTACCGTGAATCCAGTTGGGACACCTTTCAATTTAGGATCGTGAGATAATGAGTATTGTGTCTTAGCAACACAGATTGGTAATTTACCGAAACCTTGTTGCTCGTATGTAGCAATTTGACGTCTTGCTAAATCTGATAATTCAATACCAGCACCACCGTACATCTCAGTGACAATACTGTTCAATTTCTGTTCCACAGTATCGTTCAAGTCGTACAAGAAAGTAGCAGCGTCATCGACAGTGTTGTTGCTGGCTTTGATGACAGCGTTGGCTAAATCGATAGAACCTTCACCACCGAGAGCCCAATGGTTGGAAGGAACAGCATCAGTGGCACCGGCAGCGAGTGCGGCTTTTCTGATAGCTTCAATTTCCAGTGGAGTATCGGTCTTGAATTGGTTAATGGCAACGACGACTGGGACACCGTAACTCTTAGCGTTAGCAATTTGCTTAGCCAAATTGGCACAACCCTTGGTGACCAATTCGACGTTTTCGTTAGTGTAATCATCAGGTAATGTTTGACCTGGTTTGACATCTGGAGCACCACCATGTAATTTCAATGCTCTCACTGTTGCAACTAACACTACTGTGTCTGGTTTGAAACCGGAACTTCTACATTTAATGTTGAAGAATCTTTCACCACCCATGGTGAAATCGAAACCAGCTTCGGTGACAACATAACCTAATTTATCGTCACTTCCCTTAGGTCTACCAGCTAATTTCAATGCAACTTTATCCGCGATGACAGATGAGGCACCGATAGAGATATTGGCGAATGGACCAGCATGGACGAAAACTGGACCACCTTCCAAAGTTTGCATCAAATTTGGTTTGATAGCATCAATTAATAATGCAGCGATGGATCCACCACAACCGATATCCTCTGCGGTGATAGGCTCGCCCGATTTAGAAGATCCAACAACGATCTTACCTGCTCTTTCTCTAAGATCTTTCAAATCCTTAGAAAGGGCCAAGATAGCCATGACTTCAGATGCAACGGTGATATCAAATCCGGTCTTTCTTGTGAAGCCCTTCTCGGTTGGTGCTTGACCAACGGTGACTTGTCTAAGGAATCTGTCGTTGACATCGACGACTCTCTTGATGTTGATAGATTCAGGATCCAAATCTAAACGAGCAAACCTCTTAATTTCCTCCTCGGTTAAGTCATCAGGGTTAGTTTTGTTAATACCTAATTTTTCCAATCTTTTCAACATTGATTTGGTGAAAGTTCTCTTACCCAGTTTTACCGGCACTAAACGCTTATACAAACTCTTATCTGATTGTGTAGCTTCGTGGAACATTCTAGCGTCAATAGCAGCAGCTAATAAATTATTTGCCGCACCAATAGCGTGAATATCACCAGTTAAATGCATGTTGAATTCATCCATCGGTATGACTTGAGCGTAACCACCACCAGCGGCACCACCTTTGACACCGAATGTTGGACCCATAGAAGGCTGTCTAACGTTAGCGATGGCTGGGTAACCTAAATGAGCACTCAAGGCTTGTGAAAGACCCATTGTTGTTGTGGATTTACCTTCACCTAATGGGGTAGGTGTTATACCAGCAACTAAGATATAACGACCATTTTCTCTTTGATCTTTTAATCTTTCGTAAACGCTAAGTGAGATCTTAGCTTTGTAATGACCGAATTGTTCAATTTCAGAATCGTTAATACCTAACTCTTCAGCGACTTCACTGATGTGTTTTGGGATTTGAGCTCTAGAGATATCGATATCTGATGGAACTGGTGATAAACATTTCAAAGGCAATGGAGTGATCTTAGCGCTTTTGAATTGTTTGGCGAATTGTTCATCAGCGGCTTTCAAGACATTAGAGACCAACATGGCGACAGTCATTGGTCCAACACCACCTGGGACCGGTGTTAAGACACTAGCGACCTGTGAGGCACTTTCAAAATCGACATCACCGACTAATTTTTGACCAGATTTCTTTGTGGCATCAGGTAAGTAATTGATACCGACATCGATAACGACAGCACCAGGTTTTAACCATTCACCTTTGACGAAGTTAGGGCTACCACAAGCGGCAACGACGACATCTGCGTTTTTTAAAAGACCTGGTAAATCTTGAGTGTATCTGTGTGTCACGGTAACTGTGGCGTCCAGTCTTCTTAATAATGCAGCGACTGGTGTACCGACGATATCTGATCTTCCAATGACAACGGCGTTCTTACCTCTTAAATCCAAACCGGCTTCTTCGATCAATTTCATTACACCATGAGGTGTACATGGGATGAAAATTGGTTCACCACCTTTCTTTGACAATTCACCAACGTTGTATCTATCAAACCCATCAACGTCCTTCTCGGTGAGAACTGAATTTGTGATCTTAGTCTCGTCGATATGTTTAGGTAATGGTAATTGAACTAATATACCATTGACGCTCATATCGTTATTCAATTTCTCGATATGATTTAAAAGATCATGTTCAGAGGTATTTTCATCTAACTTGATGACATTACACTGTATTCCTGACTCAGTTGATGCCTTTAATTTCATTCTCACGTAAGCTGAAGAGTCCAGTCTCAGACCGACTTGTATGATGGTCAATGTTGGCTTGAAATTAGGGAATTGTGATTGCTTTGCACTAATCAGTTCCAGTGATTCTAATCTGATCTTCTTAGCTAACAGTGTACCTGAAAGTACTTGAGCAGCTAATGTAGCTCTTGAGTTGTTAAAAAATCTGGCATGAGCAGAAACCAGACTTTGTCTGGAGACCCCTGATAAACGGGTCAGCAGTCTTAATGAACGACTTAACATATGGGGGTTAGTTTAATGAATATTAGTTGATTTGATTCACTGTAATTTTGGAAAATTTTTTAATTTTTTTGAAGATTGGTTTTTTTCCCCTTTGCACGTGATCTAGGTGATGAGCACTGCGAAAGTGAAATGATTAAATCTTTGACAAATAGATTGATATGGGATGTTAATAACTGTTAATAACTCAGTAAAATCACTGGGAAAAATTTCAAACGGTTCTATCTTATTCTTATATACGAAGGCGAATTGACATTTCCGGTACATGTGATTTATTAATTAGACACACACATTAAGTAGATAGATTTTTTTAAATGATTGACTCCGAATCGCGCTACTCAATTTGACCCTGTCGCTGATGACTCTTATTCGTTTAATCTATTTCTGAAAAGACGGATATGTCATTAGATAAGTGTAGTTACTGTTAGGCATCTCATAGTAGCATACTGTGAGCTATGGTTTCTAGATTTTGATTTTTATTCATTTATCTGAAGAGATGTATGTGTGATAATTTGCTAAGATTCCTTATCTAATTCATCAGTTGGATGAATGTGATCGATAATCGATACTTCTCTGCGTGTAATATTATGATTGGTTGGATTTCTAAGTTCACTTCTGTATTTCTCTTAGTGTTGATTACACTGAGTAGGTATTTATTAGTAACTATGTATGCTAATATACGATGTCTCCCTTTACAATTTCAGCAAATTACAATATAAATTTCTGTGTTACACTATCTACCTCACTTTAACACTTTGCAAGTAATATAATCAAAGAATTGCAGTAATCTAATAGAATTAGACTCTTTTAATCAGCCTAATAAAAGAGAACCAATTAAATAAATATAAATTGTTGTAAAATATTATATAGTTTCCAGTAAAGGAGATCAATAAATTACAAAAGAGATATATCTGATATATTTTATTTCACTTAAAAGATACTTTACTGTATATGTTTTACAGCTAATCTGTTACCACTTCACTTATATATCAATAAATACCAGTCCAGACATTTTAAATAGTTCATACATCTCATATAAAGCAAAAGAACAGCTTATTGTTATTCCCCACACTCTTCATTCAACCCATCTCCAGAGAGTAATTATAATTTTTTTAACAGAATTAGTTTTTTGCTCAGGGGACAAAACAAAACAAAACAAACAAAGGAGCAAACGTGATTTCAATTAAAAGTTATTACATAGATAAAGGATTAATTCAATCAATCAATTGAAATTACAACAGATTTTACAAATACATGTTAATCAGAAAATGATATAATCAACATTTAAACTAATATACATTAGAAAAAAAAAAAAAAAGATAAACCATAATATACTCCCGAATTAACAACACAAAAAAACCACATAAACATTACTAATAAAAGCTAGTGACATCAAAATCGTCCACGAGCAACTTAAGCAGAAGCTGAAGAAGAGTATTTGGTGACAGCACGAGTACCTTCAGAGACAGCATGTTTAGCTAATTCACCTGGTAAGATTAATCTAACAGCAGTTTGAATTTCTCTTGCAGAGATTGTTGATTTCTTGTTGTAAGCAGCTAACTTAGAAGCTTCAGAAGCGATTCTTTCAAAGATATCGTTAACGAATGAGTTCAAGATAGACATTGATTTTTGGGAGATACCGGTATCTGGGTGAGTTTGTTTCAAAACTTTGTAAATGTATGAAGAGTAAGTTTCTTTTCTAGCCTTAGTTCTCTTCTTTGGTTCACCAGAAGAAGCTGTCTTCTTAGCGGCAGGTTTCTTTTCAGCTGGGGCCTTTGAGGCTGGTTTCTTTTCTGCTTTTGGAGCCATTGTTAATATGATAATAAAACGTGAAAGTTTTTATTGAATTTAATCAAGTAAATTGAATTGATGATGGAAAGGAAAAGAGAAAAGAGTAATGGCAAATTGAGTAAGAGAGAGAAATGTGCCGCTTTTATAACACTTTTTTTTTAAAAAGTAAGTTTGTATTTGTTTTGATTTTTTGTCTTTACTATCATTTTTTGTTTGTGTAAATTATATCACGACCATTCCAACATTTACACCTGAAAATGATGGTCTGTATCACCGGATGGCGTGTTCTTATTGGCCAGCAGCGCACAACTAGTATGTGGTAATTTTGATCACGAGTGAAATTGAGGGATTTTTTTTACTTTTCTCAGTGTAAATTGTTTGTTTTGTTGTAAAATTTAATTTGCCACTTTATCAAAGAGTCTGTTTGTTTGTTTGTTTGTTATTGTCATAGATAATTTACACTACACTACAAAAAAAAAAAAAACATTATAAAAAGATTCTAGTTTCCCTGTACTGCTCTCATTTACGATACCTTTTTAATTCTTTTCCAACATCATTTGTTTGAACTTCATCAAATTCAATAAAAACTTTCACTTTTTTGTCTTGTTACAAAAAATTACATTTAACTTTTTAAATAAATAAATTAATATATAATCACAATGTCAGGTGGTAAAGGTGGTAAAGCCGGTTCAGCTGCTAAAGCTTCAACTTCAAGATCAGCTAAAGCTGGTTTAACATTCCCAGTCGGTAGAGTTCACCGTTTGTTGAGAAAGGGTAACTACGCTCAACGTGTCGGTTCAGGTGCTCCAGTTTACTTAACTGCTGTCTTGGAATATTTAGCTGCTGAAATCTTAGAATTAGCCGGTAACGCTGCTAGAGATAACAAGAAAACTAGAATTATCCCAAGACATTTACAATTAGCCATTAGAAATGATGAAGAATTAAACAAATTATTAGGTGATGTCACTATCGCTCAAGGTGGTGTCTTACCAAACATTCATCAAACTTTGTTACCAAAGAAATCTGGTAAACCAAAGGCTTCTCAAGAATTATAAAAACATTTTTAAATTTATCTTTATAATGCGGTGTTTTATTAATGTTCTTTAGTTGGTTGTTATCATGATTTGTTTTTTTTCAATTCCGGGGGTTTTCTTCTTTTTATTTTTAATATATTACTGAAATATATTGGGTTTTTTCCACTTTTTTTTACTACTAGTAATATTATCAATTTACCTTTGTATATTAGCTTAAATTGTATATGGTAATACGAGAAGAAACAATGCATCTTTCTGATACATTACTATGAATTTCAATATTATTAAAATTATTCGTATTCAATTTCTATCTATTTACACGTTTTCAATTTCTTATCTATTTATAAATATTTTTTCCTCTTATCAAATTTTTTGTACATGATACAGCTTTAATACTGTATTATCGACATTACTTGGACTTCCCACAACGGCATCAGCTCCGATCTTGCTCTTAGGGAACGCAACAACGTCTCTGATACTAGCACTGTTGATCAACATCAGACACATCCTGTCAAACCCGATAGCGAGTCCACTATGTGGTGGACAACCGGTATCGAATGCAGCTAGTAAATGTCCAAATAATCTATCTGGATCGGAGATTTGTAAAATTTCACTGAATACGTATCTTTGCAATTGTGAGTCGTGAATTCTTCTTGACCCACCACCTAATTCCACACCGTTAATGACTAAATCGTAATGCTCACCGTGTACTTTCAAAGGTTCGAGGGATAAATTATCGTAATCTTGTAATTTGCACATCGTGAAGGGGTGATGCGTCGCAGTGTATTTGGTGTAGTCATACAATGGGTAATCGAGCTGATTGTCACTAGAGACTTCAACAGGTGAGAATAAGGGGAAATCAACGACCCAGGAACCGACAAATACATCAGATGGGTCAACTTCAGTCAATTCCACACCTTGTGAATCTAATAATTTACGTCTCCATTTCGATGGGAAATCTTCAATTGCTAGTTGTCTGAATTTCCCCACAGGGGTTGGGTTCTCATAAGTTAAAGTGGCCCTCGTTGACCCAGCAATGATATCACCCTGTTGCAAATTCATACTTTTGATTAATCTTTGCCTATCGCTATCCTGGGCAAAATCGATCAATGAATCGAATTTCTCAGTCCAAGTCAACAGATCTTGTTCGGTCTTGATAGGCACTATGACAGGTTTCCTATTGCTGTAATTCTGATTAGCGAAAATCTGTGATGGGATCTTTTCACCAGCGTTGAAAGCACCCCTCAAGACACAGACTTCAAAAACAGGGAACTCCTTTGCCTTGTCGCCTTTAACACTGATACCGTACCCCTGTGAGGTTAAATTCTCAATTTTCAAAGACGATCTTAAATCAGGCTTGTCAATACCATACTTCTCCAATGCATCTTTATATGTTAATTTGCTAAACATTTCATCATTATCAACTTGAACTAAATTTTCACCCTTTAATGTGAATATTTTCAAACCTCTAACCAGCTGCCAGACATTTTTCACTACTTGTGTGACCACCTGTTGAACATCCTCAGGTTTGCTGAACAGTAACTCCATATCGACTTGAGTGAATTCAGGTTGTCTATCCTTTCTCAAATCCTCGTCTCTGAAGCATTTGGCAATTTGGAAGTATCTCTTGACACCACTGGCCATCAACAACTGCTTATACTGTTGTGGCGACTGCGGTAACGCGTAGAATTGCCCCTCTCTTCTCGTAGGAACCAAGAATTCTCTAGCACCTTCAGGCGTAGATTTGAATAATAATGGAGTTTCAATCTCTGTGAATTTCAATTCATTTAAAGTTTGTCTCACAGTGTTAGAGGCAAGTGCACGAGCTTTTAACGCGTCTTGATACAGTTTCTGTCGTAATTGCAAATACCGAAGTTGTGGTGGGTATTCTTCATTATTAGTCAATTCCAGTAATTGTGAGGGAACATCATTTGACTTATTCAAGATACTATAATCTTCCAATATCAAGTCCCATTTATTTCCATCGACTTCAGTTCCACCCTTCTTTGGACGACGTCTCTGCACGGTACCGGTGACACAGATCGAATCTTCCACGGACGCGGACTTGATCAAATCCAAGATATCATCGTCCTTAGCGAGTAATTGAGTGACAGATCCATCAGAATCACGTAATTCCCCAAAGATCAATTTCTTTGAGATCTTACGCGGTTTAACATTGATCCAACCATGAAGTGTGACTTTCTTCTCTAAATGCTGTTCTAAACTTTGCGAGATCGTATCAATGGTATGTGTCTGTGACTGGAAATCAAATTTTGACAATGTCTGACTCTTTGGAGGTAAGGACACAAGTGATGGCTTACATGATGAGAACCCTCTGTGATATCTGATTTTCGGGAGCAGCCTCTTGCATGTCAGGATATGACTGAACATCGTTATAAGACTCTACACTATAGTCTATATCGTAACTTGATCAGTGTAATAATTTTTCAAATTATCAGTTTCTTGGGGAAGATTTTTCCTTTATTAAAATACACTTTTACGCATACAAACGATGACTATTTATAAATTATATCAATTAGCTTCATCCATATTGACATCTTTTAATACACTCTGGTCGATATCGTAATAGGTCAATGTCCCACTCAAACTCAACACCACCAAACTCAAACCTTTATCTACGATTTCCACCGATATCAGTGGTGTATTTTCGCATACATGTAAGACGCTCACTATCTCTTTTGTTTGTAAATCCCAAATTTCCACGTCCCCATAATCAGAACCCGAGATCACCATAGGTTCATCTTCGATCAGAGTGATGAAATTTGTCGAACAGGTGAATTTCTCTGAGATTTTCTTATTCGAATCAGGTCCGACAAATGTCTTTATAACTTTATTATTCATATGATCCCATAACCTTATTGAACCATCCAAGGTACTCAGTAAGATATATTTACCATTTGGTGAAAATTTAACAAAACTCACAGGGAATGATGATCCACCACTATACTCGTAAATCAAAGTTTTCAAACATTGACCTGACTCTGTGTCAAATAATCTAATCAATCCATCATAACTAGCACTCGCTATTATTGTACCATCCCAAATAATATCAATTGATGAAATGGGCTCAGAATGGGCACTTAAAGTCTTGAGACATTTCCCCCGTAGCACATCCCAGATCCTAATGGCTTCATCTGATGAACCACTGATCAATAAATTCCCTTTGAAATTGAATTGAAGACATGTTATATGGTAATGATGTCCTCGTAACTCTCTCACGCATTTACCTATTTCCACTGACCAAATGCGTATAGTCTTGTCATCTGAACCTGAAGCTAAGTATAGCGAATCAGGGGACCAACATATCTCCGACACTCCTCTCTGGTGACCGGACAATGACATACGGAATGAACCATCTTTCGAGTTCCAGATCTTTATCGTCTTGTCAGATGCTATAGGAGTTAGTATTAAAGAAACCAAAACAAAAAACCATAAATCACATAAGATACTTACAACAAGTAGCAATATATTCTCCATTGGGACTGACTTTCAGTGACGTTGTGGCATTATCACCGTGGACTTTCTCTAATGACCACCGTTTCTGGTATATACTCTTCTCAACAGTCATTTGAGACGTGATTTATACTCTTGTCAGTCGTGTTCCATACTAATTTTTTTAATAGCGCTGACTTTTTTTTTAAAAATTGTTAAAAGAGTGGCGATAATCATAATAAGAAAGATTGATTCAAATAAGTATATAACAATGTCATTAAGATTGATACCAGAGAATACACTGAGAGATTCTGCCAGTTCTGTCGCATTTGGAGATGCTGCTCCATCAGCACCAGGTTTACAAGATACTTTAAGAACTGGAGAAGGTCCACTTTCTATAGCATCAAAGATAAATGGTAGACATCCGTTAGAGTCAAGAATACAGAATTGGGAAGAGACACAACATAATACCAAATTAGAACAATATAGAAGAATCTTTGGCTCTGCAGAGCCAATTAAGAGACAAATGGATTTATCAATTGTGGATACAACAGATTTTAAACCAACTTTGTTAGGTGGATCTGCCAATGTACATAGAAACATCTTATTAAATAAGGATACAAGCATTGACTGGGAAGATGTGTATGATGGATTTGACGGTTCAAAGCAATTGCCAGATTTCCACTCGGAAATGGAGAGAAAGATGGGTATGTAATGGATGTAATAAATTACTTTATACCTACTGGGTTGGGTAGATTTAAGTAATATTGTAGTAAAAAACACTCGTAGTGCACAAAACAGCCAATATCCCAACTAGGAAATCCTTTTCTAAGGCGAAAATTTTTTCCAAAACCTGGCACCAGACAGCCCCAGTGTCTCTACTTTAAAAACCACATCGAGAAATGCCATTTTTCATATATACAAATTCTTATTTATCAACCTGTTACTATTCACTTAATTTACTAAGTAAACGGTTTCATTTGTCTTCATAGTCATTCTTATATATAATTTTTAGAACTCATATTACATCATGTCACAATCTTTTGGCCCTGTTTGGTATGTATTTCAATGAAACAGACAAGGAAAGAGCCCTTTCTATACTCACTCAGTATTGAATAATTAGATAGAGATGAGCCTTTGTCAAAAATTTTCTGATACTATGTTTTTTACATATACTGCGATAAAATATACTAACAAGTTATATAGGATGCGTCCAAGAGATTCAAACTCTAATGAGAATCAATCAGTGAATCAATCTCAATCGGGATCAAATGGATTCGAAAGGGATTCTCATTTCCAACAACCAACGCTAACTCCAACTTTAAGTCTGACGGATTCTGTCGCTACACATTCATCGCCCTCGACACCTGCTAATCTTGCTGAGGAAGGTCAAGAATTGCCCAAAGTGCAAGATGTACCTCGTATACCTGGTGGAACTTCATATAGTATGCAACAAATGTTTGATATTCTTAATGAAATGAAAAGGAAAAATGAGCTTGTCCTAAAGAGCGGTCAAGTAATTGATTCCACAAATGAAAAATATCTTGTCGCTGATGGATCTGATAATATAATGCATTTAAATTTACCACCACTGAACGAGTATCATCAACAACAACAACAACAACGTCCACGTCAAAGACAAAATCATCAACACCACGAACTGACACCAATGATGGAAAATCTATCTCAAAATATTACAGATTTAAATATCAATTCCATCCCTGTGGCAGACCAGCATACTAACAATGGCTGGTCAAATAATCCATTGACAGATCCTATGTTGAACCCATTGTTAGCTCAAAATAACGGTGACATGAACCATTTTGCCAAACCACCTGGATTACTGCCATTGCCTCAATTATTACAGCCTCATGAAATCAATTGGGTCTATTTGGACTCGCTGGGTAACGTGCAAGGTCCCTTTGATGGTAATTTGATGCAAAGTTGGTACTCTGCAAATTACTTAACTATTGATTTAAGATTGAGAAGAGCAGAGGAAACTCATTATCAAACATTAGGTGAATTAATGAGATTATTAAATAATTTCCAAACTCCATTCTTAGTACAATTACCTGACCTTAAATTCCAAACTCACATTCATCAACCACAGGCCACTTCACACCCGGCATTGGCTGTCAACACCCAACAGGGTGTCATTCCTCAACGTGTGGCATCTCCTTGGGGGCAACCACAAAGTCCAGCTGCTGATTTCTTAGCCGGCACTCAGTCACCTTTTAATAGTAATTCACCAATGTTAAGTGCGGATGCAAGTACTTTCGCTACGACTTCAAGATTCGCCAATACTCCACAAAGATCATTCATAGAACCACAACAATCACATATTCTTAACACTCAACCAGCCAATACTGGTGATGACCAGATTTTGAATCAATTGCATTCCACCGTTATTGAAACTGTCTTGAAAGATGCTCAAATTGATGACCCTAAATTAGAATCACCAGTGGAAGAGGAAGTCAAAGAGCCTGAAATCAAAGAACCTGAAGTTGTTGCCAGTGCCCCATCAGCAAAGGTAGCAACTGCACCAAAAGTTGAAGAGAAACCAAAGAAAGAAGAACCAAAAGTTGTGCAACCAGAGAAACCACAACCACCACAAGAACCACCAGTGGTAAAGAAGGAACCTGTTAAACCTAAATTAGCTCCATGGGCGTCAAGTTCATCGGTGACACAAACTAAACCTAAATTATCTTTACTTGAGATTCAAGAATTAGAAACTAAAGAGAGACTCGCACAGGAGGAAAATGAAAGAGAGAAACAACAAAAGATAATCGCTGCACAACTCTTACTGAAAAAGGCATCTGCACTGTCATCACCAGTTGTTGAGGAGAAACCATTGTTACCAAGAACAGCATCATGGGCCACGGCTAAGCCTTCTACACCAGTATTGCCAAAGAAGACTTTAGAAGAGATTCAAAAAGAGGAAGCCGAGGCCGCTAAGGCTCAATTGGCAGAGGCAAAGAGAGCTGAGACATTGGCATCTAAATTGGCTGACACATCATCTTTCGCCAACGCCGCTGGTTCAAGCGGTAATCCTTGGACTGTCATCACTAAGAAGGCTAATGTCAAACCAGTAGAGAGAACTAGTTCAGGTACCTTAAACATGTCATCTAGACTCACGAACCCAACTGTTTTACGTTCAGTTTCAGCCACTACCACGAAAACTGCTCAGTCACTGGTTCAAGACAATTCATCATCAACACCATCAACCACAGTCACTAAAGTCGGAAATTCAAGAGACGAATTTTTCCACTGGTGTCGTCAACAATTATCTCAATTGAACAACGGTGTTAATAAAGAAGATGTCTTATCCGTATTGATCCAATTCCCACTGTCCTCAGAGAGTCAAGAGATTGTCGCAGATACTATTTATTCAAATTCTTCTACAATGGATGGTAGAAGATTTGCACAAGAATTTTACAAGAAGAAACAAGCAATTGAAAAAAGTATTCCTAAAGGTATTGAATTCAATTGGATGGATGAGATGTACAGAACTTTGAATACGAAGATTGACTCTAACGCTCCATCCACCACGTCAAGTGATAATTGGGATGATGCTTTTAAAGTTGTTACAAAGAAGAATAAGAAAAGAGGTAACAAAGAATTTTAAATATGATAATATTCACATCATTTTGATTTATATTATCTCATATACATGCATATATATATATATTTACATTTATATAAAAAACTACATCCAACATTTCAATCATTTTTGTAGACCCAATTTCTTTGCCAGCAAATCACCTACTACACCCCATTCGATCAATAAATCTTCTTTACGTGACTCCACCGCAGCGATTCTTCTTCTCAAGGCTTCGTTAATAGTGATCTCCTGTGCGATGGGGAAAAATTGTTGTGCCCAATTTTGCTTTATTGAATTGGCTTCCATGGCAATTTCATTCATTTCTAATTCATTTAATTTCTTCTCCAATTGGAATGATTCATAATAATCATGTCCAATGGATCCACGTTGGTATAACACGTTGATGAAAGGCTCACTCTCTTTCAATTTGAACATCTTTCTAATACATTCTGAACCTCTTCTCAACAATGCAGCTTTCAATATCTTTTCATTTGGTTTAGGATCTTGTTGCTTTAATTGTAAATATAAATCCTTTGGGTAATTTCTTGGGAATAAAGAATTGACTTGATTTATCTTATTGGCCAAATTCTTCTTTCTATAATAACTTGAGAATACTACAAATAACGATATCAATACCGTGAGATATATGATGGGCGTATATATTGACACCTTGATAAACTCTTTAGTCTCCAGCTCTGCTTCGAAAAAAGTGTTGTTCCCATAAGTGGAATTGTCCAGAAATGTGTCGTTATCGAACACGAACTGATCTTCACTAGCATTCATCTTATAATAGTATAATTATATATATGATTCAATGATCTGTACGTTTGTTGGTGACAAATTTTTACAATTTCTCTGATTTCGAAGAAAAACAAATTTGCCAAAAGTTACAGACTCATCTCAATGAAATTGTGAAGCGCATCAATAAGAGATTGTAGAAGATAGCATATAAGAGTGAGATATAGGATGATGGAGAGATCATATTCGGGCTCCAGAGAGAGACCGTCTCTTCCCTTGAACTACTCGAGAAATGCCACACCTATTTCAGAGCTGGCGATCAGTGCAGAAGAGTCATCTTCATTGCGGATGATATACTCTAATGAAATACTTTCTGACACTTCTAAAGGTGATCCAGTGATGGTTCACAAGTGGAGCAAAGACATGTCACTGCTTTCGGTGGTGGTATCACCTAAGAGGAATTTGTTATTTTGCGGGACTGAAGATTCTAAGATTCTCGTATTCGATTTAGAGACATACGTTAAAGTACACGAATTTAAGAGTCATTGTGGTTCAGTGCTCTGTTTACTGTTATCTGCAGATGAGAATTTGTTGCTTAGTGGAGGTAGTGACTCCACGGTGAAAGTGTACGATTTGAATACGATGAAGGAGACTCATACGATTTATTCATTAATGGATATCGGTGACGTTTTCAGTATTGCCATATCAGATGAACTGAATATTGTGTTTTTTGGAACACAGAACGCTTCAATATTGTATGCTCATTTGGACACTATATCACCTAAGGATGATCCAAGCTTCTTACCGTCGAATAGACCAGATAAGTTCTTTGACTCCAATGGTAAGACTTTGAATGAATCACATACCCTGAGACATGTCCCACAAACTAGATTAATTGAGATCTCTTCAAAACATATTATCAAATACGCTCATAATGGGTTCGTGTATGCGATGAAACTGGTAAAGAGAAGTCCAAAATTCGACTATTTCAATGGTATCCCAGAAGATATAAATGAAATCTTAATTAGTGCAGGTGGTGATGGATTTGTTAATGTTTGGAGTGTGAAGAATCGTCATTTGAAATTGATCCAAAAATTGGATAACGAAGAAAGCACATTGTCATTCACTTTAAAGGGAAGTTTCTTGTACTGTGGGTTAACTAATGGACAAGTCAAAGTTTGGGATTTATCAACATTCCAACAATTAAGAAGTATCCAAACCGACCAGGATGATATTTTCTCAATGACAATTTTCAACGATTGTCTTTTCAAAGGTACCAAAGCTGGTGTCACTAAATGGAAATTAAACGGAGACCATAAGTCAAGTTGGATCGCTCACGAAGGGTTAGCTGTTATCGTAGAGACTTTCACTAGTCGTAATGGAAGCAATTACTTGATCACTGGTGGGTTAGACCAGTCGTCCGTGTTGTGGAATATCGATGACGTTAATGACACCGTACAACATAGACGTTCCACTGTGTCTGTGAGTTTGAGTAACGAGGCATTGATAGATACTTTGAAGGATTTGATTTCATTCAAGACAGTCTCTACGGATCCTGAACATTATATGGACGAATCAAGAGATTGTGCAAATTATTTGAAAACTTTATTCAAGAAATTAGGTGCCACGACATCACAATTATTCCCAGTGAAAGATGGTAATCCAATAGTGTACGCCGTGTTCCATGGTGACTCAGATTCACCAGACACTAAGAAACCTAGGATCTTATGGTACGGTCATTACGATATCATCGAGGCCACCTCATCTGAGCAACATCAATGGGACGTGCCACAGTACCAGTTAACTGCTCAAAATGGGTACCTTTACGGTAGAGGTGTCACCGATAATAAAGGACCAATGCTTCTGTCCATATACGCCGTTGCGGATTTGTACCAGGAGGGAAATTTGAAATCGGATGTAGTGTTCCTCATTGAAGGTGAAGAAGAATCGGGTTCGTATGGGTTCCAAGAAGTGATCAAGTCTCAGAAGGCTGTCATTGGCGATATCGACTGGGTATTGTTGAGTAACTCGTATTGGTTAGATACGGAGATTCCATGTTTGAACTACGGGTTAAGAGGTGTTATCAGTGCCCAGGTGGAAGTGTTCAATAATGCGCCGGATAGACACTCGGGGTTTGAAGGTCTGGATGGTAAATCCGAGCCGGCGATGGATTTAATGAAAGTGATCTCGTCGTTGACAGATGAGGAGAATACTGTACTGATCCCAGGTTTTTATGATTCTTTACCTTCATGTGAGACACCGGAGGAATTGGAAAATTATAAAAGCATTATAAAGAGAACAAAGTTGAATATGGAATTAGATAAATTACTTTCCAAATGGTGTAAGCCATCTTTATCCATACATATCTTAGACGTCGCGGGGCCTAAGAACAGTACCGTTATCCCACACTCAGCGACACTGACTATATCGATAAGAGTCGTCCCAGAGCAGGATCTTTGCCAAATTAAAGAATCCTTAGAGACTCATTTGACAAACAGATTCTCAAAATTACATACAGATAATGAAATTAAATTTCAAGTATTACATGAATCTGAACCATGGTTAGGAGATCCAAAAAATTTAGCATTTCAAATCTTAGCAAAGGAAATTGAAACTGAATGGTCAGTGGAACCCTTATTCGTCAGAGAAGGTGGATCTATCCCCTCTATCAGATTCCTCGAAAAGACATTCAACGCTAAACTGTGTCAAGTACCATGTGGTCAAAGCACAGATAGAGCTCATTTACCTAATGAAAATATAAGAATTATCAATTTATACAAGACACGTAACATTTTGAAAAGGTCATTCCAAAAATTACCAAGAAATATATAATATTAAAATAATTTCATATATAGTTTTGCATTAATGTATATTTATCAAAAATGATTTGTAAAAGTCGTGTCCCAAAACCCAATTACTGTTTTTTTTTTCAGATTTTTTTGTGTGAGAGAAAAAACTGTAATCGAAAAACTTCCATCAAGAGGTATTTAAGGATAGATCAAGTCAATAGAGAGATGTTTGCTTCAATAAAATCGATATTGCAGAAACCTGTGATATCCCAGGTGAGAGGCATCTCGTTGCTTTCGCAATTACACCCGGCCAAAGGGTCATTCAAGCACCAGAAGAGACTCGGTAGAGGTCCAGGATCAGGGTTGGGTAAGACTTCCGGTCGTGGTCAAAAGGGTCAAAAGGCCAGAGAGAGTATACCTAATTGGTTTGAAGGTGGTCAAACTCCATTATACCGTTTAATCCCAAAGAGAGGTTTTTATAGGCATACAAAGAGAGATTTAAATGAAGTCAAATTAGAGAGAATTCAACAATTTTATCAAGAGGGAAGATTAAATTTAAAACTGGGTGAAACTTTAACTATATCTAAAATGAAACAATGCGGTATCCTTACGGGGACAATGAAAGACGGTGTCTCGATATTGGGTACAGGGAAGGAAACGTATCAATTACCTATAAAGATTGAAGCCACCAGAGCGACACGTCCAGCTATTAAGGCAATTGAATCTGCAGGTGGTAAATTTACTCTGAAATATTTTGGTAAATTATCATATAGAGCTCATTATGCACCAAATTGGTTCTTGACCAAGCGTGGTTATATCCCATTAGAAGCCAGACCTATACTGAGAAGAGATGTATTGTATTATAATTCACAAGAGAGAAGAGGTTATTTGTATAGTGATGCTGAATTGAAAGAGACAGTTAGTCAACCAACTATTAAGAAACATACTGGAAAGGAGAAAAAATCACAATTAGAATTACAATTAGAAAAAGCTGTTGCGGAGAAAGATTCCAAAAACAATGCTGATTTCTTTGAAGGTAATAGAGTTGTATCATTTAACGATTTAAAATTGTGATAATCATGTAAATAATTTTAATTAAATAGTATATCATATGCGATTAATGTGTAAGATTTACCGGTTTACCCAATTCCCAATTCTTTATTGCATTTGCGATATTGAACCAGTATTTCAATTTAACCAGTTCTAATGCTGCATCATTATAATTCTCCTGAGAGAATAACTGTTCTAAATTATTTTCACTTTGTGTTATCCTTTCATCATTTTGTTGTTTTAAATCAACTAATTCATCCTCTTTTGTCACATTCTCTAATTCTTCATGAAGTTCAAGTATATACATTAACAACAGCTTATCTTTGAATTGGAATTCTTTGATCTCGTCATCACTATTTAAATCAATACCTGCTTTCTCCTGTAAGAGATACTGAGCTCTTAACAATGGTGATTTCAAAGTCGAATACAGTTTATTCAATATAGATGAAATTTCATCTTTTAATTCGCTTTCATCAGCGTCCTGACGTAATTTCACAGATCCACGTAATAAATCCGGGTGTGATTGTTGTTGTAATGTCCTGAATTCCTTTCTCAATTTACCCAAATTAACACTAAATGAACTCAGTGGTGGTGAACCTTGTGGGAATGTCTTGGGGAATAATTTATAATAATCAATATGGTCTGAATTAGTTGTCGAGTATGAAAATTTTGTTACATTGATTGGTGATATCCTTTTTGTAAATGTTCTCAAAGGTCGATAACCAATGACCGAATCTTTCAATATCAATTGTCTTAGCATTACAGTAATGGCAATTATCAATTTTGATCCATCATTTATTTTTTACTTTATTTTTTTTCCCCTTGCTACCGATATGAGAATTTACTATGTCACCAGTAGATGATAAGTTGGTATTGCTACAACGAGAGAGATTGGAATGAGATAGAGATAGATTATATAGAAATGATATAGAAAGGATACATGAATGGTATATGAATAAGATATGAATGATATAGGGTACCTTAGAGTTTGCATAGACATATTCCCGGGGTAGTTCTGAAAAATATCACATCTGATATCGATTTAATTAGATCAATAGGACCCATAAGATAATTCAGACCCATTGATAACTTATATCGACTTTAAACATATCAAAACATCAAATATCAAATACAAATATCAAGCACAGCTACAATAATTAACACAAGCTATAAGCAATTGCTTAATATTTATTCCACTTTATACAAGAAAATTAAAATGAACATCATGATATCGTAATACATTAATAAAACAATATTAAAAATATAACCTTAATAGAAACTGATTATTTATCCTTTGAATATTAAATATATATTTAAAATGATTTTCTAACAAAATGAATAATAGTTGGAACTAACCATAATGTACCAGCAATTAAAGCAGCAGTTTGGATAGTTTGATTTGTAATTTCTTGATGTAATTTCTTTTCCTCTTCAGAAGGTGGTTGTGGTCCTCCAAACATTGCTATAATATCTATCTATGTATATATATCTGATAATACTTTATAAATGTTGATTGAGTTTAATAAAAATTTTTGAAAATTGAATCGGAATTGATATCTGGGACACGACTATTTATTTCCTCTCAAAGAAAACAAAAAAACAGATATTCAGATATACAAGAGAGAGATATCAATTGATAAATATACAATTTATAATAGTAGAACAATGTCTGATCAATCGGAGCCAGTACAGGATCCAGTAACAGAACCAACACCAGTAGTCGCTGAAGAGAGTGATGCTGAATTTTCAGATTTATCGGATTTAGAAGATATTGATGAAGATGTTGAATTAAAATATCTTGAAGAGCAAGACGCTTTCAAATTAGGATCACATAAGAGAAAGAGAACTGGAGACGAGGAGAAGCCACTGAAGAAGAAAGAAGCTGTGAGACCTAGAAAACGTAGAGAAATTGAGCTGGAAGATGATGTGAGAACTATATCTTATGATAACGAGACAGATGAACAAAGAAAGAGAAGATTATTAGAAGAAAGGTTAGATGCATCAATAAAGCAAAAAACTGTGAGAAAAAAGCGTAAAGATGAAGATGATTTAGAAATGTTTCAAGATGCTGCAATTCAACAGTTAAAAGATCGTATGAAAATGGCTGCAGAGATGGATAAAGAAAGTGTTATTAATGGTGAACCAGCATTAGAAAAATTAAAATTATTACCTGAAGTACGTAATGTATTATTAAGAGCCAATTTAGCTGACTCCATTTTGGATAACAATTTATTAGAAAGTGTTAGAATTTGGTTAGAACCATTACCTGGATCATCATTACCTGCATATGAAGTACAAAAGACATTATTTGATCTGATTGTTAAATTACCAATAAAGACAATTCATTTACAAGAAAGTGGATTAGGTAAGATCATGTTATTTTATCAAAGATCGAAGAGAATTGAACCATCAATAAAGAGAATTGCAGATAAATTAATTGGTGATTGGACAAGACCTATAATGAAAAGATCAGATAATTTTAGAGATAAGAGTATAAAATCTGCATTATTTGATTATCATAAATATAAGAACTCAGTGCCATCGATAAATCAACAACGTAAAATCGTTGAACAAAAGACACTTTATGAAGAAGCCGCTGCGAGAAGGAAAAGAGCCGCTGCACCACTGGCAAGAACAACACTGTATAAAGTTGCACCAAAAGTTAATCCTGAAATTTTTAATCAAAGATCATCAAGAGATTTATTAGGTATGCCAGCGTCATCATCAATGAAAGATGAAAGATTTAAAAGTTTATCAAAGAAATTAAATAGTATGAGTGCTAAGAAGAAAGTTTCACATAAAGGTGGTATATCAATTGAAGGTAAAGAACTTGGTGTGTAAGATATATATATAGATATATATATCAAGTGTATAAGATATAGGGAATTACAAATTCAAATACATATGTAAATTCATTTCTTATTATATATATAGATAAAAGATTATATTAAAATAATAAAGAGAACTTATGATCTTGGTTTTTCCTTCTTTTCCTTCCATAAAGCTAATAAAGAGACACCAGAGACTTTTACAACTTTGAATCTAACACCTGGAATATCACCCTTAGCTTTACCTCTTCTACCGAAACCTGCTAATAAGACTTCGTCATTTTCATCGACAAAATTTAAACAACCATCATTTGGAACGAAAGCGGTGACTCTCTTACCATTTTTAATTAATTGAACTCTAACACATTTTCTAATAGCAGAGTTTGGTTGTTTTGATTCAATACCAATTTTTTCCAAGACAATACCTTTAGCATGGGAAGAACCACCAAATGGTGAAGATTTAAAAGCAGTACCTAATAATCTGGCCTTATATTGTTGATCAGCCCATCTGTTATTACGACGGTGGACTCTTAATTTTCTGGCGGAGTTGATACCTCTTGGTTTACCGTTACCCATTTTGATTAATTATTTATTTAATTAATTTGAAAATTATCAAGTAATTGTAATGGTTTAAAAAAATATTAAGAAAATTTGTAATGGAAATTGATAATTTTTAATTTTTGGAAAAATTTGTATAAGAACTGGGGCTGTCCCGACGTGATACTATACATAGTGAAAGAGTAGTGTATGATAACACTAGAGAATTTAACTATCTTGCGCTATATAAATTGTTATTATAAGAGAGAACTGTAAGGGTTGCGCAGATAAATGTGTGTGACTGTGTAGAGGGAGGTGGATTGAAGTAGGGTTAGAAACCCTAATTCTGATAAATATGTACATCACTACACCAGTTGCCAAAGATATCATTATCATTTACTGATAAAGATACCACAACACAGTACAATGTCATCATATGAAGATGAACAATTACATTTACATATACAGGAATTGATTTCTCGGTATCTTAAAGAGAACAATCATCTACAAACGTTGAAGCAATTTGAAAATGAATTGAATAGACCATTATCAGATACTGAAGAACCAGAGGAAGAGTTAACTAGTATTATAAAAGATCGTATTAATTTTCAAAAAATAATTCAAAATCAATTACATGAACGTGAAAATCGTAGTGGTATCACTTCGCATCAGAAATTGTTAATTGATGAGAATCATTTGAAATTGCCCGGTTTCAAATTACCTTATCCTGATAAGAAATCATTATTTAAATGGCAATCACAATCGTTGGTGATAAGTGTGAAGCATCATAAATTTGATAATAAGGATACTTTATTATTTGTCACTACTGATAAGAAGATTGTATTATACGATTACTCAAAACAGGAAATTTGGTGTGATTTCACAGATGATATAGCTAATAGATTGGTATTCGGTTACAAAGATCAAGTCTTGACTTGTAACATGAATGGTCAATTGCAAGTATTCGATATAGAAGAAACTCTTATAAAGAAGCAAAGCTTTAAATTACATAATAGGATCATTACAGATTTAAGGATAGTCGAACATCAATCGCTGCGTTATTTGATCTCTATAGGATTTGATTTTAAATTATGTGTACACCAATGGGACTCAGACAAGGTCTCCCCCATAGGTGATGTGAAATTCATGTCAAATCCAACATGTATCGAAACTCATATAACAGACCAGGGTGATTTATTAATATTTGTCGCATTACTAGAAAGCTCCCTTGTATGGGTCTATACTCTAAACCACGACTCCGAGGTATCACTCACATTACTGTACAAGATGGCATTAAACGATGCCGAGTTCAACAGCTATTCATTCCACCCAACAAAGATGATGATCATCAATGATTTACTCATTGTCTCCACTAATCACACCCCTTATATGCGACTCCTATCACTGCGAGTCCCCACCTTACCCACTGAACCAGACATTAAGCGAGACTTGGTAGTGAGCAACATCAACACCATGGCAGTACAGGACAAGTTCAGCAACTGTGTTTTGTTACAGAGACCTTGCCACTCAGGTCTTGTTATCGCCTCGGCTGCGGGGAATCTACGCGGTGTAGATATCGAGAGAGGTATCGTGGTCGAGATGATACCTACATTGACCGGTGGAAGTAATTGCAAACTGGCATGCACACTACCCGATGACTCCCTTATCGTATGTGGTGTAGACCGCAATATCTCCCATATCCAGTGACTGTCTTGTTGTATATATCTCCACTTACTTGTTCATGTGCAATTTCAAATTAAAAATTGCGCTGTGTCTTTTAACAATTAAACACAACCAGTACTAAAGATAAGATAATAAGATATTTGTATATAATAGATAGATAGAGATATAGAGATATAGAGATATAGCTAGATAATATATATATAAATGACAGGAATTCAATTATCACCCGCTGAGAAGGCCGTGAGTGGAGCAATTGCTTCAGTTGTGGCTAATACTATCGTGTACCCACTTGATTTAGTGAAGACTATATTGCAAGTCCAGGACAAATCAAATACTAAATATAATAATTTTATTGAATGTTTGATTCAAATTTACAAAACTAATGGATTGAAGAAATTGTATAGTGGATTACAATCTTCATTAGTCGGTACACTGTTACAGAATTTTTACTACTTTTATTGGTATAATATATTGAGAAACTTGTATAACAAATTACCAAATAAATCGGTTAAGAAGAAGAAAATATTAGATGAATTAATTATTGGGATATTCGCCGCCAGTATCACTCAATTCTTCATCTCACCAATCAACGTCATCAGCACGCATCAACAGGCCACAGAGGAGAACGTTTCACTGTGGGACACCGGTGTTAAGATCGTTAAAGAAGAGGGCGCTTCCAAATTGTGGAACGGGTTGAAAGTCAGCTTAGTGTTATCGTTGAACCCAAGTATCACGTACGGATCATATGAGAAATTGAGGAACTTGATCTATGGTGATCGTGAGTTTTTAAACCCATTGCAATCATTCCATTTAGGGTTAATGTCAAAGATCATTGCAACTTTAATTACACAACCTTTGATTGTCTCCAAGGCCAATTTACAATCTGGGTCCAATAGGTATAAGAATTTCCAAAGTGTGTTGTTGAATATATACCAAACTGAAGGTGTCCAAGGTTTATGGAGAGGATTACAACCACAAATCATTAAAGCTTCATTAGTACAAGGTTTTTTATTCATGTTTAAAGAACAATTCGATTTATTATTAATATATATTATCAAGATCATTAGTCATCGCAGGTTTAAGAATTAAAATTTAACGTCATGTGGTTGTACGTGAAAAGTTTCACCATGTGGGCGAACAGATTCATTTTTGTGGTCCCTTTGTAATGAAATTCTCATATCAAATGCATCAACGTTATCATCAATTTCATTCCCAGTGTCAATCTCACCACCACCACTATAATATCCAACAACTCGTCTATATATGCTATAACCTAATTTTTCATATAACGTTATCAGTAATTTATTATTACATTTAACAAATAAATCAATAAAATATGTATTATATGGTTCAAATTCTGTTGACTTTCGTAGGAAGTCACATAAATTAGACAGTAATCCAAGTCTTCTATATGTAGGGTTCACCGTCACTGCAGTGATATGTGTATGCCATTCCTTACCTTGACCCTCAGTCTTACCCATCATGTACCCACTTATTTGATTTGTAGATTCACTTTTGAAAAATAATGATGGCCAATCGGTGAGATATTGTAAATAAAAATATAATTGGAAATTCTCCGTTAGGGTGTCGAGGTTGATAGCATTGATTTCAAATAAATCTGTGGCTTGAAATGGTGTTATCGATGTCATTATCCGAATACCTTTATAAAATCTTCTTATAATTGAAAATAAAAAATGAGAAAAAAATAATTAGAAATTCAACGAATATCACTTTTATTATTCATTAAAGTATTGGTGTAATAATTAATTTAAAATGTCTCAATATATAGGAAAGACAATATCTTTGATTTCCAACAAGGGAATTCGGTACGTATTAGAGAATAATTCATTCAAGTTATTGTATATACTAATTATAAATCCAGTTATGTCGGGATCTTGGACAATATCGATGCAGATAATGGAACCGTGTCTTTGACTCAAGTAAGGTCGTTTGGTACTGAAGGTAGAGTCACTGAAGCAAATAAGATGGTGGCTCCAAAGAATGATATATTTGGTCATGTCATGTTCAAAGGTTCTGACGTTCAGGATTTGAATATTTTGGATTGTGATATCAATCAAGTATTCCCTGAACCAATGCCACATCAACAAGTGCAACAACTGTCACAGCTGCCACAACTGGCTTCTCCAGTACAACAACCACCACTGACACAACCAGAGGCTAAAGTGCAGACACCACTGCCGCAAGAAACTGAAGAGACAAAATCTGAGAGCAAACCAAGTCAAAATAATAGCCGTACAGTATACCAAGCACGTAATAACAATACCAATAACAACAATAGAAACAAGAAACAAATTGAGATTCCTGATTCTGATTTTGATTTTGAAAGTAATAATGCAAAATTTGTCAAGGAACAAGAAGAAAAAGAATCTAATGGTCAACCAGAGACTTATAATAAGAAATCATCATTCTTTGACACGTTATCCTCCGTGAACGACAACAACAACGAGAGAATGAGGTGGTCTGAGGAGAAGAACTTGAATTACGACACTTTTGGTCAAACTTCCTTACACCGTGGTCGTGGTGGGTACCGTGGTCGTGGTGGTCGTGGCGGATACCGTGGACGTGGTGGTTACAGAGGACGTGGTAATTACAGAGGGAACAACCAAAAGCAACCTGAATGGGCATGAGTTTAGATAAACTATATATTAATTAACTCTTTTTTTTTTTATATTACCATCTTGGAGCATCACCGTACGCGGTGTTACCACCGTAAGCAGTATTGCCTCTGTTGGACAGGTACCCTGTAGCGTTACCCATGGAGTAATTGGTGGCGCCACCGTACGCGGTACCGGCACCGTGATGTCTATTTGTATCTAATTCATCAAGTGATAATATAACATTTGCGATTTTAGTTTGTAATTCTTTAACACCTTTCAAAACAACGTCTTTCGCGTTCAACGATCCGACACTCTCCAAGTCGAAATAAAAATTCTTAGGTTTAGCGTTATAATCGAATACTTCACCTGGTTTAGGCTCTTCCTCCCATGAACAATTCTTAGATCTTGGCCATTCTTTATCGGCATCTTCTTCGTACCAGTACTCTGTATGTTTCAATTTATTCCAAGGGTCGTATTCGAATCCTATCGCAGCACATGGGGACCATTTCAGATGTTCCTTAGCGATACCCTTCTTTGCGATACATCTAAAATTTAATTCTTGATGTTTTTTCAATTTACAAATCAATACACCTAACCCATCCAGATCACGTACCACCGGGTTACCCAATGTAGAGCCGAGTTGTCTTTCCACCACGAGATCACGACTATAGACGTTAAGTGTCTCGTTTGTTGTTCCCACTGCACGAAGTGATAATATAACGGAACATTTTTCACAGTAATCTTCACATGTACAATCTCTTGAATACACTAAGGAATCAATTTCTTCACTGTCCAAAGGGATAAGACCTAATCTATGTGTCAAGAATTCATCGGCTAGTACCGAAGTGTTAGTTTCAATTTCAACTAAATCTATAGCTAAAGTTGGTACTTCCAGTAACATCACTCTTCTTAAAGAATTTGCCACACTTAAATCCACATTAGATAAGATGAATTTCAGTTGATCTCTTTTCAGTCTTCTTATAGTGACACTTGGTCCTTCCACTTGATCGATATCCATTATTTATTGTCTTATATATGATCAGTTGTTATTATACAATTGTTCAATTGTTATTCTGTTTTGTCCATTTTTTAATTTTTGTTTTTTTTCGTTGAGAATTTTATCAAAGAGATACTGTACCAGATACTGTATTACTATCACCTGGATTAGAGATGGATAAGTGTTCTACAGTGGAGATATTGGAGATATGTGAGGTATGTTAAATGTCAGCGAATGGAGATCTTGGCTTCACAAGAAGTAATTGACTTCGTACTAAGTAATCATGTAATTTGTAGTATCTTTATTAACTCTACTAGATAAAGTACAAGATCAAGTACTCATATAGAAGTGATACTATAACTGATTTAGATTACTCAGCACATAAATAGAGATAGTATTCTACAATTCTAACTCTCTTGTATATCTCTTATATGTCTCTTATATATCTCTTGTATATCTCTTATATATCTCTCTTACACATCTCTTCCTCTTCTTATATTCTCTTCTGTAAAAAAAAATCAAAGTGTTAAACTCATAAGGTGATAATCAATTAACGACAATGGCTTCAGCTATACAGATACCAGATTTAAGATTTGAGCAATCATTTATGAGATCACTTCAATCCAATTCATTAAAGATCAATTCTAATAAATCAATTACCGCTAAAAATGAGAAATCTGAACCAATAGAACAACCATTACCAGTGGAGATAACACCATACACGGTGATATATACTGTGATAAAAGACCAGATTCTAATGCCCTTCGCACAAGGTTTGGCAATGACTACTATATTAATGCTTTGTAAACCGGTATTGTTTAAAGTATTTGAACACGGTAGAAGCTTTGGTTTGAAAGTGTTTAATGGATTAGGTCTTAGCAACAATAGAACTTCTAATATGAGATTGAAAAGGATATGATGATTTCGTATAGTCTATATATATTTATCTAATTAATGACTTTCATTCCAACGACAACAATCTTGAAATTCAACTAATTTACCTCCAAATATATCTAATGCACTTCCATAAGTTAAATCAACTTTACCTTTACTTAATGTATCAACTAATTTTAAATCATCAACAGATTTAGCTCCACCGGCGTAGGTGATTGGCTTACCCGTGTACCATTCACCTAACAGCGTCACTAACTCTTCATCAATACCATTACATAACCCCTCGACATCAGCCAGATGAATTAAGAATTCATCACAGTACTGACTTAATTCAATTAAGAATTCGGGTGATAATTTGGAATCAGTTAACGTTTGCCATTTATTCATAGCGACAACCCACTCGGATTTCCCCTCAATTATCTGACGACGACAACTCAAATCAATAACAAGTCTCTTCGGTGTCACTAACTCAGATATTTGAATTAATCTATCTTTACTTAATTTACCCAGTGGGAAAAGCCATGACGTTATTATCACATGGGAAGCACCCTTCTCGATCCAATAATTGGCATTAGTCTCATTGATACCACCACCGATTTGTAAATGGCCAGGCCATGCCAGAAGCGCTTCTAACGCCACTTCATCATTACCAGGTCCAAGCTTGATCACATGAGCACCAGTGACGTTGTTTTCCTTATACAAATTGGCATAATACGATGACGGCTTACTAGAAACAAAATTCGTCTCCAACACTGACTCATCTGTCTCTGTCAATGTGCCACCGACTATCTGTTTCACTTGTCCAGAGTGAATATCAATACAACCTCTAAATCTTGTCATTATCTATATTATTTACAAATAGCTCATCGATAAATTTTTCAAATTTTTTTTTTAAAAAGTTTCGATTAAACAGAATTATACTTGTTATATAGAGATAACATGTCAGATTACCTGAAGCAATTAGAGCTGCAGAGGTTGGCCTTTGAAGCTCAGTTTGGGTCCTTAGAGGAACTCGGATACGAAGATAAATCTAAAACGCTGCTTGTGGAGAGCAGTGAAGAAGAAGATAATGTATCAGAAGAAAATAACGATTTAATAGATTATGAAGATCAAGATGAAATAATGGAAAGCTCAGAGGAGGAGGAAGAAGTGTTTGAAAGATTTTCCGATACAGAAGTGGAAACGAAGCTGCCGGTGGTGGTGAAATTTACAGAAACTTCGGAGACATATGTAGAGCCATCAAAGAGAGAATTAAAGGCTATAAGAAGTGGGAAAGTGTTAACTGTAGAACAACAAAGATTAAAAGATGAAGAATTTTTAAAGATGCAGCTGAAGCAGAGCAAAGACACTAACGATGAAGAGAATTTGAAAAATGATTTAGAATTACAAAGATTATTAAAAGAAAGTCATTTCTTAAGCACAACCAAAAATGATTTCTCTGGTGCAGAGTTAACTTTACAAACAATAGATTACCAAGAACCTATTGGGAAGGCGCGTAAGCGTACTTTGGACTCAAGAATGAAACTGATCTCCGAGACCAATGCACACGCTTCCAATAAGAAACTTGAGAAAATGCCCATGTCGATGCGTAAGGGAATGGTGAGTCTGACCAAGCTGAGAATCGCCAAATACGAGAAGGACGCCCGCGAGAACGGAATCATCTTGTCCAAGACCAAGAAGGGACAATTGAGGGATTTGTCGAACGGCAAAGGGTCAACTTCTGTGTTCGATAGAATAGGTGATGGTGTGTCGAAGAAAGGTACAAAGATGAGAGATAGAGGTTTGAAAATACATAGTGTGGGTAAGAGTACGAGAAACGGGTTGATTTTGAACGAAAAGGATTTGGCAAAGATCAATGGGCCCATTTTCACTGGTAAGAGTAAAAGTAAAAGAGGTAGACGGTGATATATAAAGTAATATATAATATATAATTATAAACTCATTTCCAATTCCATTCTATTATCTCTCAACTCATTAATCTTTCTCACTAACCCAATAAGACCCAACCGCTCGGCGATCTTGACACTCGCGATCAACAGCTTGTCTTCTTTCATCTCCTGAGCGACATTAAACAGTTTTAATGAATTTTGATCATTGCAACAGGATACAAAAATCTTTAATAATGATTTATCATATGTCAATTTCAACTCCAACAATCTCTGTTCCAGCTCGTATTGATCCTCTGCGTCGGCATTAGCGATAGTGTCATTCAACAATTCACCCAAGGCTTTAGATCTTATAAATGTCTCTTCTGGATCCTCTGCGTCCTCGGTGCCAGGCTCAGTTGGCATTCCAATTGGGATCTTGACATCTATCTCAGTAGGCAAGGGCAAAGGGAACGACGGGTACATCCCATTAACGTTACCCCTGACCAAGATACAATTCAATTTATTCTTGTACAAACCAAGTGGCCAACATTTCAAATCGTCACCTACACCACCCATCTGGGTGATACCGTCGTTGATGTCCAAAATGGGGATCCATCTCGCTTGTAATGGGTTTCTCCACTTCGATAACACCAACACTAAATTGTCGTGTCCTACGACAACTGGATCGCCGTCATCACTGAAGAATAACCCCTTTATGTAATGATGCTTGTTATTGATTAATACAGATTTCGGTATCGTCACTGGGAGTGCGATATCTCTTTGGTAATATTTGAAATCTAAATCTTGTAAATTATAATTAAAAGTTTGTGATGCGGAATTGAACGTGACAGTTAAGAAGTATTTATTATTTGTAATGCAAGTGATAATTGGTGATTGCTTCTCTAATCCCAATGGCACACCCAAGAGGTTGAAAATTCGTAAGAGACCCGACGATGATCCAACGATGATGCACCTATTCGACACAGTAACCGAAGTTAAGAATTCATCTTTTAGTAAAAGTATATCTTTCTCCCAAGTCTCACTTGCATTTTCATGTGGTCTAAACATTATCTTCAGTTTATTTGTCTTCTTTCCGTACCCACTTGTACCGAATAACGTCCCGATATCGTTCATTGACGCGAGGTCAAATCCGTACAAGTCTTTGAAATGGTACTCCTTGTACAAACTCCTATCGAAAAATGACACCGTGATGGTATAATCTGTAGATTGTTTCACTGACCACGCGTAACCTATGGAATTCATCGTTAAATAACGTCTATCCGAGTGCCAAGGTGTGGAACCTGGCGAGTACGGTTTCAATTTATAACGTGGTTCAGCAATTGCCAGGGGACCAACACGGTTTTTCTTCAATGCAGAGTACCTTCCATGATCCTCGTCATCGTCAACGAACAATCTCTTCTCCGAGTAACCAGCGTTGTCGTCGTCAATAATGAAATCGTCTTCGTCTTCAAAAGCGAAATTGGATCTAGTAGGCACCGCATCGCCTTCTATTTCTTCATCTTTATCCGAGTCAACGTCATCGGCTTCATCTTGTGACACTTCCATAGCTTCTTGATCAACAACAAACAATGGTGTGTCTTCCTCGGTTTCATTCTCGGAGATGATGTTCTTATAAGTGATCATGGACCCACTATACGTGGAGATGGAAACGGACAAGCTATCGGGACTCCAAAATAGTTTACTCAAATTTCCCTCATCTTCGTCTAATTCAACATCAAATTTCTTTATCAATTTCCCAGTTTTGAAATTCCACAACACAAGTTTCTTCTTCAAATCCAATGATGCCACGTATTTACCATTCTTCGAGATCTTGAAATCCGTGATCTTCGCTTCATGTTGATTTTGTAAAGTTTTCTCCTCCTTAGTGAAACTATCATTCCTACTGAAGACTTTAATACTTCTCTCCGGTGTAGCGATCAAGAGTAAATCGTTGTTCTTTGGAGCCCATTCACAATTAGTCGCTAGCAAGTTGTCCTCCTCCGTGAGCTCGTCGTCATCGAATATCACACTATGTGTCACTTTCGTAATCTTTGTCTCTAAATTAGGTGGTGATGAGTTTAAGGAGTAGATAAGGACGTCACCACTAGACATAGTGATTGCCAATAAATCATTCAGCTTGTTATAACTCATATCAACGATCTCCTCAGATAATTTCACCTTCGTGGTGGACTGATCACTCGTGCTGACAAGAGCTAACTCTGATTCATCACCTCCTAAGACAACTAACGATCCATCATGATTAAAACATGCAGTTCTCAAGGGTAATAACGATCTATGTAACACTTTCTCTGAAGAGTTCTTGAAATTGTACAATATACATTCTCCACTGACAGACGTGACGACAAAATTATCATTCTTAACGTCAATGGAAGTCAGCTTGTCCAAGATCGTGTAAACTTTTGGCTCTTCATTCTCCTCATTAAACGCCTTTAACGTCCCAGCATTGTTATAAACTAGCAATTTATCGGTATCCTTCGTATAAGACCCTGTCACTTTGCTCTCAGTGGCGAAAAAGGACTTGACATCCCCGTGAATAGTCATCTCTTGTATGATTTATATTATCAATTGAATATAGAAGTAACGCGTTTTGATTAATTTTTATTTTCACGTAAACAAAGTGCCATAAGGGGTAATTGCCTAATATAGAAGTCATAAAGAGAGAGACAAAAAATTTACAAAACTTAATAACAAGTGACAGCAGTTAGATACAAGTAAATAGTTGATAATACCAGTGATGACTGATTATGTTGATGATTCATATAATGAGGAGGATTTCCCCTACCCAGTGAAGCTCACGAGGGAGAGTTTTCTGCAAAAAATTGAAAAATATGAGCAAGGTGATAAGATACTACTAGATAAATTCATGTATGATTCATATAGATTTATATCATTAGATGACTTATCATCAGATTTAAGATCATTATTAAAAGAGTTAGACGATGAATTAGTGAACTTGATCAATAACGATTATGATGAATTTATTAAATTAGGTAGATCAATTGATGGATCAATTGAATTAATAAACAATATTAAATTTGATTTAAATGGATATTATAATGAATTACAAAAAAATAAGGATAGTTTGAATGATACAGATACATATTTGAATCAAGTTATCAGTTATAGGAAGTCATTACAAAATTTGAAAAAAATATGTTCAAATTTAATTTTAATAAATAATCAAATCGATTCATTTAATAGATTATTACAAGATAATAGTATTAATATCAAAAGATTAATTGGATTATTCTTATCAGTTCACAAGAATTTAAAAGTTTCATGTATATTTATAAGGCAAAATAATTTAGATGAGGCAAATGTTGAATTCATTCAAAATTTAATTAATAAGTCAAATATATTAAAACTTGAATTCAAGACTTATTTAGAACAAATTATTGAAAATGATAATGTGGATGAATTTGATAAATTATCAGCTTGTACTTTTAGGAAATACTTATTTTAATTGCATATATATATATATATATATATAAATATATATATTACCTGCTCTGTATGATACTCTTATACCTCTATAGTACACTCTCTTGCCATAACCCCCATCTCATAGATAGGACAAGAAGAGTGTAATCAAAGGTAACTGCGAGTGCCGACGGTGAATTGTAGTGCGCGTTAAAACTTTTACCCACACAGATATAAAGTTATCTTGAGATCCAGAATTCAGATAAAGACAAGTTCAGAAGAAGAGAGAGAATGTCCAGTTATAAGATCCCACTCTGGTTGGACTGTGACCCTGGTCATGACGACGCTGTTGCTATAATCCTAGCTTCATACCACCCGAATGTCAATTTAATTGGTGTCTCCACTGTGCATGGTAATGCATCCTTGGAGAAGACTACTTATAATGCGTTATCAGTGTTAACAGCCATTGGCAAGGACAAGCAGGTGCCAGTGTACAGAGGCTCAGATAGACCTCTTGTGAGAGAACCTAGCTACGCTCCAACGATTCATGGTGAATCCGGTTTAGAAGGTTCAGATTTGTTACCCGTTCCAGTTACCCAAGCCACCGAGGTTGATTCGGCTATTGAACACATGTACCAAGCCGTATTGAAATACCCAGGTGAGATCACTATTGTCGCTACGGGTACTTTCACTAACGTTGCCAAGTTACTCACTCAACATCCAGATGTCAAATCAAAGATTAAATACTTGTCATTCATGGGTGGTGGTATAGAAATAGCTAACTGGGGCGCTGGTGAATTCAATATTTGGTGTGATCCACATGCTGCCAATATCATCTTCGAAGATCCAGAAGTTAAATCTAAATGTATCTTAGTGCCAATTGACTTAACCCACAAGCTGATTGCCACGGAGGAAATTGAACAAAAAATCTTGAATAAACCAGAGACTACAAATCTTAGAAAGATGATTTATGATTTAATATCTTTCTTTAAACAGACATATATAGAACAACAAGGTTTCGAATCAGGTCCTCCAGTGCATGACCCCTTGGCGATCATCGCGTTGCTACCTTTCTACGGTGTCGAGGACAGCAAATACCCAGTGGAATTCAAATACAATACTTTGAATATTCACTGTATCGATGAAGGTGAATTGAATGGTAAGATTGAAATTTTAGATAAGAAAGATGACGGTGTTAAAGTCGGCTACGATATGAATATCTCCAACTTCTGGCTGATCGTTTTGGATACTATTGCTTTGGCTAATGAACACTCAACTATTGAGTAAATCTGTATAAATCTATATATAATCTATAAATTTCTATAAATTCTAGAATCTATATCGTGCACCTTTGTACCAATTTCCCCTTTTAGGAAGAGTTGAAAAATTTTTGTTAAAGTTAAAAAAATTTATAAATTTTTTAAGGTAGATGAGATAGCATTGACAATAGTATAAAATACATTGATAAATTGATAATTTAATTATTTAGTTAATTAATCAGTAATCAGTTATTGATCTGTGAGAGGATATATAATCTGTAACATTAATTTCAATTTTCCATTGTATATACAAGTGATACAATTCATTAACTCATATAGCATAACATCAAATCAATATATATAGATATGGCAGGTGATCCATTCCTTTCAGATCCAAGCAGGAAGCGTAAGAGGACCCATAACAACAAGAGGACATCGTTGGTGCAGAAGGGGAAATCTAGTAATAGACAACAGCAGCAGCAGAGGGCCACGGAAGATGATGAAGAAATCTCTGGTGTTAGTGATAGTGACGATGAACAAGGTAATGTCTCTGTAGATGAAGATAACGGCGATGGTGAGCAAGATGTGGCACTTGACAGTGATGAGGAG
Organism: Nakazawaea wickerhamii; assembly: GCA_030567635.1. NCBI lineage: Eukaryota > Fungi > Ascomycota > Pichiomycetes > Alaninales > Pachysolenaceae > Nakazawaea > Nakazawaea wickerhamii. The sequence continues at coordinate 924,083 of JAJLSR010000001.1, forward strand.
TTCGCTGGTGAGTCCGCGGCTGATAAACGTCGTCGTTTACTGAAACAGTATTTGAATAATTTAACAAGTGAATTAGAGACAGAATATGGAGAATTTGATGCACTGGATTTAGATGAAGATATCATATCATCTAGATTGAAAAAAGACGCTGCAGAACAGAAAGGTTACGTCTATAAATTCCTTGCAGATAATCTTGTTCTTGAAGATTGCAAAACTACTATATCGAGAATAGGTTCCATGTCATTGACATCGTTATCTATACATTACCCAAATTGTTACACCACATCAAAGGATATGCAATTATCCAAATGGGATATCCAGGATTTCCAGAAGAAGCCAAAAAGAGTGAAATACGTGAAAGGAGGAGTGCAGTTCACAGAAATAGATAAGGAAGTTCATAAGAATGGACATCTGGATGAGATTTACGCTGTTGCCGCATCACCAAATGGGAAATATGTCGTTACTGGTGGTAGAGATAAGAGATTAATCATATGGTCTACGGAAAATTTATCACCATTGCGTGTATTGGAGACTAGAACCAAGAATGGAGCCATTTATGGGTTAGCCTTCAGAAGAAATACAGATCAATTATATGCATCATGTGGAGATTTGAAAATTAGAACTTATAGTGTGAACCAATTACTGCAATTGGAAACGTTGTATGGACACCAAGATCTCGTTGTCGATATCTCTGCGTTGGCTCAAGAACGTTGTGTCACTGTTGGTTCAAGAGATAGAACAGCGATGTTGTGGAAGATCGCAGAAGAGACAAGATTGACGTTCAGAGGTGGAGACTCTACTGAGAAGAAGAAAAAGAAGCCTAAGAAGCAAGAAGGTGACCTGGAAGTACAAGACGAAGAGCAAGAAGAATGGTATAATGAAGGATCCATTGAAGTGGTGTCCATGATTGACGATTCCCATTTCGTGACTGGGTCAGATAATGGTAATATCTCATTATGGTCTACCGCGAGAAAGAAGCCTCAATTTACACAGAGAATCTCTCATGGGATAATACCACTGTTAACCTCGGAGGAAGTTTCTGGTGAGAAAGATGCTGCTGTATCCGAGAGACAGATCCCTAAACCGCAACCGTACTGGATCACTTCGATATATGCGATCCCATTCAGTAATGTATTTTTCAGTGGGTCATGGAATGGTGTTATCAAAGTATGGAAATTGAATGAAGATTTGAGATCTTTTGTTCAAATTGGAGAGTTACCCAACGCGAGAGGATTCGTCACTAGAATAGAAGCTGTCGAGGAAGACGCTAATAAGAAAGATGGTAAGATAAGGGTGTTGCTGACTTTGGCTAAGGAACATAAATTAGGTAGATGGTTTAAATTGAAAAATGAAGGTGTAAGGAATGCATTATACTCAGCTGTCATTGATCAACAAGAGACTGAGTAGGTATATAGAGTTAATACGATTTAATCTATTGATTTAAAGGTAAATATGAATTAAAAATTAAAAAATAACAAAAAGGGGTATAAAAAAACGCTTCAACTAAAAGAAATGAAACTCCAAAAAACAAATTCAAAATAATAATTGTTTTAATACATTTAATAAAAAGTTAAATTGAAATAATATAAAAATTCTTGAGTAAAGATATAAGTTAAAAGCGCTAATTTAGCACATAAAGCAAGCAAAACAGTTTTAAATAAAAGCAAATTCTAAAAATTGAAAAATAAAAATACAAGGTTATTTGGGGGTTTTTATATTATCATAAGAGAGCAGCAATAGCTAATCCTGCTACTGCAGCAAGACTTCCTGATAATTGATATTTGTTATTACCCTCATTAGCGGCACTTGAAGATGACGCCAGTGAACTAGTAGCCAGTGATGATGATGAAGTGGTACTCAAATCTAACACTGTTGATGACAAGTGTGCTGAGCTGCTAGTCTTTGATGAGTTATGGGTATGACTCGAAGTGACTATCTTTGTTGTGTTGTGGAATATATGTGTTGTTGTGTGGCTCGTTGTCCATGATGTGGATGTGTTTGTTGAGTTGTGAACACTTGAAGCAATGGCAACTAAAGCGTCAGCGGCCATCAAGGAACTCTCCAGAGCGACACTTGCGTAACTGGCACTAGCGACTGAAGCCAGTGATAACGAAGATCTGAAAGCCAATTCAGCATCTAAGGAAGCAATAGATGATACTGAAGCAACAGACAGAGCTGAAGCCACTGAAGCAGCTGAGGCGGCAGAAACACTTTCAACGGAAGCCAAAGATGAAGCAGAAGCCAGAGACAGAGATGACAGTTCAGCGGCCAGTATAGCTGCTGACTCAGATGGAGTCAATAAAGTCTCTGTCATGGTAACAGTGATGAGTAAAGTAGTGGTTAACTCGGTGCTACTCTCAACGGTGGTTTCAACGACGGTTGTATCTGCATTAGCCAGTGAAAATAAAGCTATTGAACTGATCAATGAGATCAAAACTGAATTGGAAAGCATGGTATTAAATAAAATTTGTAATTTTTGTTTTAATTTAATTTGTTTTGTTTTGATTTAATAGACGTTAAATTATTGAATCAAATTGATTTTAAAGCGAATGTTGAAGTTTGTATACTCTGGGATGATTGAAAGGAATGACTAGAGTTAAACAGTTTAAGTTGATAATTGATATTGAATATGAATTAATTACAATAAACAAAAGTTAATAAAAACAAGAAGAGAGAGAAAATTTTTTTTACAACAACAAGGACAATCTAATTGAATAACAAGATGATGATGTTTTTGTTTATTTTGAAAAATTACAATAAATTTGCATATCTTGGCCTTCGTAAACAAGGAAAGGGCGCAGACCTACGGCGCATATGCCCCGTATAAGTCTTGGAGATTACCCGATCTGGAAGGGTGTAAACAGAGGTCATATAAACAATTCCAATTTGGTCTTCTGCCACGCCTTAGATCGTTGGCCGTTCATTATATCATTCAGTCAAGCGAAGTCATTCAGGGTGTATCGTTATTGATTACAGGTATAATATAATTAGTATTTAACATATATCATATAGAAAATATTTAATACCGCACGATCAGATCAGGCCACAGATTTTTTAACTGTTTCCAGTGAGACAAGGGAAAAAATAAAGATAAAAAATACGGCTGTTTAGGGAAAGACCCACTCCAGAATTGGGATCCGATTCGCCTAATTGGGAATTTGAGGTTTTATTTCAACACAATTTTGGATCGGGACAAGGGCGCGTAATCAAAGGGTGTTTTATAACTTATTGTGGAAGGTATATCATGGGTAAGTTTAATACACGGTACATGGATTGAAAGGTAAATATTACTTTTACAATACGGCTATTGATGTCTCCTATGCAGTTAAAACAAAGGTAAATTTTAACCGTATCTATTAAACGTTGATCTATGATAGTCACTTGAGTAAAACATTTGTAAACATTTATAAAATGATAAAAGTAAATTATGTATATATAAATAATTAGAAATTTTTAAAATTGTCTTTGAAAACAATCAAATAATTCATCTATGATTTTCACTAGACTCGTTCGTACCATTAGAATGACTCTGGATATAACTTGCCACAGTCATCAATCGTCTCTGTTCCATGTCATCCCATCCTAAATCTCCCTTACTTGTAGTTCTCATCAACCCGAGATCCTCCGTACTATCGTCTTCATCTTCATCTTCATCACCGTTACCCTCGTCACCGATATCGTCATCGTTGTTACTATTATTATTACTATTACTCAATGATTCATCGTCGTCTTCGTCGTCATCACTTTCAGGATCACTCAAGGGGTCAGTACGATACTCATCGTCACCTAATTCCATTGAATTATTATGTGCTTGTGAATCTTCATCGAACTCAGGAGGTTCATACCTTTGTTCAGGGTCATGCAGAAGCTTATCGTTGAATTGATCTAATAAGTCACCTGTAGGGGTATATAACGGGTGGGATTTCTTAGCATAACTTTGTCCGTCGTCATTAGGATCCACATACTCGTCTTCGTCGTCATCCTTGAGTGACATCTCCAGATGTTGCAGTTGTGGTACTTTACTTTGACGATAATCGTGGTTATTATTGTTATTATTATTGATCTTGCTTGTGAAATCAGAAGACATTGTCCAACTTCCTGGTCCATCATCTTCGTCGTCTTCATCAGATGATCCAAACTTATCTGGTAAATCACTTGTCATTTGTTGGTTCATATACCTTGAGAATTGATTAGAATCTTCTTCGACGTGTTCTTCGTATTGAGATTTACTCAAATTCGTAGACCTGTTCATGGAATGATAATCATCTTCCTCATCGTCTTCGTCATCGTCTAATTCATGACCAGGTTCAGAGATTTGTCCATGACTTTCACGCATTCTCTCATCGTCATCTTCTTCATCGTCGTCATCGTCGTAGTCGTCGTCTTGGTACTCTACTCCACTTAAATCGTGATCTGTGTTAGGATCCAATATCAAGCCTTGTGAATCGTTACCTAAATCGTCTTCATCACCGGTGATACCACCCAAGATGGCATTATATTTCTCTCTAGTCTCCACCAACGTCTCATTGACGTATCTATTCCACTCTTCATCAGCGACGGCGTCGTGAATCACCATAGATATCGATTCAGGAGCGTATAATGAGACGAATTTGACAACTTCTTCAGCGATCAAAGTTAAATGTCCCATATAACCCAATCTCAATCCAGTTTGTTCTTCATAATCTTCACATTTTTGTTGTCCCTCGATAATCAATTTGGTAATGTTACCCTTACCGAACAATTCAATAGCGAGGAATTTGTTATACCCGACTTCCATTGACCCGTTCAATACTTGTTGCACGATATCGAACACGACATTATGCAAGAAATTGTTCCATGGGAATTTGAAAAACATATCAAGAATCGTGATAATCACATTATTATCCGCGAGGGCGATTTTCAACTGATCCCCCACTACAGGGTTAGCTCTGATCATAGCCTCTTCATCCTCGTTACTCTGTGGAGCCATAGTCTGTGTCGTGTCCAGCTCTTCCATCTCGACACTGTAATCACCTTCGTGATCTTTCCCCTCGTTCATCATCATCATATCAGCGGTATTATTAGCAGTATTATTAAAAGAATCATCTCTCTCCTCGTCGTCTTCGTCTTCAATGTCTAAATTGTTGATGTCCCTAGAGATATCCTCTTCACCGTACATACCTCTAGTTTCATCATCGTCATCGACATTGCCACCTTCGTTATTGTCATTATCCTCATCATCGAAATCATGATCTTGTTGGCGTTTCTTGGCCAATTGCTTTAATCGTATTCTCTCTCTATCTCTTTCTTCAACGATTTGCTCTCCCTTATCATCATTTAATAACGCCATATTAGAACAATGAAGTAACTCTGCAACAAGTTCACAAATCTTAAATCTTTCAAACCCAAGTGGTTCAATAGATCCAAATGGGGTCTCCAAGACTTGTGTAGTTTGTCTCTCCAACATCTCTGTGAAATTTGGTATATTACGCGTGAAAACTTTAACCAACGTTCCCAAGTAAATTGGATCTGTAGGTAATGGTGGATGAGACTTGATAGTGATGTAAAGCACTGGCACAATATCGTAATCAGAATTATTTTTCCTAATTATTTCAATTATGATCCCCACGGAGTTTGCTAACCCACTACCACCGTATAACATTAATCTTACCAATTCCTCTACAACAGGTTCAGAAACTAATTCTCTAGTTAATTCATTTGGACCAATTGTGCTGTTATCCGTGTTAGAATTTGCAGAGATGGTGATAAAAGCTTTAAGGAAATCTGCAGCAGCACTTTGTTCCGATGAAGAATAGTCTGGACCTAAAAATGAAATCAATGAAGGGATTAGTTTCTTCTCTTGCAAGGCGTCGATGACACCTGTGGACATTTCACGCCCCTTGTCGGTGGATATCACTTTCAAGAGGAAATCCATTAATGGTGGATTATCTATATGTCTCATAAATCTTTCCACTAATGAATCTTGGCTTAATATGAATTTAATCATATCTTCTAAATGCAAATCTAATAAATGTTCATTAATTTTCATGAAATAAGTGGATGAAGACATCGATAATGGCGATGGCTTGTCCAAGATGGTCCATAACAGTTCTAAAAGATGAGTATTGTCCTTCATGAACGCGTGCGTGATGGTCCAATTATCTTGTGATAAGATTTCAGCCAGTATTTGAGCACGACGATGATGTGCAGCTTCTGCAGTTTCTTCTTCATCTTCATCGTCATCTTCATCTTCCTCTTCTTCTTCCTCTTCTTCTTCATCTTCATCATCGAACTTCATCTCATTTTTCTCATCGTTGTTATCATCATCATCTAACTCCTTCGATTCAGTTTCAGTTTTGATAATTTCTATATCATTATCTTCATCTATCTTATTATTAATATCTTCATCATTACTTCTATTATCATAATCAGTTTTAGTTTGCAAGTCATTATCAAGTCTATTATTTTCAATTGATTCGTTAATTTCGTTGTCATCATTATTATTAATTAATTTGTCCTTTGTATCTACTAAATTTTGCAGTAAATTATCTTTATTTTCATCTATTACAACATTATTCAGAATTTCATCATCTTCAATGATATAAGTGACCAATTTTTGTAATACATCAGAAGTACTTAAATATTCAATTAAAGCACCATTCTCAGAAATCAATTCTTGTATAATATCTGGATCATCTAATACTTCCTCTAAAGTAAAATCTGGTTTTTGTAATATATTAGTAATCTCCGGAACAGATTGATAATTATTGCCAAACCTCCAAAATGAAGCAGACATATTCTATATATAATATATTATTGAAAAGATTACAGGGACAAACGTTGAAAGTTCAAATTTTCAAATGATACAAAAAAAGAGGTTTAATGTTAATCCTTTTCTTTCAATACTTGTCTAGCTGCCCCAACCTAACGTGTATGTTCTCTCTCTCTCGCACTCTCACTCTCTCTATTGAAATGAGAGGTTGATGTATGGTATATGATAGATGTGTATATGCAAATATTTGGGTATATTATATAGAATTTTTAATGATTTGCTTGACTTGCAAGTTGGATGTTATAATCTTTTTTTCTCTCTCAATCTCTCACTTTGTTCTTTGTTGAAAAAAAAAATTTACAATTGTCGTAATTTGTATGGATTATTGTGATATAGCTGTGTATTTGGTAGTGCATATAGGTATATGAGGTTGTGTAAGTCTTATCTATATATACACTTATCGATAAAGAAGAATAAATCTCTTCAACAGAGTCAATACGATAAATAACATTTATACAACCTGATCTGTGTCCTGTGTTGTAAATGTGATCTGTTGCCAAATGCGGTAATTCTATACAGCCTCTATTTCATTACCCCATTGAGCGATTTCGTTACTCAAATATACGACCCAGATTATAAAATAACAAATTCAATAACTTTTTGTAAATTTATTGATAAAGAAACCACCAAATAATAAATAATAATAACAGAATATGACTAAGAAAACTATAAAACAAATGACTAAAACAAATAAAAGTAAACTATTCTATAAACATTGAAATCCAATCGATTATTCTATCTGTAAACATAAATAATCTTAAATTTTTGTTAAATTCACCAGCAATAAAACTTTTTAAATAAATTTCATTATATTTATATTTAATGAAATTACTTATTAATAATATTAAATCTGGATTAAATTCTCCATAATACCTCTTTTCATAACTTAAATGTCTAACAATTAATTTCATTATAAATTCATCATTAAGTAATTTATCTGTAATTAATCCACCATTATAAATGGTCTTATTATGTAAATGTTTAAACATCGAACTTTGACATTCTTTATAAATCTCAATTAATTCTAATGAGGCAAAGAAATTAAATTTATTATTAACCGTGGTCTTTAACGCCAGTATACCACTTTCATAATGATGACATCTAATTGACAGTAATCCAATTAATAACCATTCCAAAGCGCTATGTCTCACTATGCTATCAATTCTCTCATTTTCCCAAATTAACACCACACGTAAGTCATCATACAAGATTAAGAATAAATGATCAAGCCAACGTTCACATAACGTCTTATCCTTAATCATCACATTGTCCCCCTCTTGCAACATTTCATCTTCCATGACAAATATCCTTGATCTGATATCAAGCATCTTATCCCATCCGATGAGACGCACCATGTTAGAGATCAATTTATAACTCTTGGCAAAAGTGCCTTGTAAACGAGAATTATTGAAAATCTTAACCAAAACTGGATCACAAGCTTGTAATTCTTGAATTGACAGTATATCTAAGGGTGTCTGATACCCGTAAACTAATTCCACATCGTCATTCCATATCTCCTCTATGCAACCGTCGAATGGTTCATCGAATGTGAAATCGTCTCTCATATTGAACCCTATAGTGTCTTTCCTCTTGAAAGAATACATCGGGGACGAATTCAACGTTTGTAACAGTAATTTATAATTACCCAATATGATATTAACTTGAATGACAATCTCCCAACATTCGAATTCTGTCGGGAGTGAATTCAATGCCTTGTTCAGTGCCATTAACGCCAAATCGGGTCTGTCCTTTGTGATGAGGTAATTCAGTTGTTCTACAAGTAACCATGCATCTCTGGAGTTGATAGTGATACCTTCGTATAATAATTTAACAGCGTCAACTTCTCTATCCAGTGCAAATAATATACGTATCTTCAATAGTCTGAAGATATCTGCATCTGGTATACGCAGCAATGTGTAATCGGCCAATTGAGTTAATTCGACAAATTTAACGATGGCATCATTTAAGTAATTTTTTTGTAATGAAGGTGTTAGCACCGTGGATTGACAACCTGTCAAGTGTCCCCTCGTTAGCAACATGCATAACTTGTCTATTAGTTCTAAGCTTAATCTCTTTGATTGCAACGGATTCAACTTGACTGTGCCGGGTAATATTCTAGTCAAATCTTGATTGAAAAGTAACGATCTTATTATCGACGAGACACTGGTCTCTAACCAGATATCCTCGGTGATTCTATCGCCCGACAAGGCCACTTTCTCAGGATCTGCGAATATGAACGTGGTAGATATCGTGCCTGGGAATTCTCCTCTGATCCTTAAATCACCTTTACTGAAACAATTCCATGCACAGAAAGTTCCAATCTTTAAAGTATCATGTTTACGTGATGTGGCTTCTAAATTCAATAGCACCGATGACATATACGCTATTGGAGCGTCCACGGAGGAGACATCTAACCCGTTAATGAAATGATACTGACCAGTTTCCTTAACCTTGTTAGAATTCGATACACTCGAAACGTGAACCAAATCTACAGGTCCTAATTCTTTGAAATCGATTAATGACATTGTTCGTGTCTTGATCGACTCGCCGAACTCGTATTCTTCAATCACCGGTGATGCGGATTTCTTCAATTGTGACAAGGCGATTTTGGAATGTTGTGGTGTACTATTTATCACTGGAGCGTGAACGTTATTATTATTAGTGATGACAATATCGGTAGGTGTTGCATCTGAACCGCCATTTTCTAGTGGTTTCGGGACAGAATTGGTGCTCGCGGATGACACGAGAGCAATTGAGTGGCCGGGAGAAGACGAGGACGTCAGCGTGGGATCCATTGCTATAGTCTCTTTAAGTCCTTCTGTGTTGTCCCTTTGATTTTGTTGTTCAAGTTTTTTTGATTTTTTTTTTTTTTTCTCACTGTGATTTTACAGTGTAAGTTTGTACTGTATAGGAGTGATCTGGAGTGGGAGAGATTAGTATATAAATTGGTATAGAGAGTAGTTAAGAGAGTAGAATAGAGAGTATCGTATTTAGTCACTACATTTTGGAGAAGTTTAGGTTTTTAGTATATAGTGTGCCATATGGGGGGTACTGTACAACATGAATAATTTACAGGAGGTTAATTAGATCGTGATGTATTCATAATTGAATAGTATATAGCTATGATCTATGGTGTAGTGGTCTACGTGAAGGGGTGATTATACTCTAACTATGTATTCCAATAATTTGCTCCGATTGAAGTTAAACGAACTGAGATCTTGATCTAAATATAGCTATTAGGTCACACATTTAGTACTCAGATAATATACCTTAGATCCGAGTAGTGAATTGTTATTAATCAGATGAGGGTATGACTTATGCATTGGAAATTTGAGCCATCTTTGAATTATTGTGGAATTGTTACATATTGACTCTCTCCCAGGGATCTAGTGATTTACTAAATATATTTGATATATATTGAGTTAATGATCTCTTAAGCATAGTAATGAAAATATATGAAATATTTGAAAATGCTATTTAATTGAGATATATGAGAAGGGTATATATTATCAATCACCGGGAATCACAAAACAACACTCATATATCATATATTACTGTCAATTGATGTATAAAACATGAATTCATTACGATCACTGCGGAGTGGATTTGACAATTATTGGGAAATTCGTAATTTGCTCATATATTATTGTCAATTCACGTGTAGAACATCAATATATTCAAATACCTATTGATATTGATTCTATCTCGTTTATGAAATTGCTCTTATATATAGAGAGATATAACTGAACTAAGTTACTCCATTACAGTGTATAATAATTATCACTGATATGTCAAATCAAAGCCGCATATTCTTGTTATTGTCATTCTCTATTGTCATACAAGAGATATACAAAGTGATATACAAAATGATATTACACGGAATAACATAGTATAATATATATATACATATATATAAATACATGCATCCATAAAAGAAAGCCTTACCCCAATACCAATCACTAATTCCATTGAATTAACAAATTCCATTTTTTTGCTCAATTTTTTTCTTTGATTGCTATTTGTAATGCCACTTTTATAAAAACCATGATAAATTCCCATTGATTCGATTCGATTCAATTCAATTTAATTTATACAACTCAATATCAATTTTTAAAATGACAAGAGAATCTAAATTTTACACTAGACAAGTAGCTTCCATTATCTCATTCGGTCTTGCCGTCTACGGTAACTTCCAATATTTCATGTTCCACCATCGTGCAGCAAAATACCAAACACCATTCACCGGTAATTTCTTAACTACTTTAATATTTTGGGTTATTCAGTACTTGTTACAATTCAATTTCGTATTGCAATACTTCACCAAGAATGAATCAACTTCCCTTCAACAACAACAGAAAATCGATAACGTTGTCGGATACCATTTTGTCGTTAACAATTTATTGAATTTCTTCTGGTTTTATTTCTTCAAGAGACATCATTTCATCATAAGTGAATTCATATTGATTATAAACTTCATGAACTTGTTAAGTCTCTACGTCGTCCACAAGACTTACAGCATCAAGGACCTCAGCACATGGCTCACTGTCCACTTGTCCAACCTGGCCATGCCACTCGCTTGGGTCATGTTTGCGATCTTCTGGAACGGTGCTATCGTTTTCCACTCACATGGCCACAGCTTCATAATGAGAATCTTGGCCAATATCTTCATTTGGGACTTCTTATTGGTGCCAATGTCCTTCTTGGCCTTCTATAACGATTACGGGGTCGGTTTCGCTACTTCTATCTTGACTTTAGGTATCACTTTACATCAATTCAAAAGTAAAATCATCGCTTTACAATGGATTTTCGCTTTGATTATCACTTGTTTAGTATTCATCTCCTCGGCATTGGCTGCTAGTGGTGAAGTCTTCGTTAAACATAACGGCCGCTCAGGTATCCGTGACGAAGAGCAAGCCCCTTTATTAACCAATAATTGATATATCCAATTTTTTTATTTTATGACCCAAAAACACTTAAATTTTTTATATATCACGTAGATTTCTCATTCTTGATAGGTTGTATCATCTTCTCTATTAAATCATTTCTCACTAAATTCGAAGGTTTGTTTAATGTGACAGATAAATGATATAATGACAGCTTGTGCATAGCTAAATTGGCGTATGTGTCCCTCGATATATTACTTATCCACTCCTCCTTTGTGGTATTGGAATCACCTAACCCAATATACTTCCCCTTGAGATTTTCGTACACTTGTTGTTCTCGTATCTTATCAGCCTATATCTTATTGTTAATACTCTATCTTCATATCTCTCATACTCTTTTACATACCATTTATAATAAATATATCTTGATGTAAATCGTAAATTGTTTGTAAATTTTTCTAATTTTCAATTTGAACAAAAAAAACTTTACCATAGAGAGATAAATTGATATAGATATACTCCAGACTCCACTCTTATAGATGTCCAACGAAGTAGTGGATCTATCTATCCATATAGACCAGGACGAGTTTGATTTATTGAAGGATAATGTCGATTACGGTAAGCCACAGGATGTATTCACCATTCTCATTGACCCAGATGTCATTTCCAAATTCGATAATTTGAAAATTTTTGTCAAGTCATACGTCGAGGAGCACCCTGATGAGATCGTCAATTTGTTTTTTGAATTGATTATATGCTACCTTGAGAATTTGTATGTGGATCGCGTCAAGGTGGTCGAGTTAATACAGGATGTCTTGAATTTTGATATTAAATTGAAAAATTCAAGAGTAGTGGAATTCTTGACTTTATGTAACTCATTCCCGATCACTAATATTCGTTCATTGATCCAGGATTTGAGATTCTCTACTGAGGTGTTGATCCCGAATTTAGGTACAGCGTTATTAACTAAATTAAACGTGTTTAGTGCCCTGGAATATAAACAGTCAAATGAAAAGAATTTAATCAAATATGAGAATTATCAATTGAATACAGAGGACAGCTTGGGTTATTCCATATTAGTGGTACAGATATATAATGCATTCAATGACCCATTTCTGGAACATAAAGTGGCTCATTATAATGATATAATGATGAAATTAATCGCTTTTTATAAATTAGATCCTTCTAAAGTATTTGACTTGATTTTTGATATTTACGCTGCCAATATCATAAGAAATTGTACATTCCTGATTAAATTATTACGTGAATCGCCATTTTGGCCTTTGGGCAAAGAACACGTTTCAGATCCAGATAACTTGTTCGACAATTTAAACCAGGGTGGTAACGCTAAAGCCATGGACGTCATCGCTATGAAATTGTACTATCAAGACCAAAAGGCCCTTTCTGAGACACACAAAGTCTTGCTTGGAATATTGATCAAAGAAGGGTTCATCAACGTGGGTCATCTATTCCACTCTGCGAGACCATTCACAGATGAAGAAATGCTCGCGGTGGAGAAACAATATAACGATAAAGTGGCACTGAAAGAGCTGGCCACCTCAGAGTTGGCTATGGCTCTGCCGTTGGACGATAGTGACGATGAGGGAAAAAAGAAACTGAGGAAAAATGGTGACCTGGCGAAATCTAGACTGGAAACTACGGCGAAAGTGACACCTATTGATCTGAAATTGAACTTCAAGATATCTATCTTGAAAGCATGTTTAACGATTGGGTTATATAACGAGAGTATTTTCATTCTCACACAGTATCCGTACCTTATCAAGTGTGATGACGTGGTGATGGCGTTACTGAACAGGTTCATGGAACTGATGATTGATAAATTATATAACGAGACAATTCCAATGACTCCATCACAATTGCAACTGTTCCAGACACCGCAATTGATTGCGACATCATGGAACTCATCACTGCACGACACTGCACAATTGAAACCAGTGCAAGTGACTAATTTATTGACATTCGACCCATTGATACAATCACAAGTGTACAAAAAATTTCAATTCTTTTATGATTGGGAACAAAATTTACCTAAAGTCAATGACATTGATGATTTATTCAAAGTGTCTAACGAGTTCATGTCTTTGATCGGTGCGAGAGTAGTGGAAAACTCATCGTTGTTCGAGAAATTATGTCATATCGTCAGTCATTGCCCAGACTCTGAGAAGAGACTTCTGTATTATAGAAAATTCATATTCCCTTACATTTCATTCATCGATGATAATCCAACTTTGATTCAAATAGCATTCTCCATCTTGCAGAAATATGATATCGAGACAAGGTATAATTTATATGGAGAATTTTATCAATCGATGTACATCAGAAATCAAGATGTCATTCAACTGCGTTACAAGAATTTGGAAAGAGAAACTAATAGATCATTGAAAAGGTTGACTTTACAAACTGCCAAATCCGTGTCACGTAAATTGTCGAAATTATGTATGAGCAGTCCAATGGTGGTGATAGTGAAAATCTTGGAAAGTTTAGAGAGTTACGATAATTTGATCTCCTTGGTGGTTGATCATTTGCTGCCTTTTTTCAATGAGTACGCATGGGACGTGTTACCGATGGCTATATTGATACGGTTGACCAAACCGGGAAGATCACCAGTGCAGGAAGATGGGTTGAACGAGAGACAATGGTTACAAAGTTTATCGTCTTTTATTGGTAAAGTATCAAGACATCAGCAAATGAATTTGAATCCAATATTGATTTATTGTTTGAAAAAATTGAATAATGGTGAGATTAATGAATCTATAGTATTGAAGGATTTATTGAGTTTGATGACTGGTATTAAACCTATTTCCAATTTGACATTGGAACAGATCGAGCTTTTGAATAGCGGTAACAGTATGAGAAGAATCGCATTCAATGTCTTGCAGGATGAAAGATTGATGTCTGTGCAACCTGCGGTGAGATTATTAAGAGAATTGATAAAGACTAATTCATTGAACGAATTTTTCATCTTGTTGTCATCTTTAAGTGCAAATTATATAAGTATCACAAACAGTTATCAATTGAAAATCTTGACACAGAAAAATGATGAATTCGAATCAATCTTACACTTGTATACCGATTTGATTAATGAATTTTTCAAATATGATGAATTTATGAGATATGTCTTGCCAGTGGATCAATTTTGCTCTGTCTACAATGTCAAACCACAATGGGGGTTTGAAGTATGGAGGAAAAGATTGAGTCAAACTATTGATAAGAAAGAAGATTCTGATGTCGAGATGGGTGAATGGAACCCAGTGCTTTTAGAGATAATGGAACCTATTAAGCAATCATTACCTGAGACGAATTGGGAAGCTCTTAACATTGGATTCTTTGTCACATTTTGGCAATTGTCATTATACGATATCAGTTATCGTGAGAGTTTTTATGATGAGAAGAAAGAATCTATGGAGAGAACAATAAAAGCCTTACAATCGAAGTTGAAATTGACGATAAAGGATAAAGAAGTTCCTAGTTCAGTATTGAAGAAATTAGAAGCCGAGATAAATACCATTAAGGAGATTTTAAAAGATATCCCAGTTGACAAAGAAAAGCATGAAAGTCATTCAAGTAATGTGATGAAGAGACTTAACAGGGAGAAAGATCATTGGTTATTGGAAAATGTCGATTTAAATTCTCAATTAGAAAGTTTCCTTGATCAATGTTTGCTTCCTAGAGCTATACATTCACCATTTGATGCTGTATTCTGTGCCAGATTCATTTTCTTCTGGCATAAGATCAATAACAAGACTTCAAAAGTGACACTGACAATATTGGACTACTTGATGAATAAAGATATCGTGAGTTCATTGTTATTATCGTTCACCGGGGCACAACTGGAAAATTTCGGATTGTTCTATGGTGAAGTCTTGAGACATTTGAATACTTGGAGAGTGGAACTGACCTATGAGACAGAGACTATTGGTGAAGGTTTATTGGGAATGGAGAATGTCACATTTGTTGAATATCAAAGGGATTTGTTCCAAATCCATCAAAATATCTTGAATAATTTGAGATTATCATTACAAGATCAAAGTTATATGACAAGATCTAACAGTTTGGTATTTTTGAAGAACTTGCTTGATTTCTTCCCCTTAGTTGATCAACATTGTCAAGATTTGTTGAAATCTATCGAATTAATATCGCAAACTGACGAGAGAGAAGATTTGAAATTATCTGCAAATTCACTTATTGGAAGAATAAGATCTTATTCTAGCAAATGGGTACCACTGAATGAATTTTATGATATGAATGAAGAAGAGTTGAAAGAATATACCGAGAGAGTCGCGGTAACTAAACATAAACTGCAATTAGCTGAGGCTCAACGTCGTGCCAAGATAGCCGCAGAGGAGGAAGCTGCGAGAAAGGAAGCTGCCGAGAAAGCCGCTATTCTGCGTGAAGAACTGGCTAAGAAGAAAGCTCAAGCAGAGTCAGGTAATCCATATCAAAGCTTGAGAAGTCAACCTTCAGCGAATAAGAAGGCAACTACGGAAACACCATCATCCACTGGTAATATCAAGAAGGAGAAGTCTCCTACACCTTCAATCAAAAAGGAATCTGTCGAAGAACCAACTACAGAAACTTCAAAGACTGCTGCCACTAGTCAACCAACTCCAACAGGGCCAAGAGCTACAGCTAAACTGCCACTGGTTAAAAAAGAGACAGAAAAGGCTAAAGAGGAGATACCAGAAGGTCCTAACCTGCCAAAGGCTGACAAACCAAAACCTAAAGATCCATCTCCACTGAAGGAGAATCCAACTAATGCAAAGGATAGAAGCAGATTATTAAAAGAGAAAATCGAAGAGGAAAGAAGGAAGAATAATTCATCTTCCCAGTCACCAGATACGAGATCACAAAGTGGAAGATTCAAAGATGTCACGTCTCAAATCAATAATGACACAAGAAACAACAGACAAAATCGGTATCGTGATGAGGATTCAAAGAGGAATGGCAGACAATCAAGATATTCATACCAAGATCAAAAATCAAATTCAGATAATAGTCAAAATCGTGGTACAAAGAGAAGACTGGATGAAGATGATAGAGATAGATCCGATAAGAAATCCAAGCCTTCACCACTGAAACCAAATGCAGCAGACTCATACACACCACCTCCATTACCACCACCAAAGGGTCCAGCACCTCCTAGTGGTCCTAGTGCCATGAGCAATTCTGATCAACTGTCCTCATCTCAAAGTCGTTTCGATCCAAAGACTAGATCCAAATTACCTCCTACAAGTTCAAGACCACTGAACAAGCCAAAATATCCCAATTCACAAGATGATGCCTATAACAAAGGCAGACAAAGTCAATATCGCAGACCTTATAGAAGATGAATGTTGTATAGTAAAATAGATGTCGTGTAATATTAATCAAAGATCACACTAAAAATTACTTCTTTAAGTAAAACGTAAACAAACCCTATTTAACAAAAAAAAAAAAATCAAAAAATTATTATTAGAAACAAAACGAGGTTTAACATAAACTAGAATAAATATTGAGAAGATATTGGTAATAACAGGAGAAATGTCAGATATTAGAGTAACAGGGCAGTTGAGGATAGTTGTTCTCAAGGCTCGACATTTACAGAACAAAAGAAAATTAGAGAAACAGAACCCATATGTGACGTTGAGGATAGGGCATATAGTGGAACATACCAGTGTTGATTATCGTGGAGGACAGACACCACAATGGGATGACGAATGTAAATTTGAATTGACACCTGATTTGGAGCCTCTTTTACAGTTGTCCATCTTGGACGAGACGAAGAAGACTCCAACATTGATAGCGGAGAAGAAAATCGATATCACACCGGCTTTTTCCAAGCCACCAAATATGGGGTACGATAATTGGTATAAAGTAGAGTACGCTGGCAGAGAAGCAGGTGAGATCTTTTTGGAGATGACTTTCTACCCTACCGCACCACAAGTGCCACTGAAGATTCCTATGAAGAATAGATCTGCCATAACGAGGCAGGGCAGTGCTAGACCGCTACCTACTATTCCAGGTGGAGACATCTCATCGATGCCTCATACACCATCACATGAGCTTTCTATGGTACAACCTGCATACACTGAAGATATATTGGTGAAATCCTTTTCATCATCTTTCATTAATAATAAAAGACAATCACTGGCTCCAGCTCTGCTTGATACGATACCATTAGACAGTTCCGAAAGTGATCGTCATAATCGTGCATCTAGGGGAAGTTTACCAAGCTCACATCATGATTTCCCCATTTCAAAGACAGAGAGTAATATCAACCAAAACTTATCAAGTGATTTAGATAAATTATTTATAAACTCAGAGAGTGATATGTCTACTACTAAAGGCAAGCCAATTGAATTTCGTGGTTTCAAAAAATTAGCAACAAAATTCCAACAACCAGATGTGCAAAATACTAATACATCACCAACGTTAACTACAGGAGCATTATTTAAGAAAAGATCATTTTTATCATCACCAAAGAAACATTTCTTGAGTAAATTTAGTAATCAATTCAATCAACAACAATCAACAGAAGACGATTTCGATTTATTAGAACAACAAGTACAATCCGATTGGGAACAAAATCATCCACATGAGTTCCAAGAAGCAATCAATAGAAGATTTGGCGGTAAGGAAAAGGAAGAAGAGGAAGAAGAAAAGACATCATCATGGACAAGAAGTATAAGCAGTTTAAACAAGAATCAGCCAAGTGTACCGTTATATATAGATGACGACGATGAAGAATCTGATACAGATGCACCACCACCACCACCTAAGTCGAATAACAGCAGCAGGTCAGGAAACAGTTTATTCTCCACACACAGATCGGTGGATTCGACAGATTATGAACATATATTAGAACTGCACCAGGAGAAATTCAAACTGAAATCCAGAAAGCCACCACCACTGACGTCGTCATTACAAAGTTCCAGATTCTCAGATTTGAATATAGATATTGAGATCCCATATTCCGCTGACTCAATAGGTGTTGACACAAAGACTTTCAAGACAAACATGAAGAAACAACAAAGATTACCTGATTTACCCAATGGTAAGAGAAACGATGAAGTTATGCAATCTAAATATCACGCTCCAAGACCTGACGAGACATTAGCACGTAAATTCAGATTAGAATCCGGGGTGATAAAAGACGGTGATTTAGAAATCGAACCTGGGTTAGGAGCCTATCAAGGTTCAGGCACATGGGGGCTCGATAACGTTAATGTTATAGATTCATTTTCACCATCCAGATTCAAACCTAAAGTTCCTGCTAAGGTCCCTATCGGATTGACTAATGAAGAATATTACGTTATTGACAGGAAAAATTATTTAAAAGACTTGAACGGTAAGAGAGAATAGTAAATTGTATGTTATATGTAAAATAGTGAATAAAATTAAATTAAATTAACTCATAATGTACATTGTAAATAACTTTTATATATAGTATAATAGATTAAATTTCTCTATTAAAATGCAGCCTCATCATCACCGTCATCGTCATCACCTCTATCGGAATCATCACCACCATCGAAATACTTTTCAGCGTTATAATCGTCATCGTCTTCCTCGTCGAACTCGTCATCTTCATCAAAATCATCTGGCACGTGGTCGTCATCTGCGGTTTTCAGATTCGATGCTACTTCAGTCAACGTCTCTAATAACTCATTCAGTTTCAACTCATCTGCTCTTTGTAAAAAAACTGATGCATCATCCAGTATAGATTTCTTTTGGAAATTACTTAACGATAATAACTTCTTACTGTTATTCTTATCCACTCCCATAACATTATATAACTCAGTGGGGAAAAATTCTAGTATATATGGATGTTCATCTATTGATCTACCAATTTTCCTCTTCTTACGATACTTATCTGAATATCTCTTGATACCATCATTAATCCCGTCTCCTTCGTCGTACAACAGTTTCTTGCCCTTACCCTGTTTCAAAGCTTGTAATGAACCCGTATAGAAAGGTCCCTCACTCATTATTCTTTGTATATTTAAATATTGTTGTACTGTATCTTTCTCTAATTGTGTAACTGGGCCATTTATAGGTAATGGTAATTTATTCTTACCCTTTTCTATCCCAAGAGAATTCAAATCGCTGTATTCCAATCCAAAGGGGAGTAATTGCTTCCCATAACCGCCTCCACCTCTAAAACTCATCTTTATATGTCTATACTTTCACAATACTTCAATACTCTCTCACCTCTTGTTACAAAATTTTTTAATTTTTCAAATTTTCAAATTATTTTGATCCATACACGACAGATCAAATTGATATTTACATTAATTATTAGGTATATATAATTATAGATTTATGGATATAGATATCTAATCTTCTAAGAGATCTTCGATATCGGCATCTGAGTCTGGGTTATAAGCTGATTCGTCAACCATTTCCATTTGTTTCAAACTGGCTTCAAGAATAGCTTCTTGTTTCTTAACTTTTCTTCTTGTATTCTTACCCCAACCCCAAGTTTGATCAGCAGTTTCTGTTACTTTAGGTTCCTTTGGATTCAACAGTTCTTCTAATTCTCTCTCTTTTCTTTCTTTATCTAAGGCAAGTTCTCTTTCAATTTGTTTCCTCTTTGCATAATTAGTATAAGCTTTTCTTACAATGATATAAAAATAAATAAATATCAATAATCTTAATACTTTAAAGATTTCAAATTCATTTATCATATCATGTAAGGCATTTTGAAATGAAAGTGGCAAAAATTCAGGAACATATGAATGATAATCAATACTTGATAAAACTTCAACTGCTTTCTCTGACATCTTTATATATATAAAATTCTTTCAATAGTTACAATAATATATGGATATTAAACAATGATAGCACAACTGATACTCTTAAATTGATATATAAGTTGATATATAATTGATATACAGGAAGTTGAAGGAAATTAAAGAATTGAAAATAAATTTTCTTTTTCTTCATTTAAAAATGAAAACAAACAAACAACTTATATTGAGAAATTGGGTGTTTAATAGAGTAATTTATATATAAGAGAGCTACTATTTTGGGATTTATAGTCATCTCGAGACCTATTATATACTCTTATCCAGTTTAAATTAAATTATTACACCTTGTATAAGAGTTATAATCGTATAAGTAGACTCATCTGCTCTTTGATTTTAAACGGCGCTCGGCCCGCGGTGGCTTTACATATAAAAATAACTTATCTGCTCTGATTAAACATATCATAAATAGCTTGTATTGATTCCTATAAAGGTTATAACTCATCATCGGTATCACTCCCCATATCTTCATCAAATTCTCCAATCTCAACTACTAATGGACTAACAAATGAACCAAACTGTGGTGAACATTGGAAATATCTAACGCCCTTCACAGAACCGTCATTCTTACCCAATTGTTGATCCAACTCGACACCACACCACTCGACACCTTCGTCACCGTCAATTTCAGGGATCTTCCCAATATATTTAATGGTACCTGTTCGCACCAAAGTGGTATCGTTGACAATACGACATCTCTGACCAATTTGCAACAATGGCAACTTCTCTGATATTTTCAATCTTTGCTCCTGTCTTTTCTTCTCAAAATTTGGGTCGAATCTGCCTAATTTTTGATCCCTTTTCCATGCCATTACACTATCAGATCTCTTTGCATAGTCTTCCTTTGATAATTGATAACTACCTTCCAAGCCATCATCCTCAATGGGCACTTCAGGGTTCAAATCTTTCACGTGGATTCTCATCAAGTCCTTGATATTGAACAGCTGAAGTAAAGTCATTGATTCATTTTCCGATTTAATTTCAATTCTTTCACTACTATGTGGTACAGGGTAAATAAATAATTGTTGATAATGTGGCTCAATACCTGTTATTGGTTGTAATTTTCTTTTCAAAAATTCAATTGACCATTGTGAAGAGATCCTTCTCTCCGAGGAGATCAACGGTGACGTGATATACACTGTAAGATCCATCTGTATCTGTTATAACAACTGTAAATTATCAATTTGTTTATACTGTTTGAATTTCTTAAGAGAGAGCGAAAAAAAAAACACTGAACAAGAATTTGACAATTACAAGCAATAGAGATATATATTGATACGGAGATACATATATTGAAAGATGGAGTCAACAACAAGCAGTAGTAATACTGGTAATAACAACAATATCAACAATAAAAATAATAATAGAAATAATGAGAAGAAAGTGAGTTGTATCGAGAGAGTTACATACTATAATAACAATACTAACATGATATATCAAATAGAGAGGAAAGAAAACTGATGGACCAAAGAGAGAAGCTATATTGAATTTAGAGAAATACCAAGATAAAGAAATCATTGTTGACTTTATTGGTGGTCGTCAAGGTATGTATATGATATGAGTTCTTAAAGAGAGTATAAAGTATTAACTATAATATAGTGGTTGGAGTATTGAAAGGGTTTGATCAATTGATGAATTTGGTATTAGATGACGTTAAGGAGAGATTAAGAGACCCTGAAGATGAAGATATCTTAACAGACGAGACAAGAGAATTAGGATTAGTTATCGTAAGAGGACCTATGCTTGTTGCGTTAGCACCTGTCGATGGCAGTGAAAGTATTGCTAACCCGTTCATCAATGAGGCTGAATCTGTAGCAGTAGTATAAGGTAATACAAGATAGTATGTTTTGATTGGATGATGTTGATGTATAGTAGATTTCGACGTTGTATGCCGATGGCACTTTGTTGAGCGAAGAGCGTAAAAAATTTTCTACTTGAGCGTTTACGTTTTCTTATCTCTGTGGAGATATCTCTTGAATGTACTGATTTTAATTTATATAATAGTGTGATATTATCCTTTTATCATTTGAATTATATTGTATTGTATCATAACTTAAACAAAGATGTCTGGATTCCCAAATACTGTATTATTACCACAAACTAAGCAATTAATTGGATTATACTCGTACGTGGTATATTTATATAGATTGATTTGGATTTTACTAACTACTATATAGTATCATTCGTGATAGAAATACTAAGAGAACAGATTTCGTTTTTTACTCAGACAGAATCATAAGGTTATTGGTTGAAGAAGGTTTGAATCATTTACCAGTGGCACCTTTCAAAGTCACCACACCAACAAATTTAGAATACGATGGTGTTAAATTCTTAGGTAAGATCTGTGGTGTCTCTATCGTGAGAGCAGGTGAGTCTATGGAACAAGGTTTGAGAGACTGTTGTAGATCAGTAAGAATCGGTAAGATCTTGATTCAAAGAGACGAAGAAACTGCAATGCCAAAATTATTTTACTCAAAATTACCTGAAGATATCGCAGATAGATTCGTGTTCTTATTAGATCCAATGCTCGCCACTGGTGGTTCTCTGATAATGGCTGTTGAAGTCTTGTTAGAGAGAGGTGTCAAGCCACAAAATATCTTCTTCTTGAACTTGTTGGCTTCTCCAGAAGGTATTAACGCATTCAATGAAAAATACCCAGAAATCAAGATTATCACAGGTGGTATCGATACCGCTTTAGATGACAACAAGTATATCGTCCCAGGTTTAGGTGATTTCGGTGATAGATATTACTGTATTTAAGATGATAAATAAAAAGCTTTTTATCTATAAGAATTTATCATGTATCAAATCAGGATTCTCCATATACTCGGCTTTACTTATCCACATCTTCTTGAACGTGGTCAACCCAGCCAATATTGAACCACCGATCCACGTATTGTATTTCCTCTCAGGTGGTGCGAAGATCTTTATCTTTGTCCCCTTTGGTGTTGAATTTTTCAATTCATTTAACAATCTACCACCGAACCCTTTCACTAACGTAGTACCACCACTTAACACGATCGACTTGTATAATGAGGGTCTCAATTCTAAATCACATTTCAATACGGATTCTTGTAATATCTCATGCACTCCCTGATACTCTGATCCAACTAAATCAGGACGAAATAAAATTTCAGGAGCTCTAAACCTCTCGGAACCTAATTGAATCAACTTCCCATCGGGTAATTTATAAGTCTCCAATTTGTCACGCAGCGTTGTGGTGTCATGACTTAAATTACTAAGATGTAACCAATCCATTTCATCCCTTTGAGGATTCGTTGAAACGAAACAATGTTTCTCCTTTATATCTTTAACTAATTCCCTCTCCGACGACGTGGTCATCACGTACCCTGACTTCCTCAATAACATCTGTAAATGATCAGTGACATCTCTACCTGCGATATCGATCCTTCTAATGGCTGAAGGTAGTGAGAATCCATTATAAACGGGCACTACATGGGATACACCATCGCCCGAGTCCAACACCACACCAGTGGTTCTACCGAATGCATAGAGCAGTAATACCAGTTGAATAGATATATACAATGCAGGGATCCCGAAAGTCTCGAAGAAGATTTGTGATATCTTATCACGATTTTCACTTGGATTCAATGGTGCTTCAGTTAATAATATTGGATGATCTTCCAGTTGTATTTTCAAGTTATTCGTAAACAAGTTAGACCATATCAATTCCATATCATCCCAATTTTCCACTATCCCATGACTTATCGGATAAGATAATTTCAATAATCCTTTATTCTCATACAGTTTCTCACCTACGAAATTATCACCTTCCATGGCCCCCGCCATTATTCTTGAATACTTGGGTCTTCCTACAATACATGGCTCAAAAAATTTCGGTCTGTCTTCGCCTGCGAATCCGGATTTCAATGTGCCTGAGCCATTGTCGATCACTACTGGTTGATTCAATAGTATATTAGATGGGTTCTCCATGGTTGATTATTGAATCTTGTTTTTCTAAATGTAAACAAATCTTTTTTTTGAATGAGAGTTTTATCTATACATTGAGAATTATATTTATAAGATATACACTTTGAAAGATTTGAATAAGTAGAATAGAGATCACTGAGACTGCTTAATAGTAGAGATGAATATGATATTCAGCATTTGATTTGACTTTCAAAGTTTCAAATCATATACACATAGTATAGTACACAATAGCTCATCGCGTTATAACAATCTGAAAAATTCTTAATTTGCTCATATAATTTCCCATAAAGCAAGACAATGTCAAATCAGTTAATTCGTCTATATCAGAGATAAGATCAGCGCATATGATTAGATAAGTAATTATAATTTATAAACCAATCAACTTCATTACCCATGCGGCCAGCAATTTTCAAATCCGCATTCACTTTTCATTGGCGAGATGAGTATCACTTGTTATCTATGTGAGATAGAATTGGTAGGGCGCGTCTTTAGCCAACGGAGTAAGAAATGGCGATTTGTACACTACTACATTATATAATTACTACATTGATCATATTGAATATAGATAAAGAATTGGTATTATAAAGTATAACTATAAAGAATTGAAGGTGACATCAGACCAAGCGGATCTCAATTAATAGCCTCTTGTAAAGCTAAAGTGTTTGTATTATAACCAGTATTTTGTTCAGTTAAATCATTATTTGCATTATTACCAATACCGTCTTGTGTTAGCTTATGATGATTCAATACATCCAGATCACCTGACCCAGGCATGAATATGACTTTCGAATTCGAAGTCTTAGCCATTGTCATCATCGCGTCAAGGTACCTGATTTGCATTGCCGCCTTTGAGGAAAGAATATCGGCGGCTTTTCTCATTAATTTAGCACTTTCGACTTCAGCACGAGCAGTGATGATCTTACCTTCACCGATACGCTTAGCTTCTGCGGCTTTAGAAAGAGATTTTTCGACTGACTCGGGTAAGACTATATCTTTAATCAAGATGCTCTCGACGTTGACCCCCCATGCGGCAGCGGTGTCAGAGATGATTTCTTCAATTGATACAGCGACTTCTTCTCTTTTCTCAATTACGTCTTGTAATGACGTGGCACCGATAACGTGTCTCAATGTGGTCTGGGTTCTTTCACTTAATGCTCTAGGTAAATCTGAAATCTCATATACCGATTTAGCAGGGTCAATGATTCTATAGTATAACACAGAGTTTAATGTGATATTGATATTATCCTTAGTCATACAATTCTGTTTTTCGATTTCTTTCATATTAAGTAAAACAGAGACCTTAGTTAAATGTTCAGTGATAGTGTTGACTTCAGTTAAACCCGGGTCAACACCTTTATATAATTTACCAAACCTTGTGATCAACCCCACTGAACCTTGTTCTACTTCTTTATATTTAGGAGAACAGAAACAGCATGGGACTAACCCAATAGTACCAAAGATATTACCAACAGAATTTAAAAAATTCCCATATGCACCTGTCTGTGGTGGATCCCATTCGAAAGCGTAATTCTCAATTTGCATTCCAGTGTTTCTCACAGGTTGTTGCTTTATGATGTAGTCTTTGTTAGCATTGGATTTTAATTGATCATTTGTTGAAATAGAATCTGCAGCATCGTTATTATTGAATTGATCGTTATATGACATTTTAAATTACTTAATTAGTATTTAAAATTATTTACAGAAGGAATTAATGTCTATATTTATATAATATCATGGTATCTTAATTCCGAATAAATCATTCAAAATCGGATAATATTAAAATGATAACAAAAGTGTCATTCATTTTATCAGTAATACATTTACTCAGCCTTATGAATTGCTATCGAGATTAAAATAATCATGCGGCTACGAGGATTTAATATATTTTGTCCTTGGCCTATTAATCATATTTTCTTTTACAATTACTCGTAGAGGGTCCTATAGGACAATACATGTGATCTCTTTATGTCATTAATATAGATGGATCATATAGAGATTAAGGGTCAATCAACAACCAATATACTGCGCATTCAATTAATAACAGTTTAAGCCAATTTGCAGATCATTAATCAATAGACCCTGAGATTAATTATTTGAATTATCGGATATGAGAGATGACGTCTAAGCCTTTTTATTTGAGTTATCCTGTATAAAGATAATTAATTTACTTACGTCATTTCGGTTATAAGATACTAAAATAAAAAATCTATGATTTATAATCGAAAATTTATCATCCATCTATAACCGACTTGATTTCGCTATCTCTATTAATTAAATCACGTCATACGTCATTCACTTTAATTAAACTCCATAAAATACATAAAATATAATGCAAGTTATGTAAATTAGGATTTACTATAAGCAATTTCAGTCGGGCCAATTCTACCGAACTGTGGCGATACAAGTAAAGCGTCGTGGCGCAGTGGAAGCGCGCAGGGCTCATAACTCTGATGTCCTTGGATCGAAACCAAGTGTCGCTAATGAAAAAACTAATTTTTTTTCTTATATAAGAATAATTCTTCGCTCATTTTTTATTTCTATTTTATGACGCAATTTTTGTTAGCGGTTCTGGACTTGAAGAGATGTAGAGTTAAAAATTAAATTATCTGTAATTGATCTAATGCAGTTAATATCTCGTGAGATTAAGTAATTAATTTAATAAATCAAGGTTAATTAGAAGTTTAATCGATATGGTTAACAACATTATATTTGAATGGAATTATAGTTCAGAATCTTATTCGCTAATCTGAATTAAAACAAAGATGTTTTTTTTTCTTTTCTTAGTGTCCAGACTTTTAATTAATAAAGTTAAATATCCAAGCCTACAATGTTCGAGAATTAACGTGATCATGATTTAATTCAACTAGTGATGAATAATTTAATCTTGTAAAGATGAGTTCCATGTTTTCAGATCTCTTCATAGAATAGACGAGATCGCTAATAAATGCAAAGGGATCTTCAATAGATATGACGGCTATTAATCCCAAAGATCCCCAGTCATTTACTACAATTAAAGCCATGCATATATTTACCATATATATAATTGGTATGTCAGTAAAAAAATGATTGTAGGGATGTTTATGGATAATACAAATATTGCATATCATCATGTAGGAGTATACGTTTACGTTTGAGTAATCTTAAAAACCTAATCTAATTAGTGTTATTGTTATAGTTATGAATCGTAATAGATATAGTTGGTCTACATCGTAGACACGTTTGTCTAGACTATTACCCAACCCAATAAATCCAATAAATCCATGCAATTAACTAAGCCGTTGAATAAATTAGTTACAAATGAGTAGTAGTGTGTAACTAGGGTAACCGTTAACAAGGGAGCCATTACCCGATTGGGCAAAAGGGAAACAATGCCAAAAATCCTGAAACGTTTTTCTTTTTTGCGCAGCCACTGTAAATAAAAATTAAAATTGAAATTATTTGCTTGGAAGTAAGATTATTAAATTAATTATTTACTTTATACGTTGAATTATTATCAATTGTAAGCCCAGTTTAATTTATTGATATTCATTTATATATAAGACAATTAATTCTTTTTTTAAAATTGTTTTAAGAAAAATTCTTTTACAAAAAATATTACTTATATATCAATATTGTAAATAGCTAATTCCTTTTTCGCTATACACATTATCCAACTTTTAGTCATTCCTTTACTTTAATACTCTCATATATTATTATACGTGTGTGATAGTATATCTGTTTACTTTACTATTGTATTATTAAATTTATTTTCTTGTATCATACATAACAAAGGGGTTAAGTTTTTGAGAAGGGAAAAAAAAAAGATTTAATACCAGAAAAAATAAACAAATTTATCGTGTCTTTGAAATATATATATTTTTATTTAAATAAGATATATACATCCCCATTCATTTCAATTCAGTGAAAGTGCAAAGTCCCCAAAGATGAAGTTATCCGTATCATTGCTTTTCACTATCCTGACTCAATTGATTTCTCAAGTACATGCAGATTGTTCAATTAGTGGTGGTAATTATTACTGTAATGAGGTCGACGCTGTAGTTTATTCAGGCGTCGGTTACTCAGGCTCATACAGTGATGTTATCTCTATGGATGAAACTTCGTGTACTTGTGAACAACAGTCTACTTCCATCTCAGGTACTATGTCTCCATTAGATGAAGAATTATCTGTCCATTTCAGAGGTCCGTTGAGATTATTACAATTTGGTGTTTATTACCCAAGTGGTTCAAGTAATTTGAAAAAACGTGATTTAACTGAAGAGAGTTGTACCACCACGAAACACGTTCATCATCAACATAAGAAGAGAGCAATCAAGATCATTGAAGCCACTGAGACTGTTATCGTTGACCAAAATGGTAATCTTATCACTGCTACTGGTACTTCCACTTCGACCCAAGGTACTGATGAAATCGTCTCTACTTCATCCACCGAGGCGGCTACTTCCACATACGACCCAGACTTAACTGTCACGTATCCAACTACCACCTCAACACCAGCTGAGACCACATCGTCCTCGTCATCTTCTTCATCAGCTGCTGCAACAACTACTTCAGCTTCTTCAAGTGGTGCATGGCAAAGATCCTCCTATTTCCAACCAGGTTCCATCGACAACGTTGTCGTCTTGAACTCGCTCGGTGGTGTCAACGGCTCCGGTATCTGGTCATCATGTTTCGGTAACTCACTTTCATTCTGTGGTGCCGATGGTGTTAGTGCATCAAGTGAAAGTGTCGCCTTAGGTGATGTCACTGTCGACTCAGACACCGAGTTCATCATGTTCAGCGGCGACACTTGTGGCGACAGCTCCGCAAGTGGCGATTGTGGCTATTACAGATCAGATATCCCACTGTACCACGGTTTCGGAGGTGACTCAAAGATTTTCGTTTTCGAATTCGAGATGCCAACTGACTCTTCGGGCAGTTCTGGGTCTAATTACGACATGCCTCTGATCTGGTTATTGAACGCCAAGATCCCACGTACTTTGCAATACGGTGATGCATCATGTTCTTGTTGGTCAACAGGTTGTGGTGAGATGGACTTATTCGAGATCTTAACCTCTGGAGAATCAAGATTGATCTCACATTTACACTCTGGCCAGGGCTCAAACGGTAGCGCTCAAGGTGGAGGAGGATCCCAAGACTATTTCGCCAGACCTACTTCAGGATCCATCAAGGCTGCAGCTATCTTTGACAACGGAGAGATCCACGTTGTTATCTTAGATGACAGTACAGAATTCGGTTCAAGTTTAAGCAGTGATGATGTCTCCAGTTGGGAATCAATGACCGGTGGTACACTGGTACTTCAATAGAGGACATTTTTTATTTAATATTGTATAAACTATTTTTTTATTTACATTGTGGGTTTAAGGATTTTTTTGTTTAAATTTTGCTTGTAATTTATGTTAATGAATTTATCTATATATTGATGTAATTTACCTATATTGATCTAATATTATGCTTACACAGCTGAATTGACCCAATATGTCATTATGAGCCCCGTTCAATACCGTTCATCGACATATTTCGTGTCCTTTACCACAATGACCATATCGTGTAAATAAATAAATAAATAAATAAATAATGTAAACAAATAAACAAAATAAAAGTTTGGCGCGTTTTTTCAAAAGTATGGTGTATAAGATACGATTTGTATAATTGCTATACACTGGTGTACGTTTCATGAGTTGGTTGGTATGGTTATGGATTGTATTCTGTATTAACTTATTGAATTAGTTAAATACTAATTTGATACATCTTTAGCACATTATTTAGCTATATCATCACCTAAATAAATCAGTTACAAATCTCCTAAAAGAAACTAGAGTGTATTAGAGTAACTTTAATTTACTCAATTGATATATACTCTTCTTATCCTATTTGATATATGCTTAATAAATTACCTTGTAATTACATTTCTAAAACATCATGGTCGTGTGTGGGATATCAATATCCATAGATAAGAGATTTGATCTTGTTACAGATTTGTAAGATATTTCACTTCACTTACTACGATAGTACTTAATTAATTACTACTTATATACTTAATTAATTACTATATAGTTACCATGTGATTATAAGTTATATAGATACAGAAGAAATACAAGTTATAGAGAGGTTTCAAATGTAATATAAAGATAAGAAAGTATCATTGCCCTATATATCCACACTACATCAATCCCATGACAGTACTTCCCTACCAAAAGGGCAATGTCAGTGATAATTACAACAACTAAACTAATTAATTAATTAAATATATCTTCGGCAAAGGAATATAAATTGAAATTTTAAATATTAAATTAAAAATTGTAATTTATCTTGTGATAATCGAGCAAAAAAAAAAAAAAAAATTAATTTTTCTTTTTGTCCTATCTGTGATTTATTTATTATTGCCTGGGCATAATGAAATAATTTGAAAATTTTTATTTCAGTAGAGTACAATAGATTCAAGTATAGACGATCATGATATCATAAATGAATCATTTACATACATTATTGGTAAAAGAATAGATAAATATATATTCTAACAAAAACTCCAAAGACTGAACCAAGTACCTCAAAAATTCCGGGAAAATCAGATGCTAATAAGATAAAGATAATAATATATAAAAATATAAAATAAAAGGCAAATAGAATTCCATTACTCGGCAATATCTTTTAAAAACTAAAATACATATGTATATATATTTTTTTATATGTTGATTTGGAAATGAAATTTTTATTCTCATCTATGATACATGAAATGAATTTGTGTGCTTAGGTGTGAATGATGAGAATAATGATGTGGAAATGTAAAATTGTAATTGTTCATTCTAATAAATATGTAATGAATGACGTAAAGTTAGTTAAATTGTTTAATGAAAGTAAAAGGTTAAACCATTTCAGTGGTAGCAAATTGAACATTTTGCTTTTCCCAATCAATGGAAACAGGTAAATTTGAATCTTTTCTATTTTTCTTCAAGATTTCGACTCTATTTTGATGTAAATGAATAACTTGTTGTTCTTCTTCTTCTTCATTTAATTTAATCATATCATTCCATGATTTATATTTAATCAATTGTAATAATTGATTAAATCTTATGAGACAAACAACTCTGTATAATAAATATTCCAAAAATAAGATTGTGAAAAAGATCAAGACACCACCAACAACTGCTAATGGTAAATGACGTAACAATTGAAACATAAATTTAGCATCATCTGTATGCCATGATGATCCTTTGGAAATTTTGAAAAAAGAATCTTCACCATTATCTCTATAATCAGTCAAAGACAAAATTTTAATCATTGCAGATTCATCAACTCCCCATCTGATATATTGTTTCCACATAACAGATAAAAACAAAGGTCCAGTAGAGAACATTATAGTGATATAAGGTACAAACCAATTAGTATCATAATTAGCAATTTCCTTAATGACTTTAGTGAAAAAAGGGTGTTTTGGAATAGAACCCATAACGTCATTGGAGATACCTGTTGGTGAGGTCTTCCTTAAGAATGCCGGGCTAGAGATTAATGGATCTAATCTTCTATTACAACCGTCATCCAAATCGATATAGATACCACCGTAGTGATTCAATACGAAATATCTAATCAGATCAGCTCTCTCGATAGGATATTTATAATTATCGAATCTCTCTAAGAACCAAGGATATTTTTCAGCAATGAATGATCTTGACATCTCATCTGTCCACAAGATATATTGGTAATCTGGATGTAAATCGATACACAGTTGCTGACCAGCTTTCCAAATTTCTGGGACATCACTTGTCTTGTAAGTTTGATGTATAATCTTTGGTATAATTTGCTGCTTGGAATTTATTACATCTTGATTATTTAATTCATCATTTGTGAAAAAATCATCTTTGCAATTATTGTTCAATAATGAGATTAAATCAAATGATTCATATATTAAGAAAGCAATAAATATGATATGGGCATATATTATATATTGAACTTCTTTCTTCATTTTTGTATGTGTATATATATATTATAATGAGTGAAAAATTGATTGATTGAAATGGAATATATATATAAAGTGAAAATATATCTCTTTATATAAATAAATTAATAAAACAAACTTGATATGGATTTCGAATTAATGTTCAATGTTTTGATTCTGTTGTTTATTTGTTTTGTTTCTCTTATGCCCTGCTGCTTTGTAGGATTGCCCTGAGTGTCACTCGAATATCTGGGGCAAGGGACACGGGCTGTGTATTTGTATTTGTACTTGTATTTGTTCTTATATTTGTATCTATATACTATAGATGAAGTATATTATATATGAAATAGATATATGATAGATAGATAGATAGCTAGATAGATGGAACATATATGACATAGAAGGTATATATATGATTCAGACAGATCAAACGAGGCACTGTCATTTCATCTTGAAATATCACACTTCAAACATCAACTCTCGCCCTCGATGCACTCGATAGAAATTTATCTAATTATCAATCTAAAATTCCCATCTATACGGTGTGTATTAACTATATACTACATACTACAATATACAGTATAAATCCCACTTAGGCGGAGTCCCTAAATATAAGAAAAATAAAAAAGGCTTGTTTTAGTCCCCCGCGACACGACCTTTGTTAAACCCAGCCTGCCCACTCTGCTTTTGTGGTGACAGTCTCTCCACCTTTGGTGTCACCTTTTGGTGTTTCTATTTTTAATTTCGCCAGCCATACATACTCACCATCACGATCATTCCCCGTTGCATCATTCAAAAACCGTATTTTATACTTTATTCATAGCCTCAAGATATATATAATAAGATACACCCATTTTGCATTGCTGTCGTGTCTTTTATTGCTATATATGATACGATAGTATCATATATGATCTCATATCTATATCATACGGAGTATGCTGTTTGCTGTATGCTGTATGATATACGCTAGTATATCATACCCCATATATCATATACTATTTCATATTTCATATGAGACACGGTGTATGAGATATGGTGTATGAGATACTATACACTATGGTATCGGAATATGATATACGTTAGTATATCATATAGATTAATTGCCAAGTTTCTCTACAAACAATCAACCCCTGTAAATTTGCCCAGGTTACATACTCTACTCTACACCTTATACTCTATACCTTATACTCTATACTCTATACTCTATAAGATATATAGATATACAGAGTATAGATGTGGGCATAGTGTGGTTATTTTTAACCCACGCAACATTTTCGCCGTGTGTAAGGCTGAAATGGTAGTATCGTAATATGCTATCAGGTAAACTGAATTTTGCCCAGTTATTAATTAATAAAATGTAATGACTATGAATGAAAAATTTTCATCTCCAGGTTGTTCATTTATGTGATTTATGTTATTTATGATATTTTATATTTATACGGCGTTATATCGAATCTTGCATTGGTTTGAATAAATATCTAGATGCATTATATGAACTTTTGTTCTACACTTTCATTGCATGTAGAATTTATTTAATTAATGCACAAAAGGTATAGAGAATATGAATACTGAAGTTTCTTTTATTCGGTATTTTATATTAATTGGTAATTGTTATGTATCTTAATACATATTTATACAATGTATATGATAATTGCATCTGTATATGCAATGTAAATGATATGATACCCATGTATGATCTAGATGAGCTAGCCTATTTGAAATAGTTGTGTTGTATCCTAATTGTGATATTATATACTGGTTGTACTGGTCATGACTAGTTATTGTAAAGAATATATTACACAAGATAATATAGAGTGTATAGCGGAGATAATAAACTTGCAAAAATTTTTCACCTGACTTAAATTAGATAAATTTGAGATACCCCTAGTATGTTGTACTAATTTCGGAGTTATCTGATCTATATCGGTTTGTAAAAGTTAATTCATACTATCGCTTTCAGTTTCCCTTATGTGCATTGCCAAGATTGTCATTACTTTACAACAAACACAACACATTACTGAAAATCATGAAAATTTTTAATTTGCTCTTGGTATGATACTGTTATA
Organism: Nakazawaea wickerhamii; assembly: GCA_030567635.1. Taxonomy (NCBI): domain Eukaryota; kingdom Fungi; phylum Ascomycota; class Pichiomycetes; order Alaninales; family Pachysolenaceae; genus Nakazawaea; species Nakazawaea wickerhamii. The sequence continues at coordinate 958,534 of JAJLSR010000001.1, forward strand.
CTGCATACCATTTACTAGATGAGAATACAATTGAAGAGAGTCAATGGAGTATGGATTGGGTATAGCATTGTTACAGAGTATAGCATTGATGATACGATATAGGATATCGGACATAGAAAACAATGTAAAATACAAATTGACTAATTAATAATAAAATGTAATTACAATATTGAAAAATTATAACTTGATGCCTCATCAATGCTTAGTTCAATTTCTTTTTAATTAAACATTATCAGATTAATCTATAAATTTATACGAAATCCCAGTTAATTTATATTGTTTTATTAAAAACAAATCACAAAAAGGATGTCAGTTGAGAAAGATAGTGATATTACTCCAAAGGATGAAGACCATTCTTCATTGACTTTTGCATCACCTAATTACGGTTACGAAGATACCGACGAGAAGACCGTCGGTGTTAAGGCAATTGAAATTTACTCTAAACAGTATAACACTTTCTTTTACAAAGTGTTGCTTTGTGTTGCCATTTTCTTACCTGCTTATTCATACGGGTTAGATGGTACCATTCGTTACACTTACCAGTCATTGGCTACTTCGTCATACTCGCAACACTCATTGATCGCTACCGTTAACTGTATTCGTGGTGTCGTTGCCGCTGCTGGACAGATATTCTTTGCAAGAATGTCTGATGTCTTTGGAAGAGTCACAATGCTCATTGTCGCCATTTTGTTTTACGTCGTCGGTACCATTATCGAGAGTCAAGCTTACGATGTGCAGAGATTCACCGCTGGAGCTATCTTTTACCAAGTCGGTTACACCGGTGTCATGTTGATTTTAGAAGTCATCTTGGCGGATTTCTCCAATTTGAACGAAAGAGTCCTGATGTCTTTTATCCCACTGTTACCATTCATCATCAACACGTGGATCAGTGGTGACGTCACCGAGGCCGTCAATGGTCATTGGTCATGGGGGATCGGTATGTGGGCTTTCATCTTCCCACTTTCTTGTATCCCATTATTATGTTGTTTAATCCATATGGTTTACCTCGCACGTAAGAATGGTGAATCCAAGCAAATCGCAGAGAGTAAATTAACCGTCAAGAGTATGGGTTGGTGGAAATTCATTGTCGAAGTGTTCTTTTGGCAATTAGATATCGTTGCCTTATTGTTAATGGTTTGTATATTCGGTTGTATCTTGATCCCATTCACTTTAGCTGGCTCATTACTGTCTGAATGGAGACGTGCCCGTATTATCGTGCCAGAAGTTGTCGGTTGGTGTGTTATCCCATTATACATCTTGTGGGAATCCAAATTCGCCAAGTACCCAATCAGTCCTGGCCATTTATTGAAAGATCGTGGTGTTTGGGCTTCGATGATTATCGCCACTTTTATCAATTTCGTTTGGTACATGCAAGGTGATTACATGTATACTGTTTTAATCGTCGCAGTTAACGAATCTATTAAATCCGCTACCAGAATCACTTCATTATACTCATTCGTCTCGGTGATAACAGGTACCATTGTCGGATTTGTTATTATCAAAGTTAAGAGAACCAAGCCTTTCATCATCTTCGGTATCGCCATGTGGATGGTCTCCTTAGGTATATTGATCTACTACAGAGGTGACGAAGGCTCCCACTCAGGTATTATTGGTGGATTATGTCTTATGGGATTCGGTGCTGGGTTCTTCACTTACGTTACACAGCTGTCAATTCAATCATGTACTAACCATGAACATATGGCTGTGGTGATCTCGTTATATTTGGCATCATACAATATCGGTAGCTCCGTTGGTTCATCCGTCAGTGGTGCCGTATGGACAAATATCTTACCTAGGGAATTAAACAGAAGACTCGGTGAAGAGTTAGGTTTAAGTCTGTATGGATCACCATTCACTTTCATTGTCACATACACTTGGGGCACCGCAGAGAGAATCCTGATGGTGGCGCTGTACCGTCACGTGCAAAAGATCTTGTGTGTTATTGGATTATGTCTCTGTGTACCAATGATTGCCTCGTCATTATTCTTGAGAAATTACAGAATGGCAGAGATTCAATCATACGAAAATGAAAAGAAAGATGATGTTCCATTATTAGAAGATTTCAAGAATCTTTTCCACAAGAAAAGCAGTATCTCCAAAGATGATGACATCTATGAAGAAGAACATGTCTTGAATGATGATGATGAATGAGATTTATCATTTGTGAAATTAACTAATGCGCATTTGACATTTTTTAGTCAAATCTATATATTATAATAAATACCATATATCTGTAATATCTATATCTATAGCTATATAAATCTCTATATCATCTTTCTCATATATCGTATATCTTATATGATTCAATTAAATTCAAATATAAAATATAAAGATAAAATAAAAATATAAATTTGACATATTTGACATAAATTTATATACGATTATTAAATATCGGGGTAAGCACATTTAAACGCTGATACGATATTGTTGGGTATAATCGTTTACGAGGTATTCTAATCATATACGCCAATTACATATCAAGTAATCAATATCACTTAAATTTATATATTGATAAATATCATAAAATATACCGAATTAATTAAATTGTGACAAAAAAAGCTTTAACCTATTTAATAAATCAAATAATTCAAATTACCAATTTCATTCGTATTACACACAAACATAATATTCAATAAATTTCGTATGATGATTGGTATTCTTCAAGACTACCCACCACCATACCCGTTCGATCATGTCGGTTATTGGGGGCCAGTGACTCTGACTATAGATTGGTGCGAGGAGAATTACTTAATTTCTCCATATTTTGCCGAATTTATTAACGCTACTACAAATTTATCATTCTTCTTCTTATCGATGTACCATCTCTATTCAGCGAAGGTTAATAAACATGGCCCATTGTTTGTCATTATCGCCTTAGGAATGGGGTTGGTCGGGTTGGGTTCATGGTTGTTCCACATGACTTTACAATATGAGTTTCAGTTAATGGATGAATTACCAATGATTTATTTCACTGCGATCCCATTTGGATACATATTCAGTTGCGAATGCAAGACCCAGGCTGGTAAGGTTACAGTCTACGGTATAACACTGATTTTAGTCATCTTATTAACGATAGTTTACTGTTCAGTTTATACAAATCCAATTATACATCAAATTAGTTATGCATTATTAAATTTCTCCATTATTTTCAAATCATTATCGATGGTACGTCACTATGTCACCAACGAACCCATCAGACACGCACTTTACAAGAAACTGGCAATGTCCATCTCACAATTCCTTTTCGGATTTGGTATTTGGAATTTAGATAATATTTACTGTAATAATTTAAGATTTATTAGAAGAAATTATTTAGGGTTACCATTGGGGATCCTATTCGAAGGCCACGGTTGGTGGCATATCTTTACAAGTTTAGGTATTTACAATTTCATCATTTATAATGAAATACTTTCAATTTGGTTTGAAGGTAAACAAAACGATTATGTATTAGTTTATAGATACGGTATCCTCGCAGAAGTGGTCTTAAAAGAGAATTCCCCCAAGACGAACCCAAGATATGTCATCGACTTGAACCCGAAGGATAAATAGCTTGTATAGTGTTAACTTTGTATTCGGTATCTTGACAATTAAGTAGAATCGGCAATTACGGTACGGTTGTAAAAAGTTGAAATTTATAAAAAAAAATTAAGCTTATACGGTTTTGTATTCATAAATGATCTTTATATTATTGTGTAGAGGTTAATTGAAGATGTCATTCCCATTAGGTAGAGAGTATTCACCACTGAATCCACTGGATTACATTGGCTACTGGGGTCCCGTGACACTGACTATAGATTGGTGTGAAGAGAATTACATCATATCACCATATTTTGCTGAATTTGTTAACGCTACAACAAATTTATCATTTTTCATGTTATCTATGTATCATCTCTATACTGCTATTGTCAATAAACATGGTCCATTATTTATTTTCATATCAATTGGTATGTGTACCGTTGGGTTAGGGTCATGGTTGTTTCATATGACTTTACGTTATGAGTTCCAATTGATGGATGAATTACCGATGATTTACGTCACTGCGATACCGTCAGCTTATATATTCGCATATAATAGATCCAAGTGGGGCCAAAGAATGACTTATTTAACTATATTTGTATTTATGTTCTTAATGACATTTATTTATTGTTTTATTTGGAAAAACCCAATCTTACATCAAGTTTGTTATGCTGGATTAAATTTTTCCATTATTTATCGTTCAATTGCAATAATTCAAATCATTGTACCAACCTCGAAGCAAAGATGGTTCATGTATAAGATCTTGATGGCATCATTTGGATTATTCGGATTTGGATTCTTTATTTGGAATATAGATAATGAGTTTTGTTCAGGTTTAATCTCATTAAGACGTCATTACTTAGGTTTACCTTATGGGTTCGTGTTAGAAGGTCATGGTTGGTGGCATATCTTCACCAGTTGGGGGATCTACTATTTCATCTTGTACATGGAAGTTTTGGTGACTTGGATGGAAGATGTACAAGACAATTACTATATTAATTGGAAGTGGGGTTTCATTGCCCAGGTACTTTTAAAAGAAGGTACAGAGGGGATCCTGGATAAACAAGGTTGGGGTGATAAGAAATTAAATAAAGTAGATTAAATTATACAATATTCGCAGAGAGAAGATTAGAGAGAAGATATAAATATATGTTTAATCATGTATATATAAGCATTATTTATTTCAGTATATATATAGATATATAACTTGATATATAAAGTGTTAGATAGTAAAAGTTTGTACCGAGCCGTTGATAAAAAAAATTTACAAAAAATTTCCTGAAATCATAGAGAGAACAGGGTGTTATAAGTATGTCAAGGGGTATTGAAGAGCTCGTTGACGAGTTAGTGGCACTGCAAGAGCCAGATCTGGACGTGTTACAGCAGATCACGGTGTTGTTGAGAGAAGAACTGAATAGAGAGAACGAACATTTGAGACTGAATATAGATAAGGTAATTACAAAATTTAATCAATTAGAAGATGAGTCTGCACTGAATATGGATAACATTGTTAATTATATGAAGTTTTTCATTAATTTCGTCGCGGAGAATGAAACTAATTGTGATTTAATCACTAATATCGATAAAGATCCCTTGGTTAAACAATTACATCATTTTTTGCAACATATCTTACAAAGAGACGAATACAATTCAATGAGTAAGAACTTGGTGGTGATTTTTTTGAGAAATGCTATTATATCCAATACGGATCAGGAAGTTTTGGAGAGAGTGTTGATTAACGGGTACCCTATCATCTTATTAAGATACGCCTCAACCACTGAATTTGATAATTTCATCACAGTGTCGGATTTACTTCGAGACTTGGCACAAACACAGAATCACGTCTCGTTGAATGAATTGACTATCCAGGAGTTGCAAAGTTACATCTTACTGACACAGAAATACATCGGTGACAATGACGATGAGGAGTGGGTCGGTGATGAGGAGTTGGATGATCAGTTGTTAGTGATCTGCACTGATGTGATTTGTCGTTTGAGTAGGTGTAATAACGGATTCATCTATTCGACACTGGACGTGAAGATTCAATCGAATTTGACCTCGTTGTGTGAGTTGTTGCAGGAGAGGTTTGTGAAGTATGATGAGACGTATACGAAGCTGAGCAGGAACTTGTTTGACGCTATGGGACTGATCTCGTCTGATGTGAAGAACTCGAATAAATTAGAGATACTGTTCAATATCTCAGTTATTGCAGGTTATGAAGAAGAGTATAAGAGTCCGTATAGTGTAGTGGCAAGTCTTATCACTATGGGTAACTCCGTCAACAGCTTATCGGACAAACAGGAGTTATTGCAAACATTAGATCACAATAAATTAGATTCATTAATTTGGAAATGGTTTGTTAAATTCAGTTCACTGAGTAATTTGGATATCGTCTTGTTGCAAGGTATACATTTCTTCACACTGGTTTGGGAACCACAGTTCAGTAATATATTCATGGGCACGATGAAGAAGGAGCTGGATAGTGTCGATATTGACCATTTGGCGTGTCTCGTAGAGATGTTTGATCGGTTTTTCACTAGTGAAGTGATGACTTATTATCAACCAGTTACTGTTTTGATGTGTAAATTTCTTAACAAATTGGTGTCGTCGATATACGGATTGCAAGAGTCTAGAGAGCAAAAGACAATGACGAATTTATACACGAATGATATCTTGTTATCTTGGCTTATAAACGATCAAAAGGGGTTCACATTATTTGATCATTTCTTAGATGTGTTAACTATGATTAAAGATGATTTTAGTAAAAATTCAATTAAATATCAATTACAAATCATCATATTCAAATTTATAAATAAGATTGTCATCAATAAAGTGAACTTACAAGAACAACATCTGATCCCGAGATTCAACCATTTAGTGTTATTATTATTAGAAATCAATGAACCTCAACCGGTGAATCGCGGCTCTTCGTCGGAGATTCCGTATGATTTCATCTGTGAGAAATTGAAATCCATCGCATTGATCTTGTCGGGAAATGATTACTACCACTACCTTGTCCCACTGCTCGAAGAAGACGATACCATCGAGGACGATAATGTTAAGCTGTCACAGAGACACCGTTTGACGTTACTGTTAGATAACATGAAAGAGATAGTGGTGAACTCCGATTTGAACCCGAGACAAGGCCCTGGCGTGGTACCGTACAACAACCTAAAATTCATTGGTGGTAAATTGAAACTGTTACTTATAGAAGACGATGAAGAGGATGTGAAAGATGAGACATTTGTAGTGGATGAAGAACTGCATTTGCTGACGGATGACGATGACGAAGACGATGACGATTACGAGAGTGAATTGGCCCATATAGCAGACGAACTCATGTCATTACTCTAATTAGATATATAGATATAGTATATAATTATAAAATATGGTCATTAGTACCCTGTATCGTAGTGTGGACCGAAGAAAAAGATTTTTAGAAAACACATCTGTAGATATTTACAAGATATTTACAAGATATATACAGAGGACATACAGATATATAGGTATCAGGATGGGATTAGGGATTCAAGAGCCGAGAGGCACGAGAGACACGGTGACAGGGACCATTATCATGACACGGACCCCACAGGAGGTGCGGTTGAACCCTGATTTGAAAGATGATACAAGTGATAACAATATCGGTGTAAGGCCCAGGCTGTCGAGTGCCACGTTGAAAACCACGAAGGACGGCATCATATTGAACCCGCAACCACACGATAACCCTAATGACCCTTTAAATTTGCCTCTTTGGAGAAGAGATATGGCCTTGTTGGTGATCGGGTTCCATTCGTTTATCGGTGGTGGGCAAACACCTATACTTGCCGCAGGTTTGAGTGGGTTGGCTACAGAGTTCCACAAGTCACCTACCACGGTGCTGTACCTTGTTGGTGGGTTCATGTTGCTGTTAGGGTTTGGATCGTTGTTTGCGTCCCCGACCGCTATCTTGTACGGTAAGAGAATAGTTTATCTATTTGGATGCTTAGTGGCATTCGGTGGTGCCATATGGGGTGCTTGTGCAAAGAGTTTTGGATCTATGATGGGTGCCAGGGTCTTGATAGGGTTAGGTATGTCCCCTACGGAGTCGTTGCCGTCACTGACTATCGCAGAGATCTATTTCGCCCATGAGAGAGCCTACAGGTTAGGTATATATACTTTCTTATTATTAGGTGGTAAAAATCTTGTTCCGTTATTAAGTGGATTTGTGTTTCAAAACTTGGATAGACATTGGTTATTTTGGATATTGACTATTATATTAGGGATCAATTTTGGTTTGATTTTCTTATTTGCTCCAGAGACTTTTTGGAACAGAACACCAACACCACCAGATAAGAGATCACAAGAAGAAACCGCTGCTGCGAGAGATTATAAATTGGCTCATATTAACAGTAACGATTCACAAAGAAGTATTCCAAACTCGTTTGCCTTGAGAGGTTTAAACAGTGATGATCGTAATAGTAATAATGATATACTGTCTCAAGTCGAGACATTGAATTCATCAATTTTAAGTCAACAACTCATAGTGACACTGCCACAACTGATGGCACAGGAGAACGTGTTACTGGAACCCAATGAGCCAGATTTGAAAAGGAAACCGTATGTACAGACTTTGAAAGTCACATCGGGTCGTCACACTAGTGATAAATGGTGGATGGTCTTCTTAAGACCTATGGTACTTGCATTTTACCCAGCTATTGCATTTGGAGCGTTGATGTATACATTTGCCATCGTGTGGTTGATCATGATCTCTGAGGCGATGTCACATATCTTCACTAGAGCTCCCTACGGTTACACCCCTGCCATCACTGGATTATTCTACGTGAGCCCCTTTATTGGAAGTAGTATTGGTTCTGTCATCGCTGGAAGAATGTCAGATATCTTGGTGAGAAGACTCGTGGATAGAAATAATGGGATTTATGAACCGGAGTTTAGATTGATCATGGTTATACCTGTGTTCTTAAGTGTCACTATTGGCCTAATGGGATTTGGTTGGTCATTAGAAAATGCAGATATGTGGATTGTGCCAGTGGTTTTCTTTGGGATCATCGGATTTGGTTGCTCATTAGCTTCGACAACACTGATCACATTCACCGTGGACTCATACAAGATCTTTGCCACTGAACTGCTTGTCACGTTAAATCTTGCTAAAAACGTTGTTGGATTCTTATTTTCATTATTCAATAACTCTTTTATCGATAATCATGGTGCTCGTACTCTGTTCTTGACTTACGGCGGGATCCAAATCTTTATTTGCCTTTGGGCAATACCTATATATTTTTACGGTAAGAGATTAAGAGCTTGGACAGATGATAAGGAGATGATAAGATTTTTGTATGTCGATCCTCATCATGAGCACCATAACGATTTCGATAAGACAAATCATAAAACGAATGCTACTTTTGATTCTGAAAAATGATTTTATAGATAAATTGATTTATTTGCATTTTATATGATTATCACTTGTAGGCCTTTGTAAGTTCCTTTGTAAACACAGAACGTGAGAAATCTTGAGAAAAACAATTTTTATAAAAATTACATCAGATGAAGATTATACTGGAAAGAGTGAGACAATGTCAACTAATAGCGAGAGAACTCCATTAATAGTGTCAGATAACCCGTATGCTAATGAGATACCGACACAGCCACTGTCATCACCGAATAATTTCGAGACAAAGACCCTTGCAAAGAAGTTATCGGCTCCACAGAGGAGAGTAACACAAAAACTTAAATTTTTACCCACTTCAAACAACGACGAGACACAGTCTACAGAGACCAATTCCGAGTTGAATCATGGCAAAGGAGTATACTCCCAGGTCTCAAGGATCAAAGAGCTGCCTGCAAGGAAAGACGCTGAGATGTTGGGTAAGAAACATAGATCTTTACTTCCCAGAGTTACAGCGTACTGTACGGCTGGTTCATATAAGATGAAAGATTTGGTGAGATGGTTAAAGGATAAGAAACGAGTTCATAACACTTCGCCTAAATTGTTTGATGAATGTTTATATACTCCATTTGTGTATAAGAGTTGGAGACAAGATTCTCAAAAGAGGAAGCAGGATAATTCCTCTGTAGAGATGTCGCTAAGTGGTAGTGGCTCGAGTGAGATGATTCGATTAGACGATGAAGGAGGTGAGATTGACGTGGGCAGACAATCGGATCTTTTCATATTTGATTATGGTGTTATTGTCATGTGGGGGTTTACTCCAAAAGAGGAGAAGATGTTTCTTATACAATTAGAAAAATTTGAGAATGAGAAATTAGCAGATGAAGATGTTCAAATTGAAGAGTTCAATTATTATATCACCAAAAGTTATCAACCTAGAATTTATAATGATTTTATCACCTTGAGAGATAATAATAATTATATGTTAAAGCTTTCGATATCACATGCGATAGCACAATCTGTCAAGATATCGTTATTTGAAGAATTGGTAGATAACACTATTGAAGACACTCAGGATATACCACAACAAATTGCATATAAGGGTAAAGTAGAAATGACCCGAGAAGAGATAATGAAAAGTATTGGAGAATTATTCATATTACGTATTAATATAAATTTACATGGATCCGTATTGGACTCACCAGAATTAATGTGGGCAGAACCTCAATTGGAACCCATCTATCAGCTGACAAGGGGTTATTTGGAGATTAATCAGAGAGTCGCATTGTTAAATCAAAGATTAGAAGTGATATCTGATTTATTACAAATGTTGAAAGAACAATTGGGGCATACATATGACGAGTACCTTGAATTAGTCGTGATAATATTAATTTGTGTGGAGGTTTTCGTTTCAATAACTAATATCGTAGTGGATATTATTGCAGATTACTAACTACATTGATTTTTATATTGAATATACTAAAAATACCCTATTCTTATTTTAATTTATTAAAATAATTAAATAATTAAAAACTAATATACAAATGAACCCATTAATACACACGCTGAACGAAAAATTTTAAAATCAATTTTAAAGATCAACTTATAATTCTTGAGAAGCCTTTGGTTTACCAGATTTCTTTGGTAACAAAGTTTGATGAATGTTTGGTAAGACACCACCTTGAGCGATAGTGACATCACCTAATAATTTGTTTAATTCTTCATCATTTCTAATGGCTAATTGTAAATGTCTTGGGATAATTCTAGTTTTCTTGTTATCTCTAGCAGCGTTACCAGCTAATTCTAAGATTTCAGCAGCTAAATATTCCAAGACAGCAGTTAAGTAAACTGGAGCACCTGAACCGACACGTTGAGCGTAGTTACCCTTTCTCAACAAACGGTGAACTCTACCGACTGGGAATGTTAAACCAGCTTTAGCTGATCTTGAAGTTGAAGCTTTTGCTGCTGAACCGGCTTTACCACCTTTACCACCTGACATTGTGATTATATATTTATTAAATTTAGTTTAATATGAAGAAGAAAAAACTAAAAAGAGAGAAAGAAGAAAGGGAAAGTGTAAACACCAAGACACTACAGGTGGGATTACAAGATATTTATAACAAAGTATCATCTAATTTTACAACAATTGATACAATGTTTACCAATAACATCTCTGGTTATACTGAGGTTTACACGTGTAACTTTCAAATCACGACTCTTAACTATGTCGCCAATAGCGCACCCACAGTGTAAATCCTAGAACACATACGCCAAAACACGATTAAGAGTGTAGGTATGAGAATTACACCGCGTTTCTCTTTTATTTTATTTAAAATCAAAACAATAAACAAAATTATCAAAATAATACAATCAAGACTTCATATAAAAGTTGAAGTATCTGCTTTAATCAATTATATCATTTTTTGAAATTTTCCTTTTTCTTCTTGATTTGTTATATTAACTTATTAAATAATTAATCATAAATTAAACAATGGCTCCAAAAGCAGAAAAGAAACCAGCCTCAAAGGCTCCAGCTGAAAAGAAACCTGCCGCTAAGAAGACCGCTTCTTCAGGTGAACCAAAGAAGAGAACTAAGGCTAGAAAAGAAACTTACTCTTCATATATTTACAAAGTTTTGAAACAAACTCACCCAGATACCGGTATCTCCCAAAAATCCATGTCTATTTTGAACTCATTCGTTAACGATATCTTTGAAAGAATCGCTTCTGAAGCATCAAAATTAGCTGCTTACAACAAGAAATCAACTATCTCTGCAAGAGAAATTCAAACTGCTGTTAGATTAATCTTACCAGGTGAATTAGCTAAACATGCTGTCTCTGAAGGTACTCGTGCTGTCACCAAATACTCTTCTTCAGCTTCTGCTTAAGTTCTTTAATAAGAATTTGAAACTCTAAGAAGTTGTAATTTAGGTTTGGTTGTACATTATATTTATAGGGTTCCATTTTGTATATTAGTTTTTTATATAATGAAGGTAATTTTAGTTCATTCTTATTATTATATTGTAATTGGTATCTTGTATCTTATCATATCTTCTAAATGAATATAATTGACTCTGTAGATTGTTTATATGTTTATATCTATATAGTTCGTGTTTTGTAATTGATTTGATACTGTTAATCACTGTTAACTATGACAAAAAATATAAGTATGAGCAAAATACTAAAAAATCAGGATTTCTTAAATTTCAAATTGATATCTTATCTGAATTACATTCATTGATCAATTACCATGAACTTTTATATTCAAGTATAGTAATATTTGACTGATGTTGAATTATAGAGTACTCAATGATCCATAAAAGCTTTTTTCTTAGTGATTCAGGTAGTTTTAAAGATTTTTATTTTTTGGAGATTGTCAATTAATTGAGTTATTAAGAGATATATTTTAATTATTTTATAATTTATAATTATTAAAGTAAATTTTATGAAATAAGGTAATTTACTATTGCTGATTTTATTATATTGGAATAGGTAATGAGTCTACAATGTATATAGATTAGTAGGTTATGTGATATAAGAGCTTATATGATGTATACCCTTAAAGTTAAGGTAAAATCTACAATGATCAAATAATAAATAAAGTAAATAAATTAAATAAATAGATAAATAAATAAATAAATAAATAAATGAAAATAAATAATATAAAATAAGATTATTCATTACGAAGACCAAAAAGATTTAAGTCTTGTGGACCATTAACGAATGATCTCAATTTATCTATATCATCTTTAGAGTAAACTGTTCTTCCAGTAATTTGTGACTCGTAAAAGATATGTGGCTTGACGTAACGGTAAAGGTACTCGTTCAATTCGTCTGGAACCATACCCAAGTCTTCGAAATGCTTGACACCGGTGCTCAATTCGTGATCGATATGAGTTCTCGTCAATTGATCAGTATTGAATCTTAATTGTGAAGACATGTATTGTCTCACAATAGCATAGAATTTCACAGCCCATTCTGGTGCAGGTAAGTAAAAACCTGTGGCAACGGGGTAGTAGCCTCTTTGGCCAATATGAAGAATATGTTTAATCATATCTCTTAATTCCTGTTTGCTCCATTTATCAGTACCTGTTAATTCATAAGTCTGCCCCAGTGTCTCGCTGTCGTAACCGATTTTCTCTAACAGTTCAGCGACTTGCAATCCGTGTGCTGGGTAACATTTCTTACGGAATATGACATTTCCACCAAAGATTCTAATTTGTAATAATTCATTAAGAAATGATGAATTTCTTCCGTACATTGGTCCTGGACGAACTATTGTGGCATCAGGGATGATGTCCTTGACAACTTGCTCTCCAATACCCTTTGTTGCATAAAAGACAGATTCACTTTCAGGATCAGCGTTGTATGAAGATACATGAACAAATCTTGAAACACCAGCGTCCTTTGAAGCCTGAGCAAAACGTCTTGCCAGTTCGATATTGACATCTGCCATGGAGAAATTCTTCGTGTTGAAATCGGCACCAATTAAATTGAAAACGATATCTGATTTGGCAACACTTTGTTTAATACTTTGTAAATTTCTAATATCTAATTCCATGAAATTAACAACACCCAAATCTCCATTAATCTTGACTTGTCTCTTCAGTGTGTCGTTCCTATAAGGTACCACCGTGATAGTACCGTGCTTGGCCAACTTCGCAGCGAGTAACCTACCTAGGAACCCGGTACCTCCAAAGACAGTAGCAGTGTACCCGGTTCTCGAAGAACGACCACCTTGACCCAACGCGGTGATGACTTTACCGTGCTTAGTGATGGCGATATCGCTATTCAAGGGGAACCGGGACATCCAGCGGACCGAGTAGGAGACCTTGTGGAATGGATTGATTGAATGGGTGTTGTACCTGATCATTTTTGATTAATTTAATTGATTATTTTATTGATTAGTTTACCGTCAATGTTTTTTTTATTTTGCACGCAATACTGAAGAAATTGTATTAGACGGAGGATAGAGTATATCGATCGATACTATAAAACTGAGAATGGTATAATATAGCTGAGATCAATAGTGTATAGATATAGAGGTAAATTAAACATATAGAGTATAATTAGTACTACAGTAAAAATACAGGTATAAATTATTAAAATTCTAAATCACCCACCACTTCATCGTTATCATCTTCGGTATCATCCATGATGGCGTCTTCGTCCACGTCATTAGTGAGATCGTATTCATTCTCTGAGCTATTCAAAGGGTCCTGGGTGGCTAACAATGAGCCACGTCTTATTTGAGTGAAAGTTGATTTTAATTGTAAGAATGCAACTCTTTTCCTCTTTTTGTTATAAAGGAAGTAAAAATTACACCAAAGGATACTTGCACTATTCAAGACTTCATCCCTGATGAAATCTGTATCTAGTTCGAAACATGTACATTCGTTAAGATCCATATGACCATTAATTATATCCCAAATCCAATTTAAATCTTGTTCTGACTTGCCTAAATTTATCAAAACGTTATTAACTGTACTTATAAGTAGATGAGATTTATTAATTAATTTAAAATATTCTGGGTTTAAAGATGAAAAATCATGATCTGGATAACAAGTGTTTAAAATGCCAATTAAATATGCAAATGTCCTCCTCGATGTGGTCTCCTCTAAAGGGCCAAAAACGCATTTATCTTCGGTTAATGATGATGGAGATATATACCCATTTGAATGTAATGATTTACTTAAATTTGAATCTCTATGTGAATTATTTATCACCAAAGGTTTATTTTCACTTATCACTGACGTGGAATAACTTCGTTGTTTAATTGAATTTAATTCAAATCTATTTAATGGTGGTGAAAGCATTGGATCATCATCATCATCATCATCTAACTGTTGTTGTTGTTGTTGATGTAAAATTTGATCCCAATTTTTATCTATTGTCTTATATAATTTCCTATCGGATCCAATAGGTTTCGTTGTAAATAGATCAATGGAGCCTTCAATGTGATTATCAGCGGTATCAAAACTTAAATTCTGATTCACTAATTCTATATCAAATTCATCGATGAACTATTTATATTAGTATATCTAGATTATTTAATAGATAACGCGTTATCTTATACTCACTTTCATCGTTATATTTTATATATCTTATACCAATATCTCTATCAATTTAATACAAATTGTGTTTATTTTAATTTTTGTTTTTTCTCTTTGGGTTTTTTAGGAACAAATTGTTCCGTTTAAAGATACCAGATTGGTATGTAATTGAAGTCAAGCACTTTACTATAATTATTAATTATATATTAACCACGTTTACAAGATCATTTATATCTTATACACTACCAGATATTATACTAGATATCGATATAGATATATGTGATACATATAGATAATGCATTGACATACACATAGATAATGTACTCTGTATCTGTAGAGATAGTCAGCATGTATTATATGTTATATACTATACTATATTACAATATAATATATATATATATAGATATGGATATAAAGATATAAATCATAGATAGATGTAGATACCGATTATATAATAGATAGCATTATCTAAAAGATATAACCCCGATATGACATCTTATCCTGTTAATGGATAATCTCTGTGGTAACAATACAGGGGCTGTACGTGATTACCTCATTGGGTAGCAATAATAGGGCTGTCTAGATATACCCTTTTAGGAACAACAGGGCTGTGTCCTTTGTTAAGAAAATTTTTCTCAGGGCACATCCACCCAGGGACTTATCTACGTTTGTATTTATTTTTATATTCATAGCTACACATAGATAGAGATAGAGAGGTACTGTGTAGAGATCAAGATGTAGTATAAGATAGGCTGTTGATGTATATGACATATCTCGAACCGATATTAGATACGGTTAAAGCAATCTTGTTTAACACAAGTTGAACATGAAACGGCTAACTCGCCACATGCCCTACCCCTGTCAACGTTTGCTGCATCAAAGTAGCATTGACTACCTTTGTGGCTTATGATCGCAGATGAAATTGCCCAATGCTCACATGCAAATCCCATACATTACCAGCCACTATCTCATCTCGCTGTCTCTTTAGTTGTTGCTTAATACCGTGTCTTTTTGTTTATTTTGTTTGTGCTAAGCTTGTTATTGCTAATTTGCTACTCTACATCATCTCTTCTCATGTCACCAATTTCACTTGAATCATTTTTATTTATTTATATATAATTGAAATTATTTAATCTATTAATTAATTATCTTCAATTAATATTGATTATAGAGGTGAATTCTATCTGATAATATATTTTTTATAAGAAATTATTACTCATTATCGTATAAATCGTATTGTTTATAATATAAAATATTGACTTCTTTAAATCAATAGTTTAGAGAAAATGTCAAGTTCAAGTGATTCATCAGGATCATCAATCTCGGCTTTTGTTTCTTCATTGATTTTCAATGGGATCATCTTTCTGGTCTTTGTACTGGTCTTTGTTCTCATGAAGGGCAAACAAGCGAGAGTTTATCAACCAAGAGCCACCGTGGACTCAGTCCCTGCAAATGAAAAACCTGATCCACAGCCCAGTGGTGCCTTTGCCTGGTTTAAAGATTTAATGACCAAACCGGAAAGCTATGTCATTCAACAAACTGGCCCAGATGGCTATTTTTTCTTGAGATATTTATTCAATTTCTTCTTTTTGTCCTTGGTTGGTGGTGTCATTTGTTGGGTCATCTTATTCCCTGTTAACGCTTCTAATAGTAATAAGAGTGCCGGTCAAAACGTTGAAGGTTTCGATATTATCGGTTTCGTCAATGTTAGAAACAAGTACAGATATTTTGCTCACGCTTTTGTCTCTTGGATCTTTTTTGGGTTAGTCATTTATGTCATTTACAGAGAATTGGTTTACTACGTCTCATTTAGACATTCATTACAAGCTACTCCATTATATGACTCCTTGTTATCTTCAAGAACTTTGTTCTTAACTGACGTGCCAGAAAAATACCAAACTGAAGATGGTATTAGAATCATCTTCCCACTGGCTCAAAATATTTGGTTTGGTAGAAACCACAAGGAGTTACTGAAAAAAATCAAAGAAAGAACTAAGCTTGGTAACAAATATGAACTGCTGATGAATAAAGTTATCATCAAGTCAATGAAAATAAGAGCTAAAGCCATTAAGAAAAACAAAGAAGTCCCAGCACCAGAAAATGAATTAATCGCTTATATCCCTGAAAAGAAATTACCTACTCATCGTTTAAAATACCCACTTGTCGGTAAGAAAGTTAGCACTTTAACTTATGGTCCTGAGCATTTAGGTGAATTGAACACTGAAATTGGTGATATGCAATCAAGTTACACCACTGCAGAGAAAGTTGGCTCCGTGTTCATGGAATTCCCAAGTCAATTAGAAGCTCAAAGAGCTTACCAAGCCGTTCCTTACTCTAACGATTTGAAAAAATGTAAGCGTGTTATCGGTGCTAGCCCAGAAGATATCATTTGGGAAAATTCTGGTAGCTCATTCTACACCAGACACCTCAAAAATATCCTGGCCAAGACCGTGTTGACTTTAACCATCATCTTCTGGTCCATCCCTGTTGCCGTTGTCGGTTGTATTTCCAATATCAGTTACTTGACCACCATCGTCCCATGGATGGGATTCATCAACAACTTGCCTTCAGTCTTATTAGGTCTTATCACTGCGTTATTGCCTACTATCATGTTAGCTGTCTTGATGATGTTATTGCCTCCTTTCATTCGTAAGATGGGTAAAGTTGGTGGTTGTCTCACCGTGCAGGAAGTGGAAGCATGGACTCAAAGTTGGTATTTTGGGTTCCAAGTCGTGCAAGTATTCGTCGTCACTACATTGGCATCTGCTGCATCTTCAGTTGTCGACGCCATTATCTCTGACCCTGGCTCTGCAATGACCTTGTTAGCTCAATACTTACCAAGACTGTCCAATTTCTATATTCCATATATGTTATTACAAGGTTTAAGTGTCTCATCAGGTGCATTGGCACAACTTGTCGCTTTAATCTTGCTGCAATTCTTGGGTAAGATCTTGGATAACACTCCAAGAAAGCAATGGAACAGATATAACAACTTGTCCAAGCCATCATGGGGTACTTTGTATCCAGTCTACCAATTAATGGCTGTTATCTTGTTAGTTTACTCAATTATCGCACCAATCATTATCGTCTTTGCCGCACTTACTTTCTTCTTGATCTACGTCGCCTTTTCATACAATTTGACTTATGTCATGGATCATCAAGTCGATGCCAGAGGTAGAAATTATCCTAAACTGCTTTTCCAAACTTTTGTCGGTGTCTACTTGGCTGAAATTTGTTTACTTGGTTTATTCATCATGGCTAAGACATGGGGTCCTCTTGTATTGGAAGTTGTCCTGTTGGTCGCTACTGTATTGGCACATTTGTATTTCAAATACAGATTTATTGCCATCCTTGATGCTGTGCCAATTTCACTGTTGAAAGGCGGTGATGAATATAATCTGAAAGGTCAAGGTTTGAAAGAAGTTAAGCACACCGGTAAATCATTCTTTGTTGGTGAAACCGAAGCTGTCGCATATGCTGAAACTAACGGTGCCACAACTAACAATAACGAAACCATTGCAGGTGACTCATCATCATCAGATCTTCACAAGCAATTTGACAAGATCGATGAAGAAAGTTACGGAGAACAAAGAGCTTCAACTTATGCAGGTAGTGATAACAAATTACGTCAACAACCACTGGTTGAAAAGCAATCAGATGTCGCACCAGCTTATGGAGATGATCAATCACCAACCGAGAAACACCAAGAACAATTTGCCAATGATGACTTACATGACTCATACACTAACAACACACTGAATCACAATGACGAGAAGGGATTACTCGACGCTAGTCAACGTAACCCATACAACAATTACCAGGGTGCTTCTACTTTGGAAAATAATTTACCTGCAAGTGCTACATGGTTCAAGAGATTTATTCATCCAACTAAATTCTTAACTTTGTCCGTCTTGGCTAAATTACTTCCAAACGCTTACCAGGAGCCAGTTCATTACACTCCAGACAACAAGACCATCTACGTTGACCCTGCTGTGAGTGACAAGGCACCACAAATCTGGATCCCAAGAGACTCTTGCGGGTTGAGTACTGTGCAAGTGGAGACTGCTCATAACCTGGGTGTCGTGGTCAGTGACGAGAACGCCATCGTGGACGATCAACTGAAAGTGTCATGGTCAGGTCCTCCACCTGATTACGAAGAGGCTATTAAACAATAGTGAAACTGTCTTTTCTTTTGTATTTTATTATGCTTTTGTAATTTTATGTGATTAGAATCATTTTTCACGGTCTTTTAGGTTATTTTTCTTCATATTATATTGTCCTAGGATACTATATAACGCTTTTAATAATTAATGTTATATTCAAACTTGTAAATGATATCTATATGATTCATAGTTGATGTACCAACGGTATAAGACTCTGTCCGGGTAATGGAGTACAAATTGTTGTCGAAGCTCAATAAATTTTTTTCCCTCTTGTTGAAAAATAAATTCAAAATTGTTTGCTCTTCTTTAGTATAGAACAAGATATAAATCACTTATAATGTCATATACAACTAGACAAATTGGTGCTGCTAACACTTTGGACTACAAGGTCTACATCGAGAAGGATGGTAAGCCAGTCTCTCCATTCCACGATGTTCCATTGTACGCAGATGAATCAAAGCAAATTTTAAATATGATTGTTGAAATTCCAAGATGGACTAACGCTAAATTAGAAATCTCAAAGGAACAAAAATTAAATCCAATTATTCAAGATACTAAGAAGGGTAAATTAAGATTTGTTAGAAATTGTTTCCCACATCACGGTTATATTCACAATTATGGTGCATTCCCACAAACATGGGAAGATCCAAATAATACTCATGCTGAAACTAAAGCACAAGGTGATAATGATCCATTAGACGTTTGTGAAATTGGTGAAGCTATTGGTTACACTGGTCAAGTCAAGCAGGTTAAAGTCTTGGGTGTTATGGCTTTATTAGATGAAGGTGAAACCGACTGGAAAGTTATTGTTGTTGACATTAACGATCCATTGGCTCCAAAATTAAATGATATCGAAGATGTTGAAAGACATTTACCTGGTTTATTAAGAGCCACTAATGAATGGTTCAGAATTTACAAAATCCCAGATGGAAAACCAGAAAATCAATTTGCATTCAGTGGTGAATGTAAAAATAAGAAATACGCCGAAGAAGTTATCGCTGAATGTTCTGAAGCTTGGGAAAAATTAATTGGCGGTAGCGTTGATCCAAAGGGTATTGATTTAACTAACACCACTTTATCTTCAACTGGTTCATTCTCTGCCTCTGCTGCTACTGAAATCCCAGCTGCTTCTCCACTCCCAGCTGCTCCAATTGATAAATCAATCGATAAATGGTTCTTTATCGCTGCAAGTTCTGCTTAAATTTCATCTAATATAATTTATAATTGAATTTTAACAAGTGAAATACTTTTATCTATGTAACCTGTATCTATATCATAAACCCTTTGCGTTTTGGATAAATTGTTTGATTTTAGATAAATCTTTAACACCATCAGTCTCAACACCACCAGCAACGTCAACGCCAAGACACCCTTTTGTCCTCACTGCGCTAGCCACGTTCTCAGGTGTCAATCCTCCAGCCAAGAGGTACTGCCCCTCGTGGTCTTCACCGAATTTAGCTGCATCATCCCAATTAATCACTTTACCTTCTCCACCCAGTTCTGAATCGAAAAGTGGTAATATATGTTTATTAGGTACTGTTGATTCTAAGATCTTTGGTGAATTCAAGATGTAACGAGATATGACGGGGATATCTATTTGACTGATATATTCATCAAAGTTCTCTGATCCATGTAATTGAATGAAATCTAAGTTTAACTTTTCAATTTTCGCCTTCACTTCTTCTATAGGTTGATTTCTTACAACACCGACTAAATACGGACCATTAGCCAATATCAATCTCTTCAGTTCTTCAAAATACTCACTCCCCTCAAGACCCCTCGTTTGCAACTGTTTCAATAAACTCCTAGAATCTAATTTCTGTTTAGATGACGTCAATTGTGAAATCTTGATCAGCGTCTCATCGTCAATAGTCCTAGCTCTATTCGGTACCAATATCACACCTAATAAGTTAGCTCCATTGTCAATAGCACATTCTGCTGCTTCTACAGTTTTCAAACCGCATATCTTCACCACAGGTTCGGTCATTACTCTTATATCTATAATATACCCAATTTATCTACAGATGACTAACCAGGTGAATCACAATTCCCATAAACGCATTTTGAAAAATTTCTGAAAAAGTCGTACACGTGACTCTAATGGTTGGGGGTTAAGTTGCTTCTTCAAGAGAACCTAATGGTTGGGGGTTAAGTTGCTGCTTCAATAGAACCTAATGGTTGGGGGTTAAGTTGCTGCTTCAAGTGGCCCTAATGGTTGGGGGTTAAGTTGCTACTTCAAGTGACCCTAATGGTTGTGGGTTAAGTTGCTGCGTCAAGAGACTCTAATAGTTGGGGGTTGAGTTGCTGCTTCAAGTGATACCGCATGTACAAGGTAGAGGATTACTAATATATAAGGATATATAAGAACTCAATTGTAATTAATAACTCAATTGCAATTAATAAATCAATTGCAATTAATAAATCAATTCTATTCAGATAATGTCAAGTGCAACTAGTGTTAATTTTATCTTTAATAATGGTATCTCTATACCAGCTTTAGGTTTAGGAACTGCATGTCCTGAAGATGAATACGACAGGATCCCCGAAGCTATCATCACAGCATACAACGCAGGTATACGTCACTTCGATACCGCGTGGTATTACGGTACTGAACCGTATATCGGCAAGGCATTAAAGGAGTTATTTGAAAAAGGTGTGAAAAGGGAAGAATTATTCATTACTACAAAAGTCTGGCCTGCATTACATAATGACCCTTTGAAATCTTTGAATAAATCATTGGAGGATCTCGGTGTGGAGTATGTCGATTTGTTTTTACAACATTGGCCTGTTTGTTATAAGACAGGTGAAGACGGGTTGCCTAAGAACCCATATGACGAGAACGGGGTGCTTCAAATTGACGGAGATGCAGATTATTTAGACACTTATAAGAAGATGATCGATATTTACAAGAGCACAGATAAAGTTAGGGCAATTGGTGTTTCGAATTTCAATTTTCAACATATAGAGAGAGTCCTCAATGAGACTGATGTCGTGCCAGCTTATAATCAGTTAGAATTACACCCGAAATTACCTTCAAAGGAACTTGTTAAATTCTGTCAAGATCGTAATATCTTAGTTGCCGCATACGCCCCATTTGGATCCCAAGGTGCACCATTGGTTAAATTACCATTTGTTAAGGAGTTAGCTGAGAAATATGGTGTTAGTGAGAATGTGATCTTGACTTCGTACCATATCCAAACTGGCCGTATAGTCATCGCGAGATCCTCGACACCTTCTAGAATAAGAGCCTTGCTGAGCTTAGCTCCATTGACTAGTGAAGAATTACAACTGTTAGATGCCATTGGAGAGAAAGACCCCGAGAGATTCATCCAGGAAGACTGGGGGGTTGACTTGGGATTCGATTATTGGAAGACAGTACCTTCTTGGGAGGAGAAGTGATGTATATAATTCTTATTTTTATATAAATCAAATTTTCAATAAATTTACGCGTGTGAAAATAAATCTGAAAATCTTGGTTCACCTGTGTAAAGTGATATAGATACGAAGAGTAAACACTACAATGAGTGAGAAGAAATTGGTAGCGCCACTCACTTTAGAGTTGCCATGGGTTGAGAAGTACCGTCCACATGTGTTGAGTGATATTGTCGGTAACGAGGAGACTGTGGAGAGATTGAAGATGATCGCAAAGGATGGTAATATGCCTCATTTGGTCATCAGTGGGTTGCCAGGTATAGGTAAGACCACTTCGGTGCATTGCTTAGCGCACGAGTTATTGGGTGACCAGTACGATGATGCCGTGTTGGAGCTCAATGCCTCAGATGATAGAGGTATAGAAGTTGTTAGAAATAAGATAAAACAATTTGCACAAAAGAGAGTATCATTACCACCGGGAAGACATAAGATTATTATCTTGGATGAAGCCGATTCAATGACCCCGGGGGCACAGCAGGCGTTGAGAAGAACTATGGAGATATACTCAAATACTACGAGATTCGCCTTTGCTTGTAATCATTCAAATAAGATTATTGAACCATTACAATCAAGATGTGCCATATTAAGGTACTCAAAATTATACGATGAACAAGTATTGAAAAGACTTCTAGAGATAATAAAATTGGAGAACGTGACATACACCAATGACGGGTTAGAAGCCTTGTTGTTCACCGCAGAAGGTGATATGAGGCAAGCTATTAATAATTTACAATCAACAGTCGCTGGATTTCACAACGTTACCGGTGACAACGTTTACAAAATTGTCGATTCACCACACCCTTTAATCGTCAAGAAGATGTTGTTATACGCATTGGACAAAGATCTCACCAAATCTTTACTGTTATTAGATCAATTATGGTCTAAAGGTTACAGCGCTGTAGATTTGATCAGCACTGCTTTTAAAGTGTCAAAGAATTTACAAATTGACGAAAACGCCAAATTGGAAATGATCAAGATCATCGGGCTCGCCCACGTAAGGATTCTAGAAGGTGTCGCCACTTATCTCCAACTAGCAGGCGTCCTATCCCGTGTATCTGAATTAGCATAGTTCTTTTATATATAATGAATTAATTATTTTGTAAAAAAACAACGAGTGAGAAAAAAAAATGTAAAGAAACGTCATAGGTT
The DNA here is from genome assembly GCA_030567635.1 of Nakazawaea wickerhamii. Taxonomy (NCBI): domain Eukaryota; kingdom Fungi; phylum Ascomycota; class Pichiomycetes; order Alaninales; family Pachysolenaceae; genus Nakazawaea; species Nakazawaea wickerhamii. The sequence continues at coordinate 982,229 of JAJLSR010000001.1, forward strand.
AGAGATTTAGGACAGTCTTCGTGAATTGGTAATTAGAGAATGCTTAGATCTTTGACTGATCAGTTCCAGAAACCTAACACAGAGTTGCCTCGTCAACCGGTACCGCCTCAACCGTACCCTCATAAGCATAGGTTGTCGAGGAGATCGATATCTAAGCACCCGCAAGAACCAGGCACTTCATTGAAGATACTAAAGCAATTGCTTTCACCGGAGGTGGATGTGAGTGTGGAAGGCGTGAAAAGCGAGGATGTGATCGATTCTTCAAAGCTTGAACTGTTGAAACATGGGGAAGAGTACGAGTTTAAAGATTGTTTAGAGAAGATACATATACAAACAGAGACAAAGAACGAGACTGCGGTGTTTATGGATGAGAAGGAGTATATTGATAAGATTGATACATTTACCGCGTTTCATGAGCTATTGGAAGACGCTAGGATGAATATCAAGCCATTGAGAGAATATCTTGTAAATTTTGAACAAAATTTGAATAAATTGTCAAAGGAGATGGAATTTTTACAAAAGAAATCAAATACATTAAATGATGAAATTGCAGATAAGAAAATCATTGAAAAGAAATTGACACCGATAATAAATGACTTGATAATCCCACCCGAAGTGATTAAATCTATATTATACGATGAAGTTAATGAAAAATGGTGTGAAAATTTAAGATTTATATCAGAAAAGCAAGAAATTTATTCAAATTATTTGAAAAGTGATTTAAAATTAGATTCTATTAGTGAATTAGAGAAAATCTTGCAAAAATTGGCCACGAAAGCAGTAGAACGTATTAGAGATTTCCTCATAAAGAAAGTCAAGACTTTGAGAGTCAGTGGTGTGCCATCACAAGTAGTTCAACAACAACTTTTATCAGTGCTGGAAGCTTACCCTTTTCTCTTGAGTCACCATAGAGAACTCGCATTGCAATTGAGACAAGCTTACATCTATACGATGAGATGGTATTATCATTCATTCTTTGCTAAATATTTGTACTCCTTGGAGAGATTATGGATACATCAAGTTGGGAAACATGTATTACTTAACAGCACAAATGAAGACGCTATACAGCTGGCTAACAGTAACAGAAGCTCATTCAATATTTTCGGCAGTGGTCCCTCACTGGCTGCGAATTCAAGACACTCCGCGACGGCGTCACAGGCAAATCAACCTTTGGGGACAGATAGAGCTGTGTTCATTAACGAGTACTTGAATCTTGGCGATAGAGGCAGCATCATCACCGCGGATGACCCGACAGTGATCCTAGCACAGATCGCAGAGAATAATCAATTGACTTATTGGATGGAATTTGGGTTCAGGAATTTTAATGTACTGTTATTGGATAACGTATGTGTGGAATTTTTATTCGTCAATGAATTTTTCAATATCAAGGAAGATCCAAAGGAGAATGCCAGTGAGATTTGTGATTTAATCTTCCACAACACGTTCACACTTGGGATCAATTACACTAGGAGCTTGATCGCCGACACGTACGACTCGTATGGGGTATTGATCTGTATCAGGTTGTCGCAACTGTTGGAGTACGAGTTGCAACATAGGAGGATCCCAGTGATGGAAGATTATTTGAATTTGCAAATGATCACATTATGGCCGCGGTTCCAGAAGATAATAGATGCTAATTGCGAAAATATGAAAAAGGCATTGACTAAGCTGACTGCGATAAGTTCAAGTTCCGGTTTTTTCAGTACCGGATCACAGAGCAAGAATGATAACCCATTGATTCCAACTTTATTGACTCAACAATTTGCCAAATTTCTTTCAGGGTTATTGAAATTGACTACCCATTCAGTATTCGAGACTGAACAAGTCGAGCCATTGAGTAATAGTATACAGAGATTGACAAACGATTTTGAAAATGTCTTGAACAAATTAAACACCTTGTTGAACAAGAATAATAACGCAAAGAAGGAGATGTTCTTATACAATAATTACTATTTAGTATATACGACTCTCACGAGTTTAGATTCTAAATTGGCAGTGCAGGAGAGAGAGCATTTCAAGATGTTAATAGACGCATATGAACCGAAATAATAGGTTAAAATTAAATGATATATATACATATATAAAAGCTAGAATTACAATTAATTATCATGACATACATCTATAATCATAACTCATCGACGAGTCTCACTATCGTGTCTGAGACAGTGGTAGTCAGTATCTCGTCTACATCACCGTTAATTATTGAGCTTAACAGTTTTGATAATTCTTCATACGATTCCAGAGTTGTTGTGGCAGTTATAACACTTATGATGGAACTTGTAGCTGACGCGATAATCGTATCTATTGAAGTAGTCAGGAGGAACTCTTCAGTGATTCCAATTATGTCTTCAGCACGCTCGACACGGGCATTGGAACCCATGAATAAGCGGAGTAATGTAAATAATATCCTGAATGGGATTATAATGACTCTTATCGGTAACGTCAACAACCAGTAAATCTTTGAGGCCATTCCTAGGGTTCTTCTCAATATCACAAAACAGCAGCATCCGACAAAGAAGTATAACGAGTATTTCACTTGAGTCCTCTGCTTCGCGCCTAATTGATTCAAAGAATGGACTAAAGACTTGGCTACATCGAGCATACCATTCATCAAATCGAATGAACTGTTCATCTGGTCTAATTTCCTAGTAGACTCTTCGAAATTTTCTAGAACCATATCTGAATTGAAAGCCGAAGTCTCGAGTAATTGTCTCGCTCTTAAGAATCTAGTACTGACTTCTTTGTTTTTATCCACTAATACTTCCCATTCACTCTTTGGTTTGCTTGTGATATTTTCATCGTTGTATTTGAAAAGAGCAGCTCTCTCTGAGTCAACTTCTTGAGTCTCTTGCTCTAAGACGAACACATTTTTCAAATACTCATTTGTTTGCTCTTTGTCAAAGACATCCTCTTGTCTCTTTGATTCAAGCTGTGCACTTCTCAACTTGATTCTTAAGTCAGATAGTATCACAGTATACCTTTCTAAATCATAGACTTGATCCACTGAAGGTGTGAACAATTGACTTATCTTGAATTTATTAATGGTGAGTAAATCGCCAAACGACTTGAACAACACTAAACACTCCGACACGAGTGTCAATCTCTTTGAGATATCATGATTATTATCTATCTGGTATATTATGGATAGCACGTTTCTATTCAACAACTCTATCTCTTTGAAATTATCTTCAATTGTAGCATTCATCTCTGCTCTAGCCAACAAGATCTGCTTGATCTATCTCTGTTTCTCATAAATCTTGTACTGAAGAGAAAAAATATAATGAGCTTTTAATGGTAGTGCACTGTGGATGTTAATAGGATAAGGGGTGTTCAATATGGAGATACATTGTCTATACAATTGGAGAGATAAAGTCAATATAGACTGATATAATGAATTTCAAAGCGTTTATAGTAATACGATATTCTTGCCAATCATTATCATATAGTTTAAAGGCAGTTATACGTTTCTCACATAATAAAAGTTAAGAGCGTGAGAAAAACTGAACACAGATAAAGAAGTACAAATCATATAGTACAGTACAACACAGACCAATCATGTCAATCTCCAAGATAGATGTGCTCAGGACATTACAGTTACCAAGGTTTCTCATTTACGGAGATTCTATAACCGAGTTCAGTTATAACCAATTCCCCATGCAGACAGAGACCCCACAATTCTCATTAGGTGCTGCTCTCTCCAATGCATATGCTAGAAGAATCGATATCTTGCATAGAGGGTTTAGTGGGTATAATTCAGAGTTCAGTAGATACTCATTACCAAAGATCTTATCCATTGAACACGATCTGCAACCAGAGGGCTCCAAGATTGAGATCATGACTTTATTCTTAGGCTCAAATGATGCAGCACTTGGTGGACCTGAGAAAGTGGAATTACCAAGATTCGCTGAAAATATGAGATTCTTAATCGAAAGCGTTTTATCCAGAGGTATCAAACTTATATTAATAGGTCCGCTGTGGCATAATCTGGAATGGTATCACGAAGTTTACCCCGATGATCTTGCCCAAGGTATTTCCAGATCTACAGAGAACAATATCTTGTACAATGAAGAATTGAAGAAATTGGCAAGGGAATACAAATTAGCATTCATCGACTTGATCGAAGAGATGTCCAAATACAACGAGAAAGGTGACTACAATGACTTATTATACGATGGTATTCATTTCAGTGGTGCCGGTTATAAGCTTCTCTTTGACAGCTTAATGAACACTATTGCGACACAATTCCCAGAATGTCACCCTGACAATCTCACAAGGAGACTTCCAACATGGGACAATCCTCAAATCTTAGATATCTTAAAGAGTATTGAATAGTTAGAGTTATTCTACAATTTTAAAACACTTTGTAAACCGTTACGCGTAGTAATATATGGATGAGTTCCTACAGTGTATTTTTTTCACTCTTTCTCGCCCCAGACACACGTTAAGAGATCAGTACCAGTACCCAGCTGAATAGACACCTGGAGTTGTATTCATATAGGGTCTATGGCTTCATCTCACGATCTCACGCTAAGTGTGACCGAATCACAATACGAGGCGATCACTTTCCCTTTGGATCCAAACCGTATTTTGAAAATTATAGCAGGACCTGGATCAGGAAAGACTAGGACATTGGTGAGCAAGATCGCGTACAGCTTGAGTCAGGGAGTTGTGCCGTCTGAAATATTAGTGCTATCGTTGACGAATAGAGCCGTTTTCGCTTTGAAAGACCAGATATCGGAGTTGGTGGGTGTGGAATTAGCAGATCAAGTCAATATACAGACATTCCATTCCTATGCCGTCTCCGTGGTGAGCTTGCATTATTCTAATGATTGGAGAATATTGGAAGATGTCGGTTGGAGATCTCTTGTAAATATAGCATCTAACTCCAACACGGACAAGAAAGCCGAGAAGAAACCAAAGAGGTTGACTAGACATGAGTTGGAAAAGATTATTAAACTAGCAAATGATGGTTTATCGAGTGAGGAGATCAGTGACAGTATCAAATCACGCCCTCCTAAAGCTCAAATTGAGAGTGTGATGAATTGGATACACCATTCGAATATAGTCACATATGACGACTTGTTGAAGACCGCCACTAAGGAGATCGATAAAAATCAAGAAATAGTGACAGGGGTGAAAACTGTCATTGTTGATGAGTTTCAAGATGTCTATGGAGACTTGTTGAAATTTATCAAGGCCATAGCGAAGACAAAAAATTTGGTGATAGCTGGGGACCCGAATCAGAGTATTTATGGATTCTTGGGATCTGAACCTGATTTGATTTATGAATTTGACAAGGAATTCCCAGATAAAGAACCCACAACGATCACTTTAAATGAATGTTTCAGATCAACTCCGGAGATCATCAGAGCATCTGATGCTATCATTCAAGCCACCGAGTACAGAGAACATTTCAAAGACTCGGGTCCGATGCCCATTTACAGTGTTTTCAATAGTGAATTAGAAGAATATAAATTCATTTCTACAGAGATTAAGAAAATCTTAGACACTTCAGATGGTGTGGTGAAACCTAAAGATATTGTGGTACTTAGCAGGACAAATAAAAAATTAGAAATGCTCAAGAGATTTTTCAATAAGGAAGATGTCAGAACTGTCAAATTAGCCTCTGTTCAAACATGGGTCGACAGTTACATTTTCCATTTAGTTGATTATTTGCAAATTCTATATAACCCACACAACTGTGATCACTCTTTGATCTCAGTGGTGGCGTTGTTAGATAATGTAGGTACTGTGACAGTGAGTAATTTGATGAAAGAAGTTGGGGATAGAAACGCATCATTACTGTCGTTAGATGAGATATCGTTATGGGATTATTTGCATTCACCTCGTGAAAGTAATCAAAACAGTGACAAGTTAATCAGACAATTCATCGTGTCCATGCATGAGAAGAAAGAGATCTTTGATAACGTACGTGAAGATCCCGAACAGCTAATGAAATTACTTCTTTCCATAGCTGATGAATTTGGGTTGAGAAAAATGATCATGAAGACGTTTCTGAACCCAGAAGATTCCAGCAGGTATCAAGAACATTTGAAAAATTTCTACGATAGTTTGTGCAATTGCTTCAACACCAAACCTGATGATGTCCCCTTAGTGGAATATTTTCTTCGTCATTATAACGACGTACCAACTTTCCAAGATGAAGGACTGGTGAATTTATCGACAATACACGCGGCAAAGGGTTTAGAATTCCCAATTTGCTTTGTGCTAGCTAAGGAACCCTCGACTTTTTATCACTCCTTAGATGTCGAAAGCGAGAGAAGAAGCTTGTACGTTGCGATCACGAGAGCCTCCGTGCTTTTGTATTATAACGCATTACAAGACCCGTTTAGAACAAATGAAAATTTGATCAGTACGGCAGACTTATCAAAGTACTTCACTAACAAGACACCCTCATTTACACCAAGTTTTTGGTCACATTATCTGACTACTTTGGGTCTGACAGTGAGTGGCACGAGACAGTATCATACTTATTCTCGCAGATATATTCATAGTTTTACCAAGAGAACAGCGTTACTACGGCGGTTTCTTATTAAATAAATAGACAAAAATTTTCATTATTTGTTCATAAGTTAATGCATTTTTTCATTTACACCTTCAGCACTTTATCTTTCTTTGTAACCTTCTGATTGTTCTTCTTTGAAGTAATTGGTTGAGATGTCACTAATAATTTGATATTAGGTGGTTGGAAATTTAATTGGCTCAGCCATGGAATATCAACATCTTGAACTTTGTCAAACACTAAACTCTTCAATACATTGATTCCTGGAGCATCACCACTGACACCAATGAAACCCAATGATTTTTGACCACACGCACTGCTCAACTGATCCATAGATCCTCTGGGAAGTTGAACAAGCTTCACTGGGGCTTCCTTAGTAGATGCCATGAACGTTAAGAGTGGGAGATGCTGTGTCAATAACACAGGGGATATATCCACTTTACATACAAATATAATGGATATATTTAAACTTGGCAGTTTCTTTATTTGTCCTCTATTGAACTTAGACATGGTTTCTAATGCTTTATTTGTTGAATTGAAACCCATAGTTATATGCGGAAGAATATCTGGTTCTTCCATATTGAAATTTGTTTCAGTTTTCTTTGATTTGAATTCATTATACTTTTTAATAGGCCCTAATAAACGGCACAACAACTCTGTAAGATCAGCTCCCAATTTTTGGTCTACATATGGCCAGTTATTGGATTTTATATATGGGTTGTCCAACACTGGCTTATACACCTGCTTTCTTTTGTGCTCTAATGACTTAAGTGATCCATGTGCTCCCAGATTCTTGGGGTTTTTAGGATTGATAGACTGCTTATCAGTCTTTTGTTTATTCATAATAAAGCTCATAACTCGATGAGATGACTGTATTTTTATGACTTACATAACGGTGCGAAAAACACACAAAATTTTTTTTTGCCAAAATTTGAAAATGTCAGATTTAGCCGTGTCAAGTAGATAGTAGATTTGAGCTTCTGTGATTTTAACTTAGCGCTGATGTAAAAAAAATGGGGAAAACTTGTAAAGTTGGTCTATTAGATATCAGTAATTTGAATTTAGTTCTACTTACTGTATATTTTATGGTATACTCTTGTCCCTCAACAAGCTCATCTTCAAAAGACTCTGGAAGCGAGGAAGAAATCTCTCTTACTCATAGTATGAGCCAATATTTGGGGATACCAGATCATCCTTCTTGGATCGAACCGCAAACATCGTCGACTCCCAGACTTAAATCTGCTTTAAGCAAACATAACGATGACCCACTTCACGATATCACTGGTATCATCGATCCGTTCAACATCCGCTCAAGAAGTCAGTATCGTGTGTTAAAATTACCTATATTAGAGAAAACTAGTTACGGTAGGTTTGTTCCAGCTACAAAGAAAAAAACGGTTAGATTTTCAAGTCCTTTAGTTGAAGAGGAAGATCCAAAGGCAACTAGCGTGTCATTTGCTGAGGAGTTGTTTGGATATGCTCACATAGAAAATGCAAGTGGAGACGAAGCAGCTTCTTCTGTATATGATTCACCTTCATCAGCTATTGAAGAAGATGTATCGTCACTGGAATATAGAGATGATCTTCAAGATTATGAAGAAGAATCTCGAAATCACTATCTCGACTTTGCGGACGATAGAGAGAATGTACAACCACGGAAGTATTCTTGGGCCAAACCACCAAGTTCAAAAACCACAAATCTCTATGAGCCTAAAACATCTCTGAAGAAAGATGTTGAGATTGAGACAAGACCAAAATTCAAGAACAAAGAGGATTCTCCAGCAGAAATTGAATCAATCACAATTAGCTCAACGCCTCAAGAAGATTCAGACAATGAATCAGACATTCAAGATATAAAGCATAATGTTACCCAACAAGTTGAATCTTCAGCTACCTCATGTGAAACCCCTATATTAGCAATATTTAAGAAAGATGTTAGTTCTAGTGCCGAGTTTGTAACATCGATAAGAGAATTTCTTCAAACGTTAGCAACTGCTGTTGATGACTCTGATGAATCAACAGGTTCAATTGGGATAGATGAGGAAACTACATTGGGAAAAGTTTTCGATATGTTCATGTTATTAGCTGGTAAGTTAATCAAAAAGTTGCACGATATGAAGACTGAGTGCGAATCAAGTGATTCTTTTAATCAAAAAGAGATTACCGGTCTCAATCAAGAAATCCAAAAACTTAAAGATCAAGTGGAATCATTGAAAGCTGAGACGCTGTCAAAATTAAAGACTTCTGAAGACAAATTGGAACTGCTGAATTCTCAAATTCTGACATTAAAAGACAAGTCACTGTCACAAAGTATCAAGATCAATAAGTTGATTGAAACTGATAGTGGAAATAAAAAAAAGATCGATGATTTGACAAAAGATTTAGATCTGATAAATTCTAGATTTCACAATTATATATCTGGCCTAGCGAAGAAATTGGATATTGAATTGGGTGATACAGAGCTCATCTCAGGAAAACCAAATAGAGAACTGGTATTGAGTACAATTCTTGACGAAATATCAAAAGTCAGAAGATCTCTTGAAGATGAAAGAGCACAATCATTTGAACAAAGACTGTTGTATAAATCTACCATCGAAGATTTAAGAAATGAGAATTCTCATCTTTCACAAAAGAATAGAAGTCTTAGTCAACAAAACAAATGCTTGAAGAAAATGACAGATAAATTGCAAGTAGATATCAATCTCCAAGATGATACTATCAGGGAGCAAGAACAAAGAATTGAAAGTTCCAGGAAATTTTCAGTGGATGAAAAGAAGTTGAAGCTGACCATCGAGGAACAAGAACAATCTATAAGGGATCTTGAATCCGAGAAGAACAAATTATCAGGAAAAGTAGACTATCTTGAATTAAGACAAAGCTCAATGGAGAAGGAAAGCGAGACAAATCGTGATAAGAGTTCAACTCTTGAAGCTGAACTTGATGAAAAAGATAGAGAGTTACTGGAAAGAAAATCTTATATTGAGGACTTACAAATGCAAATTAGAGAATACATTGCTTCCATATCTTGTCTTGAGAAGGAGAGAAATAGAGCTTTGAAAGACTTAGAGAAGCAAACAAATGATAAGATTAAACTCCAAATGCAAGTTGAAGAATTGCAATTCTCAACAAGTGCTAAGGCAGAAAATATCAATGCGCTTAAGGAGAAGTGTTTATACCAAGAACAGAAGTTGAATTCTGTAAGCGATGCCTTATCTGAGAAATTGCTGTATATTTTCAAACTTGAATCAGATATACTGGGGATTCGTGGAGATCTTGAAGCGAGCAAATCTGAGTTTGGAGAATCAAAAGTTGAATCTAAAAATCAAAAAGAGTTTGTATTACAGTTTTATAAACTGCTTCTTGAAAGTCTCTCACTTATGTTGAGTAAAGTATTGGTTGACAATTTTATTCCTAAAATAACAGAAGCTTTTGATCGTAGTGTTCAACTTGGTGATATTGAAACTATGACCCCTTTTTTCACCAAAACAAACGAAGTTATCGTGGTATCTGTTCAATTTATCATTTCCACTTTGAAAAAATATTCACAGTCTCTTTCTATGGAGAGACTGACCACAGCTAATATACTGAGATTGAACATGAAGAAAGAATTGGAGATGAAAAAACTTGAAAAACGTTATCAAGAACTGATGAAAGATGTTTCAGAGGAAGAAGAATCTGATTCCAAGACTGTAAAGAATATGAGAAGAACAGTATCTGATAAGGGATACCTTAACCACAAATCTGAAGGTCATTCATGTTCCACATGTCTGGCTAAGAAACAGAGATCAGTATCTCATAATTACCCTTCTAGAGTCTCGTGAAAGACCTGCAACACCAGGTAGAAAGCTTTTGAAAAATAACTCTGAAGATGATTCACCAAATTAAATAAACCTACCCAAGTTTTATATAAGAAGGGAGTTTTCATCAAGTATAAATGCTTGATGAAGTGACAATTTATTAGCTATTTCTATAAAAATCTAAATAACATTTAACTTAAGCTTAAATAAAATTGTAATAAATACCCCTTATGGGGTTGCAAGATCTCGCGTACCAGTTATCAGATTGATACGTCTCTGCACATAGCTCTCAATCCCCTTTATACTTCCATCTATCACCAGATCAGTGACATTCATCTCACATTTTTTCAATAAGAACATACCCCTCTGAGCTTCCTTTTTCACTTTATCCAATGATGAATCACAATCACCTAGTTTTGTTTGCAAATTTATACACCTCGTGAGATAATGCCTCAGCATATTGTAATCCTTTTGTGAGATATTAAGATACCCAGCACCATAATCTAGTAAATGAACACCTAAATAATGTAAATTTGGCACACCTTGGTAATTGGGTTGAATATCTTTGCTTTGGGGACCGTATTTGTAATTGTAAAAAATTAGTAAACCGTATATATCACTATCTGTGAGACAATATATCGGTATTTGGGGTAAACTCTTACTCAACAGTGAGACGAATATCTTTGTCAGTGTATCCGGGTACCCCTTACCCGTGATGAGAATTCTTTCTGGATTTAAAGATCGACACATGGTTTTGAAAATGGCATCTTTTTCAACTACCAAAATATATTTCACACTATCCGGGACTTTGATTTCACTGGAGTTTGAAGGCAAGTAAGGGATGAGAAGTGGTCCCAACAGTGATTTCATATGATGTGTCTCTTCTTTAGTATTAATATCATAAATTTTGAAGTCTCCACAGACTAATCCCTTCAGGGATGGAACCGCACCAATCTCCAAACCATCAATTTCTAATGTGAAACATAAATTCTCAACACATTTATTAACTGTGTCTTGAGATTTGAATAATTCTACATCACGATAATAAAGATCCCTTCGTGTGACGACCTTGTTGCATTGTAAATTTTCAATTAACATCTTGATAACTCTGAGGTATACAGCTGAAGGGACTTAGTCAGTATACTATTCCGTGAAGATCATAAAGGGTCAACAATTACCAAACTCCCAAGTTTCTCTTGGTGTGGAACCAGGTAAACGGATCTTTAATTCTGTATATTTTTGATTTCTATTTCAATAAGTCAGTATGGGGTATTTGTGTTTATTATTGAAAGATGACTTACTCCCCTCTTGATGGTCTTTTCAAACAAAGACAAATTGAATCTGATCTCTTTATTCCATTTTCAATCATTTCCAACGCTGTGATGAGTTTACTCAAGGGTGAATATCTGGGAATGTTAGTAAAGGAATGTGGAAACAACTCCTAGGTAAGCTTACGTTTGTTTGGATAAGATTCCAGAGTCTGATAAAAGTACCACTTCCCTCTCAGACATTCTGAAACAGGGAAAGGGGGTTGACATTTATTTTTAAACCCACTTCCCTCTTCTAGTTTTCTCTTTCAAGAATTGATCCCTTTGATCTCTGGTTCGATAATCAATGCCTGACAAAAAAGGAATATATTAAATAAGGAATTGAAATTAGAATAAATATTAAAGCTAATAAAAAAAACATAGATCTCATTAAGGAATATCTTGATTTAAAAAATCCAAAATCTCATTTAGCACCAGCAGTCTCACCGAATCCACTTCCACGAATAAACTATGACATGCATCAAATTTAACGAGTTTCCTTATTGATTCATCAGTCTGTTTCAAATTATCAAAAAATAATTTCGATCCTTCAAATGAATTAACTTTATCCTTTCCTGAATGCAATATTAAAATTGAAACATTATCATCAACATCATATGGGTTTTCAATTAATGATTTACCCTTTGTGAACATATCAACCAATTGCGATACCGAAACCACAGGAACCGCTAAAGTATCACTAACTAAGAAATCTAAATATTGTTTATTCGAGGTGAGATATTCCTTTGTTATCTTTGAAGTGAATTTATAATTAGCTAGCAATTGATACCCATTGATGAAATTCATGACTTTATCAAGTATAGCAGGCTTCGTCAGTGGATCAGATAAGATTAAAGGAGCTGTCACTATACCACCTTTGATCCAAGACTTATGAGCACCGTCACGCAAGTACTCGAGTATGATCCCACCACCCAGTGAGTGGCCAACTAGATATAATGGCGTCTCATCCAGTTTCTCACTATAATTATACTCGATAAAATGATTCAAGTCCTTGATGATGTAATGGTCATTAGTCTGACTTTTGAATTTCCCCAACGAAGTCAATCCACAACCTCTTTGATCATAGAAGAAGCAGTCGAACCCATTGGAAGACAAATTGTCCATTATCTCTTCATACAAGATCGAATGCTCATATAAGCCATGAACGAACAAGAGTCTGGCTTTAGGTGTGGTGGTAGCTTGCCAGAAAACTGTGTAAAATGATACTTCACCAAATTTTATCTTCTTGGGAATAGCAGCCTTAGTTGGTGTATATGGGAACAAGTTCAGGTCATAATAAGGAGATGATCTCTCCAGAGGGATCAATTCCTCCTCGTATGACATAGACATGTCATCTAAATATGATCTTAAATGATAAGAAGTTAATTTTTTTTTCAATCAGCGCCATACAAAGATCTTCATATACTACAATAATTTCCACTTCAAATATCTAATAAATTTATCAAAATATATTATACAAGTTTTTTAATCGAATTTAATCTTCTTTGCCTTCACGCTTGGATCAACATTCTTGAAGAAAGCACCATACGCACCATGTTCTTTCTTCTTTGTGTGACCACCAAATTTCAATAACTCATCAGGCACATTCTGGTTTGCGGCTCTCAAGATATTCATTAAGGCACCACTGAGATGCTTTTCGTGCTCAGTGAACAAAGTATGGGCGATACCGGTCTTTCCAGCTCTTCCAGTTCTACCGATTCTGTGAACGTAATCTTCAATAGTCAATGGGAAAGTCAAATTGATGACGACTTTGACATTTGGGATATCTAAACCTCTAGCGGCGACATCTGTAGCTAATAACAAGTTTCTCTCACCAGATTTGAATTGTTCTAAAGACTGGGTTCTCTGTTGTTGGGACAAGTCACCGTGGATGGCGGCGACTTTGAATCCTTTGTAATTCAAAGTCTTCTCTACTCTTGTAGCTTCTTTCTTATACAAAGCGAATATTAAAATTTTATCCTGGGATTTGGCACCTGATTGATACTTGTTCAATAATTGTATTAATTTTCTCTCCTTGTCATATGGATCCACTACTTCGACGATCTGGGTGATTCTCTTATTAGCAGCTAATTCGTCTCTGTCACCCACGGAGATCTTGACTGGAGAGTTCATGAACGTAGAGGCTAATTCTCTGACTTCCTTTGGCCATGTAGCTGTGAACATCAATGTTTGTCTATTGACTTTATTAGTATTTGAGATAATTCTCTTAATATCTTCTTCAAAACCCTTCTCCAACATTCTATCGGCTTCATCTAAGATTAAGAAATTGATCTTGCTTAAATTGATAGCACCTTCTTCCATCAAATCCAATAATCTACCTGGTGTAGCGACAACACATTGTGAAGTTTTAACAGCTGATCTTTGTTCATCTTTTGAGACACCACCGTATATACAAGTACATTGCAAACCTACCACGTCTGTAAGTTTTTTCAAATTGTCATAAGTCTGAGAGGCTAATTCTCTTGTTGGAGAGACAACTAATACTTGTAAATCCTTTTTATTCTTATTTGATATAATGTGATTGATGGCTGGAACACCAAATGCAAATGTCTTACCCGAACCGGTCTCAGCGACACCGATAACGTCATTACCGTTTAAAAGGTAAGGCCATGATACGGCCTGGATCGGGGTTGGTTTAGGGAACTCGGAGATGACATTGAAAATAGAGTCATTTATTTGATTTTCTAAATTACCGAATGATAATGTTGGTTTCAAATCTAATGATTTTGGATCTTCAATTGTTATTTCATTTTCAGTTAAGAATGATTCCACTTCGGAAGCAGATGCTGTAGAAGTTGGATTAAAACCTTTAGAGACTGGTTCCAGCTCGGTAACAGTGTCAGATTTATCTTTCTTATCTTTCTTGTCTTTCTTCTCCTTCTTATCCTTATGGTGCTTCTTCTCCTTCTTCTCCTTCTTATCTTTCTTGGACTTCTTATGTTTGGAGCCGTCTACGTGGGACTCGTGCTTTCTCTTCTTGTCTTTCAATTCGTCAGAACCCATTTTACTTATCCTTATATGATCTATCTAACTACTAGAATTTAAAATTTTTCATACAGCTCTTAAAAATTTTTTTTATTTTTTAATCAAAATGAGATGAGCTCCAAATGGGGTAACTACCTTGTATAGAAGTCTAGCGAACTGGTGGCGTGAGAGCAAAAGAATTTCTAGCACAAGCAAATAAATATTTATAGAGAGAGAGAGAGAAAGAGACATAAAGAGAGAGAGGAAAAGAGACAAAGTGAAAAATAGCGCTGATTAAGGGTTAGTAATAGGGAAGATAAATCATACGTGTTCAATTATAGATTCATATATATTACAACAACAGATCTTATCCCAGTCCACTTATATATATATAAAGATCGTTGTCTTATTATTCCCACTTGTACTAATATATATATTTATTACACTGCATTTACATATATAGAAGCAAAGCCCATGAAGCTTTTTAACAGATCAGTTTTCCCATTGTTAGCGCTGATCTCTTCAGTGTGTAATGCAATAGAGGCACCAACACATCCAACTGGCGAAGTGAGTTACCATGACTTTCTCGATACTCCATTCTTAGACGATGAGAAATTTGAAAATACAGTGATTAGTGGTTCTACTGGTATAACGTATCATGAAATTAATGAACAAAATGATCAGATAAGGTCATCATTGGAATCACTTGTGTCAGATCCATTCTTCAGAATATTTAAATTGAATCTTTACAAGTCATGTCCCTTTTGGGAGCAAGAGGGTTTCTGTCTATATAGATCGTGTGCCGTGGATACGATAAATGACTGGGCTGATTTACCTGAAATTTGGCGTCCCGAGGAGTTGGGTAAGATCCAAAATTCACAACAGATTAGCGGTCAACAGAAACAAAGTCTTGATAAACCTTTGATCGGTGATGAGTGTATAGACGAGATTGAGAATAATAATTATTGTCATATCGATGGTGCCGATGAAGATTGTGTCTATGTGGATTTAGTCGAGAACCCAGAGAGATTCACCGGTTACGGTGGTGAACAATCGTTCCAGATATGGAAACTGATATATGATGAAAACTGCTTCTTTCAAGGAGATGGTAATGTGTTCAATAACGGTGATGAACCAACATGTATTGAGAAACAAATTTTTTACAGATTAATAAGTGGTATGCATTCATCGATATCAACACATTTAACTAATGATTATTTGAATCTTAAAACTAAAGAATATGAACCAAATTTATTACAATTCATGTTCAAAGTTGGTAATTTCCCAGATAGAATTGAAAATATGTATTTGAATTATATCCTTGTTGTCAAATCATTGATCAAATTATACCAATCCCATTATCTTGATCAACTTTCATTATGTCCAACACAATTCTCAGAGAAGGAGAACGAGTTAAGACATGGCTTAAAGGATTTAGTTAAACCATTCCTTTCAATGTCAAATGATGATGGTGATGCTATCTTGTTTAATGAAAATGATTTATTCCAAAACCCAGACGCTATCGATATGAAAAATGAATTCAAGATGAGATTTAGAAACGTGTCTTCTATCATGGACTGTGTCCATTGTGATAGATGTAGAGTTTGGGGTAAAGTGCAAACTATCGGTTACGGTACTGCATTAAAAGTATTATTTGAATTAGATACAAATAATTATAAAGATTTCTCATTAGAGAAAATTGAACTCATTGCATTGATTAATACATTTGATAGATTAAGTAAGAGTGTTCAGAGTGTTAAGAATTTCGAGAAAATGTTTATCGGCCTTTACAACAAGGAGACAATGTCTGACTCCACCTCGGAGACACTGGACACACAGACTAAAGTGAGAAAGCAATTGAAAGATTTCTCCTTCCCTGAAGTCAACGAGAAACCAAAGACCAAAGAGAGACAAACTGTGAAGGAGGCATTTATGACCGAGCTTGGTGAAGTACAAGACGCGTTAGCGTTTATTTGGGAAT
The DNA here is from genome assembly GCA_030567635.1 of Nakazawaea wickerhamii. Taxonomy (NCBI): domain Eukaryota; kingdom Fungi; phylum Ascomycota; class Pichiomycetes; order Alaninales; family Pachysolenaceae; genus Nakazawaea; species Nakazawaea wickerhamii. The sequence continues at coordinate 998,822 of JAJLSR010000001.1, forward strand.
CTTACTTCAGTTTACCCAAGATCGTATACGATTACGCTATCATAAGAGTAAGCAAGTACTGGAACAAATTCATCGGTGTCGGGGAGCCAATTGAATTAGACGAGGATTCATATTTACAAACATTGTTCGATAGATCACTGCAAACAGAAGCTTAGATAGATAGATAAATAGATCCACGTGATTTCTTTATCAAGAAACAAAAAGAAAATAAAAAAAAATTTATTTTAAATTTTTTTATTTTTTTAAACTATGTGAAAAATTTTCCTTTAATAGAGGTGATAAATCTGTATAAAAATAATCTCTTATTTGACATATTTAAATCTCAATTAATCAACATCATAATCACGTCCATTTGAGACCATATAGAGATGTCGAGATTTAATCCACAAAATACCCAATCTTTTGTGCCAGGAAATGGTGCAAGAGCTAATGGAAGAGGTTTTAATAGGGGAGGACAACAACAACAATTATCATATGATGATTTTTTGAAACAGCAACAAGCTGCTGCTCAATTAAAACAGAGCACTCCAATAACGTCGCCAGCGATGTCGGTATCGAACTCGAATTCAGGGTTGAGTACTCCGTTGAGTCAAGTGGCATCTACTACATCATTAAATTCTTTAAGTTCTGCATTGAGAAAGTTAGCCATTACTCCAATTAGTGATAACTTGGAGAATATTAAGAACGCAAAGCAAATCTCAGATATAAGAGTCGAATGTGACGCCATCGTTAATCTGATCTCCGACAAGGGTGTACTGGCAATTCTGGAATGGGAATTATCTGAAGTATTGAAATCATTGAGTAAACTGAAGAATCCTCCTTTAGTTAGAGAAGGTAGTATGTTATTATTATCAAGTTTGTCTAGAAAATTCGGTGGTCAAACACCTGCAGAGGCTTACTTTGTCGATTTGTTACCTTCAGCATTCGATTTATTAGCCGATAAGGAAAACACCGTCAAGAGAGCTGCTCAAGTTTGTGTCGATTCCATATACGGAATGTTCCCAGTTGAGGCGTTGTCATCAGTTATATTACCTAAATTATTAGCATATTTGAAATCATCAGCTAAATGGCCAAGCAAGATCGGTTGTTTAAACCTTTTTGAAAAATTAATAAATGATGCTCCAAATGATCTCTTGGAAATGACTTTCATCGATGCTATACCAATCTTGACTGACATGTCAGTGGATTTCAAACCTGAATTGGCTAAAGTCGGTTTAAAGACAATGAAAGATTACGTTAAAGTATTAGATAATTTAGATTTACAACCACGTTATGATATCATTGTTCAAACTTTGGCTGATCCAAGTAAAGTTCCAGATTGTATCAAATCATTTTCATCAGTGACATTTGTCGCCGAAGTCACCGAGCCAGCTTTAGCGCTTTTGGTTCCTATCTTGGACAAGTCTTTGAAATTATCTTCCTCATCCCAAGAACAATTAAGACAAACAGTTATCGTTACTGAAAATTTGACTAGATTGGTCAACAACAAGAGAGAAATTGAAAGTTTCATTCCAATCCTTTTACCAGGTGTCAAGAGAGTCGTTGACACCGCGTCATTACCTGAAGTTAGAGAATTAGCCTCTAAAGCCTTGGCTGTCTTAGAAGACGCCGATGCCGAGAAGGCTGATGGTAAATTCCACGGTAGAATAAATCCAGAAGAATCAAAGAAGTATCTTGATGGTATCGCATTCGATGACGATATCGTATTGAATTACTTGAGTTGTGCCATCTCTGCAGATGCCAACGCTAACGATTGGAAGAGACTTAAAGAATACTTGGAAATGGCATTGACTAATTACATCTCAGATGAAACTGAAAAGGACGCTAAAGCCGAATCTATCGTACACAAATTAAGAGAATTATTTACACCAGCAGCTGTGGCCACTGACAATGATGATGGAATCGAAATTGTCAATTCCGATTTCTCCTTAGCTTACGGTGGAAGAATGTTATTGAACAAGACCAATTTAAGATTATTGAAAGGTCACAGGTATGGGTTATGTGGTAGAAACGGTGCTGGTAAGTCCACACTTATGAGGGCCATTGCCAATGGACAATTGGAAGGGTTCCCTGATAAATCCGAATTGAGAACTTGTTTCGTCGAACACTCGTTGCAAGGTGAAGAAGGTGATATGGATTTAGTCTCGTTCATTGCATCTGATCCAGAATTAGCCTCTGTCTCGAGAGAAGCTATCGCTGACGCCTTGAACGCCGTTGGTTTCGACGAAGACAGAAGAGCTCAACATGTCGGTTCATTGTCCGGTGGTTGGAAGATGAAATTGGAATTAGCTAGAGCTATGTTAATGAAAGCCGATGTCTTGTTATTAGATGAACCTACTAATCATTTGGATGTCGCTAACGTTAAATGGTTAGAAGAGTACCTTGTCGAACACACAGATATCACTTCATTGATCGTTTCCCATGACTCAGGATTCTTAGATACTGTCTGTACCGATATTATACATTACGAGAATAAGAAATTGGCTTACTACAAGGGTAACTTGTCAGAATTCGTTAAACTTAAACCAGAGGGAAAATCTTATTACACTTTAACCGATTCTAATGTCAAGATGGCCTTCCCACCTCCTGGGATCTTAACTGGTGTTAAATCTAACACCAGAGCCGTGGCAAAGTTATCTCATGTATCATTTGCCTACCCAGGTGCCGCTAAGCCTTCATTAACCGATGTTTCATGTTCCTTGTCCTTATCATCAAGAGTCGCTGTTCTTGGTCCAAACGGTGCTGGTAAATCCACTTTAATTAAATTATTAACTGGTGAATTAGTACCACAAGAGGGTAAAGTTGAAAAACATCCAAATTTAAGAATTGGTTATATCGCTCAACACGCTTTGCAACATGTTGAGATGCATAAAGAGAAAACTGCTAATCAATATTTACAATGGAGATATCAATTTGGTGATGATAGAGAAGTCTTATTAAAAGAGTCACGTAAGATCTCTGATGAAGAAAAAGAGATGATGACAAAGGAAATCGATATTAATGATGGTAGAGGTAAGAGAGCTATTGAAGCTGTTGTTGGTAGACAAAAATTAAAGAAATCTTTCCAATATGAAATTAAATGGAAATTTTGGTTACCAAAATACAATTCATGGGTTTCTAGAGAGAAATTGGTTGAAGAAGGTTTCAGTAAATTAGTACAAAAATTCGATGATCACGAAGCCTCGAGAGAAGGTTTAGGTTATAGAGAATTAGTTCCAAAAGTTATTAGAAAACATTTTGAAGATGTTGGATTAGATGGAGATATCGCCGATCACACTCCAATGGGATCCTTATCCGGTGGTCAATTAGTCAAAGTTGTCATCGCTGGTGCCATGTGGAACAACCCGCATTTGTTAGTCTTAGATGAACCTACCAATTATTTGGATAGAGACTCCTTAGGGGGTTTAGCTGTCGCTATTAGAGATTGGTCCGGAGGTGTTGTTATGATCTCACATAACAACGAATTCGTAGGAGCGTTGTGTCCAGAACAATGGATCGTCGAGAACGGTACCATGGTACAAAAGGGTATGGCCTCTATTGATCAAAGTAGATTCGAAGACGGGGGTAACGAAAATGCAGTAGGAATCAAGAAAACCGTTGAAAATGACGACAGTCCTGCTAATATTAAAGTCAGAATAAGAAAGAAGAAGATGACTAGAAACGATAAGAAGATCCAACTGGAGAGAAGAAGATTGAGATACATCGAATGGTTAAGTTCTCCAAAGGGTACTCCAAAGCCCGTTGACACCGATGATGAAGAGTAGTAGCTTTACTCAACTAATTTTTTCTTTTCTATTTTAATTTACTGGGCAGGGCAAAAAGAAACATCTTCATTCCTTCTATTAAACAAGGCTGTGAGTGAGGCTCCATTGATATCGTTTTGATATTCTATATAGGTAATAATAATAATTTATAAATATACACATACAAAATTGAAAAACTTGTAGTATAAAATTTCTAGAATCTTCTTTTAAACCCACTGCGTAAAGAAAGAGGAATCCCGGGCTCCTTCCCATACCATACCATACCATACCACACCACACACAGCCCCAGTCCTCCTTCCTAATTTCGCATTCGTTTGGCAATTGCTAATTAGCGCATTTTAGGGAAAAAGAAACTGTGTAGAAGGAAATCTCTAAAGAGGGAAAAACCAACAAACAAAACCAAAACAATGTGTGATTCACAATTTGATCCTTTTTTCTTTGTGAAATCCATATCACGATTATTAATATAATTATATATTTGAACAGCTATACTATTTATACATTATTATATTATATTTATATCTATATATAATTAATAGGTAGTTAATTAGATATTACCAATTCATCTGGGATATATATCCATTACATAGATAGATATATACCTTTTACTATTCAGATTTTATATACCCCTTTAGATTTGCAAGGATATTGCTAGTTTCATAATGGCTTCACTTGCTAATTTACCAAAATTAAGAAGAACATTAACGGATGTCATGGAAGATGAATTATATCATATTCCAAACCAGACAAGGTCCTCATCATCATCTCCAACACTTCAACATGCTTTGTTGGCTTCCACACTGAAGTATCATCAATCTCAAGAATTGTTAAATATACCCGATGCGTTCACAGAAGCTCATAATAATATAATGGCAAACGCAACTTTAATTGAAGATGATTATGATGATGAAGATATGCTAATAGATGATGACGTGGAAGATTCAGTACTGTTAGACCCATTCTATACCCCAGGTACTTATAATGTGCAGCCCTTCCATGATTATGCCAATCCAAACGTGTTTAATAGTTACAATAATCATTTACATCAACAAACATATATACATCAAGATCCATTCCAAAATTCATTCGAGCTGCCTAATACTGTGTCACCTAGAGATGCTCATATCAAATTACCTGAAGAATTACTTAACGCAGATTCTAATAATGCTTTATTCAATGCCACTTACGATCCTTCTAGAGTTTTTGTATGGCAAAATGAGCGTACGGATCAAAAACAAAATATTGGTCCAGAACAATTATATTTAGATGAAATTTCTGATGATGAAGAAGAAGAAGACATGGATGATGAAGACTTGATGGATACTGACTTGAACTACTATGATATCAATGATCAAACATATTCGCCACCTTCGTCTCCTTCTAATTCGCATGGCGCACACGACGATGACGCGGGTAATTTAAAATCATCCCCTTTAAGTTTTAATATGGATGATATATTACCATTAGCACAGAATGAGTATAATGATAGGAAACTTTTTGAAAAGGAAGAAACCGATGATGCCATATTGGATGAAGAAAAGGATATTGTTTCTGTTAAACAAGAATTACAAGATAATAATACTTTAATTACTCCATCTCCAAATCAGTCCACTGGTGGACGTGTAGGGAGAAAGCAATCATTTGTTGGCACTTTAAGTCCTGATGGGTTACATCAATGTCAATTAACAAATCCAGCTACACATAAACCTTGTTTAAAACAATTTTCTAGGCCTTATGATTTGGTTAGACATCAAGAAACTATTCATGCTTCAAAGAAAAAAATTTACAGATGTACATTATGTGAAGATGATTTTAATAAGCATGGTAATTCAAGATTATCAAATAAGACTTTTAGTCGTGGTGATGCCCTTTCAAGACATATTAGAGTTAAACATGGATTGACTGGTGTTGAAGCTAATGAACTGATTAGAATCGCCAAGGAGAATGTCGAATATATCGACGTCCAATAGAATACATCATTTTTAAATGATGTTACGATTTCAATGAGGTTTGGTTTTGTTTTTTAAATGGTGGTGACTTTTTTTTATTAACTTTTTTCCCTCTTATCAATGTGATAAGAATATGCATATCAATTTTATTTTGATCTAGATGATATACATACTTTTTACATATAATTTTTTTATTCATTTTGCATTTACAGGTCCCCGTTTTCAATAATTTGATCATCAAGATCTTAGTCAATGATGGTCCCATTTTTTTTTATCTTTTCATAATCTTATATATAGCTATTACAATTAATTAAATTTAAATTATTTTATTATTAATTATCTTAAAAATCTATATCTTCTTAGCCTTTGGTTTTGGTGCCACAGCTCTTTCCTTCTTACCCCAGACCAATTTATGTGGTTTCATAAAGGCATCTAATAAAGCATCATCGATCTTAGATCTTCTATCTTGGAAGTCTTTGATAAATTCTTGTAAATGATCTATACAGAATTTTTTCATTTCACCTGATAATAATTCACCACTTTTGTAATCGTCATGGATTTTTTGTAAGAAAGCGTCATCGTTAGTTAAGAATGATAAGTATTGATAAGCAACGTCGATATCTGGATTACCACCGAGTTTTCTGTGATCTTCAGCGGTGATTTGTCCACCAGAGAAGGCATATTTATTTATCTTCTTTTTAATTTGATTAGCGTTATCCGTCATGAAAATAGCTGTGGAGTCATCACTTGCCGACATCTTTGTAGAGGAACCTTGTAATGCTGGGAAAAATCTTGCATGGATTAAAGATGGTTTGGAATATTTCAATTTATCAGCAACGTCTCTACAGACTCTGAAATATGGATCTTGATCAATGGCACATGGAATCAAACATGGAGTCTTTGGAGGTAAGCCCAAGACATCTGGGAACGATGATGGGAACGCAGTGGCGATCTGTACAGATGCGAAATGGATCTTACCGATACAATCAGAATCTTGGAATCCGAACACAGCTTTAGCAGTTGAAGTAGTAATCAGTCTTGAAGTCTTGACAACGTTCTCGTATAAGGCACCACCCATGTAATCGAGATCCGAGAAGATGAAAGTGTTCTCAGGGTTGAATCCAACAGCGATGATGTCCAGTGCATTTTGTCTAGCGAAACTTTTAACGTCATCGATTGTTAATTTTGGTTTGAAAAGGAATTTTTCATCATCTGTTAATTCAATGACTAATGGGACATCAAAGACGTCTTGTAACCATTTGGTAAACATGAATGGGATCATATGACCTAAATGCATAGCATTGGAGGGACCTCTACCGGTGTAAAGAAAGAAAGGTTCACCAGCTTCATATAAATCTAAAATCTTACCAAAATCTCTCTCTGAAAAGAATACACCTCTTTTCAAAAATTGATGTGGCTCTTTACCGGTAAGTGCTTGAAATCTGGTCAATGTCTCTTCTGTAATCTTCCTTGTTCCAAATTGTTTGATCAATTTATCGTAATCTACATCTTGTGCTTTACCATCAACAACTGCACCATTCACTTCCCATGGTGTAATGTTCTGTTCAACATCAGTTTTACTATCTTGAATCTTGGTTTCTTCTAATTTCTTCGTTACTTCTTCAGACATATTGAGTATCTTTTATATTTTAGTCTTATATGTATATATGTATATATGTTATATAAATGATATAATCAATTCAAATCTAATAGTGATGGCCGATCTCTTGATAACGAAAATTTTTTTTATAAATGAGCAGCTTGGCTTTTTTTCCCTCCCTGTATGACTAACAGAAAGATATTTTGTGGTTTAAACATGAAACATTCAAATTGCTATCAATCTAAGAACCCCATCATATCACCGAAATTGGCTCCCTCTTGTAAATTGTCGATCATATACGATGCTAGTGATAAATGAGCTAGTACACCTGGCGAGCCAAATACGGAGAGCATGATTGGGGAGCTAGATGAGCTTGTCATCAACTCATATTCTGAAGGGGATGTTGACTCATCTTGAGAATTGCCATCATCTAGGAATAGACTTGCGGAGTCTGGCGATGAATAAACCAAGAAACTTGAAAGTGGTTGATACTCTATATTGTAATTTTGCTGCTCTGCCCATGGCTGTCTACTTGATGGTTCTGAACGAGATAATTCTCTTAAAGGTTGTTCCGTTGGTCTAGTGACATCTTCTACAGATCGAGACCCTGAAAAATAACTAGATAAGTCAGGTGGATCTCCACGAAGTGGAGCAGATCTTCTCAATTGAGATCCCAGTATTATTGTCTGATTTCTAATTGCATAACGACGAGAGATCGAGTCGTCTCTCCTAATTGGAATGACTCTTGGTGCTAGTGAAGATATCGAGACTCTGTAATCGGATCTCGAATCGGTACTGAAGTCAAAAGCGTCATCCATGTCAACGGCTGTACCGTAAACTGTACCGTCAGTGTCAATCGCTGATACTGGCATGACTCCATCATACGGACTGAAAAATCGATATGAATCACCTCTATGAGCTCCTTGATAACTGTTATTTCGATGTGGTCTATGCAAATGGTGTTGTCTCATTCTTGTATATAATCGTCTCATCGAGGTTCTTACCCCTATTCTTGTAGAAAGATATCCAACCTCGCCATCTACTTGGAATATGCCTTCCTCAATGACATTGGACGTCAGAGATCGGTCAGAATAACCGTCCATACGCGAGAGCATATGACCATCCAATGGCTCTCCATAACTTGAATCTTCGCTGTTATTGTTATCAGAGCTAAGGGGTGGAAATTCTTCGACAAACGCAGAGTTTGTAATATTGGCGCTTAATGGCCGCATTAGATCTTCTGAAAGTATAGAGTCAATGGAATCTGGGCTATGTCGAAGTGTGCCCTGATTTGTATTAGAGACGTTTGTAGATGACATTGCAGGTATTACAAGTGCTGAATCACTTGTATAGGAAGAATATTCTGCGGCGACAGAGTCTTCTAAGAGATCATCATAATTTAATTGAATCAGCGTTACCCCTTCGGCCCCAAGGCCAAATCGAGGTAGGAAGTTAGGCATGAGAGACAATTGAGACTGGAGTTTTTATAGATTATAGTCGTCTCTTATCAAGAATTAGTTTATTGGACTAATTTGTAGTATAAAGAGTTTAGAAAAAGTATACAGAGCCTTCAAATTAATGGGCGATATTTAAACATGTGGAATTGAAATACCTATTTGATATACATAGCTTACTTTACAAGAGAATTGTACCTGAATATCCAACTAGTTACCACTCAATATATCATTATGATCTATCATAAGTGATCCCATTGTAAGCTCCCGTAGTAAACAGTGTCAATCCACCTCCGCTCACATAAACAAAAATAAATCTTTCTTTGCTCATTTTCCACAGAGAAAAAAGTCGTTCTGCTGCCAGTTTCATTAGACAATAACAAAGTCTCCATTAAATAGCTAATCTATTCTTATCTCAAAGTTTTTACACTTCAACTGATCAATGGTTAACCACCACAATCTCACTCTTTCTACTGAATTATAAAACAAAATCCAATTGTTTATCACTGTCTAAAGACTTTAGACGACCAAATTCCATTTGAAAGATGAGTTCGTTTAGAACCAATCATCACAGGTTATCATTAGATATAGTGGACACATATGAGACAAATGAATTGGATGAGGATCATAGCGTGGAATCCATTCCGTACTCCAAGGACAACATCCCAATTGGTCATTTAGCCTCGCATTTAGAGACAATGACCGCTAATGATGATTCGGGAGCTAGAACTGTCCCACCAACTCCAATACCCTACTACCTTAATTCCACGGATATGAGGGCCATGTCAGATACTTCCTTATTCATTCCAGATACCACATCTTCAGATGGGTATGCTTCCGATGATATTCCATTGATCCCAAGACCAAATACGCTGTCGGCGAAAAGTTGGGAGGACAGAGGCGCTGCAAAGATTGTCACTACAGAAGTGGATGATTATGGGAATAAAATTACTTCAATAGTGAAGAAATCAGTAAAGGATTTCAAATTCGGTAAGAGTCTTGGAGAAGGATCTTATTCTACTGTGGTATTGGCTACTGATAAAATCACTAATAAGAACTATGCCATTAAAGTATTAGACAAGAGGCATATTATTAGAGAAAAGAAAGTGAAATATGTCAACATTGAAAAAAATACATTGAATAGATTGGGTAAGAGAAATGGTATTATCCATTTATATTTCACTTTCCAAGATGAAGCAAGTTTATATTTCGTGCTAGACTATGCACCAAATGGAGAATTATTATCACTTATCAAGAAATTTGGAACTATGAATGAAGAAAATGTTAAATACTATTCAGCACAGATCTTGGATGGTATCAAGTATATGCATGATAATGGTGTAGTTCATAGAGATATTAAGCCGGAAAATATCTTGATTGACTCCAAGATGACTGCTCAAATTACTGATTTTGGAACTGCCAAATTGTTGGAGAAAGATGAGAACGGGAAGTATCCGGCAGATGTCAGAGCGACTTCATTCGTCGGTACAGCTGAATACGTTTCACCCGAATTATTGAATGACAAATATTGTGGTAAAGCTTGTGATATTTGGGCATTTGGTTGTATTATTTATCAAATGATTGCAGGTAAACCTCCTTTCAAGGCAACCAACGAGTATTTGACATTCCAAAAAGTTTGTAAACTTCAGTATGCTTTCACAGCAGGTTTCCCCTTAATTATCAGAGATCTTATAAAAAAGATCTTGGTGATAAATCCAAATAATAGAGCAACTATTAGAAATATTCAAGATCATTATTTTTTCAGTGACATCGATTGGTCTAATCATGAAGCACTCTTCGAGACTGCTCCACCGGAACTTGGCCCATACAAGATCACTGCCAAGTCAATGATGCCAATCCCTGAATTATCACAACAAACTTTAGCTAGACCAAAAGTTAGAAAACCACAAAAATCAGCCAATTCAGTGGCTCCAACTACTCCAAAACTTGGATATGATGAATCAGATACTACTCAACACATATCATACTCTGCACCTACCACACCAGCACTGGTTGAATCGTCACCTACGGTGAAGACTCCGAATAGAAGCAAGCCAAAGAGATCGGCATCGAGTGCCGCCGCTGCAGCATTACTGAAGACTACCACATCTGAATTGATAGCAGGACCTAATGACAGTACAGATAGTGAGTTAGCGGCTCCGTACTCTGCCATGTCGTCTAGTACTTCAAGTAAGAGAGGTTCAGATCTGGATTTGTATATCCCGGGAACAAATATCTTGAGACCTGTTGTTAAATCGAGGGTCATTTCTACCACTGTGACGAAGAATAATAATAACGCTTCTCGGTCAAATAACAACTCCAAAGTTGTACAACTGAATTCGAGGAGGCTGTCAGATAAGCCTGCTCCAATCCCAGCAATGACATCAATAGATTTGGCATGGGTTAAATATTTGAAGCATCCTAATGAACGTGTCTCCAAGATAGGTCATGTACTTGTGAGTCAAACAACAACTGATTTATTCGAGAAGAAGTATAGAGGAATGCTTGCTGAATCTCCATTGGGATATTTGAATGGTCGTAAATTTAATAATTCAAGCAATAGTTTATTGACACAGATAGCTAATGGACAGCATCCTGGTTTGAGACGTGGAACTTCTACTCAGGCTCATGAACACGCGGTACCAGCTGGAGAAGTCGGTAAAGATGAACTGGATGCTGCAATTGTGTTTAATGCCATGGATGATGAATTGGAAAAGAAAAAGGAGACTGAGAAGGAGAAACCAGAGAAGAGTAAATTCAAAAAAGTGTTCAGCGGATTTGGTTCATCTAATAGTTCAAATAATGCGGCGGTTAATGCTAATCTACCTAAGGATCGTACATTATTGATCACAACATTCGGTAGAGCATTGATTTTCATACTTAAGAAGGATAAATATGAATTGAGAACTGAAATTGATCTAACTAATTCTGCAGTGAAATTCAAAGAAGTCATTGGTGATAGACGTTCAAGGTCAATGGCCGGTGGAATATTTGCTATTGAATCATCTAGAGTAACGTTGTTATTTGAAGTAGAGAAACTGGATGTCACCATGTGGACAACAGCGTTGGCTAAATCTAAAGAGATGGAGGAAGAAAGAGTTCTGAGAGAGTCCATTGAGGCAGATATGGGATCTGTTACCAATGCCTCAAATGCATTAACAGCAGCGGCAATTGCCACGTTAAGTTCACCAAAGATGGAAAGTCTGCAGTTTTCTGATAAAGATGTTAAGAATCTTCAATTAAGTCCTAAATTGAGTGATATGACTCAGCAGATTAAGAATTACGACATGGTTACTTTGAATAGAATCGTCAAAGCCACTAAATCTCCAAGAAGTTCCACTGAAGAGCACAGACACAGAAGTCATCAGACAAAAGTATCAGAAACTAAGCAGCAACTGAGGAAACCGCCACCACCACCATTGCAATCCAAGAAATCTACAAAGACCAAGAACGGTGAGACCAAAGAGAACCATGATAACCATATGATTGCAGCCGTGATAAATACCGCTATGCATAATCCAGATATCAAACCCACAACAGTGAATAGAACATCATCATTTACTCGTGGCGGAGGTTATTTCCACTCACTGGGTGACTCCAACGGTGCTCACGAACCGGAGACAAGACCGATCCCAAGATCTCCACCGATGAATTCGTCTACAGGTAATGGACATTCTAAGAATATGATAACTAGTATCAATTCGAAATTTTTAGCTAGATCTCATAGGAAGAAATAAAAAGAATATAATAATGTCATTATAACAAAATTAAATTGCATTTAAAGAGAGAAATTGTACTGCTATTATTATGCTTTAATATTTGCTTTTATGCTATATCTTGTCATTTATGTAAATGTATATGATAATACTAAAATTTGAAAGTTCTGTCCTAATTGGGAAAAACACAGTCACACAAATTATTTCACAATTTCAAATGCGCAAAGCTCAAGTTGTTACGCGCTTACCTAAGCCATAGTAAATTCGAAGAAACAGCCCCAGATGTAACACCTAATTGGTTAAAAATTCACACACTTTTTTTCTCTCTCACAAAAGTTTTTTTTTTTCAATTAACAAATTCAAAAAATTTGATTTTTCTATTAGTTATTTTACCTTAGTATATAATCAACAACAATAATTAAAAATGGCTAAGTTCATCAAATCAGGTAAAGTTGGTATGTACATTTGTTTAATCAGTGATTAGAAGTTATATCATATGGGAATTAGATCATCTCTTGGAGTTTAATTAATTGAATATGAAGTTTTTTATTAAAAGATTTATTGGATTTTAAATGAATATTAGATATGTATTTACATGTTGAAATTATCATCTATAGATGGTATTATCAATCAGATAATGAATGATATATTAGATATGTTCAATTGTTTCAAGTATTGATTGTAAATTATGGGATATATTATACAAATTACAAACAGTAAAAATTTTCATTTGAATATAAAATGAGCAAAATGAGTGTATTTGAGTAGATGAATGCATTCTAATAGTTATAATCAATGTGATATATTGAAATGTTAGAAATTTCAAACTATATTCGATTGATTGAATTGTTAAAATGAAATATTTCACTATATTGAAAATAAGGTTCAATGTTATACGACAAATACTACAAGAGATGATCTATAAGTCTATAAAAGATACAACACATTAAAAGATAACCAAGTACTAACAATAATATAGCTGTTGTCGTCAGAGGACGTTTCGCTGGTAAGAAAGTTGTCATTGTTAAACCACATGACGAAGGTACCAAATCTCACCCATTCCCACATGCTATTGTTGCCGGTATTGAAAGAGAACCATTAAAGGTTACCAAAGGTATGGGTGCTAAGAAAGTTGCTAAGAAGACCAAAGTTAAGCCATTTGTCAAAGTTATCAACTATAACCATTTGATGCCAACAAGATACACATTTGATGTTGAATCAATTAAATCAGTTGTCACATCTGATGCTTTAGCTGACCCATCACAAAAGGAAACCGCTAAGAAGGAAATCAAGAAAGAATTTGAATCAAGAGTTGCTAGTGGTAAGAACAAGTGGTTCTTCAACAAATTACACTTTTAATTTATGTAATAATTGCTTCTTATCTTTAGGTCTTGAATTATAATTAAAATTGTCGGTTTATAAATTAACAATACTGTAAGTCCTATACAATATATCACTCTCTTGTACTCTTTATGTTTATAAATACTATATATGGTGTTAAAATACACTATATCAGTCTAAGCAACGGTATTAGCCGAACGTTTGCCCTCGCTCAAAATTCTGTCCTACATTTTAATTTCTCTTACTGTGTCTTTTTTTTTACCTTTATTACTTATTTTTTCTTTTCTCCTCAATCCCCACAGCACTTGTAAACCGAACTGCAAAAACTATGAGTGAAGTAGAGCTTATATTCCTAATGATACTGTGTAATTTACAAATCACTCTTAACTATTATTAAATCTTATCTACATCTAATCTGTTATCTATATATTTATATAATTGGATATATCTATATATCTATCAATATAGAGTTATATATAGAGTTATCTATCTATCAATCAATCAATCAATCAAAGAGGGTACAAAGTATATTGATTGATTTACACAAATTTCACCAATATACCCAGCCAAATTCATCCCAGTTATCTTTACTATCTCTGTTGTGTCTATCAATTTTTCCAGTTATCTTGAGCAAAAAAAAAAGGAACGAAAGAAAAACAAACCAAAAAGAAAAACCGTTTTTTTTGTATTTTATTTTTCTGTTTATTCGCTGCTTGAGTGAGTGAGTGAGTGTGTCTGTGTCTTGTTTGTCACCCAAAATCGAAGAAATAGGAAAAAAGGAATTTACTTAACAAGTTTTTGGCTTGTATTAAACAAACCACAATTTATACACATCTCTTTGTTTATACAACTACTATATCCCTTCATATCCATCCTTAGCAATATCACATATCCATTCCATTTTACTTTATATTATCACTCACTTTGTCATTTAACTCCCATTCAATACCGGACTGTTTTAGATTGGAGACAAAACTTAACAAGAGACAAAGGAAAAAGAACAAGACCACAACTACTTCAAATTTTGAATTAACCCCTTGTTTTAATGCTTATCAGTTTACAATAATTAGATAGCATCAACTTAGTTAACCCATTAGAACAATTGAATAATTGATATAGTTAGTTTGGTCAATTATTTCTAAGGATGCCTTTGAAAGTGTGGGACAGTTCCACAGAGTCCGGGTCCTACGTTGAAGCCATTTATAATAGAATAATTAGTAGTTTACCAGTGTTAACTGGTTTAGCAGTGGCAGATGTCGAAGTAGATAGCTTCTTCGGAAGTAGT
Source organism: Nakazawaea wickerhamii (assembly GCA_030567635.1). Taxonomy (NCBI): domain Eukaryota; kingdom Fungi; phylum Ascomycota; class Pichiomycetes; order Alaninales; family Pachysolenaceae; genus Nakazawaea; species Nakazawaea wickerhamii. Next base: position 1,013,931 of record JAJLSR010000001.1, read on the forward strand.
CGAGATGGTCTTATGTCTATTACTGATACCAAATATTTCCCTGAATGTATTAAGTGTACTTGTGATATCTTGGATGATCTTAATAAAGTATGTACATTTTTTTTTCTTTTTACAACACTTTACTGACAATCTCATTTGATAGAATGATAAAGGTGCTCCAATTACAGAGAGGAAAAGACTCTCTTTGAGATCAATAGCGTTATTATTAAGATTATTATCTGATTTAGCAGAACTGAATTGGTTGTCAAAGGAACCTGAAACTCCAAGATTTCTTAAGAGACCAGGTCAGGCAACATCACTCACTTCTGTAAGTGGGGTCGGGTCTGCTTCTCATAGGCTCAATTATTATACTCAATCACCAGACCCACTTCCTGAAGATCTTGCAACAAGGGCAATTATGACAATTGCCAAATTAAAATCTTCAAGAGAAATCATGATTAAATTACTGGAATTACAAAATAAGACCTTTAAAGATAAAGTAGTACATCATAAAGCATTAATTGATAATATCGATGCTAATGTTCTGTCTATAGTGAGATTCATTTCTGCTGCTAATCCAGGTGAAGTTTTAAAATTCATGCAAGCTAATCTTGCCATAACTTTCCAACCAACTAGTGATGAAAGTGATTACGTCCCCTATGTGGATCTCTTAACTCATATCCAAGTACTAGATACTTGGTTAGTGAAATATCTGGAAATCGTCTTACAAGGTTTAGATAAGATACGGAAAGTTATTCATTTACAAATGATTATATTTTTTTCCAGTCAAAGTATTAGATTTTGGCTTATGTCAAATCCTAAGAATTTCTTAAATAATATTAATAAGGAAAGTTCACTCCCGTTATTGGCAAATCTTCTTTTCGATGGTTGTTGTGCTAGAATGCCAGATTTCTTAACTTCAAGGGCCACTTCAGTATTTGCCTGCTTATTATTGGTCTTATCTCCAAAGACATTCCAAGAATATATGAACAGATTCGACGCTGTACCGACTCCTCATAAGCATAGTCCTAACACTGGAAAGCAATTGGATTTTTTGAAATCTTTGGTTAAGCAAGTCACTACCAAGGGTCCACTTGTGAGTGAATACACTAATTGTATGGTCACTATCATGTTTCTTGCCGGTTCCATCAAGAGGTACGATCCAGAATCAGCATTGTTCAGATTCTCGCTGCTTTACACAGATACCATCTTTGACACATTGTCCATGGCAGATCCAACCAAGTACTGTGTAGGTTCTGATCCTAATGTCATCGATGACCTTCGAGTCGAGTTTGTTGTGGCTAGTACCACTTTACTTGATCAGAAATATACTCAGAAATATACAGAGATGTTGAAAGATCCAAATTTGTCATTGGCAGCATTGAGAATTGTCACCGCTGGATTGAAAGCCTTGAGTACAAATCCTGCAGCACGTGAGATGTTCAATGATATACTGACTAAAGGAGCTATCGAATTGAGAGATTTACTTTTAAGAACTTCAGAAGTTTTAAAAGCTATCGATTTTGAGCAGATGAGTTCTCCATCTACACCATTGATCGATAAAGGTGTGGACAAGAGTAGAGACGATTCACTCGCATTATCATTGACTCAGTCAAAGAGCTCATCTACATCTGACACTAGCACATCAACAAAGACCACGACTACTCTGGGTCCAATCTCTGAGAAATCATCATTACCTTCTCCAGTGACAAGAACTAATAAGAAAGAATCACTTTCATCATTTAGAATCAGTAGACATAGATTGGACATGAAAAAGCATATGAATTTCAAACTCAGTAGTGGATCATCAACACCGACATTATCAACCACTAATTCATCGTCTTCATCTTCACAATTGCAACATACCCATTCCAATAACAACCAGAAATCAAACCATTACATCACTGTAGACGTCACCGAGCTTGCTCCACAGTACTATAAGGACATCGTCAAGAACTTGTTTGCAGTTTTCAGATCTCAACCAATTGCTTATTTATTACCAGTTGGCTATTCAGTAGAGAATTTTGCAGAAGTTTGCGCTGATGATCAGAAATTAAACGATTTTAGAACTGATTTAGAACAAATAATTTCTCCATTTGTGTATTTGTACGCTGAAGAGGATGCAGAAGTCGTAGAGGCATTGACTCAATTCACCTTTGGTATCATTGAGAAGCTTGCCACTTCAACATCATCAAATATGGCAACTTTCTACTATCAATCCAGTTTTATCTTGATGAAATGCTTAACTGGGTTATTAGCCGATTGTATGCTCGATCTGCCCAAGGTGAACAAATTGTTCGGTATCTTGGTGTTGTTCATGGAATCTAGACATAAGGCATTAGAAGAATTGAAAAGTAATGGAATGTCATTCCTTTCAGTGTATCATGACCCTGCTCCTTGTCAAATTGCATTTATGAATCTGGAAAAGGCTATCATGGCAGGGTTCCTCATACCTGATCTTGAATCATTCAGATTGGTTAAGCGTTCGATTAATTTATTATTATTGGACTCCTTTGCCAAACACAAACCTGAATGTTTTGAAGTGATGAATATCGATTTCTACAAAGCAGTCGCCGAAGATAACTCAACGCTCACAAGTGTATCGGCCTATGAAAGGAAAATAAAGAGATTGTTTTTCGATAAAGCCCATGCCACTACTGGATTAGCTGTATTATGGATAGAACTTTATGAAAGATGGCTCACTGAGAAGGAAGCAGATAAACATAATTATTTGGCGTTCATTGTTTCCATGGCTGGTGTGTTCATCACCCCGGAAAATGAAGATCAGAGTCTTCGTGAAGATGTCATCGAGAAGATCAAATTCGTCATCTCTAGCCAGATGGAGATCTTGACACTGGACGATTTCAAATTAAGAGAAGCTGCTAAGGATATCTTGTCTGCGGAGATGAGTCCTGCATCTTATAAATATGTTGTCAGTCTCATGCATGAGAAGACCAAGGAAATTATGGCAAAACCTGTTCCTTCCGATAAGGATCTCTTGTTGATCGATCAATTCACATTGATTTCAAGACTGTTCATTCAAGCTGATACCATCTACGTTTATATCTTGATGGTGGAGATGCTTAATCTTTTCCACGACTGGGCACGTATTGTGGACCTGGCGGAGGATGAAGTGATGAAATTGAAATTGAAATTGAAGAATGCTAAATTAGGTCAATTCATCGATGCTTATAAGACCAAATACTCTAATTGGGGTATGTTGAAACTGAGAAATTATTTCGCAAGAGTATATCTCGACTGGACAGAATCTGCTTTGTTTAGAGTATCTGATGCAGAACCAAAGAAAGTCATATCCGTGGGTAGTGATTCTAGCAAGGCACTGAAACCGCAAAATCCGAGAAAGGCTAAGGAATTGGATATGTTGGCACTTGATGTCGGTGTTGAATGTTCCTCGGTATTGGCTATGTTGTTGGAGAAGAACCCATTGGAGACTCCTCAAGCTATTCACGCTAAGGAATTCAAACGTTCTAGAAGAATGATCTTTGGTAATTATTTCTCTGTATTGTACAGAATCTTGGACAAATATAATTCTTTGGCATCAGCAGATGAGACACCATTGAGTGTTAAACATAAGATATCTGCATTAATTGAGAATACAGTCACTGGTTTGATCAATTTATTAGACGCCAATGTCGATGTCGGTTTTGAATTTGCCATCCCATTGAATTTCCATAAGGATCGTCGTATTAAACTTTCATTCTTAAAAGTTTTTGCTACCATTGTCAATAGACTTAACATCAACGATGATGGATCACTGCTGAAAAATGCGGCAATTGAACAGACTATTCGTAACGTTATGGATAATCCAAATTTGACACTCGCTGTCGTTTCAGTATGTCCAGCATCAGATATTGATTCATTGGCTTTGACTTTCTTGAACGGTGACGATGATCAACTTAAGGTATTGAACGTGCTCTCTACATTGATTAAACTGGAAATTATGACTGCAAAGAATTCATCTGAAATCTTGAGATCTAACTCAGTAGCCACTAGAATGCTTGCATTGTTTTGTAAGAAAGAAGGTTTTGATTATCTCGAAAGGGCATTGAAACCAACACTTTCTAAGATCGCCGATGCTCATGATAATTTTGAAGTTGAGAAGTTGACACTGGATGATCCACTGGCTCAAGAAAACGTTGACAAGTTCATGTTTTATTTGAATGAGTTGGTTAATCTGTTATTTGAATCTATTGAGTACATTCCTAACGAACTCAAGTACTTGTGCTCTGTCATCTACGAGGCCACTGGTAAAGTATTTCCAGATGCTAAGATTTACGCTGTTGGTGCCTTTATCTTTTTAAGATTGATCGCGCCAGCAATTGTCAGTCCTGATGCTAACGGTATCATATCTGTTAGCACAGGCAGAGCTTTAAAGAGATCTTTTATCCAATTGGCTAAAGTCTTGCAACTTATGGCAAATAGTTCAATAACATCTATAAGATGGCCTCTTTTACTTTCCAGAATGAATGAATTAACAATTATGAATGTTCAAATTACTAGATTTTTACAATCGGTATCTAAATTCCATCCAAAACAAGATATTATCAGACGCGAGAACAATTCAACTCAAGTTGATACCACATTCTTCCATCATTTGATCTATGACCATTTGGGACAAATTAGACATAACTTCATGGCTGATAAGACTCTTACAATGCAAGAGAAGAGAGAAGTTTATACAGCATTTGATGCTCCTCTTTGTGGTGCCGGTCAACCACATTCCTTATTCGGTTACTCTTTGAAGAATTTCCTTGACGGTAAAGAACAAGATAGTTCATTATACGAATTTATGACAAAGACGTCGATGAAGGAAATCAATTTCACCGTTAGAGATAATATCGCTCATGAAACTATCTCTGCTGATGGTATTCCAACTGTTGTATTGAATTACCCATGCTTGGAGAATTCTGCTTTCGAGGATGCTGAATTAGTCATGTTCAGATTCTATCAAGTGGCATCTAAGATTTGGGATTCCAAATTCTATCTTGTATTGGATTGTACAGGATTTGTCTCCCAAAAAGATTTCATCAAGAGTCTTTTCACAATTTTTGAAGCATACACTCCTCAATCACTGATCAAAAACTTGTCAAGAATTTATTTCTACAATGTTTGTCAAAAATACTTACCTGAATTTTGTGAATCTATTAAATTCATGCAAGATTGTGGTTATAAAGATGTATTCCATTTCGCAAGTAGTTTTGATTCTGGAAATTTCGGATTCGGTTTATCATTGCAAACAACATCTATCAATGAAGATGTCAGGGTCACTTTCAATGATGTCTCATTGTATGAGCCTTCTCAAAAGAGATTTGTCCCAGTGACAGTAAGAATTGGTGATGAATATTTGCAAATTGGTTCTAAACAACCTTTCAGATTCAAAGCATTTGGTACTATGAAGACACTTACTGTGACTGATGTTTACTCTATCGGAGACTTGACTGGTGCTGAAATTTCGAACATAACTGGTGTCCCTGATGAAATTTGTATCACAAACTCTAGTGATGGTTCTAGATTGATTATGACATCTCCTAAGAAGATTGAGATTATTAGAACACTTTATTTCTCCAAATCTAGATATAATGCTAACCTTCAGAAACAAAAAGAAGAAGATGAAGATGAAAGTCATGATCTTGGTACTTGGTTCGGTGAATTGATTAACATTGATTTTGTTGGTTTACTTTCACGTGACGAGGAAGTTAGAAGAGCTTCATATGTCTTATTATGTGCACTTGGAAAATCATTCCAATTGGATTTAGGAACATATGTCCAATCTTCTTCAGAAGTTTGCTTTCCTCAAAATAATATTTCATTTGTCATTTCAAATGCAAAGATTTTGGCAGAGAAACATACTGAATACACTTATGAAATCGTCAGTGGATTTTTCAATGCTTATAAACATGCAGAGGAATATCAGCATATCAGTGCTATCATGTATATTTCACCATTCATTAAACATCTTTTCTCAGCTTTAGAGAATGAATTGGAGTCAAGAAGAGAAGAAAAGACTTCATCTTTGATTAAAAAATTTATCGAAGTGTCAACTTTACAAGAAGGAACATTGGTTGCTTTCCATGCACATGTTTGGACTCAACTTTCGTTACAAGACAAAGTCGCAGATTTGTTGATTGAAGAAGCTGTTGCAGCATCGATTGATCGTGAAGCAGAGGGTAAGAGATGGGATGATATTATATCACTTGTCACCATGACACCAACATTGAAGATTTGTGCTTCAGTTATCGAAAGATTGAAGAGTTTGTCTAATATTGCTAAACTGAATTCTGAAGATTCTATTGCTACTCATACAAGTTGGATTGAAATCACAGTGTTGATGAAGATTTGTGTTGCTTTATTCTTTGATTCCACACTTTTCACTGAGATGTACATGTCAGATATCTTGTATATCGCTACCATTTTCATGGATGTTGGTCCACTTGAATTGAGAACTGCATTGTACAAATTACTTCTCAATGTCTTCCACTCTGCTCTTCTGAGAGAAGATTTCGAACCCGAAAAGAGAGAAAGAGCTATGCTGATCGTCAACAGATTCCAAGAACAAAGAATCAAGATGTTGTTTGGTTTGAACAGAGAAGGTAATAGAATCAGTCTTCTTGAAAGTGAAGGTGATATTTTCAACAGAATTTCAGCTCTTGAAATCTTGTGTGATTCCTTATTTGAATTCATTCATCTTGTCGGTGACGAAGAAATTGTTTGTGTTTGGAGATCAAGATGGCATGGATTAGCAGTTGATGCTGCTTTCAATGAAGACTCAATGCTTCAAGACAGAGCCTTCCTAATTCTTGGTTTCCTTTGTAAACATGGTGTTGTCGATTTGTTAATTGATAAGATACTTCGTTCCTTGGTTTCATTTGCCCAAAACATTGTCGATAAGAAGAGTTTCAACAGTGTCCTTTGTGCTATCTATGCATTGAGTAGAGCTGTGCAAGGTATACCACCAAAATCTCTGTACAGTGAGAAATTTTACTGGCTTGCTATGATTCTTAATTATAACAGTAACATATTGCTTGCTCATGCTTCAATTCAATTATTGGGTAATGCATTGGTTTCTGTTGACAAGAGAGGTAAATTTATCAATGGTGATTTTATCAAGGGTATCTTTGAAAATAGAGCAATTTTTGGGCGTACCATTGAACTATATGAAAACAGATATGGAATTCAAGTTATACCAGAGAATTTAGATTTGGTCTTGATATGTATATACATCAGAGATCTTAAAGCACCATTTACCAAAGCTGTTGCCTTGGAATCATTAAAGAGTTCATTTAGTGTCCGTGTCAATAATGCCGTGTTACGTGAAAAGCTTACTGGAAACAAATCAGATGGTCACTGTTTAATCTATGCAGTTATATTATATGTTGCCTCATCAAGTAACTCGTCATTCATGGATGCTGTTGCTGATACTGACTTAGGTGGTGGTGTCACAGATATATCTGAGGGAATTAAGGTACCAACAAAGATGCTTGATTTCTTATTACAAGCTTCTGATCAAGCAATTTTAACCTTGAGAACAGCTGCTCTTTACATCTCGTCAGATGCCTCTGACGAAAAGGGTCAAATCAGATTCTTGGTGTTATTCAGATACTTAGCTGCTAAATCAGCTAGAATTAAATGGCTAATTTATCCACAGATTAGACCATCTCTTCGTGTATTATCAAAGACAATGACTTCACCATTATTGCTGTCTCTTGTCTTTGGTATCTCCAAGGATGCAATTGTCTGTGCCGAATATGATAACGTTCCTCAATATATTCAAGACGTTGAAGAACTTGTTGATCAATATCATTTGAGAGGTGTACAAGATATGAGTTTCTTAAGTAGTCATGCATTCCAAGTGATTAATAGTAAAGAAATCCCATCTGATATTACACGTGAGGGAGTTCAATTACTGGTGGAAATTACACAAAAAATCATTAGTGCTGTTACTCCAAATGAATGATTTATCTGAACGAAATTTTTCTTTTGTTTTAAATTAATGAGTTATAACCCGAATGTATAATATTGGCTTCTTTTTGGGTATTTTTTTGGATATTTAATGATATTATATGTATCTATTTGTTTCTATATTTGGAAATTATATGTTTATTCATTGGAGATTTTATAAACTCTATAAAACCCGAACATTTTTAAAATTGATGAAGTTGTAGATGTAATTTTTAGTCTCTTACGAATTGAAATTGAAAAATGAATGGTATTCCATACATCATTATGCAAATTTATTATTATTAACTCTAATATACAAATTGAACTAACTATCATGTCTTGATCACTTCTTACCAAATTTCTTATTACTCTTTTGACCATCACTAAATGGTTTCCTACCATTAGCGTATTTCAATCTATGAGCGACTTCAAATTCTTGTTTATGCATTCTATATAACAACATCGTAGCTCTAGCGTCTTCCACCGAGGAATGCTCTCCACTTTGAATATCCATTTTCAAGAATTCCTTTGTCAATTTTTTCAAACCTGGTGTCTTACCATTCGATATTTTTCTAAATGGTAAATGAAGAGAGGTATCTCTTATCTGTGATGCCGGGTGGGATAATAATAATGAGTCCAAATCGTGATGGATAGCGTGTCCTACCAAGACTCTATCTTTAAACAAATCTGAACAAAGTTGTTGCAGTTCTTTGAAAGTGATAGCATCTTTCATATGCTTGGGTAAGATACCACTAACCCATGTTCTCCAATCTGTTACTTTCTCACGAGGTTTCACATACTTGTCCAATATGACATAACCGTAGAAATTCACTATTGAGACACGAGCCAATGCTGACTCAACACCTTCTGGACCAACACCGACAAATTCACAATCAATAGCGAGAAATTTCCCCGGTTGTCTCTTACGACTACTGAGACTGGTATCTGGAGGTGCTAAACTCGTGGGCAGCAGTAAATCCGAGGCACTGATATGGTTTTCTCTGTTCCAAAGAGCCAGCTCCGTTACAGACATCACTGGGGTGACTTTCTCGTATTTGGCTTGTTGCAAAGCGGCGTTACTCTTCTTCACCAGCAGACTCTTGATGATCTCCTTGCCTGTATGTTGGTGAGCATCTTGTGATCTAGGTTTCTTCTTCAGTTCTTTGCTGATTTTCGAATCGGTTTTCAATTTCCCTTGAAGTTTCATCCAACTGGATGACAACGGTACCTCTGACATCTTATCTATATCTTATATATACAGTAATAGTCTATCACTATATCATCTCTTCTAAAAAGAAAAAAAAAATTATTTTAAAAAAAAAAATTTCAATTCTTCCGAATGCGGGAAGACACAATAGATTTAAATGAAACTACAGATCATCAAGGAAGATAAATATATAATATACATGTTATTGAGATTGACTATTTAGTGACCGTAGTGTAAGCATTGACCAAATTCTTAATCAGTCTGACGATTTCTTCACACTGAATAGCATCCAACAGTTCTAAATCGTATCTCTTTGGACCAGCCGGTTTCATAACTACGATTTTCAAATGTGTTGGATACTTTCTCGATTGTTTGCACTTGATGATTTGTGAGACGTGGAACGATGTCGTTTTCATGTTGTTGGCGTCGACTAAGTATTTGTACGCGACGTTTTCGTGGTCGATAGTGGATTCAGGGATGATGTAAATGTATTCACCATCGATGGAAAGGGATCTTTCGTGTCTGTTTTTGAATGAAAGTTGATTATGTCTCCACACGGTCCATTTGAAGAAAGATGAGGTGGTGAGACCGTTTTCACTGTTATCGTTAGCCAAACTGAATGGTTGTTGAGTGAATGATGCGGAGATTTTGGATGTAGGTTTAGTTGATGAACTGAGAAATGATCTTTGCTTATACGACGAGACGAATTTTTTCTTTAATTCATCCTTCTTATTATAATTCAAACGATCCATCTCTGATTCTTCCAAGTTCTTGTCCCTAAGGAAATTCGTTGACTTGCTAGGTAAAGTGATACCACCATTTCTACTGAACTCATCTTCAATTTCTTCTGGGATCAACGATTTCATCTTATAATGACTCGAAGATTGGTCCTTAGTGAGTGATGTTGTCGAATTCGAGCCAGCGTTCGCCGAGGATGCAGCCAAAGCTTGCACGAACAGCTTAGGTAATGGGAACTGCTTCTCATTTTGCCTGAAAATTTGTGGAGTCACTTGTTGCAATAACACCTCAGAGACACCGAAACCTATTATAGGTTTATTTCTATCCAATGGCCCAAAATCTTCATCGATCTCGTTGTCGTCCATGATACGAAGACACCAGTAATTCGGGTTACCCAAATCTTTATCCTTCAGTATAAACTCTTTTGATTTCAAGCCTAATAAGATGTAACCGATGAAATCCTTGACGAGTGTCGATCTGGAGATCTTGTACACTTGTGATATGCCACTGTTGATCGTCGAGGGGAAATATACAGTGATCGTAGCTAATTTTGACCCACTACCTTCACCGACAAATTTGAAATACTCTAACGCTGAGCTCTTATCGACATTAGCTGACTGGTGTAACATCAGCGTTAAATTTGATTTCAATTCCGGCTTAGCGAGCTCGGTCTTATATGTGAATTGAGATTTTGGTACTGCGGTAGATGACTGCGGCAGTGACAGTTGTTGTGATGGAGGCAGTTGCTGATTATTCAGTGCACCATTAGCCATAGCCAGAAGATTCGAGTACGATTTGCTTGACCTCTTTGAGCCGCCTGGCGGAGATGAAGATCTCGTTGTGACACCATACCGCTCGGACTTGATCGATTGGGCGAGATCATCCACAGATTTCTTCTTGTCTCTATATGATTTCTCCAGAGTTCTGGTTCTCTGATGATGACGCAGCTTCCTCACTGACGAATCCAGCACGCTGTTATTAGCACCACCTCTGTACAGTAACAAATTCCCACTCGAGTTGTTATTGGCTAATAATGAGGCACCACTTCCATAAAATGAGTCGTCCACCAAGAATGCATCTGAGTCAGTCAAATCCGAGTCAGTGAGGAAATGCGAACTGTCATCACCGTCATAGTCGTCATCCGCATACCGTTTCAACACGTCATCGTCGTCGTCGTCATCACTCAAGTTATCGTGATCGATCTTTGTCAAATCGTCTTGTTGTTGACTCAACTCGTAGTTCTCTCCATTAGTTATGTCTGAAAATTCAGGATTAGTTATCATTGAGGTATCATCATTTTGTAAACTGCCCGTGAGACTGTTACTGTCATTACTCGTAGTGTTATTGTCGTCTCTGATGTCCACTGAACTGTCGTGTGTGACTTTGCCCTGTCTGTTACTACTGACTTTACTCTCCGTGTCGTCACGATCATCGTTATTGTCATTGAGGTCATCGTCATGGAACCGGTCATCCTTATCCAGATCAGCATCGTACTCTTCTGTTTCGTCGATACTGTCTTCAGATTTGACTCTGAACAATCTATTAAAATTTGTCTTTATTAAATTATTTGATGATTTCTTTAATGATTCAGATTTAACTTCTTGTAATTTCTTTAACGAATCTGAATGATCAAATGATTTCTTTAACGAGTCATTCTGTTTCATACCAGGATTATGCATATCTAATTTAATCGTCACTTGGCTCGCTGCTGTCTCATTATTTATCGTGGGCTCCTCTACACGTAGTGTCTCTTTCAAAGTCGATGATGCACCACCAGGTATCGTTGCCGCTGCGTCTTTGGTCCTATCTAGGAGTTGCTCGGGCACGCTCGAAATGCTCTCGATGTCGTTCAATTGGCTGTTCAATTTGTTGTAGTTGAATGATATAGGTGGTGAATTCTGCTTTCTTGATAAATTTGTGAAATCATCTTCCCACTGGGTTTGTAACATTGAATTAGCTTTAAACGGCTTGATGACGTTTCTCTCGTCAGAGTTATTGAGGATAAAAGTGGACCGTAGTTTATTTATAAGGTACTCCACATCCTGATATGGACTAGCCATCTTATATCCTTGTTGTATTGTATATCGTATACTTATACACAAACTACTCCCTTGTTCTCTTGTATGTAATTTTGTAAGAAGTTGTAACACTACAAAAAAGTCGTGCGCCCCGTACACAATATTCCCAGTCCAATCAAAGTTTCGAGGTTTTTTTTTTATTTCTTCAACAGGGTGGATCATCAAGAGTAATTATTACTATTGTACTTAGTTTTATCTATACACTTATATATATATATATCATTATCATTAACAATGGCTGCTGCTTATCAAATCTTAGGGAAAACTGTCCAACCACACCAAGTATGTATTTTTCACGTGTGTATATTTCTAGGTATTTACTAACAAATTCACAATTTAGTTGGCTTTAGGTACAATCGGTGCTGTACTCTTATTAGTCATTCCAAAACCATGGAACGGTTCAGTTAAACCAACTCCAGTGATCAATGCTTCATCAAAGGAGGAAGAAAAATTCATTACCGAATACTTATCAAAGAAACAACATTAAATTTATTGAAAATTTATTGAAAATTTATTAAAATCATTAACCATTTGAAAATTCTATATTGAATTTATATTATCGAATATAATTGATTCCCTTGTTTAATTATGTTAAATATTACAAAAATAAAATATATAAAGTTTATTCATCAAATAGTCTAATAATATTCAGACAAATTTATTTACTATAAAAATTAATCTTTAAATAAAACAGCGTTATCTAATGGATCAACTTTCACGATTTGTTCTCTTCTTTTAATCTTATTCAGCACAGCTTGGTCACTTCTCTTCTTTGCCTCTTGCGCCAGTTGTTGCTTAATTTGAGCTCTGACGAAATTTGGCGATACGTACTGTTTATTTTCGTAAATTTTTGGACCACCAAAGGAACCTTCCAAGATGGTGATCAAGGTCATGACGAACCTAGGACCAATTTCAATCAATGTTAAATCTTTTAGTTCATCTGCTGTCTTCGTGCCATCTTCATCTTCTTTTAATTCAACACTCTCGTTGATTTGATAATTCCTGCACCAGATCTTACCATCTAATATCGAAAACGTCATAACGTGGTCAATGAACGGTTTACTCTTTCTCGCTTGAGGTGGTACTCCGAATGTATGTAGTAACATCTCTTTGATTAATTTATATTGTGGCTCCATTTCAAACAGCTTATCGAATGACAACACTGGTCTTGAGCCCTTCAAGCAGTTCCCGGTGAAGTTTAACTCATCCATAGTGTGTAAATTTTGTAAATGGAATTTCAACGTTGGTCCATTTGGCGGCTTGGATAACCACATATATAAATCTGTATGCTTTCTTGATTCGAAGAATATAATGTTATTACAATTATATAATTCTGCAATCTCGTTTAATTCATACAAGTTCTTCTTCGTGTCTAATTTCGGCTCTTTCCTGGAGTGTGGTAATAACGATTGTAAATCATTTATTAAATGACGATGTCTATAAGTGACACCCCTAGATGAGATGATCAAGGCTCTTTGTCTATTGATATGCTTCTCCTTTGCACCACCAGTTTTTTTATCCTTGTTGGACCCTGAGAGGGCTTTGAAAATAGATGACATCGCTGAGTTCTTATCTTCTATAGTCTCCTATATGAGTTGTATATAATCTATATCGATGAGATGCAATTGTAGATAATCTGAAAATTTTTAAAATAAAATTTTTTTTAAATTTTCTTTTGTTTAGTGTGAGAGATATTTGTATAGAGATAACAAGATTGTGTAGGTATACGATGATAATATGGGTGTAAAGAGAAGACATTTCAGGATTAGAGACAGGGTGCCCACTGGAGAGGAATTGTCGTCGTCTGAGGAGTCAAGTGATGATAGTGGAGAGTATGAGGCTAAAGTGCCCAAGATAAAGGAGATAATTAATACTGAACCAGTGGGGGAATTTAAACTGCTGAGTCTGTATAAAGTGATACAGGAGGCGAATGTGATTGAATCACCGAGTGTAAGTGATAGTGAGAGCAGGAAGGGTAGTGATAGCGATAGTGGTAGTGATGATAGTGATGATAGTGATGATAGTGATAGCGACAGCGACAGCGAGGAGAGTGAAGAAGAGACACCTATACTGAGACCGGTTTTCATATCCAAGAGCAAAAGACACGCTGCAAAGGCAATTCCTAAAGAAGATAAGCGTAAAGAAGTCAGTCTACAAAAATTACAAAATACCTTGTCAACCACTCTTGAGTATGAAAAATCAGTACAGAGAGAGATCGAATCAGCTGAGAGAGAGAATCTCGGTGATATAGACGATACAGACAATATAGATCCCGAGATGGAGTATGAGCTGTGGAAACAGAGAGAGTTTCTGAGATTGGCTAGGGAGAGACAGAAGATGATCGCATTGGAATTGGAAGAGGAAGAGATCATGAAGAGAAGAGAGAAACTATCTGAGATGGGGAATTGATTTGTAATGATAATGAAAACATAATGAAAAATACTTATTGCCGTATAAATTATATTTAATACTGTAAATACTTCAACGACTATATCTAAACTACTAACAATATAACCACATAGATCTAATTGAATAGAACAATGTCAATTACGCCTCATATATTGATAAGCATTACCCCATGTAATCGATATATCTTGTTATAAGGTAAATCGGTTGGTAAGGAGAAATGGCGCTTCTCCCCCGTTTGAGGCCGTCTCAGACCGTGCACGACCTTTTCCAGTGCTGTTGATATTACTTTATATGATACATTATAAGGAATTGACTGTATAAGAGTGCGTGTAGAGTTATAGGAGTGATATAGTGGTCATAGCTGTATCTATATAGCCAATTCAGTATCTTCTATACAGTATAACACCCATATATATACAGAGTAAATCCATAATACAAGTTGAATAAAAAATGAAAAAAACGCGCTCCCAACAAGTTATTTATGATATTTCGTTCTGTTTTCTATATTAAAAATCTAATAATTATCACTTGATCCCTCTTCCATTCATTTTTAAAGTTAGATTCATTCACATTCCTTGCCAATCATGTCTGAGAGAATCCCGGATGCTCCTCCAGACCCGCATACCAAGGAGGAGAGGGCAGAGAGAGAATTTGGCTCTTTGTCAAGTAACGAATGGTTATACGTTTCTCAATATGATAAATCAAAACCAATGGAAAAGCCAATATTAGATGAACCACCTTATTTTATCTTAATTGTCACTTACTTAAATTATTTAATCTTAATTATCATCGGTCACGTTAGAGATTTCTTTGGTAAGAGATTTCAACCTGATCGTTTCGCCGACTTGATCGCAAAGGATGGTTACGCTCCTTGGTATTCAGGTTTTGAAAGTTTTTATACAAGAAGAATGAAAATGAGATTAGATGATTGTTTCGCTAGACCTATCAGTGGTGCCCCTGGAAGATTCATTAGATGTTTCCATAGAGACACCCACGATTATAACCTGACTTTTGAATATGACGGTACCATGGATGAATGCCTTAATTTATCAAGTTATAACTACTTGGGTTTTGCTCAGTCTAGTGGTACTTGTACAGACTCCGCGATCGCTGCTATGCAGAAATACGGAACTTCCACAGTATCACCAAGATTAAGTGCTGGTTCCACAGATTTACACATCGAATGTGAAAAAGTTATTGCCGATTTCGTTGGTCAAGAACTGGCCTGTGTCTTCTCGATGGGGTATGGTACTAATGCCAGTTTATTCACTTCGCTAGTCAACAAGAGATGTCTTGTCATTTCAGATGAATTAAACCATGCCTCGATTAGATTCGGTGTCCGTTTAAGTGGTGCTCACGTTAAAGTGTTCCCACATAACGATATGGACCTGTTAGAACTGTTATTGAGAGAACAAATCTCTAATGGTCAGCCAAGAACTCATAGACCTTGGTCTAAGATCATTATCGCCGTCGAAGGTTTATTCTCCATGGAAGGTACCGTTGTTGATTTACCAAGATTAGTTGAATTACGTGAAAAATATAAATTCTACTTATTCGTCGATGAAGCTCACTCTATCGGTGCCATGGGTCCAAACGGTAAGGGTGTCTGCGATTATTTCGGTATCAGTCCAAAGAAAGTTGATATCTTAATGGGTACTTTAACCAAATCATTTGGTGCTACTGGTGGTTACATCAGTGGTAATAAGGAATTGATCGATAGATTAAGATTGGATATCACCACTAACGCTTATGGTGAAGCCATTGCCCCAGTCGTGTTGGCTCAAATTATCAGTTCATTACAAGTCATCGATGGTAAATTAAACGGTAACCAGGGTCAAGAAAGATTACAAAGAATCGCATTCAATTCTCGTTATTTGAGATTAGGTTTGAAAAGATTAGGTTTCATCGTTTATGGAGATGATGATTCACCTGTGGTTCCATTATTGTTATTCTTACCACCAAAGATGCCTGCCTTCAGCAGAATGATGTACCGTTTGAAAATCGCTATTGTCGTTGTCGGTTACCCAGCCACGCCTTTAACCTCTGCGAGAATCAGATTCTGTATGTCATCTGCGTTGACTAAAGAAGATATTGATTACACTTTAAAATGTTGTGATGAAATTGGAAGCCATTTATTCTTGAAATTCAGTTCAGGTAAAGCCGGTGGTGAAAGAAATAAAGGAGATTGGAAAAAGGGTATCAAGCCAAGATGGTCTATTGAAGAAGTATTAGAAAAGACTCCATATGATTGTAAGAAGCCAATGTACTGATACAATCTCATAAAACAAAGTTTAAATTTTATTTTGCACATACATTTATTCTACAATATTTAACCTAATAGAAGAACAAAGTGTTGATTTTATCTATATAGTCAACATTTTAAAATCCAACAAACAACATCAATATACAGTCATCCTATATATAAGTATATATCTTTAAATTAAACATCGTTATAACATAAAATTACCGCTTCGGGCAGTCTGCAGTTTGATAAGCGCACAGCACAGAAAGTGTCTCTGATTAGCGAACACAATTTATAAATAAGTTACCATTGAATTTGAACAGTATTCACTAATTATCACCCATCATAGATCACTAAATATATGACAGTGAGCTGGTAAAGACACTTGGACTTCAATAAAGCCATGTCGATATCTACAGTGAATATATCGCCCAGTGGCGCACTTGGTAATAAGGCAAAGAAGGCAAATGATATTGGTAAAGCTACTGCCACGATGATAACAAAATTGAAAACTAGAGATGAATTAGATGAAGTGTGCCGGGAGCTTATACAGGACTACAAGAGGGATATCCTTCCCACGGATGACGCCTCGGCTTTTTGGTTGGCGAAGGCGGGGGAAAGTATGGAAAGTTTTAATAACTCATTAAATGATTATCTTGTCAAAAAAAATGAAAGAGACTTAGAGGGGTTTAATTATGAGTATATCTATATCTATTATGTCACTTGTAACATCATCGTGAACCAGATCTTGCCCTCGTTGCACGGGTCGATATTGAACGAGCAGAGTTACAGTCATTTGAAACATGAATTATTGGTTAACGATATGTATTATCTGGAGATCAAAGGTATAATAGAGAAGCGGAACCAACCACTGGAGGAGGACCTCCTCATGGCGAGATTCCAGAATTTGAAAAGATCCTTCTCCTCAGCAGGGTCCTCGCCAGTGCAAGGTTATACCCATTTACATCCATTACAACCTTTGCAACCTTCACCTCCTAAGCAGTTACCACAGACAACATTGATCAGTCCACCAATACAGGATTCATCATTGCGTTCACCAGTTTTGGTGCCACAGCAGAAGTATGTGGTCACACAGCAGGGTTTACAATTGAATAACAATTCCAATTCTAATTCTCCATCGTTGTTTCAAAATAACGTCTTCTCCACACATAATTTATCACAAACTTCAGACTTGTCCTCAGTGAGGTCTATGTCTCCTAACCTTCTACCATTACACCACCCGAACTCCATATTAACCTCACCGGTGCTCACTCCACAACAACACCATGACACTTTTGTGACTTCACCTTTCTTGAAACCGACAAGAGTGATACTGTCACCTCCTAAACTGTTAGCTAGTCTTCACCCGGTGACATCTTCATCGAGTAATGGGAGTAACATGAGTTTCTCATTAAATGCCCAAGTTATTAGTGCGACAGAGTTAGCTGATCTGGTACAGAAACATCCACTGTCCATTTTGATCGTCGATTACAGATCTAAAGTCGATTTCGATTACCGTCATATCTATTTCGCTAACAGTCCTAATGTGATTCATATTGATCCTGTACTGGTGAGACCAGACTACACGCTGATGGACATTGAGATATCTAGTATGTTAACTAACTCGTCCCACGAGAGGAAATTGTTCAGTTCAAGACATCTTTTCGATTTGATTGTCATTTACGATTATGAGACACAAGACGTGACACAGTCAAGTAATTTACAAACGATTTTTGAAGTTTTGGCGACGAAGAGTCTGGGGAAACCATTACGTAGAACACCGGTGTTATTGCGTGGTGGGTTAAAACATTGGATAGAGACATTTGGTGCTCTGGGTATTGCGTCAAATTTGGGGATAATTAAAGATGACTTGTCTATCGAGATGAGAAATCAGTATTTGTCTAAGCCAGTGGCTATTCCTTCTAGAGAGAGTGGCAATGTCGATGTCTTGGCTAAGGATACTTTGAGCTATGATTCTAGTCAATCAAGCTTGAACTCTTTAGAGAAACTGAAATATAATAGAAGTCTGAATGATTTCTTTGCACAACAGTTTCAAAAGAAATCCTCTCCACTGCTGCTGCCCTTGTTGCCTAAGAGACCTGTGTCTTTCAATTCTGATGTTAAGCAATTACCTAAGATGAATGTTGATATTGAGAAACCTCAAAGCGCTGTATTCTCGCCGAGAAAGACTTCTAATCCAGCTAATGATACCGTGCTGAGTTTAGAAGCTCAGAAGAGCGAACAGAAGATTAATCAATTCGATAAGAATCTTGTCATTATCACGGGGATAAGCAATATGGGTAATACTTGTTATATGAATTGTATCTTACAATGTTTAGTCGGCACGAAAGGGTTAACTAAATTTTTCCTTTTGAAAGATTACGAAAACAAGATCAATTTTCAAAGTCGGCTAGGATCAAAGGGGATGATCTCTAAGGCGTTCCATGGTGTAGTGAATGACATGTACAACAGATCCACCACCGATCAGAAACAAGCATATTACATCACACCACAAAAATTCAAGCAAACTTTAGGTGCATTGAATTCAGATTTCAAAGGTTTCCAACAACAGGATTGTTCAGAATTTTTGAATTATCTTTTGGATTCATTACATGAAGACTTGAACCAAAAAGGTCACGCTTTAAAATTCCCTCCATTGACCACTGAGGAAGAAGCTAAACGTGAAAAGATGTCTATCAGACTAGCTTCCACCATAGAGTGGGAAAAATATCTCAAGACCGATTTCAGTAGTATTGTCGATTTCTTTCAAGGCCAGTACTTGTCGAGATTGCAATGCACTGTGTGCAATACAACGTCGACTTCGTATAACCCGTTCAGTACTTTAAGTATCCCCATCCCTGAGAATTACAAAGGTCCAATCACGTTGGATAAATGTCTCGAAGATTTTTGCAAACCAGAAGTGTTAGACGGTGACGATAAATGGAATTGTCCGCATTGTAAGAAGAAGCAAGTCGCGACGAAATTTTTAAGAATCTCTATACTTCCTAAGAATTTAATTATCCATTTGAAAAGGTTCAAAATTGGTGCCTTGTACGTGACGAAATTGAACACGTTTGTCCACTACCCTTTGAAAATGTCGATGTTGAAATACTGGCCACCTGTCGAGAGCGAAGCTGATGAATTGAAATTGAAAGAGTTCCCGAACCGTGGCCAACAACCTCCTTTCGATTACGAACTTTACGGGGTAGTGAACCATTACGGTAGTTTGAGAAGTGGCCATTACACCTCGTACGTGGACAAGAGTTCCACCACTAAAAATGGGTGGTGTTATTTCGACGATACCTCAGTGACGAGGAATTGTGATGTCTCAAAAGTTGTCAATGAAAATGCATACGTTCTCTTCTATAGACGTACTTAGATTAGAAGAATAGCTAATTGTTTTAGATTTTTATATTTTATATTATTTTGGTATTTTAAAAAGCTCTTTATTTCGATTTTAATTATCATCATGTAAGTGGTATTGTAACTACAATATATCAAAATACAAAAGCATCATGTTAATTGAATTTAACTAATTATAATTTAAAAAAAGCATATAAATAAACTCACTCCCAATCTTCTTCTTCTTCTTCTTCTTCATCATCTTTCTTATCCTCGCTCTTCTCTGAAGGTCTCTTACTAGCGACAACGTCCAATGTTGAGCTGTTAGCGCTTTCCAAATTATATGTAACTTCACTTGAGCTTCTAGATTGTTGAGTCTCTGTCAGTGCCGCATTTTCGGCCAGTTCAGGTTCTTCTTCATCGTCGTCGTCCCAATTGAATTTATCTTCGTCCTGTGTGTTTGTCTCTGATAATAATTTCTTCTTTGTATTCTCTTCATTATCAATTAATGATTTGTTATAGAAATACATTAACCAGAATTGATCAGCACTGATCTCACTTGGAACGATCCTTGTGTACAATTTAGACAAATCAGATTCTTTAAGTGCATTCTCAATTGTCTCCTTATCAATTTTGAAATTCTTAGTGAATGTATTGAAATTGGTCTTATTCAAAGGTTCAGTCACATATAAATCCTTTGAATTATTCAATTGATGTAATCTCTGCTCGGCCCTCGTTCCAAACAGCTTTTGATCGGGTACGTTGAACAAGACATCTGCCTCGGCACCCTCGATTTCATCAGCGTCATTGTCTTGTGACCCATTTTTGACGTCTCCTCTTATGACAGTATCCTTGATAAAGCTACCGAATCTCCAAGCAAACCCACCAACGAGCTTCTCTACTTCTTGCAAGTCGTCATCTAGTTCGTCTAAATACGTGGTTGTTGAAGATTTGATCTTGTTCAAGACACCTCCCAGTTGTGCAGGTTCACTTTCATTTTTTGTCCCTGCTGCTGCTGCTGCTGCTGCATCCAGATCCAGAACTGTGAGTTTTTCAAGACGATCTTTAGTTTGATTTACATATTCTGGGATATTCTTCTGGAAATTCGTGAGAAACCCATTAAATGATTTCCAACCAGTTGATGTATTTCTTTCAAGTGAAGTGTATAACTCATCTACTTTGTTTTCAATAGTCTCCACGTACTGTTCAGTTTTCAGATTAATGTCCAGTGATTTCGTAGGTTTTAAAGTCTCTACAGAGTTGCTCACTGTCAGTGGCGCATCTGGTGTGTCAGCCCTCTCTGCCAGGTCCATCCTTGGTGTTGATTGCAGGGGTAATTTGTTGATAAATTGGTATTAAATTATTGTTAAAATTTGAGGTTATCATCGCCAACTTTTTTGCGTGTGATCATTTTCAAATTTTTTACAACGCGTGTTTGCAAAACAGATGAGGTATCTAAATATTTATTTTTCAAATACCATTGAGGAAGACCTAATGGTATGGCTATACGAATAAAAGAAGGAATAATCAATAAGGTGTTATGTGCTTGTAACAAGACACATATGGTATCACATTTAGTTAACACCGACTAAATCAACTGGACCACCAACTTCACAGTATTGTCTCCAGTCTTTGAAGTAAGTGTCGACGAGAAGGCCGTAGAATTGGCTGTCGTTGATGCTGGTGACGATAGTGGCATTACCGGTCTTTGCTTGTGTTGGAGCGAATTCGTTACCCCAGATTCTTAAACTACCATAGAATGGTGAGTAAAATTGAGTGTCAACAGCGGTGGAAACGTTAATAGAACCGGTGACCATTTCTGGGTAAACCATGAAGGCACTGACAACTTCATCCCAGAATGGTAAAGTTTGTTGATCGTTGTTTAATGAGTAGTTACCGGTACCGACAAGGTTTAAGATATATTTGTAGTAATCGTTGTCTTCTAATTCATCATAACCACCAGCTTTGTTAATAAAGATATCATATAATTCTTGGGATGGAACTAAATGGTTAGTAACGTTACCACCAATGTACAATTCCTTCCATGAGGCGGTCAAGACCATGTTAGCGGCTTCTGGATCTTGCATTAAGTTAATATCGGTGTTGTAATCGTTAACGATTGCTGGACCCATAGCTTGAGCAAGTTGGTTATCGTAGTAACCACCCATGATGTATAAACCGGCGGCTTCTTCGATCAATTTTGGGTAGATGGAAAGAGCTTGAGCAACGGTGGTTAAAGTACCAGCAGCGTAAATGTAAACTGGATCAGTGTCCTTGTTTGCCTTAACGGCGTCAATCATGGCAATGGCACCTGGAGTGTCATTGAAAGTGATGTTATCCCAACTGTAAGCATCTTCATAAACGGCAGCATAAGCACCTTCCCAGACCAAGTTACCATAAAGACCTTCCCAAGTGTGGAAAGTTTCATTAGTTCTAAGTAATGGAGAAGCAGCACCGACATAATTTGGAATACATGAAGTTAAGTTATAAGTTTCCAAGATATCTGAAGCTTGACCAACTGAATCGACAAGAGATGAAGAACCGAAGGACATAGATAAACCTAAGACTTCCCAACCAGCCATAAGTGGGAATAAGACGTGCATTGGAGCCAAACCATCGTTTTCGATGAAAACCTTCTTGGACTCGGCCAAGCTAACAATAGCAGTTGCAATTAATGAGATAGTTCTTAAACCAATCATATTGTATTAATATATTTACTTATGAGTGATATACAAAGATAGAAATTAGAAATACAAACTACAATGAGGAAATGGAAGACTTAAATATATTTATATGGTCTCATCTCAACACATCTTGCATCGTTTACAACTACAACAATTAAGAAATTTAATTTTTGGAAAGTGAAAAATTCCTCGAGTATCTCTCTATCTCTATCTATCTATGTATTTGTTATCAGTTCCAGGCGGAAAAACTCTACTACAACAATGAAATAATATCAATTATGGCTGCATTGGGAATCCTATATCTTAAACTTGCATTGTGTATGAGTTACCTTAATTAGCTTTTTCTTGGTAAAGTGTAATACTAATCCGGTAATTATAAGATTGAGCCCGCTGCAATGTGATTAATATCTTGTGAATTTTTTATATTTCAAATGATAAGCTCCACCAATACCTAACCCCTCTCATAATATTATTACATTTTCAATCACATTTACTAACGCCATAGGATTACACTGGTCAATATCATATTATATGAGATAACAGAATAATATGACCATCTCGATACAGTGAAAAATAAATAAATACTGCATCAATAGAAATTTGATGCCCCGTGGAACATGGGATTTACGTTTCTGTACTCAATTAAAATGCATAAGAGAAATTCACAAACTGATAAAGAATGCCGTGGCAAATCCGTGGGTTGGCACAGACAAGATCTAATGCTATCTTTAAGTGGAGAATTGGATAATTGCATGATACACCCGAGCCGTACATCCAAGAACTTTACCATGGTCTCACAGTAACCTATCTAGCATCTTTAATAGTATCTATATCGGTGGTACCTGATAGTATAATCTCTACAAAGTGGAAAACGCCGAGTGGAATTTTTTCCATTTTCGTTAGCGGTTCTCGCTATCACAACGACAAATGCTACAGTTACAGATTCAATTAATAAACAGAAGGTACAACAGAATTGGGAACAATACATAACAACACTCCTCTCAAATCTATGACCTATCACTGGCTCGCATTGGGAAGTAAACATCGGCTCTCGGTGGCCTCCACTTGCACTCTGCTATCTTACTCGCACATTTGACTAATCCATACAAGTAGACCCTGCATACTTGGTCAATACAGAACTAGGCTAATTTAGTAGCCCGTTCACATGACCCTTGTTGAATCCTATACAAGTTATATATAATATATCTATAATAAGAATCTGTAGATCTTCATACAATAAGTCATCTTGTTAACCATTGCGCCTACTGAACAATGACTGGTAAATCATTTGTTAGTGTTATCTGAGCAGATTACGAACCTCGTTAATTGAGAAAAAAAGCACAAACAAGGAACACTTTTGTGGCAAACCGTTTTAGATCATCAACAGGCGTAGTTAAGGTGGCGAAATCACCGATTATATAAAGTGTCTGTTAGGTATCTTTAATTGAATTATCATCTATTTATTGAAAATAACACATAAGATGAAGCTCGTGATAACTTTAGACGGAACAGAAACTATATTAAACGTTGATATCAGTGATGATATGAATTTACAAGATTTTAAAGCTTATTTAGAAGCTGAAACTGATATCGCCCCAGAATACCAGTTATTATACTTCAATTCCAAGGAATTGACAAGCAGAGAATCGACATTGGCTGATTTAGGTCTTAGTGATAATGATCTCTTAGTCTTGAAACAGAATTCACCACAAGTACCCCTGAACACATCCACAACGGTCCCCTCAGATGACCAAATTGAACAACAGAGACAAGCCTTGCTAAGTGATCCAAGAATACTCGGTGCTATAGGTAATCCGCAACTCTCTTCAATATTGAATAACGCTGAACTGTTCAAAGAGTTTTTCAAAGCACAGGCATCTAGCCAGTCTATGAACGGGTACGGTATGGGTTTAGGCACAGAGCCTTTATACGATAGAGAAATTGCCAGGTTACGTTCCCTTCCTGACACTGCAGACAACAGGAAACAGATCCAAGAATTGGAAGACTTGCAAGCAGTAGAGGAGAATAGATTATTAGCGTACGAGATGTCCCCTGAGCTGTTCACACAAGTGCCAATGTTGTACATCAAGATGGAGGTCAACAATGTGCCAGTGACACTGTTTGTCGACACCGGGGCACAGATGACTATAATGACGCCTAAATTGGCTGAGAAATGTGGATTGAAGAAATTGATCGATAAGAGGTTCCGAGGTGAAGCAAGAGGTGTTGGATCAGGTCAGATATTGGGTAAGATCCACTCTGCTCCAGTCAAGATCGAAGACGCCTATATCCCATGTTCATTTGTGATATTGGATAGTGGTGTGGATTTGATCTTAGGGTTGGATATGTTGAGAAGACACCAGGCTAATGTTAATTTAAAAGAGAATAAATTACAAATAAGTGATGTCCAGACACCATTCTTGAGTGAAGCTGAAAGTAGAGATACATTTTTCAGTTCTATGGGTGCTGGTGTGCCACTTGAAGCTGGTAGCAGTGCTAAGAAGCCCAAGTTGGCAAATCTGGCCTCTGCCGCTGCGACAGCTGCTGCTACAAGAGCCTCGGGTTCATCATCTGCTGCTGCGGCACCAGCTGTTGATGAATCTAAAGTTGACCAATTAGTGGCCTTGGGATTCGGAAGAGATCAGGCGAAGACAGCGTTACAACAATGTAATGGTAACGTTGACATGGCGGCATCGTTATTATTTCAATAGATACTATATATATAGAAGTTTTTATGCATATTATTATTGCTCTATAAATTTCAATGTAGGATGATGATCTATCACACCTTTACTTAACCCCTTCCATATCCAATCTACTCTATGTTTCGGTAATTTGATATCACCATGGAAATTCTCAATAAAGACACGATCGTTGTGATTAATCGTGGTAGAGTAAATCATGAATTCATTGAATATCGATATCGACGACCAAAATGATACTTTCCTCAAACATGACACCACCAACGACGTGATCTGGCCACCGTTGATACAGAAAAGGTATATTGGGTACTGGTCTTGGTCTAACACCATCTCGATCACTCTTATTATTGTCTGTGTATCTATTGGGATACCTCTCTTCTTCCCCTTACCACCCTTTGTGCACTCCATATTGATCAAATTTATGTTATTCTCCTTTATGAACAGCAGTAATTTTGGGTCAGATTCATCGGTGATAGGTTTCTCTAAGATGGCAACCATAGTTTTCAAATGTAACGACTTGAGGAAATCGTAATTGATAGGACGTGGATACGAGCCTCTAAAGAGATTGGGTTGTATCGAGTTGAATTTCAACGGAGGCGTGAGCGTCGGTAGTACAGTGGGGGTCTTCTTATCGTTAGTCATTGCTTTGTCCATGTTATGACTCTTTCCACTGTTATGTTTGTGTGTTCTAATTTTCTGTTTTAGTGAAATTGATTACACGCAGCAAATGAGAAAGAGAGAGAGAAGATTTGATACTCATCTTAGTGATTGGGACTACAGCTTTGATTACATATACCGATGAATTCGAGAGTATTGAGATCAGCTGTTAAGAGAGCATTTTCTAGTGCTAGTTCATCTTTTGGAGAAGGTCCAGTGGAGACCACTACTACTACCACTGTGGTGACTAAGAGGGTTAAGAAGCCCCGGACGGCGAAAATTAAAGAGGAAGTCAATTCAGAGGTTATCACTACTATAAACTATTATGACAACCTTGTGGTGTCTACGCCGACACCTGAATTACCTGACACCTTCAGATCGACACACGATCCACAATTCATCAAAGGGTTGGAATATTTGATTGCGAAGGACCCCTCATTTAGAGAACACATCGTCCTGGCACCGTTCCCGTCATTTGTCATCACAGAATCCAAGAGAGTGAGAGATGATTATTACTATTTTGAGAGTTTGATAAGTGGGATAATATCTCAACAGATCTCGGGTAAAGCAGCAAAGGCTATCAAGCAAAGATTGATTGATAATTTAAGTCAAGATGACAGGTTACCTTCCGCTAAGATATTTGCCAATTCCTCCATTGAGCAATTGAGATTTAATGGACTTTCAGAGAGGAAACTGGCTTACGTGAAGCTGTTAGCTGAGGCATTCGATAACAAAATCTTGACAAAGGAGAGATTAGAGTCTCTGACAGATGAAGAAATATATGATATATTAATTGAATACAAAGGCATAGGTCCTTGGTCTGTAGTGATGTTCTTATTATTCTCACTTAAGAGACTCAACACTTTCACACACACTGATCTCGGTGTGTTAAGAGGTGCCTCAAAGTATTTGAACGAAAGGCAAGATTTACTTCAACAGGTGAAGAAGAACACTATAGTAAAGTCCACGAGGAAGAAAGAGTTTAAAAATAGGAAATGGGTCGCTGTAGACGAGGAATTGGTGAACACTTTGAGCAAGGAATTTGAACCTTATAAGTCATGTCTAATGCTAGTGTTCTGGAGGATGAGTGATATAGATATAGATGCCTTAGAGACTTCGTAAATAGCTTATTAACAGTCGTGTACCGCTCAATCAGTACCCTTTAGGGAATTTTCATTTGTATTGTGTACATTTTTTCTCTTTCAAATTCAATTTTTGCGTTTGGTGTAAAAAAATCTTAACAAAAGGAGTGAAATCAAGAAAGTGTTAGACGGTTTTGAAAGACACCTGTAGAGGAAATTGGTATTGTTGGGATATCTGAATTCGGGTTATCAAAGATGTTTGGACTGAACTCGACCAACACGTTTAGTGCTGGGAATACCACCACGAATCCAACAAGTAACGGTGGATTGTTTGGTAACAATAACAATAACAATACTAGTAACACATCAGGTGGACTATTTGGTCAGAGCAAGCCTCAATTATTTGGGTCTGGTCAGACAAATGGGAACACCAGTAGTGGGTTGTTTGGAAATCTGAGTACTAGTAACGCGAATAATTGCTCTACGAATCAGACACAAGGTGGATTGTTTGGTAACAGTAATTCAACACTGACGACAGGGGGAGGATTATTTGGTAATAGCTCCAATAATACAAATAATAATAACACTAGTTCTGGGTTTTCATTTGGGAATACAAATACCAATAATAATGCACCATCTGGAACGGGATTGTTTTCTAATAAACCTAGTGGTGCAGGACTATTTGGTAATAGTAATAACAATAGCAATACGGGGAATACATTTTCATTGAATAACAATACACAATCTAGTGGTGGATTATTTGGTAATAGTAACAGTAACACTACACAACCAAGTGGTGGATTATTTGGTAACAGCAATACGAATACAATGATGAATCAAAATAATAATATCCCATCTTTGAGTAGTGATCCATATGGAATGTCAAATTTGACAAGGACTACCGTGCAAGTTGGTGAATTGATGCCTTCCATTACAGAAGGCACTCTGCCAAAAGTATCTACACTGCAAGCTGCATCAAAGCGTAAGAGGTCTGCCACTAATAGTTCAATTTCATCCCCATTTGTTGATAACAATACCATCATTAAGAATTTATCAAATCAAATAAGGCTTAGAAATATGCATTCAGGTGCCCTGGAAAACGTCTCAGGGATCTTTTCACCAGCAAGAAATTCATTAGTGGAGAAATTTGTGCCGCCAACAACCACTGTCGGTTCTATAAAATCTGGTAAAAATTTTAAACAAATCTTGGCTTCATCGAAATTGACTCTGATTAAGAAGATGATAAACAAGAGGAAATTGGGATCTCAATTATTACTTGAAGACAATGCAGATAAAGAAACTGATGACTCATTACTGAAGAGAAGAAAAATGGTTAACACTAATGGTCTTTTAGAAGAAACTCCACTGGTTCCAAAATTATTACCTTCTGGTGATGAAAATGAAAGTAAAATTCTGAATTCATCAGTTGAATTCGAAGATCTGAATGAAGTGCAAGAAAGGCCAGTTGAAGACGTGAAACGTAATCCTGATGGATACTGGTGTCTTCCTACAGTGGAAGATTTGAATGAATTATCATATGACCATCTTTCCAATGTGGAAGATTTCACTATTGGTAGAGTAGGTTTCGGTCAAATAGCTTTCAACTATCCAGTAGATTTAACTGCATTTAAAGACAATTTGGCTGGTGAGATGTTCGGTGGTGTTGTGAGGATAAAGGATAAATCAGTTCAGGTGTACCCATCATCTTATGACAAGCCTGAAGTTGGAATGGGGTTGAATGTTCCAGCTACAATCACTTTGGAAAACCTTGCACCAATGGATTCTAGCACTAATACACCAATCTTGAACCCATCACGCCCAGAAGTTAAGAACCACGTCAAGAAATTGAAAAATCTCAAGGGTATGCAATTTATAAGTTATGATCCTATTGTAGGGACGTGGGTTTTCCGTGTTGGTCATTTCAGTATTTGGGGGTTGGTAGATTCAGATAACGAAGAAGATCTGGCAGCCTGGAAGGCTACCCAAAAGGAAGAGTCCAATTTGGAAGCCAAGAGACTGCAAAGAGATGAGAGTATGGCTAGTGATTTTGTCGAGGAGTCAACAGAGATGCAAGATGTACAAGAGAAAGTTGTTCCAAATAAACTGATTCCACAGAAGAAACCAATAATAGGAACTAGATCATTGATTGAAGACACGTTCATTTACAAGATTCAAAAGAATAACGACAGTCAACCAACAGCAGTTATACCTGGTGGTTGGGGGTTCACTCCTGCTCCGGATCCAGATGTGAGTGCTACCTCGTTAGTTCATAAGAGATCTGAAAATAGACCACTGACACCAGAAATCGAGTCAGATGTTGAGGAGGATGACCAATCTGAGAAATTTGATGATATTCTTGAACCCGAGTCACCGCCATTGGATGAAAGTGAGATTGATGTCGAAATCGGCTCAGAGATCGTTGACGAAAAAGCATATGAACCTGAAATTGATGAAATCGATATGGCCGCTTTGGAGATCTCATCGAAATTTGCCACATCTGCTGACTGGCTCGAACAATTAGAATTAGCCTCTGACTCAGTGAGTGCTTTCAATTCAAAGAGATTGGGTCAAAATGTGGGCAGTGATGAATTTGCAACTAAGAAATTGACAATTGCTGATCTTGATGATTCATTTTTCGGTGATTTCAATAATCAAATTCTGGAACATGAAAGAATCACAAAGGAATTTAAATTACTGGGAAAGACATTTGTTCATTTCACATCTGATGGTAAAGTTATCAAGAAGACAAAACACCTTGATACCAAGAACATGAGTGGTGTTGTAGAGTCTCCAATAAGACTGGATGTGAACCCTGCATTGACACAAAATATCTTGAATAAATTATTATCCGCGTCAACAATTGTCACAAGGCCATCTAGCGGGTTCCCACACGTTATGCCAAACCGTGCTTTGAGTTTTGATGTATTACTTGCAAGTAATTTCGGTGCAAAGATGACACAAGAGAAGAGATTTTGGGATTTATGTTCTCGTCTTTTTGATAATTCCAGAATCGTCGATTACGAGACAATTTCCCGCAGACCAAAACTGGTTGAAATCAAGAGGAAACAACTTGTCTCTTCATGGTTCAAAAAGACTACAACACTGGAAATTAGCAAACTTCTCATGAAAAACCAAATGGATCCACTTGAGACAATTTACATTCAAATTCTTTCTAATGATTTAGTGCAAGCTGCAGAGACCGCTATGGAAACGAACAATAATCATCTTGCCATCTTGATAACGTTACTTGGCTCGAATGATTCACTTGTGGTAGAGAGTGCTCAAAGTCAATTGGATGAGTGGAAGAGAATTAATGCATTAAGATTCATCCCGGTACCTATTTTGAAAATATATTTACTCTTAGCTGAACTGCCATTGGTGCATAATGATTTGAAAATTGATCTCACTGAGGGACTATCGTGGGAATTAAGTTTCAGCTTGTTGTTAAATTTCACCGATAAATCAGTTAATGAATGTATTAGAGAATTCGAGAAATCTCCAATGGATTTGACGAGTGATGTTCACTTTAACGTTTTGAGATTATACACATATTTATTCGAGATTGGTTCATATGATATCACTACCATTTTAGATTCGTTCGATAACAAGGAATTGGATTATAAAGTACAGTGGTTCTTATATGAGATATTAGTGAGATCCACTGGTAGATTAGTTACTGATGACGAACAAGTTGGTGAGCTGTTGACATTGGCATTCGCTGAGCAATTGGAGCAACAGGGATTATATCTGGAATCTATATTCATATTGAGTCATTTATCTGGTGAACTGATCGTGCAACGTTGCATGTACAGTCTTGTCACGAGGCACATCTTTGATATAGTGCCAAATTTGACTGATATGAGACTGAAGAATAATTTGACCAGTTTGCTTAAAGTGCCAACTACTTTACTCTCGGAGCTGATCGCTTTAGGGTATAAGTACGCTGGTGATTACTGGAACGAAGTTGAAGCCTTGATTGAAGCTCAAATTTGGGAAGATGCTAGCTTGTCTGTGGTCAAGAACATTGCCCTGAATGTAGTTATTGGAAACAATCTGAAATCTATTGACAAATTAGATGCATTGATTGACAGGATCGTCGTGAAGGATTTGAATGATTGGAATATTGGTCTTGGTGTTTATTCCAATTTCATTAAGCTTTGGCGTTGGCAACATAATAAGGCACTGGGTAATTCCATAGTACCAATCTTGCAATTCTTGCTTGATCAATTACCAAATCTTGAAAGAGTGGATCAATCTAAGTCAACGAAGATTGCATCAACTTTAATGTCAAGACAAATAGGGGATGCCATTATCGAGATCAACGAAAAATTTATTGAGAAGGAGAGAATTTTACTTCTCCCAATGGGAGAAAGTGAATTAAGTTATTTTAAAAGAAGAATAACTGATGATACTAGAGATGTAATATTAGACTAAATAAAAATGTTTGTTTATAATAAATTGAAAGTTCCATGCTTTAATAATGCTAATAATAATAATATAATAATTTAACCCAAAACCTTTACACATCACCAACTGAATCTCTTAACGCTTCGACAACGTCCAAGATCGAAGTACAAGCAGGTGAATCCGGGTACATATCTAAGAAACAATCACCTGCATCGCAACATTTACCGATTCTTGGATCTATAGGAACAGAACCGAAAAATGGGATATTTAACTCCTTTGCTAACCCTTCACCACCACCTGTTGTAGGTTTGAAAATTTGACTCTCACCACGACAGTTAGGACACACGAATCCTGACATGTTCTCTACCAACCCTAAAATCTTTATCTTCAGTTTACGACAAAAATCAATCTCCTTTCTGACATCCAATAACGCCACCTCTTGTGGTGTTGTCACTATCAAGGCCCCATCTATACCACTCTCTTTCAAATATGTAGTCACTGATAAATGTTCATCTGATGTCCCAGGTGGCGTGTCCACTACAAGGTAATCTAATTTCCCCCAATTAACGTCTTTCAAAAACTGTTTAATCAATCCATTCTTCTTGGAGCCTCTCCATATAATAGCTGCATTAGGGTCAGGTAACATGAACTGTATAGACATAACGCCCAAGTTATCATCCACATAGACGGGACTCCAGCCTGAATTAGACTGATGTATGGTCTCACCCAGCGCTCCTAACATCTTAGGTAACGAGGGTCCACAGATATCTAAATCCATAGCACCAACTTCTAAATCTTCATCTGAAGCTAATGCCCATGCTAACATCGAAGTGAAAGTCGATTTACCTACACCTCCTTTCCCACTCAACACCAAGACTTTATGTCTAACGTCTTGTAATCTCTCTGTGATAACAGCTATATCTGGGTCGGGTCCTTTGGGCAGTGATGCACATATCTGTTGATTAGCACATCCTTGACATGAATCTGCCTTACCAGCCTGCTCACTCTCTGGCCCGACACAGTGTTCCGGCTCTGGCTCTATCAAATTGGAGTTCTCCTGCTGGCGCACTATCTCTGCATTATGCAACTGCTGCTGCTGCTGCTGTTGTTGTATCAGTATCATACTCCTATACTGTTTTCTAATAGTTTAATCACAAAGTCACTTGATTAGAAATCCAAATTTTTCTTTTGACAATTGCTTCTGTGCGATAGAAATTGCCGCATCAGGCAATCAAACACGGATACCACAACATGAAGAGTACTATACTATATAACAAGCTGTATACTATAAAGGAGCAAGTGTATGGTCAGCGTAAGTGTCTTGGGTAATTGTAATACCCTATATAATCTCTGTTATAACCCATAGTATAATCCCCATACAAAGATCAATCACCAAAACGCGCTTCAACCTTTTTTGCTGTTTTTTTTCACATTTTAAAAGAGATTCCACAAGGTGTTCGTTTCAAATATATACAAGATATATATTGAATCACAAAGAGAGAGAGTTAACTGGGTTTGATAGTCATTGAGTGTTGGATCAATACTTTAGATTGCATATGAAAAAGTTATAATTGAGTATGACTATTGGCACTGAATTAAATAACAATACCACAAATGGTGGTGTCCCTGATCTTGTAACATCATCGGATCATTCAGGTACAACAACGGATATCGCAACACCTGAGTATATACCGATGTCTAGTTCTGAGAAATTCAAGCATTATTTTGTTAAAGATGAGAAGAAACATTTCAATTTAGAAGAGACAGTGGTGAGATTTAAATATTTATTAGATTTAACTAGTTTGTTTAAACATTTTATTGATTTTAAAGCAAAGAGTGATCCAAATTTCGCAAAGGCATTACAAATTGTCGAAACAGAGAAACAGGCATCGATAAATAGACGTCGTAAATCTGAAAAAGAAGAGGATGCCGAATTGTTGAAAGATGAACAAAGTGATATCACAGATCCAGAAAATATCGAGGAGTTCACACAGAGTCCAGGTTATATACATGGTACTCTTAGACCGTATCAGATCCAAGGTTTGAACTGGCTTATTTCTCTTTATCGTAATAAGTTATCAGGTATCCTCGCGGATGAAATGGGGTTGGGTAAGACTTTACAAACTATCTCGTTTTTGGGTTATTTGCGATACATCAAGAACGTTGCCGGGCCACATCTTGTTGTCGTTCCTAAATCCACATTGGATAACTGGTCTAGAGAATTCGCTAAATGGACCCCAGAGGTGAACACATTGGTATTCCAAGGTGACAAAGATGAAAGATCTAATTTGATAAAGACAAGGATCTTGCAATGTGATTTCGATGTATTGATAACGTCATATGAGATTGTCATTAGAGAGAAATCCACATTGAGGAAATTCGATTGGAAGTATATTGTCATTGACGAGGCACATAGAATCAAGAATGAAGAGTCGATGTTGTCGCAGATAATAAGAATGTTTCATTCACAAAATAGATTATTAATTACAGGTACACCTTTACAAAATAATTTACATGAATTATGGGCATTATTGAATTTCATACTTCCAGATATCTTTGCCTCAAGTGAATCATTCGATGAATGGTTTAGTGGTAATAACCAATCTGCCGAGGGTGAGTCTAACGACTCGTTAATACAACAATTACATAAAGTGTTACAACCATTTTTGCTTCGTCGTATTAAGAATGATGTTGAAAAAACATTGTTACCTAAAAAGGAGTTAAATGTTTATCTTGGTATGTCAGATATGCAAAGGAAATGGTATCAGAGTATCTTGGAGAAAGATATTGACGCTGTCAATGGGACTAACGGTAAACGTGAATCCAAGACCAGATTATTAAACATTGTGATGCAATTGAGAAAATGTTGTAATCATCCATATCTTTTCGAAGGTGCCGAACCGGGGCCACCATTCACTACGGATGAACATTTAATTTTCAATTCACAAAAGATGAAACTGTTAGATAAATTATTATTAAAATCTAAAAGGGAAGGTTCCAGAGTGTTAATTTTCTCACAAATGAGTAGAATGTTAGATATCTTGGAAGATTATTGTGTTTTTAGAGAGTATCAGTATTGTCGTATTGATGGACAAACCGATCACACTGATAGAATTAAACTGATTGATGATTACAACGCCCCAGGTTCAGAGAAATTCGTATTCTTATTGACGACAAGGGCTGGTGGATTAGGTATCAATTTAACCTCCGCTAACGTCGTGGTGCTTTACGACTCAGATTGGAATCCGCAACTGGATTTACAAGCTATGGATAGAGCACATAGAATAGGACAACAAAAGCAAGTTTACGTTTACAGATTTGTCACTGAGAATGCCATTGAGGAGAAAGTTTTGGAGAGACTGTCACAGAAATTAAGATTAGATCAATTGGTTATCCAGCTGGGCACTAAGAATAATCAAATTGCAATGAATAAGAATGTGTCAAAGGATGAGTTAATGAATATGATCCAACATGGTGCTGTCGAAATATTCAATAATGATTCATCGAAGCAATCTGATGATAATTTAGATTTTGATAAGATTATAGCTAACTCTGAAGCCAAGACACAAGAGTTGAATGATAAATATGCGAAATTAGGTTTAAATGATTTACAAAATTTCACATCATCTGATTCGGTGTATGAATGGAATGGACAAAATTTCATGAAAAAGGAGACAAGTGGTGTTGGATTACTGTTGACATGGATTAACCCTTCGAAGAGAGAAAGAAAAGAGAATTATAATATTGACGGATATTATAGAGACGTGTTGAACACTGGAGGACCAAGAATTCCACCAAATAAATTAGGACCCAAGCCACCGAAGAATTTAAATTTATATGATCATCAATTTTATCCATTGAAATTATTTGAAATTTATGATTTAGAGAAGAATTATTATAAGAAATTAACTAAATTTGAAGTCGCGTTGGCTAGTGGTAGTAAGGAGACGTTACTGGAAAGGAAACTGAATCAATTATTGGAACAAGAAGAAATCAATAGATCAAGACCATTAACTGAAGACGAGGAAAATCTGAAACAAGAATTATTGTTATTAGGATTCAGTAATTGGTCAAGAAGAGATTTCTATCAATATATTCAATTATGTTGCAAATACGGTAGAAATCAAATGGAGTTGATACTGTCAGAATTTGAAGATAAAACTGTTGAAGACGTGATTAAATATAGTGAAGTTTTCTGGACTCGTTATTATGAAATTGAAAATATTGAAAGGTATTTACTGCAAATTGAAATTGGTGAAGATAAATTGAAAAAAATGAAATTGCAAAAGAAATGTTTGCATATTAAATTAAGTCAATATCATTCACCATTACAAGATTTAGATTTAAAATATCAACCAATACTGAAACAATTCACTTTGGATGAAGACAGGTTCTTGATTGTATCTATGTATAAGCATGGAATTGACTCGATAGATTTATATGATCAGATCATTAGGGATATCAAGAAATCGCTGATATTGAAATACGATTACTTCATTAAATCGAGAAATAGTATGGAAATATCAAGGCGTTGTCAAAGTTTATTAAACGCTATAGTGAAAGAGATTTTACAAATGTTAGAAACGAAAAAAATCAAACCAAAAGTGAAGAAAATTAACGGTAAGAGAAGAAAATGATGTCAGTGGGAGTTATCTTAGTCAGCCGCTGTTAAGATCTTGATTGTAATGCCGTGAAGATTAACCGTTATAACGGTTTTCGCAATAACACCTTTAAAGCCCGCAATAGAATTTGTCAGTTCCGCTTGGCCAGCCTCATTAGAAATTGAATGTTTTGAAATGATCTCTGGCAAATTACATCCTCGGTAATTTTGTCAAGATCTATAAGTATTTACTTGTATATTATATACGTTATATCACTCTATAAGATCTATGTCTTTGTATATCTACAATCTCCCATTCTCTCTCTATCTATCGACACCAATATCGCCTTATCTCCCACTATACCTACCCATATCTCATCGTGGCAAAGCAATCCACTTCTTGAAAAACGGGGAAGGCAAAAAAAAGAAAAAACAAAAAATTATATAAATCACATCTTGCAATGGTATTTTACTAGTGAATTAATCATATAGATATATCAGATTAATATAATATAATATAATATAAAGATGACTGCAACTTCATTCTACGATTTAGCTCCTTTAGACAAAACCGGACAACCATTCCCTTTCAGTGATTTAAAAGGTAAAGTTGTTCTTATCGTTAATGTCGCCTCGAAATGTGGTTTCACTCCTCAATACAAGGAATTACAAAAATTATACGAGGATTACCATGAACAAGGTTTAGAAATTATTGGATTCCCATCATCGGAATTCGCTAATCAAGAGTTCGATGACCAAGATGAGATCTCATCGTTCTGTGAATTAAACTACGGTGTCAAGTTCCCAATTTTGCAAAAGACCAAAGTTAACGGTAACGATCTGAACCCAGTTTACCAATTTTTGAAAAACGAGAAATCAGGTATCTTGGGCTTCAAAGGTATTAAATGGAATTTTGAAAAATTCTTAATCGATAAGCAAGGTAAAGTTTATGAGAGATACTCTTCATTAACTAAACCAGCTTCATTAGAGCCAACTATTAAGAAATTGTTAGCTTAATCTCATATCAGCTAATTTCTAAGTTGTCAAATACTGTATAATATATATCATATTTTAATTTTATTTAATTCTTACATTTATTACAACTTAACATATTTTACATAATACTACAAACTAAACTTTCTCATCTAATAATTTTTCAATTGCCAGATTTAAATGTGATGGATTCGTCAAGGTAGAGTATCTACCAACGACATTACCCTTTCTATCGATCAAGAATTTCTCAAAATTCCACTTGATCGACTTGATACCGAATAAACCAGACTTCTGTGATTTCAAATACTTGTAAACCGGGTCACAATCACTACCATTAACTGAAATTTTCTTCATTATTAAGAAATCAACACCAAAATTTAAATAACAAAATTGTATAATCTTATCCTGGGACTCACGTTCTTGTTTGAAACTGTTACTTGGGAACAGTATTATCTGCAATCCTCTATCTGAATATTTCTTATTTAACAGTTCTAAATCTTTATACTGTGGAGTGAAACCACATTTCGAGGCGACATTCACTATCAAGACAACTTTACCTTTAAATTGCGTAAATGGTAATGGTTCATCTGATGAATCTAATGGTTGTAAATCGTAAAATTTCCCCGTATTCTTACCCATATTGGATTATATATATTACTAATAATCAATTAGACCAATCCTGATATCGAATTGACTTGTAAGGATAATTGTATAAATTCTAAATGATAATTATTAAATTAATAAATAAATATTTAATTCCAAATTCCAAATATGAAAATTTTTATTTAAAATTACGTGTCTTGGTATTTAATCTATAGAACAACTTCTATCCAATCTATTACAACTCAGCTTCTATTATCTAATTGAATCAGGATATCTCATATCTCATATATAACTTCCCCTGAAACCTTGCTGCAAATACCTTAAAGCGCATGTGGCATACACTTTATAACGCACGGCATAGATTACACGGGCCATTGTAAATTATCGTACCCGAATAACCACTGGCCTATGAGGTGTCTGCCCAGGAGACACAATATCCCGATCATGAATTGTAATGACATTAATGTGATGCATAATTTATCCTCTCTCATCGGTCCAAACCATACTAGAACTAAATTTATTAATGTTAAATTATTACATTTAGTGATGACATTATTTGAATCAACTTCGAGACTGATTAGTTTTATAACTTCTAACAGTTTCAATATGCGAGTGATTATAGGTGGTAACGGTTTAGTGATGGTCAGTTGTGATACATACATTAATCCATCTTTATGTTCAAACCGTGGTAATCTATGTCTTGGACAAGGTATAATACCGAATAATTGTGGTACTGAGTAAATGAAATTGAAGATTTGTGGTATGAAGAATAACATTAGGGTCTTACTGAAATGTCCTAGGATGCCCACGATAGCGAATACCATCCCACTGAAATAACACCATGTATCACCTACGAATACTCTGGAGGGAAACCAATTGTATCTCAATAACCCTAAAGCGACACCCAAGAATGGGATTAAGATACATGATGAGAACAAATGACTTTCATATGCAGGGTAATTACTATCCAATGGCACTAAATAACAGAAATCGTTAAGCAATAACAATAAAGTCAATACCACAGTTTGACCAACTTCTAACCCATTAACACCTGCTAGGATATTAACAGAGTTGGGACAAAAAATCAGTACACTTGCCATATAAAAATAATAACCAACACCTAAATCGATATTATGGAATGGTAAATTAAACCAATTCTTAATAAAATTCGGTATCAAAATGGAAGTAACACCAAAATCGATATAATATACGATTAATAACGGTATCGCAGCTATAGCAGGCAAGAAAAATTTATGTCTCCACCTAATATCGAACAAATCGTCCATAAGCCCCAATAAGATCATGCTCTCCAAGGACAACATCCCACTTAAATACGAACTCAACTTGTCATGAGGGAACAACCAGTGTAAATTTGATATTTGCAAATTACCAATCTCTCTATTACCACCACCTGAAGTGTCAATAATGAGAAATTTCAAGAACATGAATGGTATGAAACAGAACATGAGGAAGATATATGTGATCAGTGGGATGACTCCGATAGTCTCAGCGATGATTGGCATATCCCGTTTACTCAAATCTTTACCCTTTAATCCAGCATTGATGAACGACTCGGTACAACGTGGTATTAACGTCGTTGTCACATGGTATCCGATGATGGAAATCAGTATACTGGTCTGCAAGGGCTGGTACTGTGACTGGGTCTGGGTGATCAAGGCACCGGCGAGCGATAATGTCGATACCGTTACGATCTTTGTCATCTTATCTGTATTTCTCTCTGTATAAACTGTTTACACTCAATGTTTCCAATCATCGCGCGAATGGTTTTTTATTCTAAATGATCTATTTATCTAATTTATATACTTATAAACTGGTCCAGAAATGTTGTCTCTGTTGTAATAATTCATCAGCCATGGTGGCGATCTCATCAGTCTTGATCAATTCTCTAGCACGAAAGAATTCTTCTAAATTTTTACCACCTTTGTACCTCTGTTCATACTGAAACAGTGATAATAGTAATTCATATTTATCGATATCCTTAACGATCTTTGCCTCGTAATTTCTCTGCTCTTCGTAATCTAACCACAACTCACAGAGCTCCTGGGAGAACTTCTCGTTATAATGTTTCACGATATCCAGCAAGAATAACATCAGCTTGTACTCCCTCTTACCTTTCTCTAATTTATCCACAACAGGGTCATGCGGGACGATATCACCAACTAACAGTTCAGCTAAATCGTGCACCAAGGCGATCTTGCAGCATTTGTCTAAATTCACTGGGTTTGGAAAGTTGTCTGCATTCAAGGACATCGCAATAAGTGACATTCTGTACATGTGGTCGGCGATACTTTCGGGTTCAGTGATATCATGATTAAGCCATCCGGTTCTCTTTTGGGTCTTCAAGAGGTTGATCATTTGTTGAAATGCAGTGATGTATGAATATGAGGATTGTACATTGTTGAGAAGTTGTCTTATCTCAGTCGGGAGCTGGGATTTCGGGTCCCATTCGGTATCAAATGTACTTGTAACCATCTTTGTTTATTTATATTTGAAAAATAAATACAATTTTATATTTTTAAATGATTTTATATGAATCTTTGATTCTTTATAGTTTATAGATTAAGGAATTACTGACATAAGAAGTACATAGATTAATATGTTGTAAATATAATTAAATTATATAGTTTAAGCAACTAATTCAACAACACCACCAACAGCTTTAATTTTTTCTTCAGCTAATTTTGAGACAAATCTTGCCTTAACAATGACAGGAACTTGTGGTAATCTACCTTTACCCAAGACTTTACCGTAACCGTTAGCTAAAGTATCAATAACAACAGCTGAAGATTTATTTGATGATTTTAATAATTCATCTTTATTTGAACTTGGTACTAAAGTCCATAATTTATCTAAATTGATAACTGGTCTCCAGAATTGATTTTGTTGTTTATGGAAATATCTCATACCAACTTTACCGAAATAACCTGGATGATATTTATCTAAATTAGTTCTGTGATGATGTTGACCACCAGCCATACCACGACCACCCGGGTGCTTTCTGTGCTTACCAATACGACCGTTACCGGCTACATAATCGTTAGTACCTCATGTTATCATCTATATTATATATTACATCATATAGAATATATCATATAGAATATATCATATAGATATCACATATGATATGATTTTATATTTCAATAAATTTCAGCAAATTTCAATATAATTCAATACGATAATGAATGATAATCCAATATGATAATGATGATATGATATAATATATATGATTACAATGAATACATACCTGAGACGTTACCTCTGTGTTTTCTGGTTTTTGTTAATCTAGTAGGCATTGCTAAATTTGATTAATTGAATATACCGTATATGAGAAGTAAAACTAATATTAATTTGAATTTTTTAACTTTGAAGAAAAAAAAAGAGAAAATTTTATTTGGTGTTATGATGTTATTTTGTTATAGTATTTATCATACAAGGGCTATATCCTATGGGTAGTGCATATTGTGCTATAAAGATGGATTGTCAATTATTTCACAGTCACATCTAGATACTGGATATGGATATATGGCTTATTGTACACTACTATAGTGTTGACAGATTGGGGCTGTCTGGAATAACAATATCTTCAATTAGATCACATCCAGATAGATCTATACAAGGATAAGATTTATACCATTTACAATATATAGATATGGTATTGTAATAGAGTATATAGGCTATCTAGATATGATCGATATAGTTTTATAATGTATTTGTATATGTAATGTATACTAAATGTCTAATAGATGAAATACTGTCAATTGATTACCCTTGTCTATCCCTTATATCTATAACACAGCATGTCTAAAATAGTAAATGTCATTTATAAATTGTATCATCTCATATAAAAATATCTAGTTTGGAAAAAAAATACAAATTACGTGTAATTGACAAGATAAACAAACTATGTCACTAACAGAGAATCAATCGTTATTAACAACACCACCATCATCACAAGGTGATGACACAACATTTGATGAAATATCAACATTACCATATGATGATTCACTAGAGATTAAAAATGGTTACAATTTACAATTAATATTTGTCGTCATAGTATCATGTCTTAGCTCTATACAATACGGTTACCACATGTCAGAATTGAACGCTCCTGAACTGATTTATTCATGTCAGAAATCTATTGTAGGACCACATGGTGATTACAGTGAGAGTTTCTTTGGCCTGCACGGGTACGTGCAATGTATACCCTTGAGTAATCATGGTATCGGTGTGGTGACTTCAATTTTCTCAATTGGTGGCTTAATGGGGTCTATCTATGCAGGTGTATTGGCTGATAAGTACGGGAGAAAACTCATGTTCAGTGTGAACGCTGTCTTGTTCATTGTCGGTTCCACTATCGAGACATTGGCACAGAGTTATTTGATGATTTCAGTGGGGAGATTCGTCTCGGGTGTAGGTGCAGGTAGTGGGATAGTTATCACACCGATGTACATCAATGAAGTGAGTCCATTGGAGTTAAGGGGGACATTGGGTTCAATGAACCAAGTCTCGATAAATATTGGAATATTGTTAACTCAATTATTAGCCATTAAATGGGCAAATGATGAACAATGGAGATTTATCTTGTTAATGGGGTCTGCGATCGCTGTTGTGAACTTTTTGTTAGTTATCATCATTGACGAATCACCTAAATGGTTGATCTTGAATGGATACGAATCGCAAGGGTTCCATTCGTTAATGAAATTAAGGAGTTATCAATTGAACCGTTGTAAATACGAGATCACCCATTGGCAAAATTTGAAAAGGCATCAGACTCAATTACAAAGATCTAAAACTACATTAAGGAAATTCTTGTTCTCCAAGATATACCACAAAGTGAGAAATGTTATCACTGTGATAATGATGGGACAACAATTCTGTGGGATAAATTCGATCATCTTTTACGGTGTTAAAGTGTTAACTTCATTGTTCCCCAATAAATCAGTCGCAATCAACTGTATGATCTCCGTGTTGAACGCGATAGTTACATTCGCCGCATCATTCATCATCGACAGCTTGGGCAGGAAACCAATGTTATTGATCTCAGTCACGATAATGCTCGCCGCGTCAGTGGGGATGGCTATTGGTATGTTACTCAGCCAAAGCA
The DNA here is from genome assembly GCA_030567635.1 of Nakazawaea wickerhamii. Taxonomy (NCBI): domain Eukaryota; kingdom Fungi; phylum Ascomycota; class Pichiomycetes; order Alaninales; family Pachysolenaceae; genus Nakazawaea; species Nakazawaea wickerhamii. Next base: position 1,056,738 of record JAJLSR010000001.1, read on the forward strand.
TCTTATCCGTGATGAGCACATTCATTTACGTCGGTGCCTTCGCTATAGGATTGGGCCCCATCCCCTTCTTGCTCATATCAGAGGTGAGCCAGAATGAAGTCAAAGGTATGGCACAAAGTTACGGTACGACATTGAACTGGCTCGCTACGTTCCTTGTCGGGTTCTTGTTCCCTATTCTTAACGAATACATGGGTGGTGCCGTATATTTCATCTTTGCACTGATTTGTCTGTTATTCGTCTTGTTCACTTATTACCAGATCCCTGAGACGAAGGGGAAATCGAGTTATGAAGAAGTGTGGAGTATTTCTAATGATTAGTATTAGCAGGTCTATTACAGTTTTAATTTAGCATTTTATAATTTTTTTTAATTTTGATCGTTTTATAAAGTTGTAACAATTAACATCTCAAGATAATGTCAAATGGACCACCACCAAGTGCTAGTAAGATCTCCAGCAGGGACATCAATCTGTTCACCGAGGAAGAGTACGCTGAGTTGCTACACCCATCGAACAAACTTCTCTTACTAGACGGCAGAGGCCAGAGGTTTGATTTACATCCAGGTTATCGGATCCCATTAGTGATGATGATCTCTGGGGTGATAGGTGGACTCAATGGGATGACTAACGGTGCGCGATTGGCATCGTTGAAGTACCTTGCATCGAATTCTCATCGTTTACCGAAGACTCAGAACGGTTGGTATTTTTACCACAAGCGTAAAAATTACGTGTGTCTTCAAAAGGCCATCTCTAGTGGTGTTATGACCGGGTTAAAGGTCTCGGGTTTCATAGGTTCAGTGTTCACTTTAGAGCTGTCGTTGGATTACCTGAGAGGTTGTATAGATTTCGCCAATACGGCAATGAGTTTCGGCGTGCTGGGTTGGTGTTATGCAGTGTATCATGATTTCACCCATGTACAGACCAAAAGCTTGATAAGGAGAGGATTTGGTGTTGGTGTGATGATAGGTCTCATCCAGGACGGGTTACAGCTATTGAAAGGTGATGACGTGTGGTATATGAGACAATTCTTCGGTATATATCCAAGAGATGTAAGTGATAGGAAGTTGCAAAAATTCAATATATAACTTATTTATTTTAATTTAATATTATTTATTTATTTATTTATTTAATGTCTATTCATCATCATCATCATCATCTAACCCGTAAACTGGGTACCTAAGTATCACTGCAATACCAGTTAATTCATCCAATTGTATCCCAGAGTCATGTAAACTTGAGAATACTATAACATCACCATTACTTGCCTTAACTAACTCAGTTAACTCGATGTACTCCTTTCTCAACACTACATCATCACTTCTGAACAATGTATCTGTGATGAGCAATGTCTTCACTGAGCCAGGATGGTCTCTGATGGCCTTCTCGACTTCTGCTTTACCATAATAAGCTTGGCTTTCATCTTTATTCAACAGATCTAAGAATTCTTCTAACATCAAGACTTCATTTCTAAATTTGGTATCACTCAATTGTTTTTGTAACTCTGGATTCTTCAATGCTTCTTCAAGACCTTGCAAGTAACCCGTGGATGAGTGGGCGAGGACAAATTTTGATTTATTCGCAAGTAATGTCTTATCAACGTCCATCGTTGCTTGCTTTGTCATATACTCGTAAAATCTCTTATTAACAAAACCAGGTGACAGTATCACTATAACTTTCAATTTCTCTAAATTGAAATGTCTAAGCATTGATTCATAAGTTAATTTCAAGAATCTTTCATAACTTTTCTCATACAGTGAATTGTCACCTCTTTTCTTCTTTGGTATGGATTTTTCCACTTTATTTCTTAATATCGTCATATTCTCAGTGATTAAACATATGTGTGCTATACCTTCATCCATGATAATAGCTCCTACTTCGGCTTTCTCCTCGACGGAACACGCCTTGGTGATGATATCGTACAGTACTTGATCCCATTCCATCTTCGTTAAGGTAAAAGGTAAATGAAATTCTAACTCTGCTGTATGGTAAGACCCTACTGGCACATCATCATTTGGCTCTGTAGTCTTACCCCTTATTCTCATAACTTCATCTGATGCAGTGAATTCGACATTTTCAATTTGAATACTCAAATTCAATACTTTCCTCTCTGTCTTTGCCTTTGCACCTTCCTTTGATGATGATTTTTTCACATTTCTAGCGGTCTTCATCTTTACTATATCATCTTTTTGAATCAAATTGTAAATAGCCCAAAGGTCTTCTTTATCTGTGGCGACCAAGGTGACAAACCCACTAGCATCTTTCAGGAAACTCTGTTTGATTAACTTCATCTTGATTTGTCTTATCTATCTATTACAGATTATTTGTAATTTTCACAGAGAGCAAATACAAAAAAATATTTCTATAGAGATGTGTTTATACAAGTTGCAGTATTACATAGTGGAAATACTTATTATATATTGAATTTTAGACTCTCTTATCTTCTATCTCAATTGACCAATCTTTAAATCATTCTCAGTCTATCTCAATTAGCACTCCTCTACACCAATCTCATATACTTCTACAGTATAACTCCCCTGGACAGCCCCAGTTCTAAATCTTCAAAATTTTCTTCAAAGAAAAATCAAGATGATGACTATTGGCAAAGGATAATATTGAAAGATAGATAGATATACAAGGATAATGTCGGATTTAGCTGCTTCATTCAAGAAGCTCTCGTTAAATGATGCTTCTCAAAGTGACGACTCTCAATTTGCAGAATTAACCGTTGAACAAAAAGCTTTACAATCTCAATGGCTTACATTGTCTTCACGTTTACCTGAAACTTTAGCTGATTTCAATAATAATTTAAGAGACAAGACTTATATCTTAGGTAGTAAACCAAGCTCCACGGATATCTCAGTTTTCGCTGCTGCCTTACCAGTTTTACAAAAAATTACCACTGCTGATGAAATAGCTAATAATAGACATGTATTAAGATGGGCAGATTTAATTCAAAATACTTTAGTTGAAGTCCCACTGGATGCTAAATTGAATATCGACTACAACGTTGAAATTCCAAGAGAAATCAAGGCTAAGCCAGAAAAGGACAGTAAGAAGGCTGCTGCTCCTGCTACCGCTGCTCCAGCTTCAGGTGCTGCTACAAAGACACCCGAAGAAATTGCTGCTGAAAAGAAGGCTAAAGCCGAAGCCAAGAAAGCTGCAAAGGCTAAACTGAATGCTGAAAAAGCTGCAAAGGAAAAAGCCGCCGCTGTACCTCCTAATCCATCAATGATCGATTTCCGTGTTGGTTTTATTGAAAAGGCCATTAGACATCCAGATGCCGATGGATTATACGTCTCTACTATCCATATGGGTGACGAAGACGGACCAAGAACTATCTGTTCCGGTTTAGTCAAGTTTGTTCCTCTTGAAGATATGCAAAAGAGATATATTGTCACTATTGCCAATTTAAAACCTGTCACTATGAGAGGTATTAAATCCATGGGTATGGTCTTATGTGCCTCTACACACGATCATGAAAAAGTAGAATTCGTCAACCCACCTCCAGGATCACAAGCAGGTGATAAGATCTTCTTTGAAGGATACGATGGTGAACCATTACCACAATTAAATCCAAAGAAGAAAATTTGGGAAGCTTGTCAACCTAACTTCAGTACAAATGAAAATTTTGAAGTTATTTATAAACAAGAGGGTAAACTGGATGCTAAATTAGTTAACAAGAAAGGTGAACTCTTACATAACTCTACTATTGTCGGTGCTAATGTTAGTTAGATTTTATAATTTTTAATCTATATATATATATCTTTGTATTATCTCCACAGTGATCTCAATAATTTTTTTGATAAATTTTTTTAGGGAAAAGTTATTTACAGTTGTGTAAAGACCATTAGTGTAATCAATCAAATATATAACATCATACGACTTTGAGTTTGTGAAAGAGTTCTCATATAAGACTTTATATGACAATACCGATTTATGATATTTATTCCACTATTACTCGTTTATTGAGGTTTTTCAAATTATCAAGATGAATGAAGCAAATGTGGGGTCTCCCACGATAGGCACACCGGCAGTGGTGAAGCAAGAGCCAGATAAAGTTAAGAGAACTAGGAGACGTGCGCACACGAAGACGTCGAGAGCGTGTAATCATTGCCATAAGGCTCACATGACATGCGACGACTCGAGACCTTGTAAGAGGTGTGTGCAACGTGGGTTTGGTGATACCTGTGTAGATGCTCCACGTAAAAAGAAGAAGTATCTTATGGGGATAGGGCTGGACCAACCAAATAATGAGAATGTCTTAGGGAGCGATGTTAGTGCAGTGGGTACTCCGAAGGAATCACCTTTCCTGCCGTTGACGTCGAATAGTAACACTGGTTATCCATCACCTTTGAACCAGTTCCAATACACTAATGGCATCCCCAAGGATGCTAATTTCCCCATGGGAAACCCGAATTTCAGAAAGACTCCATTCCTGTCTAATGCAGCGAATTTGGAATACTCCATATTGGGCAATATCGTCAACGACCCATATTCACCATCAATGAGCCCCAATGCCCATGCGTCGTTATCGGATGATTCACGCAGACATAGTGGCCAAATAGTGTCGTACCCTGAATTGCCCAATAGCGACAACAACGGTGGTCACCCGCCGTTGCAACATCTGCCGTCGTATAGTATACCGACATTACCACCACAACCTAAACCTCAGTATGAGCAGAGGAAATCACAACAGAATTCTGTAAGTTCAGACGTGACGACGTTGTATCTTGACACGCCACAGTACGATTCTGCCATAAATCAGTATTATATTGGCCCAGTTCATGGAGTGAATGAAGAGACGTCAAAATCTATAAATTTCCCCGATATTATAAATGTCATAAAGGAGAATGAAAAGAATAACCCAAAGTCTTTTTTCAATCATAAAGGTGCATCGATATCGTTCTCTGTTGGATTGACTAGTGAAGATGAGTATAATAGGAAAGTCGTTGACCAGGAAAATATCTCATCTAAGCATGGTGGGTTACGGTATAAGGAACCTTCAGAGATTTATTCAAAGACTTTAAAACCGTTTAGTTATTACCCTGGGTACCATCAATTATTAAACTACTTGACCTCACGATTCAACAAGACGCAGTTAGTGTCGATGGCTAAGACTATGGCTGAATATAGACCTTCATTCATCGCAGCGACGTGTAATTTGAAAGAAGATGATTTAATCTTTATGGAACAATGTTTCCAGAGAACATTACTCGAATATGATAATTATATTTCCATCAGTGGTACTCCCACTATGGTTTGGAGGCGTACTGGGCAGATCGCGTATGTGGGGAACGAGTTTTGTATATTAACAGGATGGACTAAGAGTGCCTTGATGGATCGAGTATCCTTCTTAGTTGAATTATTAGATGATGAATCATGTTTAGAGTATTTTAAAGTATTTAATAAGATCCTGTTTGGTGACTTCAGAGGTGCAAGTATGAGTGAATGTACATTATTATCACCAAATTCACAAAAGATCAGATGTCGTTGTGTAATGACTTTGAAAAGAGATGTATTCGGTATACCAATGATGATAATTGGTAATTTCTTACCGATTTTAAGTGATTATGGTGAACTGGAAGAATGATTTATATAGATTATTACAATCTTGATTAGAATATAGCATAATTTAAAATATATATAAACATTGAATTAACTCATTGAGCTAATATTGATTTAACAAATTCGACATAATCAACATTACCATCATCGGTAACGTTAACACCTTTTAACAATTCGTCAACTTCTGAATCGGATAATTTCTCACCGATAGAAGTCAAGATATAACGTAACTCACCAACACCGATGAATCCAGTTAAATTCTTATCGAATACTTGGAACCCTCTTATGTAATCTTCAGGTTGACCCAATGGTTTAAACCCGTCAGGTCTATCGATGATCTTAACATAAGTATCGAAATCTAATTCGTCCTTAGGTAATTGCTCTTGCAACTCGGAGATCTCTGCCAATGTAGGGTTCTGACCTACAGCTCTTAATAAATCACCTAAATGATCTTGTGGTACTTTACCTGTACCTTTCTTATCGAATAACGAAAAGGCGTCTTTGTATGTTTTAGTATTTGTTGACTTCAAAAAACGCGTTAGTATATAATTAATTTCATAAAATCTACCTCATATCTGAATCAAACATATACATACCATATTGATATTGATTGATAATTGACAATAAACACCTTATTCCTGTATATCTATGTTTCACTTATAAATTATGAAATCAAAGAAAAAACCACCTGGAGGGAAAAGTTTTTGTAAACAAATAAAAATAATTTTTTTTCTTAACACACAGTGTAATTGCCCCTTTCGGTCTCTCAGGCCCATCAGTGAGAGAAAAACGGTGATTTTAAGATAATACAAGGAGTTATTAGAGGTAGTAGATACAGAGATCAGAGAGATGGCCACAAATACCGTCCCCATGGCACAGCGGGTGCTGCTCGCGAGGACAGACCTTCTGCCCTGCTGCTTACGATCGCATCCGAACGACTCCAGTATACTAGTGATCGGTACTTATGAGTTGAATAAGGATAATGGGTGTCGGTCAGGTTCTATTGAAGTTTTCAAGATGGATAATGATGAGTTGATCAAGATCTCGTCGTACAAGACCTCGGGAGCGATCTTGGATATTAAATTTTCCCCCTTCGATAACGATATATTATTGTCCTGTCACTCAACGGGGAACGTCATGGTCTGGGATTGTAAAATTATAGAGACAGGTACCGGATCAATAGATCTCTCCTTGGTGTGCGATAAGCAGTTATTCGATCTGGACATATTGGTGACATCTTTGAATTTCTCATCGATGTTAGAACGCACTTTCATAGTGACTCTGACTTCTGGTGAAGTACTGTTAGTGAAACTCACTAAAGATGGGCTTAGCGATGCCGAAGTGCTCCCGCAAAGTCACTCTTTAGAATGCTGGACCGCATCGTTCGGCAGCTCAGGCCCCTTGGCCAACGTGGTGTTCAGTGGTGGAGACGACTGTGCCTTGATAGCTCACGATATCAGGGACCCACAGGATATTATATTCAATGCTAGTAGAATTCATGACGCAGGGGTAGTTGCGATAATGCCCTCTACGGTAACACATAACGGTATTGGCGAATGGAACACTTCGAGACCCTATGATCTCTGGACTGGATCATATGATGACTGTCTTAGAACGTTGGATCTCAGGGTGATGTCACCTCAGCCGTTGATACCAGGGATGCCTCCCATAGTGAAACAAAAAATCAATTTAGGTGGTGGAGTATGGAGATTGATCCCATCACCTGTAGCCGGTGACGATAGATTGTTAACGTGTTGCATGTACGATGGCGCCCGTATAATGGATGTCCAAGACGGAGAACCTGTGGTGAAGAGGTATTTCAAGAAAGATCATGAATCGATGTGTTATGGAGGAGATTGGTCAATCACGGGGGATTATGTGACCACATGTAGTTTTTACGATAATGTAGTACAAGTTTGGTCACCGACTATACTTGAATGAAAGATATATAAATATATAGATATTATTATTCATCATCAGCATTTTTTTCAATCCAATTTTTCAATGCTATCCAGTCCACTTCGGTGGTCTTGTCTTCCATTAAATTAGGCACTGTGTATTCGTCAACTATCAACTGCTTTCTCAACGCCACCACGGTCGGTATCAGAGATACTCTATATTGAGTAAGCAATTCTTGATTACCAGGTTCATCAGCTTCGATATCGACTAAATTTATTTTCTTATCTGTCTCTAAACTCACTATCCTTTGCAACGCTCCTGTTAATTTATTACACTGCTCATGACCACGTATAGTGAAATTCAAGAGCAAAGGTCTCTTTTGTATTAATATCGGGTGTAACTCTTCCTTATACCTAATTGGTAAAAAAATCTCATTACCACGAGTCTCAGAGGGTGGATTTAAATTAGGAGCATTCCAATCACTAGTATTAAATGGCCACCAATTAAATTGCCTTGCGACGACCAAGGAAGATATGACCACCCCAGTCCCGAACACGACTCGTTTAGAAAACATTGGATTTACCTTGGACATGTTAAACTTGGCGTTATGTAAAATTAAAGGCATGTATGTATTAGTAATCTCGATTGATCTACCCTTACACTGTTTAAATTAACCATTTCAAGGATAATCCCGTGAGAATTGAAAGCAATCAAAAAGTATAAATAGAGAAACTGGGGCTGTCTCTGAGTGTCTCTTTCTCTGCGCTGTTTTCTCTGCCAGCGAAATGGAAAGCGCGCGCCAATTAATTTACCCAATTGGGGAAATTACAATTCTGATAGCTGAGAAAGACGTGTCAGGGAGTGTGGATCAAAAGACAATGCAGCAGATCTTCATAATATGTGTAATTCGCCTATTCAAGTTGCGATACAGATACGGTAATCATGGCTCTTTATCGTGCAGATTGCCTCTGCCAATATATAAAGTTCAAATTTAAAGAGCTCCTTACTTTAAAATTTTATATTGATTTTGTAGATCAACGTGAAACAATTCACGTCACTTCACTGGAATTGAATTTAATTTAAAAGGATCGTCGTTTGAAAATCAAATCAACAATCCCATTGAATATTTACATTATCCTTTGAACTCTAGTTATAGGTCTTACTTATTTGATGCTGTCTAATATACATATCCCTTTAAGACATCATTTAAATGACCCTTACCACCTAGTTTATACTTCAAGGCGTTTACCAGATCGGATCCGACCTTAATGTAACGATCTAAGACAGATCTTTCTATTATAATAGAAGACAAATTCGCTTAAATTAATTGCAATTAAAATTTAACTATTTTTTAATTAATTTAAGACAAAAAAGGCAATCGCGGTATTCTCTATAGAGTACCATTTAGCAACTCATGCACTTCAATCAACAATCATTTCTTATCTGTGACGTGGATCAATTATGTATAATTAAATGCATTTAAAATTCCAAACGCGATTTTAATTAAAGAGCGCAAAAATCCCTTTTCTTAAGTGTTTGACGCGTGTTTCCAGTATTTATTATATCAAATGCGTATACAAGTCCTTCGCAATATCAGATGCTGCAACAGGATGCATGAGCTCTCTCTTTGTTGCCTAAGATAACATGTTCCACATAATCCTTGATAAGATGCACAATTAGTAAATTGGTTGTAAATCTCGGTACTTAACTTTTAATTTAAACTAAGATCATGGTAATTTATTATGACTCCTCCTCTATACCGCTCGATTTAAATGACCATATATAAACCCTCATTTACGCCTTCAAGTGCCTTTCCCCTGCTTTTAATTCAAATCAGTATTCACTCATATACAGATTATTTGAAAATTGACTTTTTTCCCCTAATTTATTTTTAGCAATGACACTGGTATTACCACATAATACAGAACTGGGATTGGATAACAGTCCGGTCTTTAGAAAATTGGCCATGGTCTCCGTGACGTCGCTCAACCTTGATGCCGCCTCAGACGATGATGAAAACGACACCGTCGCTGGTAGTCCAAGATCCGACTCCGTGTCATCGGCTGTATTGGAACAAGTTTCCACTAATAATACAAGTATATTTACCAGTCATGATAATTATACTATGCATTCCAAAAATTCACCAAGACATTCACACAAGAAATCAAGAAGTGTTAGAAGTCTGCATAGCCAAATGACTTCAGATGCTGTGTCACTTGTAGTCAATAACGATGCCGTGAAGAGAAATTTAGAAAATATCGCCGCTAGAGAAAAGAACGCTGCTGGTAAGCTCTCTAATAAAGGTGAGATCGTCTCATTCTATGTCAAGAAGAAGGGTCCTAACGATAAGCTGGCCGCACCACTGCCAGTGGCTGGACCTAAGAAGAAAGTCAAACAGATCAAGGAGAAACGTAATCAGAGCAAGCCTCTGGTTGAGAAACAAGAAGTTGTGTTACTTGACACCTCTGATCCTGATCTCTTCTACTCGTTAGCTGCCAAGGATAAATTTGGTAGAGCATTTGAGATGAACGAGTTACAAAATAAAATTGTCTTGGTCAAATTGAATAAAGACGGTACTGAGCAACAACCTGTCTTGAAACCAGTGGAAACTGCTCTCACCGCCAAGAAAACCATTGAACCGGAGCAACCAAATATCAAGGCACCTAAGAAGCAAGACCCAAATTTCTTTTACAGTTTATCACTGATGAACCAATTTGGAAAGGAAATTGAAATGTCTCGTTTTAAAGGTAAAGTTGTCTTAATCGTCAACACGGCATCCAAATGTAAACTTGCGGCACAGATGGAAATGATGCAAACATTATATGAGAAATACCAGGATCAAGGTTTAGAAATCTTAGCGTTCCCAACATCGCAATTCGGTCTTGATCAAGAATTGAAAAATGAAGATGAGATCTTACAATTCTGCAAAGTTAATTACGGTGTCACGTATCCGATCATGAAGAAGATCAGCGTCAACGGTAAGGAGGAACACATCTTATACACATATTTGAAAAACGTCAAGAGAAAATACTTCGGTTTAAGACGTGTTACATGGAATTTCGAGAAATTTATCGTTGACAGAAATGGTAAAGTCGTAAGAAGAGCCGCGTCACTTATTAACATGTCTAGTATCGAGGCAACAATACAGAAATTGTTACTGGAAGAACTGAAAGCTTGATTTGTTGTGTATGTATTATAGTCTGGACTATTATTTTTATTTCATTAAACTAGTTTTCCCTTTTGTACTTCATTTTGTATTTCTTGTAATTGATATGAACTTAATTGACTTTATGAGTATATCTTTATAATGAAATTTACTATATCTAGTCACCCAGATGACTTCATTGGAGATCAAATTGAACAGTTACAGCGGTATTATATATCTTGAATTGGGCGTTTATCGATCTTATAAAATCTCTATAAGATGAAAAATTTCAGCAATACATACAAAAACAAATCCTCACCACTTATACGTCGATCTCTCTATACTCCCACTCTAACCAGTAAAACAGTGACTCCCTCTATACGACACTCATACAATTCACGATCCAGTGTTAAGTATCTTGATTTGCAAAGGGCGTGTACCAATTCACCAAAACAAAAAACACGTCGACGAGAAACAAATCACAAATTGCAATCATATCAAATCACAAGTACATCATAAACTTGTCAATTCTCAAGATATCTATCTAATATGGTATGTAATGGTTTAAAGAAGTGGACCGATTTATTCTATATCATGTTCATTATGTTTCACTCATATTTTACACCTCATAGAGATTTATTAGGGTAATTGAAAAATTACTGATCCTTGTCAAATATCGATGAGCTATAATGAACAGATAAGCTTTATATGAGATAACATACTAACTAGATATCCAAACAGGCTGTTCAAACATTACAACAAAGGGCAGGTAATGCCAAATTTAACAAGTTGCAAGATAAGAAGAGAGGAAAGCCAAGAGCTCTGTTTAAGAAATCTGAACCGGCTCCTCTCTCGAAGAGATGGGTTTGTAAGTGATCATTTATATATCAAGAACCTAATTTACATTTACTAACAATATATAGATACTATCTTCTTCTTGATATGTGGTGGTGCCGTCTTGGAACTTCTCAGATATTTCATTTAAGTGATATCAACAAATGATGCATCTCAGATAACGGATTAATGAAGACAAAAAGAGGTGTTAGGAGATGACAGTCATGATGACACTATCAAACTGATGATATTACAATTTAATTCGTGTATTATATAACTCAATAGTATTTCTTTCCATGCTCTTTAAATTACATAAATCACCTCTCTATAGTTAAATTTTTCTTAAATTGAAATTTAGTCTTTGTATTGTTTTCAATTGACATTGTCAAGATAACAAGACAATGAAGTTCGCACAATACCTCAATGATCATGCTGTGCCTGAATGGAAGTCTCAATATCTCGATTATAAACAGGGGAAGAAGAAATTGAAGAAAATTAACAATTTACCATTCTCTAAGACTTCAAAGACCAACACCCCAATACCCAATAGCAACATCTCCAATAATGTTAATAACAATAACACTATCAATAACAATAATAACTTGCCGATAACTAAGCTAAGGCATATTAGGCCAGATTCCACGAGTAACACGCCACATCATGCTTACATAATGGAAATAACACCGAATACTGGTGTTAGTGATAATGTCACATCTAGTGGTAATACAGCTCCAAGAAGAGATAGACGATCATCGTTAGTTTCATTCCAATTACCACCACCAGCGCTTAATTCGTCATCCCAAGTGCTGGATAAGACTCCAGAGAAGAGACTGGCTAATGATAGAACACCCTTGCTCTCCCCTAGACAACATGGACTGCTGTCGTCTTTCAAATCAACACCACCTTTTAAGTATACAGAAAATGATGAACAAGACTCGCTGAAGTTTTACAATTTGGTAAGAAAGAGATCTAGGATAGGTAGTTTCGTGCTGAGTTTGAGAAGTAATTCATTTGTGCAAAACGATGAAAGCAGTGATAATACACATGAATTGGCGTTATACTCTGAATTTTCTAAAAATGAATTCATGTCCTGGGTCAATGATGAGTTAATCAAAGTGGAAACTTTTTATAGAGAAAGGGAAAGACATGATGTAGAGAGATTCATCCTTTTACAAAATCAAATGTTTCAATTGAGACAACAGAGAGCATTGGTGAAGCAAAAGATTAAGAAATTGCAAGACACCAAAAATGATGAACATCAGAAATTGCACCCATTAGATAAAAGTGGCCAGGAGCTGTTGGCTAATAAGTTAGTTGTCGAGATTGATCATTTGAAAGCCTCGGCACTGAACAAGATGTCGAAGATTAATAAATTTGAACTTCCCTCCTTGCCGTCACTCGATTGGCTCTTGGGTAAAGAGAAGGCCAAGGAGTACTATGAGGATGGTTATAATAGTGGAGACGGTGATGAAGATACCGCGGTGAGCAACGCATCGCCTTCGTCAAATGAAGAGACTCCAACGTCTGAAGAAGATGACGAGAGAGATTTGGGACTCCCCTCGTATGAGCTGGGGAACAGTAGTAGTCTGGGCAAGAAACAAGACCAAAGGTTCAATAGACGTGATTACTCTAGAAAGGATACTAGTCAGAATTTCACAGTGCCTTATTACATAGCGAGAAGACAGATCAAGACTGCGATGTTCGAATTGTACAGATCTTTGGAATTGTTGAAATCTTATAGGATAATCAACAGGACTGCGTTCAGGAAGATGATTAAGAAATTCGACAAGACCACAGGTTCATCGACTTTGAATTCGTTCATGGAGAAAATCGATCAATGCTATTTCACCAAAAGTGATATCTTAGACGAAGTCATCTCTAAGATCGAAGACTTGTTTGCCATGAATTTCGAAAAGGGTAATAGGAAAATAGCCGTTGCCAAATTGAGATCCAGTGAAGTGTTTAAGACATATTACTCTGAATTCTTCACCTCGGGTGTATTCATGGGTTTGGCGCTTCCATTGTTCGTCTTAGGGTTGTACAGAGGTCTTCATGACACGATCAAGGGGATCATGCCTGAGGGAAGGTTCTTGTTACAGATATGGGGAGGATTCGTGTTACTGACGTTGATGGCGTTATTGTTCGGTGTCAATTGTTATATTTGGACAGAGTTCAAGATTAATTATAAATTCATTTTCGAATTCGATGGAAGAACCTCATTAGATTTTAGACAATTCTTCCTATCGCCCAGCTTATCGATCTTCATGATCTCATTTTTCGGATGGTTCAGCTTTGAGAATTTCTGGCCTACTGATTTACCTGGCAGATATTGGCCATGGTTCTATGTTGGATTCATGTTGCTGATATTGTTCTGCCCCTTTGAGATCTTCCACTATCACTCGAGGAAATGGTTCTTATACTCAGTTTGGAGATTGATCTTCAGTGGATTTTACCCTGTTGAGTTTAGAGATTTCTTCTTAGGTGATATCTTTTGCTCTTTAACTTATGCATTGAGTAACATTTCATTTTTCATCTGTTTATATGCAACACGTTGGAGAGGTGCTCTCACAGGTTCTGATACCGTTTGTGGTTCGAGTCATTCACGATTAATGGGGTTCTTAGGAACTTTACCAAGTATTTGGAGATTCATGCAATGTATTAGACGTTATCTCGATACTGGAGATTGGTTCCCACATTTAGCTAATTGCATGAAATATACCATTTCCACCATTTACTATGTGTTGTTGAGTGTTTGGCGTATCGATAGAACAGTGGAAAATCGTGCTGTATTCATAGTATTTGCCTCGATCAACTCGGTTTACAGTGCTATATGGGATATCTTTATGGATTGGTCATTAATGCAGGCTGGATCTAAGAATTTATTCTTGAGGGATACTTTAATCTTTAAGAAATCTTGGTTCTATTACGTGGCTATGGTATTTGATGTCATCTTGAGATTTCAATGGATCTTTTACGCTTTCTTCGACAAGCAAATTCAACAAAGTGCTGTGACAAGTTTCGCTATCGCACTTGCTGAAGTGTTAAGAAGATTTGTTTGGATTTTCTTCAGAATGGAAAATGAACATTGTACTAATGTTCATCTCTTCAGAGCCTCGAGGGATACTCCATTACCATACCCTATCAACAAGGCAGTTGTCAATAAGAAATATGAAGACTACTTGAGAAAGATCAAACCATTAGAAGTATCTGCTCCAACAGCGACTCTCTTTAATGACGAGGAGAGAACTGCTGGATTGAGACTTAGAAGAACATCCACTGTGGCTGGGCCAACTGATATTGTCTCATCTCATGAGCCAGACATCAAGCCTCTAGCGAGACGTTCTACGATGATCCCAGCAGGTTTGGAGAAGATCTCTCATATGTTGAACAGCGCCCATATCAAGGATTTCCAAAGACGTAAAGTTAAACCCACTGAGGATTTCGCTAAGGAAGATAGTGATGACGATGACGAGGAAGATGAGGAGAATGAGAGCAGTGATGACGATCAGCAAGTGATAGATGAAGCTATGTCTAACTAGTTTTTTATAAAGAATAATATTTAAATTTACAATAGCATTAATATGTGTAAGAATTAATTATGGTATAACCCATATTTATATATATGTATGTATGACTTTATCAGCTCTGTTGAACTTTTGCATAATTTGGAGGGTTCAATCTTCTATTAATAGCCTTTGCCAGCCAAACTGGGAATAGTGATAACAGGATAATACATAAAGTTTGCCAAATGAAGCTTATTGAGTAAACGTAATCCATATCGAAATAATCAGTTAAGAATGGGATTGAACCAACGTAGATGGCAAAGGTAATGATCTCCAGAGCCATCATTACTTTAGTCCAGTGAATGACTTCTAAGATGATCATTATCAATTCGTTGAAGATCAACGAGGAGAAACTCACAGCGACCATTCTCATGAATAACGATTCATCCAATCCCGTGAAGAATTGAGATAACAATTGAATTATGATACCTTGATACAACGATACGGAAACCCAAATGAAGAAAGTCTTGTATGATAATGATTTACCCTCAGTTAACTCATGATACAATTCCGGATACAAGCTTGCCAAATTTTCATTCACATCTGTGTCGAAAACCAAAGAGAAAACTGGAGCCATAGTATACAGTGTAGCGTAACCAACCATAAGCCAACCTTGGTATAACAGAAGTGGTTCAAAAGATGACGATATCGAGTACACGGCTTGGCAGACACTGATGATCAAACCTCTATGAATGACAAATTGTGCTAATTTGGAACTTCTCTTATAAGAGTTTCTTCCATGCCATAATAACAATTTGGTTAAATGACAAAATTGTGTAATAGAAAAATCAGCAGCCAATGACGCTTGCTTACCTTCTTTACCAACAATACCGACACCTACATCGGCACATTGAATCATACTGACATCATTACCACCATCACCGATACAACAAACTCTTTTCTTGGTAGCTTCTCTGATCAACAATGCAACGTCCAGCTTTTGTTGTGGAGAACAACGACATGCGATAACCAGCGGTAAATGGACCACGATATCGAAAAATTCCTGCTTGTAAAAAGTCAAGTACAATCCAAGAGATTCACCATCGATCAACAATGCAGAATCTCTGTTCATCTTCAAGAACTCAATCGCTTGTAATGCACCTTCCACTCTCGATAACTTAGTCACCGTGTGGACATACTGCCCTCTAGTGATTAATCTAGCACTCACAGAGACACATCTTGCAGTCTCCACTTTATCACCGGTAAGCATCCAAATCTTAACACCGGCATTTCTTAATAATTCAATAGATGAATTAACATCTTTTTGTAATTTATCCTCAACACCGGTCAATCCAAGTAACTCCAAGTCATTTTCCAAAAATTGTGCTAACACTTTAGCCATCTGCTGATCTCTATCGTTCATTGTCATCGATGCTTCTTGATATTTCCTTTTAAAATTCTCATAATAATTATCACTCAATTTCTTACGTGCCACAACCAAAGTTCTCAAACCTTCTCTGGCCATATTGCCAGTTTCCTCTTCTAACCAGTCATTTTGCTCCACGATCTTCGACATCACAGTGTCTGCACCTTTTTCCATAAACCAAATTTCATTTTTTTGATTGTCCTTGACGATAATACCCATTCTCTTTGTATCTGAATTAAATGGGAAAACTTGTAAGATATCGTAATGCATAGCCATTTGATTATCGGTTCTGAGCAAGGTCAAACTATGACGATCTCTTTTGAATAACGATAAGCCAACACTCTCGGTGAATCTCACAATAGCGACTTCATCTGGCGAGGCAGCCTGGTATGTCAATATACCATCTTCAAAAGTTGGGGTAACGTTATGACATATAGCTAAAGTGACGATCAAATCTCTCACTCTGTTACCCAAATCCTTTCTAGTGGAACCTTTATGCTTTTGTGATCCGTCATTCTTGATATACTCAGTGACGAGATCCATAGTATCACCCGCATAGGACACGGTACCCAAATGCAATTTCTTCAATTCCATATCGTTTTGTGTCAACGTACCTGTCTTATCAGTAAGCAAGTACTCGATTCTTCCTAAATCTTCAGGGATAGTACTTGTTCTCACCACAGTCTCGGGGATAGATTTATCATGTTCGATCTGGTATGCGTAAACGGATTTACCCAAGTCTAAATTAACTCTCAACGAGACCGGGATGATCGTCGAGAATAAAATCAAGAATCTCATTATGTCAACATACCAATCCGAAGTGAAACCCTGGCATGCGACAAGCACAATACTCAATATGAAGACACACACACATAAGATCTTTGACAAAGAGTTGATTTCTAATTCTAATAACCCTGTCTTGACACCGGATTTCGTCGTGTTCATCGCTTGTCTCGTGTCTGTCCCGGTATAGATGATGCAACCTATCAGGAACCCAGAAGCTAACACCGTATTAGCCCACATCGTGTTATCCACTGACAATGCACCGTTATTGTTACCAACGTTTATCTTACCCAAGAAATGATGAATCGATTTTGAAGGTGGATTGGCGACTATAATAGCATTGGCCAAGTCATCCAATGGTAACGATTGCGTTAAAGGCGAAGCTAATCTCAATTTCCAATCGGTTTCACCATCTAATTGATCGGTCTTGATGAAACTTTCACCATTTTGTTCACTTGATTGTAACAATATCATATCTGCAGGTACCCTGGTGTCCTTGTAAATCTTAACCAAGTCACCTACATGCAAATTTTTACTCATAACCGGTTGCAGTACGCCTATAACTTCATATTTTTCATTATTCTGTTCCATATCACGTCTACGTCTCTGGATATCGTCTAACAGCTCCTTAGACATCGTCACTATCAAGACGAAAGACAAAGGGACAACATACGATGAAAGGTATCCAATTCTTAACAGTGGTATCAGCTGTGACAATGCGACTAATAAGAAATATAAGTTGAAAAAAAATTTGAATTGTTCGTATAAGACGATGGGTAAGAAAGTGAAAGCGTTGTACTTGGCATTGGAAATAGCGTTGGAGGGGAAAGTTGAAATGTCCATTTTAGCTCTTATCGTTCTCTGTTTCGAGCTCATTTGTCCCGTGTTATTTATTTCATCTTCATCGTACTCTGGTAATTGAATTCTCTTATTCTTGATATCATTATTTGATGTTGTGATATTTTGGAAAGTGTTACGAAAGAAATCCCATACCTTGTTCGACTTGCTGGTGATCTTATCATTAACCGAAGATGAATCTAATAATTGAGAATCACCATTAACTAAAGGTATATTCTCTTCATATTCATCAATTGGACCAGACATTGAACGTAAAGGTATATTAGTCTTGATTTGTTCGAAACTATTATTATTCCTTTGGAAGATTAAATTAACGTTATCTTGATTAATATTTTCAATGGCAACGTCTAATGAATTACTAAAATTTTCATCAAATGACAGATTATTATTTAATAATTGTATATCGTTATCAAATTCAATATCGTCGTCGTCTTTGATCGAGCTATAAGTCGTGGTCTTGTTCCCTATGCCGCTTGAAGATCTTCTGGATGAGGGGTGTTGATTGGACATATATATTTTATTAGGGAAACAAGCTCTTCAAATTTGAATTGATAATCTTTATTAAAGTCTCTCCTATTAGAATAATCTCTATTTGCTAAACAATTTTTAACCAAAAAAAACTCAATGATTAAACATATATGTGTGGATATGATATATGGGTAATTGATCAATTATAATAATATGATGATAGTTGAATTAATCTATTTGAAGTATCTGCTTTGTTGTTTAAACAACTTTAAGACTTTTTCCTATTTTCGGATTTTTTTGGATTTCTCGATTTTGGTGTCTCTTATAATTTCAATAGAGAGAACTACAAGATACATAGAATTATGACAAAATATGATGAATTCTACTTCTAAATAGAGTCTATTTAAACACGACAGTTCGAAATTTCAAATACCAAGACATCACTTGCTTGATTTTCCTTTAATTTATCCATTACAATACCTACATCTTTCTTTTCAACCATAGCACTTACAGCTACCCAAGTATCATCTTCTAATGGACTCACTGTAGCGGCACGTCTTCCCGGAGTTATCAGTAAGACTTCTTTGAGGCTAGATCTTGGCACGTTGTAGTTACACAAGACGTATTTTTGTGCTGCCATGACACCTGCGATTCTTGATTTGATAATCTCGACTAATTCAGGGTGTGATGGATTCTTGGAGACGATAAGGTGTGCTGAGGTGGCTAACACGGTTTCAATAGGTTTCAAACCTGCGGCCTTCATGGTTTCACCACTCTCTACCAAATCTACAATAGCATCCGCCACACCTAAAGCGCATGAAGCTTCCACTGAACCACCAACGTATTTAATCTTTGTCTTTAAAGGTTCACCTTGTTTAACGCCTTCTAATTTTTCAAAATACTCTCTTGTTAAATTGACAAAACTTGACACGATAGTCTTACCGATCAATTGCTCAGGTTTGGTGATATCACCACGTTCTGGAACTTGAATTTGTAAATCACATTTACCAAATAATAAATCCATCTCTAATTGGACATCAACATCACTTTCACGTACTTGGTCTACCCCAGTGATACCGACAGAACACTTACCCTCACCGACAAAAGTTGGGATATCGGCAGCTGGAAGGAAAATTAAAGCTATCGGTAAATTTGTGGAAAGGGCAATATCTAATCTTGAAGATCTATGGAACTGAATATCTGAGCCTTTTAAAAGAGTGATACATTTCTCGTATAGTCTACCTTTCTTAGGTACGGCAAATAACAATCTGTCTGTAAGATGGTTTACTAAATCCATTATCTATTATATCTCTATCTTTATATCTATATCTTGATATTCTTGTAATATTCTGATAATATTCTCTATGACTGAATAGATCTTTAGTGAGATGACTCGTTGAAAATTTTTTTCTAAATTTTGATCCGGACACGACCGTTTACACAGGTGATACGATAGATATAGATATAGATATAGATACAGGGTGATGTAGATAAATATGATATAATATATAAGTATAAACTAGTTAAAACTATCATATTGTTGTTGCTGTAATTGTTGTTGTTGTTGTATCAGTAAAGCTTGTAATTTCAGTTGTTCTCTTTTCCAAAATTTAACTAATAAATCACCATATTTAATCATTTCCTCTAAATGAATAACTAATTCAAAATCTAATAATAATAAAAATTGTAATTCTAAATGGTTCAATTCATCTAAGGGCAACCCACCGACTTTCGCGTACCTTGAATTCTTGTAAAAAACGTCACTGAAAAATTTAGACAGTACAGTGATACCACTTATTATCAATCTGTGAATGTTGTAGCTATCCATCACGAATAAATGTTGTGACTTATCAGCGAATTCACCAGCGTTGGCACGTTTCGCTATGCGGTCAAAATACACCAATAAACTCAAAAACACATCGTTCGTCACTGGACAGTATTTCAAAATTCTCGTCAAGTACGCGTGTAAACTGATCAGTGGCACATTACGTCCGTGGAACAGTAACACATTAGCGACGTACTTATTAGAATCGTGTTGCTCATTTTGTTGTTGGGAGTAATGTTCAGGGTGTAATAAATCGTTCAGTTCGATTATTTTTTGTAATAGTGCACTTAACATTAATAATAAATCATTTGTCGGATGCTCAGCGATATTTAAATGCTCTTCTTGTGATAATATCGATGAACTCAGTAATGAGGCTCTAGAGCCGAATATCCCACCTCTGCTGCTGAGACTTAATTTACTTAATCCTTGGGTCATATGTTGTTGTCTCTGTTGACCAAATGATTCTGGTGGGAATTCCCCTTGCTGTTGCAGTTGCAGTTGTTGCAGTTGATCATCTTCATACCGTTGCTTAACTTCACCGGGAAGCGAACTACTTGAAGACGACGCGAACGCCGTGTCTGTCGATACATCAGTCGTGGTTATAGGAGGCAGTGGATGAGGCGGTTGTTGCATTTGGAAAGGGTAATTTTCAGATAATGATGATTGCTTTGACATATTAATAAACCCATTGCCCTGTTGTTGTACCATTGATGACGAGTATGAATTACTTACAACACTGGGTGTATTATGAAATGGCGTATATGAATTATTACCAGTCTTGTTTCTTTGAAATTGTGATGATGTTATTGGTATTTGAAAAGCTGATAGACTATTTGATATATTATTATTATTAAAACTATTTGTAAATGCATTATTATTGTTATTGTTATTGTTATTACCGTTATCATTATTATTATCATTATCATTATTCATCATTATCTGTCCATTACCTTGTGAATATTGAGGTGACGGATTTATATCTTTAAATCTATTACTATTAAATGGAGAATTTTGTTGCTGTTGTTGTTGTTGTTGTTGCAGTTGTTGCAGTTGTAAATTTTGTGTTAACAAACTTGTTCTTACTCCATTATTTGCATTGGAGAATGAATCTCTATGAATATTTAATGATTCATTAAAATTTGAATTATTAATATCAGGATGTCTTATATCAGAAAGGGAGTTCCTTGAATGGAACGATGGTGGATTAGCTCCAGGGCTATAACTAGCAAAATTTGATGGTGAAGATGAAAATGATCCACGTTGTTGATTGTGGAAATTATTTATAATTTGTGTACTACCATGACCAAATGAATGATTTAATTGATTGATATTATTATTATTATTATTATTATATAATTGATTTGTATCTTCATCATTTGATGTCATGGGAACATTATTAATGGGATAGTTTGATTCCATTATATAATTAATTGACTTTTTAACTAACTTAGCTTTTTAATACTCAATTGATAAATTTCATTTAATTTTGATATAAATAATATTTATGTAAGTTGATAAATTAGAAAATAGGGTGATGGAAATTGTGTAATAACTATTGATAATATGAGTTAATAAATCAATTTCAAGATCGTGAATTAATCATACAAATTTATATGATATATCTATATACAAAGAACTTACTCAAATTGGTTCCATGTACTTGTCTAATGTGTATTTGTATACCGTTCAGTGCAGGTTTCTCGTATGGCTATTGCAATTAAATTTCTGGGCCCAAAAGAAAAAGAAAAACGAAACGATAAATAAATCAGGGTAACTATACTATATTTATACCACAACAAGATACATCTATATCACAAGGTATAATGTCAACAGCTTCAAAAGTGACTTTAGGTTTAAGTGTACTGTTCGCTATTGGTGTAACAAGTGGTGTCTTTTATTTACAAAAAATAGAAAGAGATGTATGTATTTAGTTCTATAAGAGTTTGCCGAATAGTTTATTAACAATTCATATAGGCATTGAAACAGGGTCCAATTAAAGATGCAAAGAGGGTTTCAAATTATAATACAAAGCAAACTGCTAATTTAAGAGATTTTGAATTACAAAAGAAGTTGAAACAAGAATTTGAAAAAGATCAATCTTTAACTGGTGAGATTATAGAGGGTATCGACAGGAAGTGATTGTATTATACTTTATTGCAAAACAAGACAAGACAATACAATATGATATCATATCATATCATATGATATCGTATGAGATGATAGATAGAATACAAGATAACATAGGTGGAGAGGTGGTTTGTATATAGATGTAGTGGAGTGGTGTATGTAAAATTATAATGTATGATGAAAAACTGATCTATAAGAATTACCTAGTGTAGTTAACCAATGGCA
This sequence comes from Nakazawaea wickerhamii, assembly GCA_030567635.1. NCBI lineage: Eukaryota > Fungi > Ascomycota > Pichiomycetes > Alaninales > Pachysolenaceae > Nakazawaea > Nakazawaea wickerhamii. Next base: position 1,079,392 of record JAJLSR010000001.1, read on the forward strand.
AGATCTATGACTCTATATAGCATAGCTCTATGCTATATACTGTATAACGTATAGCTATAAGTGACTCTAGTGATTGATCATTGACTTCGGTATCGCAAGTGTCCCCCAATGAGATATTTTACACTTCCATATTGAACTGAGTCAAAAATAATTGTGCAACAGATAAAGATCAGTTAAATATATAAATATTTATCAATTTATAATGTCATTTTTAAGATTATCTACAAAGAACTTTATTAGAATGTCATCAAGTTTAACTCCAGTAAGTGCTATATCGTATGCAGTAACTCATATAGCAATTGGCACATCAATTGACATATAGAAGTGATTATTACAATACATAGAATACTGACTCCGAATAGGTTATTGCCAAAAATGCTCCACCAGCGGCAGCTTCATATTCTCATGCTATGAAGGCCAATGGATTCATCTTTGTTAGTGGTCAAATACCATACACATCAGAGAATAAAGCCGTCGAGGGCACTATTGTCGATAAAGGTGAACAATGTCTCAAAAATGTTGTTAGTATCTTAGAAGAAGCCGGTTCTTCATTAGACAAAATCGTTAAAGTTAACGTTTTCTTAGCTGATATTAATGATTTCGCAAAATTTAATGAGGCTTATATTAAGTATTTCCATACTCATAAACCAGCAAGATCTTGTGTCGCTGTTAAGGATTTACCATTAGGCGTTGACGTGGAAATTGAAGCTATTGCTTTGGAATGATTATACAAATGTGTTGTTAATCTACCTTGTGCACGTGATTTGTGTATTTAGGGTATGTAACCCTATCAGTATCTTATATAACAAAAATAACAGTCACATCTTCGATAATTATAATAATGTAATATATAATACTACAGTAAAGAGTGCTAATAATTCATGCGCAACTTATAGGGGCTGTCTCTATATAATATAATATATTATTGATACCACATCCACTACTTTCTTTTTCGCTTTTTTTTTTCAATTTGAAGAAAAAATTCTACAATTAAAAATAAGTGTAATATCAAGTTAATATATATATTTCATCATCATTAAAAATGGCTCAAAGAGTTACTTACAGAAGAAGAAATCCATGTATGTAGACGTTTATATCAGATATTCATCATCTAGATCTTATTTATTGTTATCATGTTATATTCATCAGATATTGGAATTGTATATTAGAAATATGGAATACTTTACATGATCAAATTTTATTATACAAAATTGCATTATATATCATATTGAATTAGATCTTATATTATATTCTGTTATACTATATTGTATTATATTAGATATTATCATATATTATTATCATATGTTATCATAGATTATTATCAAATAAGAAACAGATAGATGAATAGATTCAATAGAAAACGAAGTACTAACAATAAATAGACAACACCAAATCCAACCAAATTAAAGTCGTTAAGACTCCAGGTGGTGTCTTAAGAGCTCAACATGTTAAGAAGCAAGGTACAAGACCAAAATGTGGTGATTGTGGTATTGCCTTACCAGGTATTGCATCATTAAGACCAAGAGAATATGCTTCCATCTCAAAGACACAAAAAACCGTTTCAAGATCATATGGTGGTTCAAGATGTGCTAACTGTGTTAAGGAAAGAGTTGTTAGAGCTTTCTTAATTGAAGAACAAAAAATTGTTAAGAAAGTTTTAAAAGATCAAGCTGAAAAGGAAAAAAAATCAAAGAAATAGATTATGTCCTTGTTTAAATTAATCAAAGAAATTATATGATTTATCTTTATTGTTGTATTGATATCGGAGAGTTATATTCTCTAATATCTGTAAATGAAATTTGAAATTTGAAATTTGAAGAACATATTCAATATTGCAGTTTCTCTAAACTCATATATGTCAAGTCTAACCAAATTTAAATCTATCGTATCTATCGTAACTATAATAAGTTACTTGCATCATTAGATCAAATTTACCTCTTTGAACTGTCTCAAATATCAAGTATGACCTGAATTTAATACCATAAATTTATATGAGATTTGATTAACAATACCTTTATTAGTGATACTATACTGAAATACTGAGCTCGATTAGATGTGTCAAGGCCAATCTTATTGATTATATATATCATAAACCATTGAATTGCTTAAGATGTCACGTTTACCTAAATCTAGAAATTTACTATAGTACTTTAAACTTCTCAAAGATATCAAATGATACCTACATTCATTGCCACAATTCAGCAGCAAGAGTAGATTGATTAGGATTATCTACTTCTATAAATACTCCTATATTGAAGTACTGAGCTTACTTATAAGGTGTTAAATTCAATATCTAAACCTATCGTAATTATCATAAATTACCTATATTTAATATAGCAAATTTACCTAATCCTATGAATTCACCATGATATATCAATCTCAAAACACTAAATGCAATATCATAAGCGGAACATCAATAATAGATTGAATTGAATTACTCATAACCCTATTAACTATTGAGTGTCTGTATATATCTATATACAAACACACGGCTTAATTTTATAATTTATAAGAGCAAAATAGTAATTATCAGACCCAGATTGTTAAAATTATCTATACATTCGAATTTCACATACATTCAACTTGAATTGACTTATACATAACATTTGTAATGACTTATAATCATCTACTATTCAATTCATATCAATTTCACGAATGTATACCTGCTTTATAGAAATAAATATGCTATATAAAAATTAAAATCAAATTTAATTACGATATAAAGTAAAATATTATCCCTATTCAATTTATGAAATACATACAACAAATTTCACAATAAATAATCAGTACAAGAACGATTACAATACGGTTACAATAAAGGTAAATGAAATAAATAATTAAAATACAAATAAAGAAACAAATTTTAAAATGATTACCAGAATCCTTTATGTCATAACAGTATCATCATCATCATCAAGATCAGAATCACAATCATAACTCATATAATCTTGATTTTCATACCCATTAATGATATAACTCTCCACCGAGGCGTCTCTATTTAATTTATAACCGTCAATACCATGATCAATCTTGCTTAGGTCAAATTTTTCATCTTTTTGCTTGAGTAATTCTGTTATTTCAATGTTGTTGGAATTTTTATACGTTCTTAATTGTCCTTGTGGTGTGAATTGGATATAACCACCATTTGGATGATGATATTTAGGATAATTATCTAATTCATTTTTGTTTTGTATATCTTGTTGTTGCTGTTGTTGATGCAGTGGCTGGTGGAATCTCATTTTATTATTATCTTGTTCAATTTCTTCATCATCATCAGAAAATCGCCTCTTTGATCTCATTGCCAGTGGGAACAGTATCGGTTTATCACGAGGCAATCTATTGAAAAATTGAGTATTATTAAAACGTTGTTTCGTTGTTGTTGAATCATGAATCATCTTATAATATTTATACGCGTTAAGGGATTGTAATGACTTATTTTTTGTATTTTCGTTATATGTATGCTAAATTTTGATATGAAAATGATATGTGTATGTTATATGAGTATATTAAATGACTCTTTGGGGTTAAATTATCTCAGTGATACTTTTTTAAACAATATATATGATAATATATAAAATATACACTATAAAACACAAAATGAGTATAATATTTTTTACAAAAATAATTTTTTTATTTTTCACTTTTTCTGCTCACGTGATATCGAAGGAGTCACAATTAGAGAACATTTAGGGGCTGTCTCAGTATACTCTTTATAGAAATTGTGGATACACCCAAAAGTAGTGCATTATAATACGGAATAATTCTTCACTCTCTATTTAACCGGAATCAATTAGTTAATTACCAGCCATTTAAATTCATTTTATTAGACATTACAATTAGAGATTTTAGTCAATTCTGTCATATGAGATCTATCTTGGCAGTATAGTGATTTTATATGTCAATTATAAGATATATCATCTATATAGCATATCTATAAGATATCTATAAGATATCTCTATAAGATATCTAACATATCTTACAAATTGTATTCATTATTAAAACAGTTAATTCAAAATAAACCACAAAGTAAATAAATACAAAAAAGTGTAAATAAATGAACAAATTTAGTGAGCACCGATTTTCACCGAGGTTTTTTCAAAGTAAATAAATTTCCATTTACAATTTTTGTATTTGCCCTTCCGATGTTTCCTATTAAGTAAATGACATATCTTATTTGGTTGTTACTATTTAGCTTTTCATTTTATCTAGCCTTGTCTTGTATTTTGTATTTTGCTACTATTTATGATCTGGGTTTATAATTTATATGAGTATGTTATACTCTGTACTTTAATAGATGATATATAACTCAATTGATTGCAATTCTATTCCAATTGGAGTAGAATTGAGTCCGTTTAGAGTATCTTTTCTCTCATTTCTCAGATGCTATCCCACAGATTATATTCCACAGATTACACCAACCCACAAATTATATCTTGTATAAACTATATATCAAATAAACTCACATAGTAGACAAGATTACGTCAAATATATCGTCTATACTATCAGATGGTGTATCATCTACCATAAAGGAGTATAACGATATATGATGATATCATAAAGGGATACTAGATATAGGGATAAAATTTACAATAGATCTATAATAACCGATTAAATGTACAGATATGTGCCGTATAACTCTTTATAATATATTAGATTATGTCATATCTTATGAGGTATAATTAATATATCATAACATACCCGTTCAATTCCAATTAATTATCCGATGAATGGCTAAGACTTATTAAGGGCAGATGACATATTTCTTTTTGGTTGTAAGAAAGATTGCGGGAATGTCTAGTGGGTATGGGTAGATAAAGAATAAGATTGATTGATATTTATATAAATAATAAACCGATGTGTATATAACCGAATTTGATTAAACCGATCATTGTAAATGATTTAAAATATTGGAAATTACTGTAAAAGTTTTTACTTAAACTGAATAGGAAATAAATAATCAAAGTTAAAACTATTGGGAGTAGTGTAAATATTATTGATTGCCCCTTTATTTTAATAGTTGTTTATAAAATCCCTCAATTAGGTTGAATTTGTTTCATTCGGTGATAGAAATCTCTTTGAAAATTTTAACTCACCGGGTCAATAGGGACTCAATATAAGTGGGATTTATTTATATGAATATAATGTAATAATATAATATATTACAATATATAATGTATTATCATACAATCTGAATACTCCGTGCAAATGGGAAACCGTGGTATTCCGGTATGTGGCTGCTTTTGGATATTTAAAATAAACGGTAAATTGGGGCATATTAAAATCAATTTTTTTTTTTTTATTAAGGAATAATTTATTTATTTACCATATTGTAATTGTAAATTTTCTTTTTAAAATGTTGTATTCTGTTTGTTTCAAGAATTTATATTAAAAAATTAAATATTCCAGTTATTTTAAATATATTTATATACCTTTTTTAAAAAAATCATATATTAAATTAGTAAGTTTTCGATAATAGATACTGTTTCAATTGAATATATAATTATTAACCAAATTCTTATTATAATAGAATTACCCAATTTAATAATCAATTAATTTATATAATTTAAAAATGTTACCAGCCGGTGTTATCTTAGTTTTCTGTTTAATTTTCGTTATTGGATGTGGTATCTTTGCCATTTACATTGCTAAACTTATTAAAAATAGAAGAACTATTAAGAAATAGATTAATTAATTTAGTTTATTATAATAAAATTGAATTAAATTTAAAGGAATAAGTTAATAAAAAAAGAATATTTTGATATATATTTCTATCATTGAGTTTTGTTTTGTTGTTATGTTTTGGTTAATTTAATATTAAAAGTATACATTATTAATTAACATGTTGTTTTTCTTAATTTTTAATTAGTTATAAAATAGGGATTTAATATAAGAAAGAAAAGGTAATTATTTTAATATTAATTTTTTTTAATTGATACCCCAATAATGATGATATTATTTAAATTCAAATTGATGAAATAATATATTTTATTACATTTACTTTTATTAATTTTTAATTTATTTTATTATAATTTGATTTTTGTTTTTGATTAGTTTATTTTTGAATTATTGTTTTCTCCTTATGTTTAATTGGATATTTTAAATTATTGTTATATAATTGAGAATTATCCTTTCTTAATTAGTTTCCATTACCCATTTATAATTGCACTATTATTATTATAATTATTATACCATTTAATTAATAAATTTAAAAGCTCTATATATTCTGTAATTGACATTTGATGTATTTGATATATTCTTCAATACTGTTATCCAATAGGGTTAAAGAATACACTAAATCGGCTTCTTTGATAGGCCGGGTAATTTACATATATTATGGTAATCACGTATAATATATGTAAAGATTATAGTAGTGCACCCAAGTACAAAACACCTAAATTGCCTAAAATTTCCTTTTTCAATTTACGAAAACAATTTATATCAAAAAGAGTAAATAAAATATCATTTAAAAATTAATATATATAAATTAATACAATAATATAATATAATATAATATATATATTATAATATAATAAATTAATCAATCAATAAGTAAGTAATATATCATTATAAGAGATACTTAATCATATAAATTTAATTAATTAAATGAATTGTTTAAATTAATTAAAACATAATTTACCCTTATTTGTTTATTGTTTTTTGTTTTTGCTTTCAATACATAATCGTTTCTAGATTGGGTAGGTAGTACAATTATAAAGTGATATTACTAGATTGGGTCACGAACAAGGTTATCATTATATATTGATACAACATATCATAACATCGTATAATATGAGTATCAGTCAATAGTATTGTCATATCAAGATATCGATATCATTATCATCATCAACCAATCATGTCTCTCCACCTTTTAACCACTCTTGTTAATTAAAGAGGCAAATTTTTTATTTTTTCTTAGCAACAACTGTTAAGAGAGTCACTCAGTTATTAATAACAATAATAACAATAATAATAATAATACAAGAATTATCTTTTTTGTTTTGTTCGCGCATTAAAATTTACAAGAGACGTGTTTTGGGTTTCAAATGGGGATGTTTTAATAAAATAAACAATAATATCTCATCTCATTTATATATATTATACTAACATATATACACATTTAGAGATGTCGGAAGATCAAGTTAAACTAGAACAAACTTTAGGGGGAGAATCTCAAGAACCTTTAGATGATAATCAACTTGGAGTTGGTGGTGATGATGATGATGAAATTACATCAGGTGGTAAGGCAAGAGAGAGAAGAAAAATTGAAATTAGATTCATTCAGGATAAATCAAGAAGACATATCACATTCTCTAAAAGGAAAGCAGGTATTATGAAAAAACTGTATGAATTATCTGTATTAACAGGTACACAAGTCTTATTATTAGTTGTTAGTGAAACTGGTTTAGTTTATACTTTTACAACACCAAAATTACAACCTTTAGTAACAAAACCAGAAGGTAAAAACTTGATTCAAGCATGTTTAAATGCTCCAGAAGAAGATCAAGATGATGATGGTAATGATGCTCCATCTCCACAACAACAACAACCTCCTCCTCCTCAACAACAACAAGTTCCTCAACAACAACAAGGTGCTCCTCAACAACATCCTGGTCAACAACAAGGTGGTTATCCTTATATGCCTGAATCTTATTTCAATTAAATATTGAAATATCTATTACTATATTATTATTTTTTTTTGTGGAAAATTTATGAGATCGTTATTTATAAGAGAGATTTACATATTTCTTTCATTATTATACCGATAAAATTGGTCTTTTTTATCAATATTAATTGACAATTAAGAAATTTGCGTTTAAATTGCGTTTAAATTGTTTGTATACTAGATTATTATATATACCAACATATATACTTCATTATAACTATTTTCTGATATTTATCAGATTTATTTTAAATTTTTCTCAACCGCGTATCTTATAAAAATCCATAATTCAACAACAAGACATCAAAAAATGACTTCACCAATGTACAAACCAGACGATATCGTGTTACTGAAGATATCAGGGTACAAGCCTTGGCCCTCTATAGTGTGCCCAGAGGATAGATTACCCTCGAATATCCTATTAAAGAAACCGAAATTGAAAAACCCGAAACCACAGTACCCCGTTTACTTCTTAGCTGATGGCACGTTTAGTTGGTGTAATGAGAACCAGTTAACGAGATTCGATGAGAAGCAAATCGAGTCGTATCGTAAGCAAGAGCTGAAGTTGAAAGGTGTGTATAAGCAGAGTTTCGAGATCGCTATAACGTATCCTAATTGCGATCAAGTCTTGCCCGTTTACGTTGAACCAGCTGCGGTGCCTGAACTGAGTGGTCCACCGAAGAGGAAAGCCAGTGCGCCGCTGCTGAGGGGAAGGAAGAAGAAGAAGGTCGTCGACGATAGTGTCACGCCGTCGCCGGCTCCTGTGCTGGGTAAGAGAGGCAGGAAGAAAGTTATAATTGAAGAGTCAAGTGAGGAAGAGGAAGAAGAGGAAGAAGAGGAAGAAGAGGAAGAAGAGGAAGATGATTGGGAAGAGGAAGAGGAGGTTGTACAGAGTTTCATCCCAGTGGATTTACATTCAAAGGATATTCTGAATACGATAAAGAAGAATACGAAGCAAGTGCTACAATTGAGATTAGAATTACAAGAATCGTTACTTTTCCCTAACTATATTGAAGACATCGAGGACCCAGAATTGAAATCGGACTCGTACATCAAGCACCTTTCAAAGCTGTCGAATATGAGTCAAGTGCAGAAGAATTTAGATTCATTATTATCCATCCTGACAACGATGACAAATTTTATATTGTTGAAAAAATACAAAATTTTCAAGATCTTGTATTTATCGATGTGTAAACCGGAATTAATCAAGTTCCCCGTTTTGAAAGAGAAAGTCACTGAGATATTGACGAAATTTGATTTCGAATCCGAGGAAGTGGGCGTGGTTGATGAGAATTGGAGTTTTAAATTTGTTGAACCCGTTGAAGTTAAAGAGGAAACTAATGTCATCGATACCAATGGAATTAAAATTGAATCGTAATAATATATCATCTGAGAGATTATCAATTAAAACATATAGAAGTAGATGATATTAAATTAACTAACACTATATATAGGTTAAATTTTTTTCTTTTTATTGTCTAACATATTCAAGATATCACCACTTCTCTTCTTCTCGACTTTTGCCTGTTTCTTTTCGTATTTTTTCAAATATTCTTCTCTCTCTTTAGCGCCAATTTTTTGTAACTCTTCTGATCTCTCCAAGATGTCGTCACTGGATTTACCAACTAACCATTCTAATAATTTAATTTCATCACCGAATACGGATTCGTCCTTGCCGAAGGGAACTTCCAAGATTATTGGAATGTTCTCTAATCGCTTATCATTAGCTATCAATCTGAAACATTCCAACCCTAAGAAACCCCATCCTAATCTCTGGTGTAAATCTCTATTCGCACCAATGACAGATTTCGAATCGTTAAGATGTATAGAACTCAAATATTTCAACCCAATCTTCTCATCGAACAGTTGCCAAAACGCGTCATACTTCTCCACATTCCTCAAATCGTACCCAGCTGCGAATGCATGACATGTATCAATACAAACACCAACTCTCTCTTTCTTATCAACCATCGCGATCACATCGGCTAGATCTTGTAAATCTGATCCAATCAAGTTGCCATGCCCAGCCATATTCTCTAACACTATCTTGACGAACGAGGTCAGCTCAATGGCTTTATTTATATTTTCTGCTAATTTTTCCAATGCTACACGATGATCAGTACCGAGATCTGAACCAGGGTGGAAATTGTATAACCCGATACCTAATTGTTCACATCTTGTTAGATCGTCAACGAATGAATTAAAACTTTTCAAATTTTTGTCTTCCTCAGGGTTAGCAAGATTTATAAAATATTGTCCATGTGGTAATATATCAGTTAATGGATTATAATTATATTTTTGACAATTTTCTTTGAATTTGCTGATTTCCTCCACGGTGTACTGTGGTGAATCCCATTTTCTTGGTGATTTCAAGAAAAATGCACAACTATTTGCTCCAATATTCATAGAATTCGTTATTGTATTAGATATACCACCTTGACCACTCACATGAGCTCCAAATTTCATCTTCATCGATTCAATTCTTGCATATTTGAAACTATGAGGAATACTTTCCTTCTTACTTTATCACTAGGTTAGTCATTGACTGGGAAACACGCGTCTTGTTATATCACTTACATTTTTGGTGCCATTATTATATATCTAGGTATTTGCCTTTATGATCTTATCGAAAAATTTAATTTGATTTCAATTTTTTTTTTCATACAATTTTAAATTCAATTAATTCAATCTTACCAATATTCAATTTATCCTTGCGTACTGATATTTCAATTTTCTTCCCAATCTTGGGTAGTTGATTTGACAGGTCAAGTTTCAATATTAATGAATTTGATGGATTTAATTGCTTTAAATCTGTTTTTTCAACGAATATTATTTCATTAAATCCTTTGGAATATTCAATTAAATATCCAAATAATTTGAATATTTTACCATTGTCCTGTGAGATTGGTATCTTTTGTAAATTCTGTAATGACGTTATCACTGAGATGAATGAATCTTCTTCTACGTCCTCTACCTCTTCCTCATCTTCATCATCACTGGATAAATTCAGATTGAAAAGAATTTGCTGAGTATCAAATCTAGGTTTCAGATGCTTCTTACTCTTCTTCAGAGGTTGCCTCATATTATCTTCATTGTGTTTCCTCTTAGTCAGTGTAGATCGTGTCGTCAGCACCACTGGGCTCAGTTGATGAAATTTTTCAATATCAAATTTGTCTTTAATTCTAGTGATTAATTGTGGTAATTGCACTGGATCATCATTTTTCAACTGCTTAACTACTTCCAAATTAATACACATCCCTTCAAGGTGATCATTAAAATTTTTCAAATAAAATTCTAATTTAATAATGACCCCCATCTTGTGTAACATTTCAGTATTATTTTGTAACGTGATATCTTTACCGTAAACATCCTTTAATTCATCTACTAGTTTCAATGTCTGCAGCTGGTTTAACGTGACCAAAAACATTGACTCTGAGCTGACTTTTGATAACAATATCGGGTCTATATCTGGTGTTCTAGCACTCACCAATTTATCCTGATACGCAGTGAGATCCGTAAACACGATTGATACTGGGAATTGTGAAACGTGATACGCGAATAAGAGGTACCCATATGACTGACAGATATTGGCATTTTTGATCTTATTCGGAGCAATTGTGCTTATCGCAGGGTATTGTGATATCGTCTTGAATTCGTTCATTTCAATAATACTCATCTCCCTTGTTTCTTGTGTTTTTGAGAACAGAAATATTTAAATATTTCTGATTTACACAGAAATTTTGCCATTACAAGTTATAATGAAGAATAACAGTAAGTATATACCTATAGAACTGAAGATGATATAGACATCTAACATATGTTGTAGAATCCGGGTTCAAATTACCCAAGAGTGTATTGGATAAAGTCAATACTTCTAAACCTACAAGTTTAAAGAAAGCTCCAGAAACTGCAGATGAATACTTAGCACAAGGGATAGACGACGAGGAAAGTGGTGACAGGTGGTACTCATCTGATTTACTGAAGAGTCTCAGGTTTTACCAGCGTGCTTATGATGGATACTTGAAATCATTGGAGTTAGATGACACGTTGTTGGACAGTTATTATAATTTATCAAGATTATTATTTCATGTTAATAATAGTTTTATCAAGATTGATCAAATAAAGTTGAACACTTTGGGCAATATCGAGAATTGTTTCGGCAATGTGATACAAGAAATGCCACTGATTTTAAAGTATCATGAATTTGTCTTATCAAAATTTGAATCACTGGGTAGAAGATCATGGGATTTAATTTTCAATTCTGCTTTAATATATCAGGAATATATTGATGAATCTGAGGAGTTGAATTTAGATCAAATTTTGGAATTAACGGGGAAGTCAATGATGTTATATCAACAGTATTTAGAGCATCAAATATCTGAGCTTGCAGAGATCTTGAAGATCGATGAACAATACGACAATGATGTTAGTTCTTCTGAGCCAAAAGATGAGATCGATGAGATTGAAATCATTACACCTGCACTGATCTTGGATACAGTGATATCTGGTTACGGATTAGTGCAAACAGTGTATGAGTCTGCCTCTAGTGCAGATGATGTCATGTTGATAAATACTCGTCTTGATGGATTTTTACAATTATTACAAGCAAAAGCTGAACTGGTTGTTGTGGAAAACTATGGTGATAAATTCAATACTGAACAAGATTTGAAGAATTTGTCAGCGAAGAAATTGGAATTACAAAGGTTAGATCTGTTTATCAAATTATTTACACTCAGTAGTATAAAAGATGTGATATCAGCTTTGAAAACAATGGAAGAAAATTACAAGACAAGTTTTGAATTTTATCTCTCGGCAAATGATTTATTGAATAACTTGATAGCCAACTTCACACCACTGGAGAATGGTGAAGCTTATACTTTGATGAGTAGTTTTTACAAGAAAGCACAAGATATATTAGTGAAAGAATTTGAAGCTGCTAATTCCAACGATGATTCTTACTCATCCAAAATTTCGCTTTTGCTGAAAGTGTTTATCAGTAGATCTGATATCGAGTATTTGAGATCTGTCATAAACAAGAATGAAAACAATAAACAGATCTTGTTACGTAATTCCGTTAATTTATTGAAAAATCTGATAAATTGGACTAATAAGAATGGTGGATTGAGGGAGAATATAATTGATCAATTGAATAGAATGTACTTACGTAAGAAGGCGACATTGAGGTTAACATTCATGGAGAAAGGTACTATTGAAGGTGAATTGAAGAATCCAAATGATTGGAAAAGTGAATTGGAAGAATTAAAGGAACTTTATCAATTACAAAGCATATGAATTGGTCATTTCTTTCATTGAATTATATATAGTAAAAAGACAAGAAATGGGTTAAAAAATAAAAATATCATTCATTAAAAAGTAAAAAGACTGATTAAACATCAGCAGCTTTGAAAGAGCTGATGTAACCGTCCAAGTCAACGTAATTGTACTTGACCCCTAAACCTTTAGCGATTTGTTCACCAAGAGTCTTATCCAAGAGACCGAAATAAAGAGCAACTTTCATCTTAATCTCCTCGATGGTGATGGTAGATGCATGACCAACGACATTCTCAATGAATCTCTTCTTTTGGTCATCGTTATAGACTTTTTGGTATAACAGTCTTGGTTGTTCCAAATCTAATTCAGAGACACCAGATGCATAATAATATGCAGTCTTGTCCCACATCAGTAACTCATGTTCTTTCAATTTCAACTCTTGTTGAGCTTGCAAGGAACTCAATTCGGTATCGTGCGAGACGGTTCCGAGGTACTTGTTATTCTTGCCGAATTTCAATTTACCATCTGGACCCAATTCAGCGGCGCTAAGTGTGTTGTAAGACGAGATATAATTTGGACGAAAACCCTGAGAGATAATAGGTTGTGGACCGTCTCTTTGGAAATTACCAGCCAAGAATGGGCACCCTGAACCCTTCTCAAAAGTTCTTGCCTTGTTGATTGGCAATTGTTGATAATTAGCACCCAATCTGTGGAAATGAGTATCGTTATATGAGAACAATCTCGATTGCAAGACTGGATCATTTGAAGGTAACATACCAGGCAACAAATGAGAAGGAGCAAAAGCAATTTGTTCAATCTCGTTGAAATAGTTATCTGGGTTCTTGTTCAATTCAAATTTACCAAATTCTCTCATTGGGAAATCCTTATGTGGCCAAACTTTAGTCAAATCATTGACTGAATAACGGAAGTTTTCAGCTTGTTCAGGGGTCATTGTTTGAATGTAACAAGTCCAGCTTGGGTAGTCACCTTTTTCGATATCGTGATACAAACGGCTAGTGTTATAATCTGGAGAACTACCTTGTAATTCCAGTGGCTCCTTATTGTCTTTAAAAGTTTCGAACCCCTTATCTGCGATACAGTGGATCTGGACATAAGTCAATTCGTTCTTGGCGTTCATGAGCTTGAAAGTGTGACCAGAGTAAGCGTTCATTGCGCCCCAACTAGGTGGTTGACCACGATCACCAAACATATAAGTGATCTGGTGAATGGATTCCAAATTCTGGGTAAGGTAGTCCCAGTACATAGTAGAGTCTGTATTGTGATTCAAATGAGTTCTTGGATCTCTCTTTTGAGTGTGGATGAAATATGGGAACTTATTTGGATCTCTAATGAAGAAAACAGGGGTGTTGTTAAAGACCCAATCCATATTACCCCAATCGGTTCTAAACTTGATAGCAAAACCTCTTGGATCTCTAGCAGTATCTGGGGTACCTGATTCTCCACCAACGGTAGAGAATCTAACAGTCATTGGACATTGGTAACCTTCGGTGATAAGCATTGGACAAAAAGTGATATCTTCCAAAGATTTGGTCAAGGTGAAAGTACCATGAGCACCACCACCTTTAGCATGGACAACACGTTCAGGGACACGTTCTCTATCGAAATGAGCCAATGAGTCAATTAAATTGAAATCTTGCAAAAGCAAAGGTCCCCCAGGCTTGGAGAGTTGAGCTCCGTATGGGTGATGTAAATATGGCACACCATTGGAATGGGTGTAGATAGCTTCATTCTGTTCAATTTCTTTTGATTCTTTAGAAGCCATTGTAACGAAATTAAGGTTAAAGACTTATAATGATTAACAATTACAAAAACCATATGAGAGAGAGAGAATCGACTCATTATATATATATTTATTACAACAGAACTCTAGAAGGCATCTAGTTTAGTAATTGAGTGGTATCCTTGCTACGTTGCTTTGCATAGAGCCATGGCGCACGGTGTAAAATCCCTTTTCTAACAAATTTATCCGTACCGTTGATTAGATCTTTTCGAAGGCCTATTGGCCAATAATTAGTTATAGGCTCTTCCGCGTTCATTTTGTAAAAGTCTCCTCATTCTGTGTATGTCATTTACTTTAGAAAGTAACATTGGTAATGAGTATCCGTCCGTGGAACAGTGTAAATGTCATCTTGACAGCAATCTAGAATTGCGTTGGAGTGAGCAGATGACTAAAAAAGACAATTTAAGTCAGCCAACAGCAACCGTGCTCGATGTCATTAAATAATCAACCAGATATTCCAGCCAAGATTTACTAGGCATTAGGACAAATCACATTGAAGAATTAGTAATCTTTTGAGGTTTCATATTAATAAATAGATTCATTATATTGAGAAAATTAAATAAGCCCAGATTAAACTTCTGACAAAATAAGTTATACACCCCCCACATATATTACTTAAAACTGACCAAATAACGTCATCTTTAAATATAGATATTATACTAATCTCTCCCACCAATTCTTAATATTAGAACGATCTATATTTGGTAACGCGAACCAACACAGTAACATTGCAACGAATAATCCAATTGAGAATGGTAAAACGACAAAACTGCCACTGAATTGTGATATTAAACCGATTAGGAACGGGAATAATGATCCACCAGTGGATCCAAACGCTGAGGCTAAACTTAATGACACCACGACTAATCTTCTTGGAATTATTCTCGAAGCTGATGAAATGATCATTGAGTACATTGGACCAATAAAGATTCCAGCAATGGAAATGAATACACTTTCCAGAATTAAATTTGGTACAAACCATGATAATATGATGAATATGATGGAAAGTACAGTGAGGCCGAAAATTGACTTCCTTGCACCAACTTTTTTCAATAATACTGTGGTCATTAAGAATCTCCCCAATGTTAAACCTCCCCAAAAACCCGAGGCGACATAACCCACTGTATTGATAGAGCCATGTCTATAATCTAATAAATAACTTACAATATAACCTGCAAGGCCTACCTCTGCACCTTGGTAGAATAAGATAAAGAAACATACAAGCCAAGTATTGAAATTTTTCAATGAAGCACTTATATGTAATTCCTCCTTTGTTTGAGTTTCACTCATCTCAATAATCTCGTTGTCAATACCTTTAAAGGCGAAAAATAAGTTGACTGTATTTATAGCCATAAATCCTAAGAGACACAAGTAAAAATAATACCATGGTACATCATTATCTGTCATCACAGTAGATATAATAGGAGCCATTGTAGCACCTAACCCATAACAACCATGTCCAGCGCCTAATAAAGTTGAAGCAATATCAAATTGAGAAAGGTACACGTTGAATTGACTTAAACCGACCGAAGCACCTAATCCTGCACTGTAATATGCAACAACGATCAGTGGGAATTTTGTACCTGAACTGATTATACCAGCCAGGATACAGAAAAACACTGGACTGATGATAGTCATCCTATAAAACCCGATTTTATTGTTCAACCAATGACTCGTTGCGGCAATAGTGATATAACCCAATGCATTACCTAACCAGATCAAGGACACCAAGGCGTAAGAGATATGATAATAATTTTCGATGTAAGCCAATATGGAACCTGCAGTGGCATCGTTCCATCCAATAGAGAAGAACCAGGCACAGATAGCGACAATACGCCATTTAACTCTCCACGAGTCACATTTGAATAACTTCTCCTGCAGCTCTTCCGGTTCCAGCACTGTGTTATCTGCCAGTTGAGTATGCATCAGGGATATCTGATCAGGAATCAGAGTGAATTTCTCTATATTTTCATCACTTAATTGACGTTCAAATGATATTTGACTAATATTGCAAATCTCTGTCTTAGTATCCTTATCAAGATGCCGATTTTGATTTATTACACCTGAAGTGTACGTCCGAGAAGGCATCAGTGGCTCCCATTCTTGAAGCTCGATATCTCTATTACTATCTCCCATTGTATTATCTCAGATTACCTATATATGATGATTAGTAATAAAGACCTAGAGCTGAATTCATTTATATAACACACAGCCGGACGGGGAATCGATGGATGTAAAAAAAAACCGATTTTCTTCTCCAGATTTTTTCTCATTTTGAACGATAGCCTAGATGCATTAAAAGAGAAACCCGATGAGCTGGGTGAGTGTGTGGGATGAAATACAGATGAGTACTATCCTACGGTATTACAGATAGTAGCACTGCTATAATAGTAGATTTATCAAGATTATATATGTATAGTTTACCGTTCATTTACATAGAATTGGTATTAAATAATGACTTTAAATTAACAAGCACACTTTCGGCACGGGTCTCTACTTACGGAAATTGAACGTGCTTCTACACAACGGACAAGTACTTCCACCTGAACTCTTAAACCATTTGTACAAGCAACCAGCGTGGAACTTGTTATTACAAGTAGTACACGTCTTCGAAGGCAATGTGTTCTCCAGGTAATGCAAGATCGAATAACAGATAGCACATTCTTCAAAACCAGAGAAATGCAATGACACGTTTTTGTTAAATAATTCAATAGCACCGACAATGGTAGAATGTTGTGAAGTAATGATACGCTGTGACGCCAATAACCACGATTTCCATTGGGATTCCTTGACACCTAATCTTACAGGACCGTCAACGGTAACACTCAGTAATGGGTATGAATTTGGGATCTTGATCACCATTTCCATAGTTCTCTCGTCAATAAGGTATAACGATTTGATCTCATGAGTGGCTCTATTGATCTTGATGGTTAAGTTCTCATCGTTAATAGTCGAAGAAGAACCATCGGTGATGAATTTAGACGCTTTGTTTAACTCGTTATCGATAAGTAATGGTGAAATGTAATTGATTGCGAATTTTTCAATGGCGAGTTTCAATTGACGATCTCTGATAGTGTTGAACCAAGATTGTACCAATGACCCGACATTGTCAAATGACATATAACACAAATGTATAATCAAATGCTTTTGTTCTTCGACATGAGAATCATAAGCGCTTGACACTGATAGATCGTAATGAGATATTTCACCACTAGCTGATAATCTCTTAATCAATTCAATATCTGAATTCAAGTCAATTTGATGGAATATGAATTTCAATAACACATCAAATTCTGGTCTCAATTGCTTTATGTAATCTTCTCTCATTCTCTGTGTAATGTCTTTGAAATGATCAAATATCAAATACCAACCCCAAAGGTACTTATTCATCTTGGCAACGTTTTCGTATTCAAGGTACTCTTCTGGGACTTGAGAGATGGCTTGTACTAAGAATTCTGGAATCTTTGCCAAGTTACTGGTATCATCAGACATATCATCTGATGAAACCTTGGATCTGTTTAATTCATACTCGATAACGTAATCTTGCTGTTGTAATAAGATTAATCTGTCTAATACGCAAACACCAAGTCTTTGCAATTCTCCAGAGTAGTTTAAAGATTTATAGAAATCTTCCAGGTTAAGATACTTGATAGGGATCAAAGATTCAAAGATTCTATAATACAATTCATTAATCATCTTTGATGGTTGATCATTCAGTGACGTGTTAGGTAAATTCAACAACGAGTCAGTCAATTCCTCATAGACACCTTCAATATCCTCATCCCAAGCTTCGATCTCGTCTTTCCTCTTATTCAAGATGATAAACAATCTCAAAGCGAAATATCTCAATGGAACGATAACTTCATCCAAGGATTCGTTTGTCTGCTCTGCAGCCACGATACCGATACAATCACGGAACAACGAGAAACCTAATTGCAACACTCTCTCAACGTCAATTGCTTGAGAACTGTTTGCGAGGGCGATGAAATTATTAACAAAACATAATAATTGAATTC
Source organism: Nakazawaea wickerhamii (assembly GCA_030567635.1). Taxonomy (NCBI): domain Eukaryota; kingdom Fungi; phylum Ascomycota; class Pichiomycetes; order Alaninales; family Pachysolenaceae; genus Nakazawaea; species Nakazawaea wickerhamii. The sequence continues at coordinate 1,098,140 of JAJLSR010000001.1, forward strand.
TAATCAAGATAAATTCATCATCATACGCGATATCACTCTCTAACCAATTATTCAAATCTCTCACCACCATATTGAATCTCTGCTCAGGGATAGGTACAAAAGTCTCCACTTGATAACTAAGCGAATCACATAGTAAGAAATCGTTTAATAATGATAAATTGGTGAGCCCCTTTGTCAAGATCTGATCAGTTTTCAAACCGATTAATTCAGATGCCACAACGTTTCTAGCACGTTCAAATTTTGTGGATGTTAAGAATTTCTTGCAGCTGATTATGAAAGTTGAGAATCTTAATGGCGATTTCAACAGTTGGTTTAAATTGAATTCTAATTTGTCAAATGATTGCATTGATTCGTTTTCAACTAAATCTGTCAATAACGATTTCAAGACTCTATTGAAGTAGAATGACAATGAAGAATTTCCCTCAGTCATAGCTTTCAAGAAGTCTAATAAAGCAGATCCGTTCTTGTCGCCATAGACAACTTCTACAAAATCACTGAGTTTGAAACCAGTGACAGATTCTTTCAAGAACAGTGCTGACTCAGAATGGAACTCCATTAATTTTTCATCTTCGGCATTGAACAAGAAATAATAATCCATTGCAATTTCTCCCACTAAAGCTAGGCAGGCAAAGATCTCCACGTCATTATTCAGTGTACCTCTCACCAATTCCAAGATCATTTTCGAGTACAGAATAAGCGCTAATGTCTTGGTCTTGTCAAAAGACGAATGGATGTTGTCGAAGGACATTAATATGTTACCTTCAAGTGGGTTGGCGATGGAAAGTCTTAAATCGACAGAATCACCAATACTGGATTTGATTCTCAATTTGAAATCGTCAACATTAGCACTGGCTAAGATCTTTTCAACGACAGTAGGTCTTTCTGTTTTCAAAAAAGTAAGCAAAGGGTCTATAGTTGCCACTTGAGGTCTTGAGATGTATGCCATTATTGCTGAAATGAAGATCTCATCTTCATTTTGGTCGATAGCACTCAACAATTTAGACGAATCTGGATTTTCAATAGACAGGAACAAATAATTGAAGAAAAGTTGCACAGAGGCATCCCCACTTTGAACGAATTCTGTTAAAACAAATTTATCAAATTTTGTCAAGAATTGTGAGATGAATGTGTCCTCACTTTGAGTCTCAACTGATTTGTTAAACATATTGATGAACACGTCCTTTGTCAAAAAATTGAATATCAAGCTATGATCTGAACTCTTAACGTCAAAATTCTCAGATTTACCAACGATAAATGATTTAACGTCAGGACAAGAGTCCACATCAACGTTTGTCAATTTTGGCAATTTTGCCAATGCCACTTTAGTTAGCTTTTCATCGATTAATAATAATTTGTTGAATACCATATTGAAAGCATCGTTCAAGATTCCACCCTCTAAGAAGTCTTTGTTGTTGTTATAAGCAATCAATAAGGCAAGAGGTTCTTCAATGAAGTTCTCCTCAACGAATGAAGCTAATGCATGTTCTAAAAATTGAGTGATTTGATCTTTGAATTGAACGACATTCAAAGATAAGATCTTGTTGAAAACGGTGAATGATGCCAGAGGTGGATTATAATCTGATCCGTCATCTCCTATGTCTTCCAATGAACTGAAAGATTTGTCGAATAAATCATTAGCGAGTTTAAAATCTGCTGCACACAAGACATCAATAGTATTTTCAATCAACTTGGTATCAATTTTGCCATTTGGTAAAGCTTTAATGATCGTGTCAATTGTGTTTTGCAAGAATTCTAATGAGCCAATAGTTTGATAGAAAATAACTATTGATTTGATGATGTCCTTGGAGAGATTCTTGTTCAAATGGTCTCTTGTAATGTCACTTAATTTAGCATTAACAATCTCTGGTTGCTTGCCATAGAATTGTGATTGAACTGCAAAAAAACAACTCCAAGCTCTATTCTTGAAAGGAATCAATCTTTCCTGATCAACATCATGGACCAAAATTGATGTCAACGTTTCAAAATCTTGTTCGCTGGACCAATCAATGATGTAATCTGGGATTTTCTTGAATATACTGGTTAACAAATCGTAATATATCTCAGATGACGAACAAGATCCTAATTCTAAAAATGCCAAAAACTTCTCTTTGCTCTTCTTGCCTCCTAATTCCCAGAAATCTATATTAAAATTGCTCAAATTTAAGATACATGACAAAGTCGGTAATGCGATGATGGAATATATAATATTATTTGTAGCTGACTTGTATTTCAAAGATTTTATAACAGCTTTAGATATGGTTTTTAAAAGACTATCATCGATTAGTTCAGGATGTGTTTTCACGAGTGTCACTACTAACATGAGTATTGCCTTCTTCAAATGTAAATCATTTGTAGTTGTGAGTTCCCATAATTCTTTGAGATTGATAATCTTGCTAAAGAAATCACCTTTCTCTCCTGTAATGTCTTCACTAGTCGCTATCTTGGTGAGAACACTTATAGCGCTAAATAATACTCTAATGTACTTAGCTTGAGCTTCATCTTTACCAACATTTCTCTCATCAGATAAGGTATCTTTGGTTTCGAATTTGATGACTTGATAACAGAAATTCAATGTCTGCTCAGTGAACAGCTTCCACAAGAGATCTACTTTCTCTTGACTTTGGAAGGCATTCGTTAATGAAGTAGTAACTGATCTCGATACTAATCTTTCAGAATCAAATATTCCTGCTAACCATACAGGTGCGGTATCTTTCAAATATTTTGCATACCTTTTCCCCACAGATTTGACAAAGCTGCTTTGCACCTGATGCAGGTTGATCCTCACATTTTTGGAAACATCTATAGCTAATTTAGGGTATAATTGAACCCAAGCTGAGATCACTAATTGATCTTCTAGCACATACGCCTGAGACTCATCTGAAATTAATTTCAAAAGGTCAACTAACAGTTTCTCCTTTGTAGTGTCATCTCTCTTCAATAACGATTTGAAAATGATCTTCACATTTGGATCTGTCAACATATTGACATCTGGAACACCAGTGAGATAGTTTAAGGAAACCTCGAACCCATTGTATCCAAGTCCAGTGGATCCAAAATTTGCAAATGGATCAGAGAATCTGTCAAATTCAGTTAGTATTTTTTGGTCTAATTTTAAACACAAATCAATAGCATTATACTTACGATGTCATTTTCTGATAACCCTCTATATAATCAAAGTAAGTATTCTTGTACAAATGGCAACTTTCTATAGTAGTTCTCGTCGATGACTCTGACTTGAGTTTTTCACAGGGCGAATTCTCAACAAGGAAAAATTAAACATTGAAAAAACAAACCGCTTTCAAATCAGCAGAAATCTTTAAATCCGGACCAAACATTTGAAGCCTGATGTCAGAAAGCAATTCACTCTTCAAGATGGACAAGATCACACTGAGAATGGAGGATCTCGATTTTAAAGAGCAAGGCCATAAACTTACCAGTGACAATTTGTTGCTGCACAATGAAAATGAGAATGAACAAGACGATGGGGTGCAAACTTACTCACCTAAAGATGAAGAGCCTAACGGTGACACTCACGAGGAGGAAATGGCTCGTAGTGTTTCCACTCTGTACTCACTCGCCGAGGACAAGATGATTAACGAACACAGTGCGAAATTGAGGGCTCTCGAGGCTGTACATAACCCTTCTGTCAATGCTTCTTCAAGACGTTACTCAATTGTCGATCCGGTGCCACCACCTCATATGAGAGCCACACCAGTACACCCAAAACATACACCAAAGCTTTTCCTGGGCTCTAGTGTCGATGATCCTTTCAAGACTGCTGGTCATGATCAAACTGTCATTAGAGATATACCTCCTGATGAAACTATCAAGTTATACAAGCAAGTTAAATTATGTAGAGAGTTAAGGTCAAAATATCAAAAGGCCTCATTGCAAAGATCACAAGATAATCCTAAAAACAATCCAAATGGCGATTGGAAAATCTACCCGGAACCACCAAAACCTGTCTGGAGAGTCGAGGAAAGCTGTAAAGAGTTCAACCCATTGGGCAAGATCTCATCAGTTCAAGAATCTGAGCCTTTTGATTTTTCCAAGTGTGAGATCCCAGGTGCTGACGATACCGTTGATTATTATTTAGATGACGAAGACTGCTATCAAATAGTGGATTCAGAGACAAAGGAGAAATTGGTTAATATTCCAACCATGAGAGATTACTATGTGGATATGGACAAGATTGTCAGTATCGCATCAGATGGACCAGCTAAATCATTCGCATTTAGAAGATTAGAATACTTGGAAGCCAAATGGACTCTTTACAGTTTGTTGAATGAGTTCCAAGAAATTGGCGATTCAAAGAAAAATCCTCATAGAGATTTCTATAATGTGAGAAAAGTCGATACTCACGTACATCACTCTGCATGTATGAATCAAAAACATTTGTTAAGATTCATTAAGCACAAGATCAGACATTCTCCTAATGAGAAAGTCATCCACAGAGATGGTAAAGTTTTGACACTTCTGGAAGTGTTTGAATCTTTGAATTTAACAGCTTATGATTTGAGTATTGATACTTTGGATATGCACGCACATAAGGATACATTCCACAGATTTGATAAATTCAATCTTAAGTATAATCCAGTTGGAGAGTCTCGTTTGAGAGAAATATTTTTGAAAACTGATAATTACATCAAGGGTAAATATTTGGCTGAGTTGACCAAAGAGGTCTTTTACGATTTAGAGCAGTCCAAGTATCAAATGGCCGAATATAGAATCTCAATCTATGGAAGATCACCAGATGAATGGGACAAGTTGGCCAGCTGGGTCATCGATAATGGCTTATTCAGTCACAATGTGAGATGGTTAATTCAAATCCCAAGATTGTACAGTGTTTACAAGAAGAGTGAACTTATCAAGAGTTACCAAGACATTGTCACCAATGTGTTCACTCCTCTTTATGAAGTCACCAAAGATCCTTCATCACATCCAAAATTACATGTTTTCCTTCAAAGAGTTATCGGATTCGATTCTGTCGATGATGAATCTAAAGCCGACAGAAGATTCCAAAAGAAATTCCCAACTGCTAGACACTGGAACTCATCAGTTAATCCACCATACTCGTACTATTTGTACTACCTTTACTGCAATTTGTGTGCTTTAAACCACTGGAGACAAAGAAGAGGTTTTAACACTTTGGTTTTAAGACCACACTCAGGTGAAGCTGGTGACCCAGAACATTTGATCAACTCTTATTTGGTCGCTGAAGGTATCTCACACGGTATCCTTTTGAGAAAATTACCATTCATCCAGTACCTTTACTACTTAGATCAAGTCCACATCGCCATGTCACCGTTGTCTAACAATGCCTTGTTCTTGACATATGACAAGAACCCGTTCCTTGGCTATTTCAGAAAAGGGTTGAACGTGTCTTTATCCACTGATGATCCTTTACAATTCTCCTACACTAGAGAGCCATTAATAGAAGAATACTCAGTCGCGGCTCAAATTTATAAATTGAGTAATGTTGATTCCTGTGAATTGGCTAGAAATTCCGTACTTCAATCCGGGTTTGAATACGAGATGAAGAGACATTGGTTAGGTGAGAATTTCATTGTTGATGGTCCTGACGGTAACGATATCGAAAAGACTAATGTCCCAGATATTAGATTAAGTTACAGATTTGAGACATTGAATATCGAAAGAAATTTGGTGGAGACTTATTCCAGTTTACCTTGATCAATATTTAGATTTTAAATTAAAATTAAATGAATTTTCGTTTACTTCATGTATATATTTATGTATATGACTTCATTATTATAAATTTCCTTTACCAACGACCAGCGCCAGTAATTATTAAATTGCAAGATTAGGGATCCTATGCATATCATTAAATGGGATTCCTTCGCCTGCTTCAAATCTTTGTAATATTTCTTGTTTAAATTTATCACTTATCGCATTATTTTCCTGCTCCACTAAGCCTTGTAAACCATATTTGGAGACTATTACATTGGGACCTCTAAGAAGGTCAGAGCAATTGAAATTAAAAGGTAAGATGAAACTCCATCCTGTGGTACCTAAGAGATCACAAGCGTTATTGTGAAACCCATTATCGTAGGGCAAATCATCCTTTTTAATCTCCATCACTATCCTCTTGCTATCTTCAAATGGATGCACAAAATTAACATACCTCTTACCATCAGATTTATTTCTCCTCCTATCCAATTGTAAACTCTCTACCGTGGTCGTATTCTTGTATATTAACAAGATATGACTAGCTAACAATGCCCCAGTCATTAGCATCCAAAAGATGGAACATATGAGTAATACAATAAGATTCAATAGTGGTCAAACCTGGGGACACAAGAAGATGTCTCCGAGGAATGGTGAGATCTGAACAATTTCACACTGCCACACATGTGACACCAAAAGGGAAGTCCATCTTTATCGCATATGAACCAATCCGGTGGTTGAGTCATCTCTTGTTCCACACTTCCGAATTGCAAATCCAGATACTTGGACAAATCGTAATACGGCACAGCGACGTCCAAGATCCCAGGACCTACTATCACGATCTGTAACCAAATAATCAAGATCATAATCAATATGACATTGCAAACAACCGACATCACTATCCCAGCGGTCTTGTCACCTCTATCGTACAACTCACGATAACAAAATTTGTACCCATAACAGTACTCTAAATAACCCGTGAACGCCAACATGAGCACGGGCAGTAACGCTTTGAGTAAGTCGGACCACAATGGGTCCTTGAGAGCGATATATTGATGTTGTGCGGATATGTCCTTTTGATCATTGGTGCCCTGCGGATTGTCCTTGAGATCTGGCAGCGACACCGTTGCCACAGAGCGACGGATATTTCGTTTGATCCATGAGTCCAGTTTCAAAGGACCACTGAATATGGGATGATCGTTCATGAGATCAGTGTAGACAGAATCAGGGTATTTAATATTCTCACTCGGCTATAAAATGACATGGGCGATGTCTAATTTTTTTTAGTGACTGTGAGTAATTTTTACTAAATTTAGATCAACTTTTACTTTATTGAATCCAGACAAATAAATATGAATTGAAAAATATAGAAGTGAGAGTATACAATAATTGTATATTCCTGAATATGATATAAAAATTTCTATATAAATGGCAATTGAGTGTCACTTACGATGAAATTTAAAGAACGAAGAGAACTTGTTCTTTCTCATCTTTTCCTTTTCCGCATCTGCATGAATATGATCACCACCACTGATTTGAGGACTAGATTTCATCGGATAAAGTTGTGGTTTCTTAGTATTAGTGGTATCGGAGAAGGATTTTCTCGAGTTGTATCGTTGCAGCATCTCTTTCTTTGGAGTGTTAATATCAAATTTTAATGACGATTGAACTGGCCTTATTGGGCTGGTTTGATCATCAATTTTCACTTTAGGGATAGGTTTCCGACTTGCAGAACCGGCATAATCCACAGTTTTCATCTTTGTTATTGGCTTGCTTTCTCCGATATCTAATAACGATCTATATTTCTTGGAGCTAGGTGCACCAGTAATTGTTCTAATAAGTGATGCACCAGCACCATCTTCTCTTTCAATCTCTGCCATACATATACCTATCTGTCTCGAGGCATCGGTGACATATGTAAGTAAATTCTTATAATAATTAGGTGATGTCTTATCTTCCTTTCTCAATTGAATTTCCAATTCCTTTTCGATTCTTTCACATGTCTCTCTTAAACCCAAGATAGAACTTGTACCTGAGAATGATTTAACTAAATCATTATCTGACTCTACAGAGTCGATACTTGAGACATCACTCTCCACACACTCTACATCTTTCACTTCATCCTCATCATCGGCGCTTTTAAGAAGCTCCGCGGTTAAACTAGAACCTAATTTCAATGCATTCATCATCGAGTACAATTCCAGACTATTCAATTTTGTCTTTTGGAATTTTTGTGATAATTTCAAATCTGGTTTAAGATTCGAGAATTTCAATCTCAATTGCAGAAATAATGAAAATTCAAAGAGATCCATATTAGCAGCTGGCACTAAGATCACTGGCACGATATATGAACTCACCAATTTATCACCAATCTTTGATGATCTCCACGCGACGGCGGGGAAAGTCTCTATACGGCGCTTTGCCGATGTCACTAGCAATGTTGGCTTATATAACTCGTACATGTTTCTGATGACTTCTCTTGTGGTACCGAGAGATAATTCAACCACGATCTTGACAATGAGATCTGGGTCGGCTAATGCAAGACAATATTTCATAATTCTCAGAGTTACTTCTCTCACGTGTTCAGGTGAATTCTTCTTCTTAGCTCTCTCCTGCGATCTCTGACGCCTGGAAGTACTCATTGGACTCCTTGCACCCCATTGACTTCTATCTGCAGACTTGGCCCTGAAATGGGCATGTATCGGGTTCACCGTGGCGACAACGACAACGGTATCACCATTCTCCAAGAAGGCTCTGAATAACCAATCAAGTGCTACCCAAGTGTGTTTCCTCCCACTTATATAGACCATTATTGTTCTACCAGGCAACACCGGTCTAGTTGTAGATTCTTTATCGTCGTATATAGATTCGAAATCACGATGAAGTCTAGTGACCACAGAGGAGTCGATATCGATGATCCTAGATTGTCCGTATGAATTTCTGCTAGGTGATTTGGTCCTGACTACGGTACTCGGCTCTTCCATTCCTCTTGGAGGTGACAATGAAGTTCTTCCTCTTGAGAAATCTTCTGGATTTACGGGTCCATGACGGAGACCCATTCCACCATCGTCCATGAGACTCAGTCTTAATGCTTCATCATTGGCGTCATTCTCGTCGACGATCTTGTTCACTGTGTCGAAGGAGACTCTCTTGACGAAAGCAGGGTTAATGAAATTCAATACTTTACTTCTCTTAACTGCTCTTTTGGATTCTTTTTTCAAGTTTATTCTCAGTTTTTTACCTTCGAATTGAAGTCTACTTAAATGAGGTTCACTCCTCAATTCTCTCTCTGCCAGCAGTGCATCTTTATCGTAATCATTACTGAAATCGAATTCTGGCGGGAATGGACATTTAACTTTTACATATAATGGATCATCATTATTCTTGGAAGCGAATTTACCGAATTCTTTATCTAATTCAAACCTTTTTATTATTTCTTCACTTTTTTTCAAAACATCAGCTTCAGATGATGCACTCAATCTATTGAAATCTGTATCTAAAGTCTCTACAGAGTTACCAATATTTGAGTAATTGGCGGAATCTTGTGGAATAATCGGCGAAATTGCATGGTTTTTCAATATAGGTCTCAAACCGGCAGCGTCATCTGCCATGGTTCCCACTGTGTGATATATTGAAAAGGGGATATCTAGCTATTAATCGATACTTTGTAAAAGTTGAATTTATTTATAAAACCCCGAATTGAGTGAAAAGCGGTAAAACTAGTGATAAGCAGCCAGCTGATTCGATGAGCTCTAGTTTATAGTTGCAGATTTGACTTGTGCGCTCCTTTATTTTATTTTTGCGTTGTTTAAACAAAATTTCTCTCTCTTGTGCACTCGATGTTTTTTTTATCTCTTTTCGGGGATTCGTCGCTTATGCTAGATAGTGTAAGTTACTAATTTACAATATAGAGATAGATGTAAATATGGATTGAAATAGTATACAGTGGTTCAACCTTGACGGTTGACAGCTAATTCGAGGATAAGCCTTGTAGATAAGTGTAAGAAAGGGTAGGCACTGAATGAGCTCATTTCGTCTTCATCTGGGTCTTCAGCGTCGTGGGCACTTGACTCGTTGGGGCCATCCCAGCCGTCGAATTTGAAATCAACAAGGTAGTTGTTCGGTTCCAATTGGAACAACTGGATTACCATCTTCATGAACTCCTGCTCGCTGCTATTGTTAGCTGGACCGTATTTCCACCTTACTTTAATGGTCCATAAATCTTCCTCTGAAGGTTTAACCCACTCTGCTCCTAAATTCTTTAAAGCACGATAAATTTCACCCATGACATCAAGCGGGTACGATCTTGAACGGATACCGAAATGCCATTTAGTCTTTGACTTCTTTGTAGACATTGGTGTCACTTTCTGTACAGATTGACTCTCGGCTTTAGACATCATATAGGCTTTATGAATTTGTGGTAATGAAGATGGGAGTATAGCGATAGTGGATTGGAACTCAGAGGAGATTCCGGATTCTGGGTTATTAGATAATGCTTGAAATGCGATTTGTTCTTTAGTTTTCCAACTCTTATCACCTGACCAATTGGAAGGTGGTGACTGGGCTAAGAATTGATCGGCATTTGCTGGATTTTTCTTAATCTCTTCCACTAACAGCTTATTTTCTTTCATTAGTTCATATGTGTCTAATAATGCATTAGTATCTGGAGTTCTACCATTTTGGATTGCTTCTAATATTTCATTTTTATCATAACCCATTGTCACCGATAATGCATTCACCACATCTATATCGACATCACGTTTATTATGTCTCTTATCCTGTGGGATCAAATAATCTGGGAAATCGGTCTTGAACCATTCATCTTCCATAATTTCATGGATAGTGATACGATTTAAAGGATTAACAACTAACATCTTGGTTAACAAGTTCTTGGCACCACTTGATAAATAATTTGGTAATGTGTAAACACCATTACTGATTTTCTTGAATAATGCAGGTATAAAATCATCATCAAATGGTAATCTACCACATAACATTACATAAAGGATAACACCACAAGACCAAACATCGACTTCTGGACCCGCGTATAATTTACCTGAAATAACCTCAGGTGCCGCATAATTAGGCGAACCACAACTTGTCTTTAAGAAATTACCATCGGTCATGATATTACTTAACCCAAAATCGGCAATCTTGACGTTCATTTGATCATCTAATAATAAATTTTCAGGTTTTAAATCTCTATGAACAATTTTATGTCTATGACAATACTCGACAGCAGCGATAATTTGTTGGAAAAATCTACGTGCCTCTTCTTCTTTCATCTTACCACGTTGTACAATGTAATCGAAAAGTTCATTACCTGCGAAATCCATAACCATTATAATTTCATCTTTAGATTTAATAACATCATATAATTTAATAATATGTGGATGTCTTAATAATCTCAAATACGAGATTTCTCTTTCAATTCTACCTTGCATATCTGATTTGGCCAATGTTTTCCTATTAATTATCTTTAATGCAACTTTTTGTCCAGTAGTCATATGATAAGCTAATTTAACTTTACCAAATGAACCTTCACCAATAGTTTTCACAATTTGGTATTTACCTATTCTCACCGGTGGCACAGAGGATTGTTGCTGTGGAGGCTGTTGCTGTGACAGCTCAGATTCTTGATTCTTATCGTGATGATGATGATGATGGTGATGGTGGTGATGATGATGATGTTCATCTGATTGATTAGACGATGAAGATTGCTGCTGCTGCTGCTGCTGCAGTGGGGGATGTGACAAGGGATCACCTTGTGGCAGCTGGTCTGACATCGGTATTATATAGAAATATAGGTGAAATGAGTGTCAATGTATGATATAATTACTCTATGAGATCAGCTAATCTGTGAATTGTGTATCACTCGAGCTGTCAAGTGAATGTGCTTTGAGTTGTCTCTGAGTCGTGAGTCAATGTTTTGGGTAAAGTGTGCACTACTTATACAACATACAAGCGGGGAGTTGTGTAAGTGTTACCCGGATATTAAAATGCTGTTTCAATTGCAATTAAAGGGGTATAACAAGGGATAACAAGGGGATTGATATTATAAAAGAATATTCTATTATCTATGAGTATATCACATCTATTTAATAATTATCTCTACCGCCAACAATTTCCCAAACTACATATTTACCATCATTTTGCAAATAACAAGTATTATTCTCACCATTCTCATGGACAACATGTTCAGACATTCCAAAACTGTAATTAGTATTCACAACCCCGTGTGTAAGTATAGCACACCAACCATCAACTGGACTCATCATATCCACGACACTACGTACAAGATAACTATTAGGGACTATCGAGTTAGTGAATGACAATTTCACTATATCTTGTCTTGTCACAAGATCAACACTTTGCGCGTATTGTGAGATGAATTGATCCACAGGGGTGGTTAATTGTTGTCCCCCGAGGTTGAGATAGTCTAAATACTCCATGATCTCCACTGCCCACTCCAGATCTTTCTCTTGTATTGTCATATCCATTAATAATACATTGATGTGTTCAGTTACATTGAATTGCAACGGCACTACAATAAATTCTATAGCACTTGACTTAAAACCATTGATCTCGGTCTCACTAAGCGCAATGGGCACTCCCGCTGGATCTTGCACTATTAATGCAAATTCATATACTGTATCCACCGATTGCAAGAATTTCAACAATTTCAAGAAACTCAAATCCGAGGCAAGATCTTTCTTTGTCAAATCCAATACGAAATTATAATTCATAACATTTTTGAATTGAGATCTGGACATTTGTATCCCAATTTGCAAGCTATGTTCCCTATCCACTGTGATACAAAATTTATTATTAATTATACTGATCAGTATAGGTTGACTGAAAGACTGATCTAATCCTCGAAGCTTTACTACATGACCCACACGCCTCACTATCAGCAACATCGACTCACTCAAGAGAGACCCCAATGTGCATTGTAAATGATAACAATTCAAATTCACTAATTTGCTTTTTGAAAAATTAATCTCATCATATGATCTCTTTGTAAGTAAAATGTCAACTTTGTCTGTGAAGTTATGACTCTTGAAAACACTCATAGGTCTCTTCGTATCATCTTTCCAGTCACTTAGATTCCCGCCACTGACTTTACAATTTGCCTGTGGATAACTAGCACCGATAGACATATTGTCGATATATCACTACAATATCGCATAATATCACGATTTTTGTCAAAATTTTTTTTTTCATCACACAAAAAACTTAATTAGTCACTGTAAGTCATACAAGCCGTAGCTGAGAACACAATTTATTTCAATAACAAATCAGTACTAGAATAGTCAAGATAAGGTAATTTCTAATAGAATATTGACCCAATATGACAGAGAATCTAATTTCGAAAGTGAATCTGCCACAACCGGAGAATCCATTTGCTAAATTAGTGTCTAATCAGACGATATTAGAAATACGAGAATATCAATTAGAAAGTGGTGATATCATTTACGACGTCCCGATAGCGTATAGAACATGGGGGAAATTGAATGAGAAGGCAGATAACTGTATGGTCATATGCCACGCTTTGACTGGGTCCGCAGATGTCAGTGATTGGTGGGGGCCCTTATTAGGTAAGAACAAACTGTTTGATCCATCAAGATTTTTCATCATTTGTCTTGGCTCATTAGGGTCACCATATGGTTCAGCATCCCCAGTGACGAAAGACCCTGAGACTGGGGAGACTTATGGGCCAGAGTTCCCCTTGACGACAGTGAGAGATGATGTCAATATACATAGAATAGTACTCGACTATTTGGGAGTGAAACAAATCGCCATAGTGATAGGAGGCTCTATGGGAGGAATGTTAGCGTTGGAATGGTGTATGCTTGGGCGTGAGTACGTGAGAACTTGTGTCGCGTGTGCTACAAGTGCTCGTAGCTCTGCGTGGTGTATCTCGTGGAATGAAGCACAGAGGCAATGTATTTATTCAGATCCTAAATATGATGATGGGTATTACCCATTGAATGATCCACCTTCCAATGGGCTCAGTGCAGCAAGGATGTCTGCGATGTTAACTTATCGTTCTAGAAACTCGTTCGAGAGGAAATTCGGTAGAAATCACGGTCAAAATACTCAACAACTGCAAACTTTGACTGATAAACCTGAATCCTCGGTACTGATAGAAGAGACGAATTGGTCAGTGCACAATGACGGTTTAAGAACTCCTCAGCAGTCTGGGCCACGTAGAAGTTCAAGCATGGACAGCTCTAGAAGGAGCTCAATGGACTCACTAGTCAATGAATTGAACAGTTCGTCATTATCTGAGTCATCACCACACTCGTCAAGAATACGTAATAAGAACCGTGTACCACATTTCTTCTCAGCTCAGTCATATTTAAGATACCAAGGTGAAAAATTCTTGAAAAGGTTTGATGCTAATTGTTATATCGCCATCACGAGGAAAGTGGATACCCACGATATCGCCCGTGACAGACCCGAGTTCCATAATAGCGTAGAGGAGGCATTACAATCTATCAAGCAACCCACATTGGTGGTGGGTATCACATCAGATGGACTCTTCACGTTCTCTGAGCAACAATTAATCGCTAAGCATATCCCGAACTCTGATTTCCATAAGATTGACTCCCCAGAAGGTCATGATGCATTTTTGTTAGAATTTGTCAAGATGAATGAATTATTACTAAATTTTGAAAAAAATAATTTACCAGATTTAATGAATGTACAATTAGATGTAACAGATGAAGAATTAGGTGAAACAGATATGTCTGTGAAGAAGGATAGTGTATTCGGAGAAGCAGAACTGGATATCACTCAGTGGTAATGAATATATAATAATAAAAAGTTTTAATCCTTTCATACGAATCTTACATACTCATCTCTCTCTCTTGTAGTGAAGAAACAGAAATTAAAAATTGTTAAAGAAAAAAAAATTAAAAATTAAATAACCCTTGATAAGGATAATCTCATCTACTAAATTACAAAATTAATACAAAGATTCAATCGCAAGGATTACTCATTGACACTCCCAATCAAATACAAACCGGTGGAATTCTATCAATCCACTTATTCGTATCAGATATACATCACCCAATCACTATAAGTGACGAGTTCCAAGGCACTTGATTCCGCAGCCTACCGTGCTATTCTTAGTGTTAATTTAAAAATTGATATAGAGAGATGAGCGATCCAGATGAGTCTATGGACAGATCACGATCCCCTGAAAGATCAAGTCGCTCCAGGTTACCTGTGACAGTGACGAGTCCCGCTCGGTTGTCCAAATCGTTTTTAAGAGCTCTCTCCCCTGGGAGACCTCTGATAGAACTGATGAATCCCTTACGCATGTCTCATAGTCATTTACGTTTGGGTAAGAAGAGATCAAGAGGTCTTTCGAGTGCATCGAGCCGGTCGCGGATCGGAAACGGTGCAGAGGGGAAAGAAGAGTCCTGTGAGGGCCATGATTGTGCTGAACCGGTGTCAACGATGGCCAAATCGATAGTGACTATGTTGACCGCTGCTAGTATGTACGCCGGGATGGAATTAGAGACTCATACAGAGAAACATGACGATCTTGACGTCAATGACGATATTGAAAATCAAGTTGATGATGATAGTGATGGGGATTCACATGCAGATATTGATAAATTAACGTTGACAGATCATCCAATAGATGAAGAGGATGAATCCAAGACCCAAGGGGAAGACTCCGATAAGCAAGATCTGGATGAGATATCTACAGCTGAGATCGATAACGACTCCACGAGCAAGAGATGGACGGGCAGTATCGATCTCTCTAAATCGAATATCATATTACCTACATCACCCTTACGTAGGCAATCAACGTTATTTGAACTCTCTGTGGTACACAAGCTTGCCTCGAAGACAGAGAGCAAGAGTACCAGTACACAGAGAGCGTATGCGATATCGGAAAAATTGAAGACAACTTTCATTATTGATGACAATGAAGAGTTCATGAGTGATTACCCTTGTTGGCTCTTGAGAGATGTGCTCTTACAAGGTCATTTGTATTTAACTACTCATCATTTATTATATTTTGCATTCTTACCACGCAAGCAAGGGAAAGTCAGCATGGAAGGTTCCATAGGGTTGAAGACAAATCACTCGAGAAGAACAGTGAAGAAATGGGCAGTGCTAAGAGATAGCACTCTCTCCATCTATTCGTCATCGACAGATTTATATTTCCCATATTTGACAATTGACCTTCAATACGCTTTGAGAGCAGAGTTACTTACACAGAAACACGATTCCGGTGGGAAGTTGCTTTTTGGGAAGGAGAACTCCGCTATCACTTGGTTCAAATTACTTACTGAAGCCGGATCATATTTATTTCAAGCCGACTCATTGAACACAGCAAATGAATGGGTCGCCTCATTGAAGAAACATATCTTTGCCTCTAGAAATAAAGGTGACCATGTCGCGATCAAGATCCCACTTCGCAACGTGCTAGATTTGGAATTGACTCCAATTTTCGAAAATTCTCAGACTTTAAGACTTAAAGTATTGGAAAGCTCAGATTCTTATGCTATTGATGACTACTATTTGATGTTCTTATACGGTGCTGATAAGACAGTGGCCGATATCAAGGAGGCAATGAAGGACTCGGGAAACCAATACGAGGACTTTACAGCCACCATTGAAGATTCACCTCACAATTTAATAGACCAAAGCTCAGATGATGAAATTGATAGTGATAATGAAGCCTCTCAGGATAGCCCGACAAGTAACTTATACCAAAGATTCCATACCTCCAGTTTGATACCTAAAGCGCTGTTGTCGCCTCGTATGTACCCATCGACTTTACACAAGCTTACGAAATCGTTGTCTCCATCGTTCATACCGCTTTGCAGTAAAGGAGACGCCAGTGCTGACTCTAACTCTGTACTGTCTTCGAATTCTGTGATGGAAAAAGTTGTCAGGTACGATAACGATGACGTCCCAGAGATTATACTTAATGAGGAGGGAAACGTCAAGCAACTGAATGATAGCTCGCCTTCAGATGAAGCATCAGATTTCTTGCCTATAGAGAGAGCAGTGTCTCCTCCACCTAATGGCTTTTCATTGGAGACTAGTGTGGACGAGATCGATAAGATTTATCAGAGTCAGCAATCGAAATGGAACCCGAAATCATTGGTGAAAGGGGTGTATAACACTACTGCATCGGGGATGTCTCATGTGACAAATCTTGGTACGATGTGGTCCGCTAATCCTATCCATTACGATGAGGCAAACTCTTTAGAGAGAGGCTCAGAGGATCCATACTTGGTCACTGACCCGCTGGAAAGACAAGAATCAACACAAAGATTTCTTAAGCATTTTTCATTACCTAGCAACACTAAATTGATTGCATCCTACTATGCCCATTTCATCAAAAATGTGCCAGTGTATGGTAAGATCTACATAGGTGATAGTCAGATTTGTTATAGATCGTTATTACCTGGAACCAACACCTTGATGATATTGCCGTTCAAAGATGTCGAAAATGTATATAAGGAAAAGGGGTTCCGATTTGGGTACTCTGGTCTTGTCGTGGTGATACACGGTCATGAAGAGTTGTTTTTCGAATTTGGTTCCTCTGAGTCCAGAGATGATTGTGAGACTTTGTTATTGAAACAGATTGATTTGAAATTATCAAATACTCAATCTGACGCGTTAGTCAAGGGAAAGATTCAAAATGATATCAAACTCGCTGCTACGGAGTCAGAACTCACTGATGCCAGAGTGAGATTATTCGAATCGAAATTAAGTAATATGTACGGTGTCAACGTTCCTATAATTCTTGAAAATAATCCATACATTCAGACGGATTTCAAACCAAAGAAATCGTACAGGTTCACGATGTTGACTATTGGTTCTCGTGGTGATGTGCAGCCTTATATCGCTCTTGGTAAAGGGTTGTTAGCAGAGGGCCATCAAGTGAAGATCGTTACACATCAAGAATTCCAGCCATGGATAGAGAAACATGGACTCAGTTTCGCTCCGATCGCAGGTGATCCTGCCGAGTTGATGAATTTGATGGTTACACATGGCACGATGAGTGTCGCCTTTTTGAAAGATGCCTCGTCGAAATTTAGAGGATGGATTAACGATCTCTTAGCTAGTTCTTGGGAGTCATGTCAAGATTCAGATATCTTGATTGAGTCACCTTCGGCAATGGCTGGGGTTCATATCGCTGAAGCATTGGGTATACCCTACATGCGTGCATTCACGATGCCTTGGACAAAGACAAGAGCCTACCCACATGCATTTATCGTTCCTGATCAGAAGCGTGGTGGTTCATACAATTACTTGACTCATGTCATGTTCGAAAATGTATTTTGGAGAGGTATCAGTGGTCAAGTGAATAAATGGAGAGTCGAGACTTTGAAACTTCCAAAGACTAATCTTGAACATATGCTGCAATCGAAGATCCCATTCTTGTATAATATCTCACCAACGGTGTTCCCACCTGCATTGGATTTCGCAAGTTGGATTAAAGTCACCGGGTATTGGTTCTTAGACGAAGCAGCGGAGTATGATCCACCTGCAGGTTTAGTAGAGTTTATCAAACAGGCAAGAGCTGATAACAAGAAATTGATTTATATTGGATTCGGTTCCATCGTTGTTACCGATCCTAGAGAACTTACCGAGGCAGTGGTTAACGCCGTTATAGACTCAGACGTGAGATGTATCTTGAATAAAGGTTGGTCTGACAGATTAGGATCAGCAGATTCCAAAAAAATTGAAGTCGACTTACCTCCTTGTATTTACAATGCCGGTTCTGTGCCACATGATTGGTTATTCAGTCAATTGGATGCTGCAGTCCATCATGGTGGTTCAGGTACCACGGGTGCCACGTTGAGAGCTGGTTTACCTACGATTATCAAACCATTTTTCGGTGATCAATTCTTTTACGCCAATAGAGTTGTTGATATCGGTGCAGGTATCGCTGTAAGGAAACTTAATTCCAAGACTTTGAGTAAACTGATCAAAGAAGCTACTTCCAATCAACGTATTATACAAAAAGCACACGCTATCGATGCCAGAATTAAAGAGGAAAACGGTGTCACTGTAGCTATCGATACCATCTATTCTCAACTTGAGTATGCAAAGAATTTGATTATTGCAAAGAAAGATCTGTATGGACCTAATTTGGATAAGCGTAATGAAGAATTAGAAGAGGCCGCTAACAAGAATGAAGAATCATGGCTAGTTGTTTAATTTATCTTGTACAGTAAATAATTTATTTTTTTATCATTAGTGCTAATTATTTTTTAATATATAGGTACAAATTTCAACATCTTAGTAAACCATTCATTTAGAAGAAATCATCATTGATCAGATCTGAACAATTGTAAACGCTTATATGAGAATTATGGGAGTAACTAGTAGCCATCATCATTCTATGAGGATGCAAGGCTAATGTAGACAAGTAACTAGATGGTCTGTTGGTAAGATGACCGAATGGGTTCTTAACTGTTGTCACTAAATCACCTGACGTTGTGACAATATCAACATTTTTGGAACCAGCTGCGAAAACTGGGGCATGTTCATGAACTTCCATTACCATCAAACTCTTGGTGAATTTGAAAGTATCCAATGGTTTGTCGTTTCTGATATCCCATAAGTTGATTGTACCGTCGGCGTTACCTGATACTAACTCACGGAATCCACCACGTTGTAATTGTAATTTCTTAATTGAGGAATTATTTGTTCTCCAAATCTTGACCATCGATTCACGTGAAGATAAACGTCTGTCGTAAACTCTGATGGTACCATCATTGAACCCACAACAGAAAATGCTACCTGCAACTTGATCAGATGTGATCGATGAGATAGAACTTGTAGATCTAGCTGGAATATCAATGATACACATTTCTCTTGGAGCATCCCAAAGACGGATAATCTTCACATCACCAGTGACTAATAATGAACCCCTAGATTGTTGCCATTCCGATATAAGCCCCGTTGATCTCGAAGTCAATAACAAATCGGTCAATGCTCTCCAAGATGACACTAATTGCACTTCACTCACAGAATGGAAATTCTTATATAATTTGACGATACCATCAGATGAACCAGTCAACAATAATGGCACATCATCTTCGTTCAAAAATTTCAAATCGGTGATCTTGGTTCCGAAAGAGTTACCATTGGAAAATCTAGATAATTGTTCTTTCTTTTGGTAATCAAAACATGTTACAGAATCGGTATCATCCGTGCATACCAAGTAATCTTCAAATTGAGTGAATTTCATAAGCTTAGGCTGTGTCTTGTTGTCAAGGGTACAATGAAGATCATTCCAATTCCCAGTCAACGAAAGGGGCTTCTGAGCTTGAGTCTCAGCGATCACTGCCTCGTTACGATTTCTTCTCCAAATTCTCTTTGTGTATTCTTCACTTCCTGGTTCCTCTGATTCTTGGAGACCAATTTGTGGTTCTTGGAAATATTCACAACTGTAATCGAAGAATCCCGAAGCTAAGGGAAGTTCAGGACGATTTTTCATGTTTCTTTTCTTGAATCTTGGAGTTGTTGGATGTGGATCAACACCATATCCTTGGTTAAGAGGTTTATAAGAGTTCTTCAAAAGTGTGTTCAACGTCAATGATTCACTGGAGTTTCCATCCTCGTGTCCATCAATCAAGTTAAATGATCTCAATAATGTCGTAAGAGAAATAGAGTTTCTCAATTTTTCACTGAAAGACATATTCGACATAGTTGATGCAGAGGATGCGAGCCTCCTTTGATCATTTTCCAGTATCATAGTAGCAGAATTACCATTGAGTTTCTGAATATTCAAAGATGTTGCTCTGTTTGCCGCTGCCGGATTTAATTGATTTCTTCTCTTGACACTCAACTCGTCAATCTTATGATATGGTTTCTCATCATTGGAGATATTGACAGTACTCTTTTGTAAAAGATACAGCTCCATTTCTCTAACGATATCACCTAACTTGTTTTCATTCAATTTTAGCAATACGTAATCGACTACTTCTTGTGCATATGATTGAACTTCATCATGTGGATCTTCTGAAAAAATTAATAACAGTTTCCATGCCGTACTGAAAATAGTTCCGTAGGAAGGTGAACTTCTCCTGACTTCATCAATAGAGATTGGATCATCTATTAATACAATCTCTTCTTCTAATTGACCAAAAGCACTTACCAAGAAAAATGACAAATATTTCAAGACAAATTTACTGAAAAATACCACTATTTCTCTTCTGACTATTGGAGAGCCATCGCCAATCAAACTCAATACAGCAATAGCTAATCTGATCTCTTGATGTTGAAGTTCTTCTCTTCCGAAATTATTCGTATTATTCTCTTCTTCCTCGTTATTTACATCTGGTAAGAAATTGGCTATCGCTAAGATGATCGAAGTTCTCACTTCTGGAATAGGATCATTCAACAAAGTCACCAATCTATCAAGAATACCGTCTTTGTAAGATAACCACTTACCTTCTGGATACTGGTCCCACAATTGAGATAATAATAACAGGGACCATTGACGAAGATGTGGATTGGACGTGGTTTCCATGATGTTCAATAATGTGGCGGTGTTAATTGAGTTCATAAAGAGTTTCTTATTCACTGGTTTGTTCTTAACGAACAAGGAGAGAATGAAACAACACATGGCTTTATGTGGCTCCCCCAAGACTTGATTGTCAATACCGGCGTTACTTCCAGGAGGCACCGGTATGTTTAATATTTGTAAGAAGTAATCATAACCTTTATCCTTTGCCAATTCTTGTTGAGTGTTTTTGTAATCGACACCCAAGATTCTTGCCCAAATGAATGTCAACACAGGTTTCAATTCTTGTGCTGGACTTTGTAACAATTTCAAAACGTAAGGAAAGATACCAATAGATAATGCAAGGTATACCGCCCATGGACCCAAATCCAAGAATCGAGAAAGTAAACTCAAGGCTCTTATTCTATGAACTTGTGATAAAAGAACTTGAAGCACGATAGGTAATTGTTCAGGAGGTTGACGAGTTTGTGATCCATACTTCAACCACATCTCAAAGGCTGTCAAATGTTGTTCGAAGAATGTTGAATGCTGGAAATTGGCCATGAAAGCCTCATTAGTTGGATTTCTAGGCAGAACAACCCCATTTGTCTCTGCCGAATGTTGTGCCAGCTGCTGTTGTTGATGTAATTGTAACTGTTGTAAAGAAGTAGCTGGGTTCCCCGTGTGTTTTTGGTTCATTAGTAATTGTGATAAGATTTGATCAATCGCCAAGTCTAATGACTCCCACAAAGGATGATTTCTTGTCTCGGGTAATGGAGGATCCGACATTGGATTACAACCAGCTAAGGGCATGATCTTCTTAGCTAATAAGAAGTTTCTGAACAATGCAGCAACCATCAAATCTTGTCTGAATAATCTCTTGAATAACGGTCTTGATAAACTAGTCCATGCAATGGTATCTGTGATAGCTGTGAAAATCCAATTCAATTCACCTAAGGGAGTTCTTCTGTCTGTAAGTTTACCTGGGATTATTATCTGACCATTCTCATTGTACAAGGAGTCATAATAACCATGTTTCTTCAAAGGAGAATTCATTACAAACCATTTGACACTGATCTCAATAGGAGACGTTAAACAACATGTGAACAAATCAGCTGGTAATTCTGGGTTCATGGGTAGAAGCTCATTAGCTCTGCATGCGGCCAATTGGATAGATTCCACATATGCATACGTTGGTGATGGAGCCGATATGTCATGGTTCCCATTGGTGTCATCGTCTATTCTCTTTTGTACAAATTTCTTGAAATTGGTGATAATATTCCCAGCGGAGTTACAATCATAGACATAGATACATGGAGCACCTAACCATGTCTGTAAATCGTATAATGAAACAGGAATATACTGTGTATAACCTCTGTTGAAGACCCATATTTCACCACTCAGAGTTGGTTGAGGTACACCATGACCATTATAGTGGAAAAGGATTCTTTCATCCTTTGACGATCTTCTCAACTGATTCAAGAAACGCTTCAAGTCTTCCACTGATGGATCCAAAGATTGTTTGTATTTAGTTCTCATTGATAAATTTTCAAGATTCTTTTGAATAGCATCTCCAACGGCTTGAAGGCATCTCTTTGTGTCTGTGAAGTTAGCTGGGTTTATCCCACCTTCTATAGCGGCACAAGGGTGCGTTTTCACTATATCTGGTGGATCTACACCCAAATTGAGACATAGCACAATGGCAGCACTCACAGTTTTCTGTCTATCTTTCATTATCTTCCAATCTAAGATGGGTTGATAGTTCTTGTAATTAGCCCATTTTTCTTCTTCAGTCATCGGATTACCCGATGTATTATGTCTCTTATCATCATAATATATATAGAAACTGTTCGCTAGTATATCCATATACTCTGGTGATGAATATTCTTTCTCGAAGCCATGCCTTATCTCCATATTCAATGGCTTGAACTGGGTGGGTCTCTGCTGGATATCCTTCGGAAGCTCCAGCGCTCCGTTGCTATACCCATTCTGCATCCCTGTAGACCTCACATCCAGCTGATTCGATGTTGTGTCTTGACTTAAAATAGTATCAACTGGCATCAGTGATTATCAATTTCGATTAAGAGTTCCAACTGAGTTGCGAGTGAAATATTATAATGAGCTCTTATTACTCTCCAGTGTGGAGCCTATTCTAAACTTTGGCAAGATTTCCTTTGTAATTAGAGTGGGCTCTCACTGATAAGTAAAGTTATCGTTATCGAGAACTTCTACAACTGGAAGATTTTCCTCTGTTACTAGCACAGATTCTCTCCTCATGCAAAAGACGCTTTGAGCAAAGTGATTTTTGACACACTACAAGAGTGTAGACAACTGTCAAAGAGGGCATCGACGGATAGATTTAAGATACAATTTTAGTATTGAGATAATTACACTTGATTGTGAATCTGTAGGGAATTAGAATATTATCTATTGATCTCGAGGATCTTATTTTAAGATAATCTCTCACCGAATTCAGATCTATTCGTATAACCTCTACTAAGAGGCATCAATTTGAGAACAAAAAAGCAAAAATTCAAAATCACAAATTTTCAAGCAGCAAAGTTACAGTGTTAACTCCAGATCACTGAAGACATCTTACTAGCTCTTGTATATATTCAGCCAATTAGGTAAGTTGCTATTGTTTCACGGTAAGGCTAACCCTACACAGTAAATGCCGATGTCTTCAGAAATAGCGGCTACAATAGAAGAGATGGAAGAAGAAGAGAGGAGGACTTCCTTATCAGTGGCAACACCGAACGAGTCAACAAATGTCACATTGCATCAGAGAATGTTGAGTGCTTGTTCAGGGTCATTGATAACCTCGTTAGTGGTGACGCCCTTTGACGTTGTGCGTATACGGTTACAACAACAGCAAATTTTACTACCGGATCATATCAAGTCCTCTGATGGATGTTGCCAGCAAGTGTTCTGGCAAGAAAATAATAGTAGGAACACACTCAAAGAGAAACGATCTGCTCCACTACATGCCGAATCCAGCTTAAAACCTGGTAGTGCCATAGTTGATGAGTTTTGTTCTACTTCAAATGCATGTGCCCAAGATTCAAAGATCAAAGGGACTTTTTCTGGAATATCTAAAATACGCTCAACCGAGGGGTTTCTTGCATTGTATAGAGGATTGAGTTTGGTCTTATTGATGGCCATCCCATCCAATGTCGTTTATTTTTCAGGCTATGAGTACCTTCGAGATGCATCACCAATAAAGGATAATCAAGTACTAAATCCATTGCTTTGTGGATCCTTGGCAAGAGTCTTATCAGCCACCTCGGTGGCTCCTATAGAATTGATAAAGACAAGATTACAAGCCATTCCTTCAACTTCAGGTTCAAATTTGATGAAATTAGTGCTAAAAAATTCATATAAAGAGATCAAAGATACAGGATTATCATCAATTTTCCGTGGTTTACCATTAACGTTATTAAGAGACGTCCCATTCAGCGGGATTTATTGGTCCTCATATGAATATATATCCACACGATTAAGAAAGCATATACCATATTTAAATCCAAATATTAATGCCAGTCATAGCGCTACAATGGATACCAAAGTATTTCTTTCGAGTTTTATAAGTGGGTCCATATCCGGAGTGATAGCTGCAGTCCTGACTAACCCATTTGATGTGGGTAAGACTCGTTTACAAGTATCATCTGAGCATCTGAGAACTCCAATGTTCAAATTTTTGTATCAAATGATTAAAAATGAAGGAATTGGTTCTTTGTATGTAGGTTTGGTTCCGAGATCAATGAAAATTGCACCATCATGTGCTATAATGATAAGTACTTATGAATTGGGTAAGAGATTTTTTTAGCTTAATTAGCTTCATTCATGATTTTATCATGCAATTTACTGTATATAATACTAGAATAATAAAGAATTGCTCGATATTTTACTATCTGTAGTGATTGAGACTCAAATAAGCTTATACCTCTAATAACACTATCTCATCACACTTAGTCAACTTGACAGATTTAGTAATGAGATAGATCTTATGTGAAAAAAACGTTGTAAGGCTGTTCACGTGATCTCATTTAAGTCACGTGTTATGGCATCATCTTATTCATTTTTTGTAAAGCTTTTTTCTCTATGAGAAGAGTAAGAGTGTTTCTGTCAAATGATACCTCATCTCAACCCTTGATATCAACTTTTAAAAGTCCAAATCAAAACAAGGATCAAATTAATTTAACCAGATACTACTTATATGCTCACGGTGTAGCCAAATATACTAATTTTTTTTTGCCAGCTGCTGACTCTTTGAGATAATACTATTAAGGACAAAAATGTCTAGCGGCTTTGACAACACTGAATTTCGTGTGGATCAACTTAATAATCAAGATGATACAACCCCTGCTGCCTTGTTGGAGCAGTTGATATATGTTGATTCATTCATGCCAGACTCAGATCCAACTTCATTTGATAATCAGTTAACGGCTGAATTAGCGGCCTTTGCAGATGACTCTTTCATATTCCCAGATGAAGAGAAACCTAAATTCAACGATGATGATAATATTCCTGCTGTAAGCGGGAGCAATAATAGCAGTAATAGCAATTTAGATATCATCAGTAGTAACAGTAACAATAGTAATAACAATAATGTGCTACAATTTGGTGTAACACCATTACATTTAAATAATCAACCAGCTGTGTTAAACAATATATATACCAACAATAGCAATGTTCCAGAAGAGCTTGGTCCTCAAACTACAACATCGGCAAATCAAGTTGAGTCAAACTCTGGAAGTGAGATCAATCCTGATTTGCTTTCTCAGAGTTTAGTGACGATACTATCATCACAAGGCTCAACAAACAATTCAGTGATAGATTCACTTTCTACAAGCTTGTTATCCAATGTGCCGAAAGTTCATGTGCCACCTGGTGCTTTGGCAACTTTATCATCAGCTGGATTGTCACAAATTCAGATTGATGCCTTAGCGGCTTTGATTGCTCAACATCAAACGAGGACAAATGATAATGTTAATTTAAATTCACAAGGACAGAATGAGAATTCCGGGTTTCATAATAGCGCTGTCAACGCTTTGAATAAACTCTCGAACACGGCAAATATAACGAATAATTTCACTCCAAGTCAAGTTGGTAATGATCAACCATTATCGAGTCTTATGACACTTTTGAATGCTAATTCCAACCACGATCAATCTCAAAATATCAAACGTGAATCATTTTCAGAAATTCCATCTGGTTCCATTTTCACTCAAGATAAAGCACAAGTTATCATTCAAGGATCACCTCAATCTGATGTAGTTCCTTCTCCATCTTCCGTTGGAGTATCACCTGCAGATGCAATGAAAATACAACCTGGGGTCTCCTCAGGGGCGTCACCAAACAGCAGATCATCAGACGCCGCTGACTCAGACAAGAGGAGAAGAAACACTGCAGCTTCAGCTCGTTTCAGAATAAAGAAGAAACTCAAGCAACAAGAGATGGAGAGAAATATCAGAGAATTGAATGAAAATTCGATGACATTGCAAAGAAGAATTCAACAATTAGAAATGGAAAACAGGTTATTGAGAAACTTAGTTGTTGAAAAAGGTGCAAAGAGAAACAAAGACGAATTGGAAAAATTGAAGCAACGTGCTAGGGAGGGAAGTAGAATGCCATGATTGAAATTTATTTATTATTTATTCTTTTGCTGTTAATTTTAGATCAATTTAAAAGGTTACAGATAATGTTTTTAGCTTTAATAATATGAAATTTACTTAATGAATCCTTTGTAGTTGATAGCTCACCTATATTTGAGAGAATAGTTGATAATATATTGAATTCTACTAGTTAAAAAATTTAGAAAAAAAAATAAAAATAAAGCTCCGCGACGGGGAATTGAACCCCGGTCTACCACGCGACAAGCGGTAATTCTAGCCACTAAACTATCACGGATTTTCATGTTGTTTGAACAAAAATTTACCTACAAGAGCATAACTCACTCAACTAAAGTAGATAAATAAGATCAATACCATTTATTAATTAGACGGTTATCTACCGATTTACTAATGAAATAAGAAACATTCCGGGCATTAACATTGATAAATAAAAAACTTTATACAAGGCCTATCAATTTTTTAACTTCTTTTAAATTCAGTGAAGCAATCTCTCTTGCCCTCTCATTTCCCTCACCGACCACGTTATTCAAGTAATCCAAGTCAGATATGTACTCTTTATAAGCTTCTCTAGGTTTCTCCAACTCTTTAATGACCAATTCTGATGTGTAATCTTTCAATTCCTGTTTAGTGAAATTTTCCACTTCCTTTACTGTCTCGTCCATTGACTCATTCTTCACAGCGTTGATTATCGAGATCAAATTGGAAACCCCAGGTCTCAGTTTCGGGTCGTATGTCAATTTCCCCTCAATTGAGTCTGTTATGGCTTTGGAAATCTTGAACCGTATAGACGATGCATCTTCGGTGATGAATATCTTTGAAAGTGAATTTGGATCAGATTTGGACATTTTCTTTTCTGGCTCTTTCAAAGATGCAATCTTCTTCGTTGGTGCAAACAAAGTCTTTGGTAAAGTATAATAGTCCTTCCCGAGAAGTTTGTTAAACGCTGTGGCTATCTCTCTCGTGAGTTCTAAATGCTGTTGCTGGTCTTGACCAACTGGAACATGAGTCGACTTGTAAAGCAAGATATCAGCAGCTTGCAACGCAGGATAACTGAACAATCCAAGCTTCGCGCTACCCATATTCTCTGTCCATTTATCACTGTCCTTAATATGAGCCTTGGTCTTGAATTGAGTCATACGATTAAGTGAGCCTAAATTAGTCACACTCAGTAAGATCCAAAATAACTCACTATGTTGTGGCACTTCTGATTGATTGAAAAGTAAAACGTCGGAAGGCTTGATACCACTTGCCAATATCGAGGCAATGGCTTCGACTTTTCTAGTTCTTAACGAATCTGGATCTTGTGGTACTGTTATTGCATGCAAATCAGCAACACCGAATATGAGTTTAGTATTCCCTTTAAGTCTCTCGGAGTTCACTACCGCATCAGTAATGTCCTTCCAGACCTTCACGGCACCGAAATAGTTACCCAAGTGAAATTGACCAGTTGGTTGAATGAGACTGAAAATTGTGCTATCTTCAGGAATGTTCAGCACTGTTGTTTGGTCAGTGAATATGATGGATCCTGAGTTCGCCACTGAGTATTTGCACTTGCCTGAGAGTGCCCTGTGCGATACACCTCTGGCGAGGTTTCTAGATAACATTGGGTATATAGATCTGACAAAATCTGATGTAAAATCATATGAGATTTAAATTTTGGTTTTTTTTTTTTCATTATTTATTTAGATAATTCAGATAATTCACTACAGATAAAAATATATATTAATTGTGACTTTATTGTAATTGAATGAACTATTTAAGCTAGACTATAAGTAAAGACCTTCTAAATTCTCTTCAATCTTGTTTTTCAATACCCTTTCTTTAGCGCTCTTGAAATCTTCTGCGGTGACTTGCATTCTTCTCTCTCTCAAGGCTAATAACCCAGCTTCTGTACAGA
The DNA here is from genome assembly GCA_030567635.1 of Nakazawaea wickerhamii. Taxonomy (NCBI): domain Eukaryota; kingdom Fungi; phylum Ascomycota; class Pichiomycetes; order Alaninales; family Pachysolenaceae; genus Nakazawaea; species Nakazawaea wickerhamii. The sequence goes on from JAJLSR010000001.1 coordinate 1,126,851, forward strand.
TAGCCTTAATATCAGCACCTGATAAATCATCTTTAGCTGTCACCAAATCTTCTAAATTGACATCTGAAGCTAAATTCATCTTACTTGTATGAATACCCAAGATTTTCCTCTTTGTCTTTGGATCAGGATTTTCGAAAAGAATTTTTCTATCAATACGTCCAGGTCTAATTAAAGCTGGATCCAAAGATTCAATTTTATTTGTAGCCATGATGACTTTAACATCACCTCTATCATCGAACCCATCTAATTGATTTAATAATTCCAACATAGTTCTTTGAATTTCTCTTTCACCTCCCGATGTTGATTCATAACGTTTAGTACCAATGGCATCAATTTCATCGATAAATACAATAGATGGAGCATTATCAGCAGCGACTTTAAAAATTTGTCTAACTAATCTTGGACCATCACCAAGATATTTTTGAATTAATTCAGAACCAACAATTCTTAAAAATGTAGCACTTGTTTGATTTGCCACAGCTTTAGCTAATAATGTCTTACCAGTACCTGGAACACCATATAATATAACACCTTTTGGTGGCTTGATACCCATTTCTTCATATAATTCTGGATGAGTAAGTGGTAATTCAACGGCTTCTTTAATTTCTTGTATTTGACTTTCTAAACCACCAATATCTGAGTATGATTCCGTAGGAGATTTATCTAATTTCATTACAGAAACCATTGGATCGGTATCATCTTGTAAGACACCAATAATTGAAACAGTCTTATGATGAAGTAATACAGAACAACCAGGTTCTAGTAATCCCTTATCGACAAAAGATAAGATTGAGACATAATATTCAGGACCAGATGATGAAGAGACAATAGCATGATCATCGTCGATAATTTCTTCTAATGTACCAATTGACATTGGAGATCCCCTTACATCTTCTAATTTTTCTCTTTCTTCAGCTTGTCTAGCTTCTGTTGGTTGTGCATTTTCTTGATTTGTTACAAATTCTTCTTCTAATAATAAATGATCCTTAATTCTTTCCATCTTTAACAATTTTAATTTACATCTAGTATTTGGATATACACTTGGTAATTTAGCTGTCATTGCTGGTCCCTTTCTCTTCTTTTTACCAAATTTTGACTGCACTGGTGGTTCATATTTTGGCTTTTCTTTCTTCTTATCATTCTTCTTACCTCTTCCATTTGGCATGGAAGCATCTTGACCCATTGTGACTATATGAATAGATCAATTGAATATAGATTTGATGCCTTGTTATCAATTTAAATCTTGGTGTAATCGTTGGTTAAAATCGATATTTCTACTCGATCGCCACCTGAAAGAAACAAAAAAACAATACTTAAATATTGGTATTATAGTACACTACTTTTGGAGAGATTAGCTATTTACGATTTTACAATAGGGGTGTAACACTGTAGATATGTACAGATATACTTATATAGATATTCCATTGGGCTATTTATTTGTAGATGATATTCTTTATTATATAGTATTCAATATATGATATCAAATTAAAGAAAGAGACAGCCAATTCTTGTAAATCCCATGTATTATATAAAGATAACTGATCTAGAGCTGACGCATATACTACCTGTATTAGATTAAATAAGAGAGTATATTACAATGAATTTTTGTTTAAGTACAAGATATTGAATATATAGATGATTAAATGATGTATTTCAATAGTCTTCTTTATTTTTGAACAATTTAATTAACAACACTATAGTATCATTTCTATCTCAATATTGATTCTATGATTTATATAAAATATATTTAGTAAAACTATTTGTAATGGTTGACAAATTATTTGATGAAATATAAATGGCTATTCTAATGCTGTAACAATCACAATACTTTATCACCTTGAATTATAATTCGTCAATCAATTAATCAATCTTATTCAACTATGTAACCCACAATATCATTCACAGTAGATTTCCAAAGTGGAGAAATTTGCCCGTAGGAAGGGCGTGTGGTCTAGTGGTATGATTCTCGCTTTGGGTGCGAGAGGCCCTGGGTTCAATTCCCAGTATGCCCCTTTACCTATTTTTTTGCATCTTATATATGATAATCTACATTGATTTACTCTTATAACGGTATGAAGATATGGTGTCAAGTCCATTGAGTTGAATTGGTTGTAGTTTTACTGTTTTGTATTTTTATCTACGTTCATTTAAGTCAGGGGTTAGAAGTATAGTTTGCTATTGCGCGTGTTACTTTAATAATTGAACAGTTAAAGAGAGGAGAGTAGTCATTTATAGCTATGATAGTGGTCAATAATCTCTACCTTACTCATATCATTCTCTTATAAATCTTCATAGTGTATGTCATCTGTATCCCGTTTATTACACTGTATAATAAAGAATTATTGAGCACAGTAGAAATTGTTATTTTTTCTCTTAAGGATAACTTTTGTAAAACATCAAATTACAAAATAATATATAAAACAGTGTTATAACACAAGGAAATGATATGAACATCCTATCACATTCAATTTCATTGGAATTAGGAGATTTCCACATCAAATCTTCTACAGTCCAAGGAGACCAACTATATTTGGGAGGAAGCAATGGATTTATACGTGTTTATGATATAACAGTACCCACACACGAGACACAGGATGATTATAAATTACTTACACTCCGACAAGAATTGAAATTACTGGAGGGGGCAATTGATCAATTAGGCGTGTTACCTGATATGAGATATCTTGTATTGTTATCTGGTGGGATAATTCATGTTTATAATATATCAAATTTTCAATTAGAAGAGAAATTATCAAATTTTAAAAATTCAAATTTATTCAAATTGTTTTCCAATATTAATGAGAATTCAGTACTGGATGAAACTAATATAGCCGATGAATCATATCTGGAGAAGAATTCACTGCTCGAATATAGTGATTCGATGTCATTGCTGACTCTGAATAGTGTTAGTCATCTTATCACTGATAAGGCTGATGTTGTACAAGATTATAGGTCTTATATTGCCATTTGTTGTAAGAGGAAAATAATCATTTACACTTTTATAAAAGATGAATTCAATAGTAAATTAGAATACAATTTATCGGATAAAGTTAAGAATTTAGAATTTTTCTCATCAGAGAAATTATTTATTGGATTGAATAATAATGATTTCCTGTTGGTTGATCTTTATAATAGTGATCCACAATCTTCTATGACGAAGATAATGGCAATGCCATACCTTTCATCGTCAGTGGTGAATTCATCATCAACTTTCAGTTATTTCAGAAATAGTGTATCGAAATTATCAATCTTGAGAACGTTACCCAATCTTAATTTAATCTCCAAGGAATCAATACTGTTAAAAGTTGATGATAATGGAGAATTTTTCAATTACAAATCGAGGTCAAAGAAAAACCCCTTGCGTTGGAAGAAAAATCCAGATTTGATCACGTATTGGTTCCCCTATTTGATATTGGTATACGATAATCACACTTTGGAAATCTGTAGGATAAGAACTGGTCAATGCCAACAGAGCCTTACTTTTGACCACGCGATCAAGCTGATTGAACATCTGGGTGAATTCTTGTTTGTCATTACAGATCATAGCATAGAGCTGTGGAATAGAGTTTCGTTTATTGAACAATTGAATCAGGCAAAGAGATTATCTCGATTTGAAGATGCTGTGTCATTGATTGAGAAATTACAACCACTGGTGTTCCAAGACACAGATGATTCTGAGATTTCGAGCCAGGATAAGAAATTTTTAATGTTACGTGAATTTCAAATAAAATTAGCAGAGGAGTTATTCGATGATGGTAAGATTGATAAAGCCGTTGATCTTTTCATCTCATTCATGGCTCCCCCTGATAAAGTGATTGAATTGTTTCCCAAATTAGTTGTCGGTGATGACTTGATAGATTTAAGTGCATTTGAAGACGCTGACTCCTCAGATGAAATGTCAATCACGTCACCTAAGAAGAATTCAAGAAGACTGATGATGTCTCCGAAGAACAGACAAAGAAATCATTTGAATTCCATGGTCAGGTCATTGATACCGTACCTCACTGACACGAGAAGGAAATTGAATAAATTATTGAACCCAGAATCACCAAAATTCGAATGGAAAGGTGTACTGATTGATAAACATTTATATTTACGTTCATCGAATCATGACGAGTCCTTAACAGAGATGATTTCATTAGTTGACACTACGCTTTTCAAAAGTTACTTGCTCTCAGCTCCTAGATTAGTTGGCCCCTTACTTCGTGTCAATAATTTTTGTGATATCGAAGTCGTTGAGAGGAATTTGAAATTGAATGCGATGTATAAAGAGTTAATTGATTTCTACTATGCAAAGGATTTACACGATAAAGCCTTGAATTTGTTATTAGAATTAGGATCACAAAATGATATATTTCACGGCCCCTTGCCGACAATTCAATATTTACAAAAACTTGGTGATGATAATATTGAATTGATATTCAAATATTTGAAATGGCCAGTATCTGTCAATGCTGAATTGTGTACTGAGATTTTCTTAAATGATTCAATTGAAAGTGAATCGTTGAATAGATTTAAAGTTATGCAATTCTTGGAGAGTACAGTGCAAAATGAGTCATTAACTGAGAAATATTTAGAGCATCTCATTTATGAATTGAATGATAGAACAACGAAATTCCATAATAAATTAATTGAAATATACATTTCAAATGGGAAAGTACCAGAATTAGAAACACTTATTCAGAAATCAAATGATTATGATTTCCGTAAGAATTTAGAATTAATTGAGAAGCAAGATAAAAGATTCTTACCACTGCAAACGATAATCTTATCAAAATTGAATGAACATCGTAAAGTGTTGAAAATATTTGTTAACGAGTTGCAAAATTATGAACTGGCATTATCTTATTGTTTGAAATTATACAAAGAAGATTCCCTGGTAGGACAAGAATTATTAACTGATTTATTGATGAAATATTTCAATTCACCAGATACGTTAAATGAGGCATTAAACTTATTAGCTACACAAGGTTTGAAATTAGATTTCCATAACGTCTTAGATACGTTGCCACCAGATATATCAATATTAGAATTAAACAAATTCATAATTACGAATTTAAAGAAGTTCCAAATCAATTTGAACAAGTCAATAATGGAGAAAAATTTATTAAGTCTAAGACAAGTCAAATTAAGAGAACAAGATTTGAAATTAGAAAGTAATCATATAATCATCGATGAAAACACTATGTGCTCAGTTTGTAATAAGAAATTAGGATATAGCATATTAAGTTGGTTACCTAATGACACCGTGGTGCATTACGGTTGCAACCAAAAAATTTGAATAAATAGTATCTAAATGGTCCAATTGTATAGTCAATTTGTATATTATGGAAAGTCTCTATTGTTTAAATCGGTTATAAATACGGCTATTACACTGACACGTATACAGTTAATTATATATACGAAATTCGCTTATTTCAAGGTATAATTGATACGTCCCATACAGAGTATCTGAATAAATCTTAGTATAGAGTAATTATTTACAATTCATAAGACACGTTTGGTATTAAATAAAAAAAACTAGATCGGACTTAGTACTGTCATAAAATATCATCAACTAATCATAAGAAAATGAGTATATCATCAGTGCTAGGGACGATACCATTGGTGGTATCGTTCGTATCGTTCTATCTGATCTCGTATAAGGTGCTGTTCCAACTGATACCTAACCTTTTCGAATTCACTGTCCCAATAATTGATTATAAAGAATTAGGTATTGAGATTGATCAAAACTACTCTATAAGTAATTTTAATGATAATAAGAACAAGTTTTTAATTAAGGGAGATTCACTGTTTAAGAAATTGGTGCATCATGTCTTTAGTTTCACTATGGCCTTGGTATTGCTTGTGATAGAGTTAAGTTTGTTTGAAATTGAAGATTATTTAAATACCGATTCAAGATTATTTTTATGGCATATGATAATACCAGTGATGACAATGTTATTAGTCTATGTTATCCCAGTGTTGATCTTGGTGATATTGATGAATAGATATTTACCTAAATTGAATACCCATATCAATGCTATCCTATTGGGTGCTATCATTATAATATGGCTATATTTCTTAAGTGAGTTAGATGTCATCACTGGCATTGACACTAAAGAGATAAGTGGACATAGTATTATCTCTAAATATTTGTCGGAGTTGACATTGTTAGGAATAACACTGATATCGGTGTTAGGTGGGATAGGTACGATATCTAATCCATTTTATGAATTAGTCAAAAAGAATAAGAGGGTCACTAAGTATGATATTGATAAGATTGTATCAAATTTGAAAACTACAACACAGATATTGCAATTGAGGCAGAATGAGATTGACAAGTACCAAGAACAGATGTCAACTGTGAATCCGAACAATAAGGAAATGAAATTATTAGAAGAAGAGATCAATGCGATATTACAATTGAAAAACAGTATATACAAAGACTTAATCAATTCTACAAATGTTTACGAATTACAGAAAAGACACGGGTCATTGAATTACAAGATCACCAAATTCATAAAGAAGTCATTCTCCATCTACTGTCTTTACAGACTAATATCACTTTTCCTCATCAGATTACCAAAATTAGTATTTCACAAACTCTTACACGAACACGACAAGACCAAAGACGCCCTCGCTGTGACGATAAGCAAGATCATTATCCAATTACAGAACAGCGACGACATCGATGAAGACGCTCTAGTGAATCAATTGAGTTTCGTGTTATCGGGCTCGTTATTCTTATGTTCGATGTCAAGTGTCGTTAATACGTTCCACTCATTATCAAGATTTATACCACATTCGATTAAATTGTCAAACCAAAACAAGAAACAGACATCGGTATTGAGATCGTTATTGATTTCTGAATTATTCGGTATCTACACGTTACTGACTATCATTTTGTTAAGATCAAATTTACCAGACACATTATCTTCAAATTTCGATTCTGCTATTGGTGGTGAACCTTTGAAAGTGAAATTTGTACAAAATTGGTCTGATAAGATAAGTATAATAAGTTGTTTCATCACCATTATCGGCATCTCCATTGACGAATTTCTCAATCACGGTGACGATTTTGATGATGATTACGTTGATGAAGAAAAATTTATTCAAAATGATAAATTTGCATGATTTCTTATATATATACAGTTTTAATTTATTTAGATTCCTCTATATGGAGCTTACCATTATCCCTTAATTCTTTCAATATCACCGATTTATCAACTAAGATCTGTGGTAACAGCTCATGTTTAGTCAATGACAAATTCCAAAATTTATCATCACCTTTCCTCCAAAGATTCTGCCAATACACCGTCGTATCGAATTTGAACTCGTCGATAACAGTGCTCAAATCTGCAACACTCTCCTGCGAGTATGTGGGTCTGAATTGGCCACTGTACCAGATATTACCGTCCTTATTACGTCTCCTCATCGATTCGGCTTCTTTCTTCTTAGAGACTTCTCTCATGTGTCTTAACTCCACTAAGCCATGGTACAGTTTCAACGCCGTCTCGTGGTCTTTGAATTCCAGAACACACATTAATTCCCAAATGTCTCTTCTCTTTGTTGGTTTCTTATTTTGCCAATTAGGTCTTTGAAATTGTACTTTGATTTGATAATTACTCAAATGCGGTAATTGCGAATACACAACCTGTCCACTCTCGATGTTGTGGAAAAGGTACACGTGTGGTGCAAAGCCATGATGCTTTAACCATCCAGTTTGACGGAACTTACTGGCCATTTCACTGCTATTTTATCTATCTATCTTACACTTATTTCCCTGTGTTAAGTCAACGAATTTAAGAAATTTTTTTTTTCCCCAAAATTGGCAGAAATTTATTTTTTACCGTGTCAATTAACAAGACTATTTTATTACAATATACAATATACAATATTTATTTGAATTTTAATTAGGAACAAGTTGTTGAAATGTTTGGTTAATATGTCTTGCAGCTCTATGAGCTAGATAATTTATACATGATCTATTTTTGTTTCTTTGATTCATCTTCACTTTCTGAATTTTCTGGTGTTATTAATTCAGTCTTTTGTTGTATTTTTGCTGAAGCACCTTTTGAATTTAATTTTCTATTCTCTAAGAATTGATGATATTTTTCAATTGTCATTCTCTTTGAATGCTCTTTGTATTCGTCGTAACCGTGATACTCTGTCTTATACAATTTATCCCAAAATGTGAAAAATGGTTGTGAAAAATTTGTCTTTATACCAAATGATTGATGATGAATATCATGATAAATTGAGTTATTTGGGAAAATGACTTGGAAAATGTCGTATGGGAACAGATAACCACAATGATCATCGACAGTTTTCAAAGTTGAAAAAGTGTATAATACAATTTGCTCCCTTGGGGTGAGACTGGTAATTAAAGCAGCTAATCCGGAACCTAGAGTATCTAATAAGAAACCTTCCACAGGGTCGTTATATAAGGCACCAAATGCATATGGGACATATAATCTATGATGTCTTGAATGGAATCTCTTATAGAGATATTTATTTATATGCATCAATCTATGTAAGAAAAATTGCCATGAATCAATTAATGCGAATGCAATCATAATCTTACAAGCTGGGAACACGATGTTATATAATATTGATATCATGAAATTAGGTAATATTTTCAAATTCTGTTTTAATGTCCACATAGATAATAATTCATAACCGGTAGTTGGAGTTTCATCAAAGTAAAAAAAAATTCCACCAATAATACTTTGAATTATATGTTGTAATATAACATCTTTAATGATTTCACCGAGTGAAGCTTTGTTTCTCTTAGTGATCTCTTCTGGTGGATGGATTCTATAATATTCAGCTAACTCGTAGGTGTCAATAATATGGAAAAAAGTTGAGAATGACCAATAAGCAACAACGGGAGCAATTAACAGTGTTATACCATCGGGTATATTATTAATTAATGAAGGTTTTTCTGTTATTAAAGTGAATGGTGGTAGTGGGGAATCTAATTGTGATAATTTTAAAGGGTCAAATAAATGATTATAAACTTGTTTTAATGTATTCATTATTGTATATTGATTGATTTGATTAATAAATAAATAAATAATTTAAATTCGTGTTTGTGAAAGAAATTTATTTCTTTTCTGTTCTGTATTTGCTTTACTATAGTGTACTATATTATACTATACTATACTATATTATACTGTATAGAATAGATAGAATAGATGGGATATATGGAATATCTAGAATACAGAACACTTCTATTATATATGATGTAAATATATAAATATAGGTGTCAGCAGAGCAATCGGGGTTTGAAGTGAAGTGATGAGATGATTATTTGTAATACAATAAAAGCTCTCGGCTCATATAAGAGTTAGACACTTCCTAAAAGGGATGGTTTGTGCACTGTATACACTACTCTTATTAGTGTCACAAAGTAGTGCACACAGAGTATAGTATTACCCGAATAGGCAGTTATACCCCTCATCTCAAAACTTTTCTCTCTCTTTTTATAAAATATGGAATGATCCTTTTATCCTTGATCTTATATTTGTAATTAAAATTATTACAAGATATCATAAGAGAAGGTACTATGTCAGGTTTATTTCTGAATGATCCAGCTTCATGTGGACCTATTAATCCACTACTGTCGTTGTCAAAACATACAGATTTACAATCTACAAATAATTCATCATCATTAAATAATTTATCACAATCAAAAAATTTGAATAATTCAAATAGATTTTTAAAATTTGATAATAATTTAAATAATGAATTTAATCAATTTAATTCACAGCAACCTGTTTATTCACAACAATTTAGTCAAATTCCAATACAGCATTTACAACAACAACAACAACAACCAATACACACACCATTACAAAATTTACAACCAATTTTAAATTCATCCCTTCAACCGAATATTTCACAACAACGTATACAACATAATACACAACAATCAAATACATGGGCAAATGATTTTGCTAAATTATCATTAAATCAACAAGTAAACAATCAACAAATCAGTCAACCATCATCATTCCAACAAAGACAATTTTATCCAACAAATTTAATTTCAACACAAAATTTATTAACTGAACACCAAGAATTACATAGATCAAATAATGACATCGATCAATCTTTCAAATTCGATCAAATGTTTAACGAAATCGAGACTGAAATTTTACAAACTACAGAACCAACAATATCATCAACAGATTTAGATAGAGAAAATTTTGCAAAGACTGCAAAATTAGTTGCCAATGCAATGTCATCAAACAAGCTGACCAATTCAACTTTAATTCAACAAAAATTTAAGAATTCAAATTTCTTGAAATTAATGAACAAAGTATCTGAAAAGACAGTTATCATTAATGATAAAGGTGATGGTTTCATTTCAAATGAATAATAATATTTTTTTTTTCTTACCGCAAATAACGCTATATAATGATTCATGATAATTCTAATATTTAATTTAATTTTCTTCTAATATAACAATGTAATCTAATTGACGTCACTTTATAACTAGTGCAACTTTAAGAGATGAGTCTGTACCTTTTTATATCTTTATTATCTAATCTTGTCACAGAGCAATAAGAAAAAGAAACAAAGCAATTATATCTGCATAAAATCATCCCTAATTTGTCATAGATCTAGATGACACAATTATCACTTTTACATGTATATATAAATTAAGAGAATCTGTTATTTGTCTCGAAGTGGATTAGATATCATGTTAGATACAAGAATGAAGTTAGATAATACAAAAATTGAAATTCCATCACCTGATGAAGCTCATAACAGATTAAATGAACATAAACCATCACCAAATCATATCCTGAAACAATCCCTAGAAATTGAATACACCGAGTAAGTTATATTCGATTAAGATAGATAAGATATGATACTAATATAGAGTAGAAATTTAAAGAAACAGATGAAAGAGTTGTATTATGAGAAATCGAATGAAGCATTGAGGAATGATAGTATTGAAAATGCAAAGAGTTTTATTAATTATGAAAAGATTGAAAATAATTTATTGTGACCTTTGTTATATGGTATAGTTGATAATAAATGATAGTAGATGATTTAATTGTATAGGTATCTAATGAATGAATGTGTTAAGTATTAAGTTGAATATGATTAAATTCAATTTCTCTATATAAATATAAAATAAATATTAAGCTTTTAAACTACCAATATAATTAATAGCACTACCATGTTTAAAGAATTCAATTTGATCCTTTGACATCGTGTGTTTACAATCGATATCGAATTGTTCTCCACTAGGTTTAATCACCGTCATCACCACGATACCACCGTTGTCTCCACCTTTAGCGACCATGTCTCTTAAATTCTTAGTGACCATCTTGTCCTTACTGTCGATTCTATCGTAGTCGGCTTCATTAGCAAACGTCAATGGCAACATACCTTGTTTCTTCAAATTGGTCTCGTGGATACGTGCAAACGACTTGACGAGGATGATCTTACCACCGAGGAAACGTGGCTGCAATGCGGCGTGCTCTCTGGCGGAACCTTCACCGTAATTATGTTCAGCCAACACGATCCATGGTCTGTTCTCATCTTTCCATTTCATCATTAACTCAGGGATACCGTACGATTGACCATCGAAATCGTAAATCTTGTTAACTTCACCAGTTTCCTTGTTCTGTGCACCGATTAATGTGTTGTACGAGATGTTACCCAAGTGTCCTTTATATTTCAACCATGCACCAGCAGCGGAGATGTGGTCAGTGGTACATTTACCTTCGACTTTCACTATTACGTTAGTTTCAATTTCTTGGCCGTCCCATGGCTTGAATGGTTCCAAAAGCTCTAATCTGTCGGACTCTGGACTCACCAGGATAGGCTCCTCTGGTTTAGGTTGAGGATCCAATTCTGGGTAAAATTCTGATCTTCCTGGGATAAATCCATCATGTGGTAAATCTTCACCTACAGGAGGGTCAAATTTGAAACTTTCTCCATTAGGTAATGTCAATGACTGTTTCAAAGGGTTGAAATTCATATCACCGGAGTAAATCATCGCAGTGACGATATCTGGTGACGTCAAGAAATTCATTGTGTTTCTATTACCGTCATTTCTTGCTCTGAAATTTCTATTGAACGATGTGAAAATGACATTCTCAGCAGTCTTGTCGAAATCCTTACCACGGTCCCATTGTCCAATACATGGCCCACAAGCGTTGGCCAACAAGACAGCACCATTTTTTTCAAACGTGTCGATTAATCCGTCTCTTTCAATAGTGGCTCTAATTTGTTCAGAACCAGGTGTGACAAAGAATGGGATCTTTGGTTTCAAGCCAACTTTCTCCGCTTGTCTCACTATCGAAACGGCTCTAGACATATCTTGATATGAGGAGTTGGTACATGATCCAATCAACCCGGCACTGATCTGTTGTGGCCAGTCGTTCTCCTTAGTGGTTTCACTTAATTTTGAGATCGGTGTTGATAAATCTGGGGTGTATGGACCATTCACTGATGGTTCCACTTCGTTCAAATCGATCTCGATGACTTTATCGTATTCGGCACCTTCATCAGGTTGCAAGAATCCGAAATTTTTATTCAGCATAGCCGCAGCCTGGGCAATTGGTTCTCTTCCAGTGGCGACTAAATATTTATAATGAGCTTCTTTCATTGGGAATGTTGAGGTAGTGGCACCGATCTCGGCACCCATATTACAAATGGTGGCCATACCGGTACAACTCAATGAATCTACACCTTCACCGAAATACTCTACGATGTAACCGGTACCACCTCTCACGGTTAACATACCAGCCAATTTAGTGATGACATCTTTTGGCGAGGACCAGCCGTTCAATTGACCAGTCAATTTGACACCCAAGATCTTTGGAGCTTTCAATTCCCATGGGGTACCAGTCAATGCATCAACGGCATCGGCACCACCAACACCGATAGCGATAGCACCTAACCCACCGGCATTAGGTGTATGGGAATCGGTACCTAACATCATCAACCCAGGTACAGAGAAATTTTCCAAGACGATTTGGTGAATAATACCTGAACCTGGCCCCCAAAATTGTATACCGTACTTGGTGGCACATGATTGTAAGAAATTGAAAACTTCTTCATTGGTCAGCACTGAGTTTTTCAAATCCAACTCAGCACCGTCTTTGGAACCGACGATTAAATGGTCACAGTGGATTGAGGCCGGCACTGCGGTCTCTTTCATACCACATGTCATGAATTGTAATAAAGCCATTTGCAGTGATGCATCTTGCATTGCGACTCTATCTGGGTTTAATTTCAAATATTCGACACCACGAATGTTGGAGAGTTGACCTTTAGCGATGCTTAACTCCTCTGGTTCGACTAAATGGGAGTACAAGATTTTTTCAGCTAAGGTCAATGGTTTATCACCCAAGACTCTATTAACCACTGTCAAATTATTTATTAATTTTTCATATGGTGGTGTTCTCTTGATATATTCTTTTGGTACTTGATAAAATGAGTCCTGTGCATTAGCGAAACTTCTAGTGAAGCGCTTTAAAGCTCTTACTTGACTCCTTCTATTCAACATTATTCTATAATAGGTTTATATGGATTAAATCAATAAAGTAGAAATTTTGAAAATTTGAAAATTTTTTTTTTTTTTCTCTCAGTAACAAAGTTTTTACTCACAATGAATGAATGATACATTCTCATCATGTGAATTGCCAATGAAAAGCGATAAATTACTAAAAGAAAGACTGCGCTCACCGGAATCGCTATGCAAGTGTTTCGCTACAGGCCCGGTGAAATCTACAGATCTAGACAGCCCCAGATTTAGTGATTTAATCCCAGACAGCCCCGGTTTGTAGAGTCGTTGCTGTTTTAATTTATTCCACTTCTAGATATTGATGATATACTACTGATATTGATATAGAGATAGATAAACTATACAGATAATATTCAATATGATTAATTTAAATAATTCACTAATTCAAGATAAGTTAGAATCCATATATGAATTAGGTGAAAGATCAATACAATGGTTTAAAACTCAAAAATTATGGAAACAAATAATCATATCATTACTGATAATTTCCATCTTATGTTACCTTTTCTTAATGTTATATTATCATAAACTGATTATCGCCTTTGCGGTGGCGTCTTCTAACAAATGGCGTGAAATGCCAGGTGGTCAATTAATTATGTTCACATTAATCTTCATTGTGTCATTCCCACCATTATTTGGATTCAGTGCCTTGTGTACTTTAACAGGAATGATATGGGGGTTCCCACACGGTTGGTGGATCCTAGCGTCGAGTTCCGTTATCGGTAGCACATGCTCATTCTTGTTATTTAGACACGTATTGAAAAATTATGCAAGACGTATGTTAGAATCATCAAAGGTCTTTGAACTGTTCACTTTGGTGTTGAATGATAAGAACGCATTTTGGTTATTGGCTTCTATAAGGTTATGCCCTTTACCGTATTCATTATCTAATGGTGCCCTAGCGGCGATACCAGATATCAAACTTTTGACATTCATAGGTGCTAGTGTAATAACTTCACCGAAGTTGTTAATATCTACATTCATCGGATCAAAATTACAAAATATGGGAGAGGCAAAGAGTGGTAGTGAAGTCTTTATTGATTTTCTCAGTATCGCCATTGCACTGAGTGCATTTGGTATCACAACAATGGTATTATACAGGAAAATGCAAGAAAAATTAAATGCAATAGATAATGGATTGAGTATCAGAATTGACGATGATGGTAATTTCGAAATCGATGATGATGATTACGATGAAGATAATCTTATAGTATAACACTGTATAGTATAGTTTAATAGACGCGTCACAAGACAAAGATCATAGCCCCAATGAATTCCACACACGACTCTTTTTCATCTAAGGAAATAAAATCAAAACAAAAACAAATCAACTCATTTATATTTTTATTACACCAACAATATTTAATTATATTCTATCACATTGGAAACGATCCGTTCATTACTATCCCTTTTTTCATCCATCATAGCTTAGCTATATAGACTCAGACTTTCCATCTTGAGTTTTGCATTTACTTCATCACACCTTTTTTTTCATTATTATACCCTTTTTCATTATTCATATTCAACTTTTTTTTCTTCTACTCATATAAATTTATAAAGGATCAGATTAAAATTGAACACTTCATAGATGTTTAAAAATAAAAAACTGCAACAACTGCGAAGTCAGTCTCCGGCAATGGAATCTTATCCGTCATTTATTAGATCTCCTGTGGTACCTAGATTTAATTCACCATTCCCACCGTTACATCCAGATAAGAAATATAGAGGCGTTTATGAGAGAGCAGGTTTTGATGTTTATAAAGGAGATTATAATACACATAAGCATTCGCATGATCCAAATCATCCTTCGGAGTGTAATTCAATGGGTAAAAATTCTCCAAGTCCAACAACAAATGCAAAATTTTCAAGAAATTTTAGTGCACCAAATCCATTTGGTGATAAAAATTTGCCATCACATAGGAGTGATCCAAATTTATCAACAAAGAGATTTTCTAATTCGTCAAAGAGCTCACATCAGATGAAACAAAGAAATTTTTCAGAGTCCTCTAATGTAACAAATCCATATAAATCAATTCCAACATCGGCATCACTGACAAATTTCAATTATGCATCACTGTATTCAACTCCTGTAGTTGACTCAACTATTGATAAGAATGAAGATATTAAATTGAATAATTTTGTCACACCAGTTAAGGAAAAATTTGATGATAATGATAGAAATTTAATATTACAAGATAATTCGATGAAATTTGATGATCCTCCAATGGATTCCCCTGATACTCATTCATTAGATGCCCATCAACACGAGTCATCACCAGAGAAGAGTTTCCACAGTGTAGAAGATGAAATTCATGTACCTATAGTGGAAGACTCAATCGGCTCAAAGATGTTAGATAATGAAGATAACGAATTCCAATCACCAACTCCAATGGATTTCTCCGCAGCAGGTCATTACGGTCGTAACACTATAGATACCACAGATTCATACGATCTGAATAATTATCAACAACAAACAAATCGATATAACTCAAATAATGATAATTATGATCCAAATGCCGATTTAGATTTCGGTTTACATTTAAAGAGAAATGATTCATTCAAATTTGGTCATGACTCAGTGACGTCCACGTACTCGGATCGCGCTTTTAATCAACAAGTGCCAAGATTGTCTGAGTTGATCGAAGAGGAAGTAGGCGCTACCCCGAGAGTGGTTATGCCTGAGGCCCAGTTTGATAATGAATTCTTTGATGCCTCAAATGAGAGTAATGAAAATTTCCACACCACTCCAGCGATTGTCGTTGAGGATACGACGTATAATAACGTTGACGATAGCGATGTCGATGACGATGATGCAAAGCATAAGAAACCGACACAGAGTACATATTTCAATAGAGATCAAGCTTATGATCTGTTAACTGGCGGTGGCATTCCTGAGAGAACACCAAATTTACCCTCTGCGGAGTTCTCGTATAAGGAGAATGACGGTGTCAATAGGAGAAGTCTCAGCACTGGGCCAGATGAGAATTACGAGGATGTCACTGACCCGGCAACGGAGACCACTGCGACGACTAATAGTCTTCAATCGTTCACGCAACAACCAAATAATAGATTCAGTTTCGATAAGGATAATTTGATGTCGCCTAGAAACCTCAGGGATTCCCAACTTTACGAAAGCGGGTTGTCTCCAGAGATCAAACAAGAGTTAGAAGGGAGATTTTTCCACCATAAGATTTCACTGTCGCCACAAACAAATTTAGACTCCAATATAGAGGCGCCACTGATTTTTCAAGACTCAGTAAAGGAGACACCTATCCTGGAAGAGACAGAGAAATTTTTCAACGAGGCAGGGTCAGGGCCATGCAGGAAATGTGGATTAGAGATCAATGGGAAATCTATTTGGTCTAAAGATGGACAACTTTCTGGACAATGGCATAGAAATTGTTTTGGATGTCAATTATGTTTTAAACCTTTCAATAAGGGCACAAATTGTTATGTCATTGATGATAACCCTTATTGTGAGCAACATTTCCACGAGTTAAATGATTCTATTTGTAAGACATGCGGTTTAGGTGTCGAAGGTGCATGCTTAGAGAATGAAAAGACTGAAAAATTCCATCCGCAGTGTCTTACATGCTCGAAATGTAATTGTTTCATAGACAAGGATTACTTCGTAGTTGACGGGTCACCATTATGTGAAAATGACGGCTTGATTGAATTAGAAAGAGAAAAACAATTATTATTAGATTCTGTTGGTACAAGTACAAGAATTGAAAAAAGACGTACAAGACTTTTACATATTTAATAAATAAGAAAATTTTTTTCCCATGTAAATTATAATTAATATATATAAATTATCAATATATAATAAATACAATATAATGTCATTATTCATTGCTCGTCGTCAATTAATTAGTGCTATCTCTAGAGGTGCATTCAAATCCAATTTAATCAATAGTGGTAAAATTGTATCATCACAATTTTTATTAAATAAATCATTTTCATCAAGTGCAATTACTAAAAATTTACCACAAGTGAAACAAGCATTATTAAATAAATTACAAGATGAATTAAAAATTGAAAATGAAGGTCCAGTACTGATCAGCAAGGAAGATTCTGATTTCTTGAAGGAGAATAATTTCTCAATTAGTCATAACCAAGGTGAAAAAATCGTCACTTTGACAAAGACCTTGCCTGATAACAATAAATTGCATGTTTATTTCGACTGTACTGAACTTAACGATATCCAAGCCAACGCTCCGGGACCTGAAAGATTCGAGAATGAACAAGAAGACGCCGAGTTGGATGAAGAAGAGTTCGATGACCAGTTAGAAAATTCCTTGTTAAATGTTAATATCATAGTTGAGAATAGTGCTACTAATCAATCATTAGTTGTTCACTCTTTCCTTTCATTCGATGAGATGGTTTTCTTCCCACAATCATTCCAAATTATTAAAGATGCAGAATTGGCCTTATCGTTAGCTGCAGAGAGTCAACAAATTAAATTATCTAAATATAATGGACCAGGTTTTGAAATGTTAGATGAAGAATTACAAGAATTATTTGAATCATATTTTAATGAATTAGGTTGTAATGAAAATTTAGGTGAATTTATTATAAATTATTCAACAATTAAGGAAAATGAAGAATATATTAATTGGTTAGATGATTTAAATAACTTCTTCAAATAAGTGTACTTCATCACTTATTAATATCATTTTGTATTTAGTTTGTATCATCATCTTGTATGATGATAATTGTGATATCTATTAATCTTGTTTGTATAGTTTTAATTTTAATTAATGATTTGTATCACGGAATTCCACCCTATAGAAACAAACAAATAAGATAATTTCTCGGATTAATTACTGAGATGACTTTCTGTGTGTTTACTTGTTTATACTGCAATGGTGGAGTTCCATGGCTCTTTATTTTAAGCTTTTACTCTATGTAGTTTCTTGATCGGAGAATTGTTAGTGTTGTTAGTGCCTAGTGCGGACTTCGGAGTCTTTCTTTTTCCTGGGGGTGATGATCTTGATACAATTATATAAATATCCTATCAATCCACTGTTTTGTATTTATATACTGTTCATAGATAATACATTCTTATAAAAATGACTGTCATTGAAGACGAAGGTCCAACACAATCTTATATTTCAGATGAATTCACTGAATCATTACCATTTAAAGCTCCAACTTTGAAGAAAAATATCTTTGATAATTTATCATTAAAGGGTAAAATTGCAGTTGTTACCGGTGGCGCTAGAGGTATCGGATATGCAATTTGTGAATGTTACTCCCAGGCTGGAGCAGATATCGCTATAATGGATTATAATGATGGCTCAATACCTGCAAAGAAATTAGCTCTGGAGTATGGTAATAAAGTGGTAAGTTATCAAGTTGATGTTACCAATCCAGATAATGTAGAAACTGTAATTAAAGATATCGAGAAGGAATTCGGCACTATTGATGTCTTTGTCGCTAATGCAGGTATACTGTGGACAACAGGTCCTATCTTGGATGAAGTTAATGCAAGTGTGGAGAAATGGAGAAGATTAATTGATGTTGATTTAAATGCAATCTATTTCTGTGCTAAAGTCATTGGTGCTATCTTTAAGAAAAACCAAAAGGGTTCATTCATAATCACTGCATCAATGTCAGGTCATATTGTTAATGTCCCAAATATGCAGACTTGTTATAACGTGGCAAAAGCTGCTGCTTTACATTTAGGTAAATCCCTCGCTATTGAGTGGGCAGGTTTTGCAAGGGTTAATACCGTGTCTCCAGGTTATGTTGATTCTGGACTTTCTGATTTCTTACCGCATAAAGTTAGAGCTAAATGGTGGAGTATGATCCCATTGGGAAGAGAAGCATTACCACAAGAATTAGTTGGTGCTTATTTATATTTAGCAAGTGATGCTGCCACTTATACTACAGGAAGTGATATTAGAGTTGACGGTGGTTACTGTTCAGTTTAGATTGAGTGTTTTTAAATTATAATGACCTAGTTTGATAAATCTATATACATTTGTATTTTAATATAATTAATTTTCAATTACAAAGATCGGTCCATCTTGTATATTCCGATCTTATCAGTATTCCACTCTTCAGTAACCCAAGTGGGATGTTTGTTACGTCATCAATTTTTTCATTTCTCCAGGATTTCCAAACATGCAAAAAAAGATTCAAAAAAAACTTGAAAACTGGACAACGAGAATAGCAATCAAGTATAATTGACTAGAAATACAGTATAGAAATTTATATTGTTTAAACTATTTCTTATTATATTATTACTAAAATATTCACTAAACTTTTCATTTGATTTTTTGATTCAATTTAACAACTATTTTTAATCACACAAATAATGACAGCTTTCAAAAGTTATATCAAGGAGATTGGTGATTTACCAAGGCCATCACCAGATGTCTCATCACCAATCTTGGATTTATTCTCATTAAAGGGTAAAGTCGCATCAGTCACGGGAAGTTCATCAGGTATCGGATTCGCTGTCGCTGAAGCCTTTGCTGATGCCGGTGCTGATGTAGCGATTTGGTATAACAGTAAACCAGCAGACGAGAAAGCCCAATATTTGGCAGATAAGTACAATGTTAGAGTCAAAGCTTACAAATGTACTATAGATGACGCTGAATCTGTGAAATCAACAATTGAAGCAATTGAAAAGGAATTCGGCACTATAGATATATTTGTTGCTAACGCAGGTGTGACATGGACATCGGGTACAGTGGATGAAGGTTCTATTGAAGATTATAAAAAAGTTATGAATTGTAACGTTGATGGTGTTTATTATTGTGCTAAATACGTGGAACCAATTTTTAAGAAACATCAAAAGGGTTCATTAATTATAACTGCATCGATGTCTGCTCATATAGTGAATTATCCACAAATGCAAGCTGCTTATAACGCCTCGAAAGCAGCACTGTTTCATCTTTCGAAATCCTTGGCTGTTGAATGGGCAGGTTTCGCTAGAGTTAATAGTGTTTCTCCAGGTTATATCCTGACTGAATTAACAGATTTTGTTCCAGCGGAGAAGAAAGCTAAATGGTGGAGTTTAATTCCAATGGGTAGAGAAGGTTTGACTAAAGAATTAGCTGGGGCTTATTTATATTTAGCTAGTGATGCTTCTACTTATACTACTGGTAGTGATATAGTTGTTGATGGTGGTTATACTATTGTTTAGTATAGATTTTTTTAGAATTAGATATAAATACCTTATGATTTACTTAATTTTTGTAATATATTTATCTTTTGATTGATCTTTTGATTGATCTAATATATAGAGCTATTAGGTTGCAAAGATACATATATCAACTGTGAAGGAGTTGAACATATAAATAATTTAAAAATTGAAAAAATAAAAAAAAAAATAAATGCGAACTCCTCATGGGGGGCTCGAACCCCCGACATTTCGGTCAACTTTTTGGTTGAAGAAACTTAATCCTTAAAAGCCGAACGCTCTACCAACTGAGCTAACAAGGACGAGTTCACACTACACAATTTAACGTGAGGAGTCATACTTTGATAGTGTTTGTGTGCATTAACTATTATAACCTAATTAAAATAGAGTAAATAACTCAAATAATATATCAGTTTTCTATGGACACAATAGATGAATTGATATATTATTAAATTCACTTGATCATAGGAGGACAAGATGAGTTTTTTGAAAAGAGTTGTATATACATGAAGAGATCATTAAGAGATAAAACAACCCTTAGAGACATTCCCATACAGATCAAATTCAGTATTTGACCTACTTTAAATAAAAAGGGTGTATTAAAATGAAACAAAAATAACATTTCTTATGGGTAGTAAGATTATTATAGTTTAACTATTATAGTGTGATTACCATACTTTTATTAAGATAGTGTGACATATGAGGCTTGAAGTTTGACATCTTGTAATAGTACAGAATATTAGGGTTACAAACCCTAATGCGCAGATTAATGATCTCATCCCGTGTAAATAAGTTTTGTTAAGTGTGTAAAGTGAAAAAATAATATTTTTAAGTAAAATTTTTAGAACAGAGTTGCCACTTTTTAATAAAGACAAGTACATTACACCAGGACAATATATATACAAAATGGTATGTGATAATATTCATAATCACTGAATTGATTGAAGCCTGGATAAATTATTGATCATGAATCATTTAATGGAATAATATCAAATAAATTGAGATAATCATCAAATTCGAGGTTTTTGTAAAAATTTAAATAATTTATTGAATTTGGTACAATACAGGGGAATCCATTTCAAAAAAATTTAGAACAGACTTCATTTATTCTTTGATCTATATGTTGTATAATTACAATTTACTAACATAATTCTTTATTTTATAGGTTTTAGTTGTTGATTTATTGAACCCAAACCCAGCTACAGAAGCTAAACAACACAAATTAAAGACTTTAGTTCAAGGTCCACGTTCATTTTTCATGGATGTTAGATGTCCAGGTTGTTTAAACATCACTGTTGTCTTTTCCCATGCTCAAACTGCTGTTCAATGTGATTCTTGTACTACTGTCTTATGTACCCCAACTGGTGGTAAGGCTAAATTGTCAGAAGGATGTGCTTTCAGAAGAAAGTAAATTAGTTGTTGAGAAGAAATTGAAGAATGTTATTTATTGCATAAGATAATAATATTGAAGGTGTTGCGTTGATGAAGAAATAAGTGCATTATATCATCTAGGAAATAGATCGTGTGATAAAAAAGAAAGGTTGATCATTTTGCTTTCCATCTTGTTTTCATAATTTTCATAATTATATTGGGGGGTTTTTTTATAGTTGTAAATTAATGTCATTATCTACGATTTAATCATTTGTAAGTTGTATTCTTTATATTCTTTTATATCGAATATCTCTTTAGCCAATGCTATAAAGCTATTACCAAGAGTGTGTCCCTTAAAACTCTCCTTTATCAATCTCCCATGGTACTCTCTTCTAGCACTCTCCTATGGTACTCATCCATAATAATCTTCCACAGTTCTCCCTCCACTGTACCATACCTATCATATATTTGACATCTGAGCAAATCATATTCTTGAAATAGAAATCAGAGAAAAACAAAAAAAAAACATCGAGAGAAAAAACACACACACAAAGGTAAAAATCAACTCAAATAACAATATATCAAATATGCAATCATCATTTGTACGCGTTGCAATGCCAGTTGCTGCATCATTAGGTACCCTAATATATTCATCCAATTCACATCCATTGTTAAACGATACAAAGAAGCGCTCATTTTATCTGGAAGATGAAGGAGTTGCTCCAGTACCTGGTTCAATAGTGCCAGCTACATCCGCTGAATTAAGTGCCTTAGGTCCAAATAAAATCGTTGATGGTGTCTCAGTACGTTCTCCATCGGTAATTGAAAATAGCATAAAGAGTCTGAGATTATCAACTTATAATTATTATCTTCAAGCACAGGCAAAATTTGATGAATTAACAAAAAAATATTATAGTGCTGAGAGAGATATCACTACAACAATTTCATCATTACATGAAAAGAGAGAAGATCTTTTGCCAAATTCCATATACGTGTTAGTTGGTGCCTTAAGTGGTTCCATAGTAGCAAGAAGAAGAAATATCTTAATTAGAGGAATTGCACCATTAGTATTTGGTATAGCTGCATTTAAAATTTTCCTTCCAGAGACTTTTGAAAGAACTAGATCATTCGTATGGAAGTTGGAGAAAACTAATATTCCACAAATTGCCCAGCAACAAGAATTAATTTATCAAAAGGCTGAAACTTTAGCAAATGACGTTGAACAAGGTTATAAATCCACTGTACAAACTGCAAATTCATCAATTTTTTCCACTAAGAAGGCAATTGCAGATTTCACCGGTTTGCAATTACCTTCAGAGGATGTCACTAGTGAGGAAAAGAAATGAAATTGAACTATTTACGATAGATATAGATAATATTAAAATTTGTCATTTTCAAAATTTGTAAAGCTTTATTTTTTGTCTCTATAAACTTTTTTTCCATTTTGTGTAACTAAGATTATTAAAGTAATCTTTAGTTCATTTAATATTTTAATTATACTACAATTATCACAGTATAAGCTTGATATTATTCTAATAGTGGAATCATCCATCCAGATGACATCAGCTCAAGCGCCAAGTGAGGATTTATATCGTTCTCCAATTAGGACAGGTACATCAATATCGTTAAACGCCCCTTTAGATGAGCCAAATTATTATTTTCAAACCAAAACACCCGCTGCTTCAACTTTAGTTAAACTTATGGCAAAAGTTCATTCTAAGAGTTCATTCACGAATTCTCAATTAGTTCATGACAAATTGGGCAAACTCTTGAGAGCAGAGAAGAAGACAACTAGATTACAAGAAGATCTTATAAGAGAAATAAATCTGTGGGGGGATCTTGTCCCCAATGAAGATAGTAAGATAATACTTAATGAATTTGGTCATTGCTTAGAGTTGCAAAGACTCATAGAAGAAGAATTGATACAGAGACAAGAAAGTCTTAAATTGCAACTTGCAGCGGTACAAAAGAGAGAAAGTAAAGCTAACGAACTTCGATTTAAGAGAGATAAATTGTATAGAATATTGAGAGAAAGGGAAAGCAAAACAGGTGAAACACCGTCGATATCGTTAACAAAGGAAAACTTAGAAGAATTGAATGTATCATTAGAAGTTGTTGGTGAACAATATATCAGATCGATAAACAGTAATTTGAAATCAAGTATAATGAACTATATGTCATCGATTTCGTTAATGACTTCAAAACTTAAAAGTGGAGTCGATCATTATTATACAACATTAGCCTTGGTGCCTCCTGCGTCTACACCAAAGAGGATAACATATTCACAAAATCCACAAATTGTCAGAGATCAATTGAATAGTGGGAGTATTATAAGCGCTGATGGTAATAATGAAACCCCACAGTTATTGAACTCTTCTAATCAAAAAATCTTCACACCTGGTGCCAGTTCATCTGGGAATTACATCAAGGTTTTGAAAAATCAATTACTGCAAAGACAAGCACAAGCTTCAAGAGCCACTGAGAATGGGTTTGGAAGAAATATTTGTTTTGATTGTAATAGACCTGGGCATCAATGTCAACGTCATAATGAGAATACAACTAAGAAGGCTAACCCAATAGTATTCCATGATGACAAAATACCCGGTCAGGAGAACGATACAGTGCAAGCAGGTAATGCCGCTAAGAGGAAAACCAGTGGTAACTTCCCTGGAGGGTTAGGTGTTAGGTTTCCCAGTTCATTGGTTAATATGGATCAATGGAGACAGAACTGATTTGGATAATTGAAATTTTGTTATCGGAAAAAGCTCATAGCTTTTAGCGTAGATTAGAGAGGTACTTTATTGAAACGAACTCATTGTATACCTTTAATAAGATTAAGACATTATAATAAACGAACTTTGTATCCTATACTTTAATTGGTGGTTCCTGATTACTACTTAATTCTCAAAGCCCTTAAATCCACTGTGCTAATAAGCGCAAACCAAGATATGAACTGTATTTAGCACTAAAACGTCCCAAAACGGATTTTCTCCACTATCTTTGTCAATACCTTAAATGCGTTATCTTTCACTGCTACGGCACAATGTTTTTTCCTCTTAACTATTGAGCGAACAGGGATCGGCCTAATAGTGAGAGAAATCTTATATAAGGCAGATAAAATCAGCAGCAGTCAATTTGACTCTGGATTTCTTGTTATACCACTGAAAATATCAATTACTTAAGTCCAATTACCCAATTAAAGATGGCTATTGAATTGTATGATGATGAAAAGTTGTATGATGCTGAAAATGTTCTTAGAGATGTTCCTGCTAAGAAATCACGTTTCCAATTGGTTTTGAAATACGTTCTTGGTGCACTTATCTTATCAGCTGCCGCTGCTGCTACTTTTGGTCCTCAAGTTAGTAAACTGATTGGTGTCAAAGATGCATTTGATGAAAGCAGCTTATGTCCAATTCACGATAAGAGAGCTCCAAAATCTTATTACATTGATAACTCCACTGTGGAATATATCTTGAGAGATCATGATTTCAAGATGAGTTCAGTAGAAAAATTATCTAAAGCTGTTCAAATTGACACCTCGGTTTATGATGATTATAAAGATGTGTCAGAGAGTCCAGAGACATGGACTAAATTTGCTGCTTTCCATACTTATTTGGAAAAGACTTTCCCAACTATCTATGCTAATTTGAAAGTGGAAACCGTTAACACTTATGCTTTAGTTTACACTTGGAAAGGTTCTGATGAATCTTTGAAACCATTATTATTGACTGCTCATCAAGATGTCGTTCCAGTGCAATCGGAGACTATTGGCGATTGGGATTACCCACCTTTTGAAGGTCACTTTGATGGTGAATTCTTATACGGTCGTGGTGTCATTGATTGTAAGAATTTATTAGTTGGATTAATGGAAACCGTCGAGGTGCTTCTTGCTAAGAATTTCCAACCAAAGAGAACTTTGATCTTAGCATTTGGTGCAGATGAAGAAATTTCAGGTTTCCATTTCGCTTCCAAAATTGGTAAATTCTTAGAAGAAAGATACGGTAAGAACTCACTTTATGCCATTATCGATGAAGGTACCGGTTCATTAGAAAAAATCGATGGTGTCTACGTTGCTGCTCCATCTACTGCTGAAAAGGGTTACACTGATATTCTCCTTGAATTAACTACACCAGGTGGACACAGTTCTATCCCACCTGACCATACTTCCATCGGTATGATGTCAGACTTGTTGACTCTCTTAGAAGCTAACCCATTCCCAGCTGTTCTCTCAGAAAAGAACCCAGCTTTAGAGTATTCTCAATGTATTGCCAAATACTCTAAAGTTATTGAACCAACTTTGAAGAAGAACCTTTTAAGAGCCGGTTTTGATAAAGTCGCCAACAGCAAGGCTGTTGAATACTTCCTCAGTCAAAAGATGTACAGATACTTAATCAAGACCTCGCAGGCTATCGATATCATTAAAGGTGGTGCTAAGGCTAATGCATTACCTGAGCACGTCGAAGTCACTGTCAATCACAGAGTTGGATTCGATAGTTCCACTCAAGAAACGTATGACAGATCACTTGGATTCGTTGCCCAGATCGCCAAGAAATACGATCTTGGTCTTATCTTAACTGACGGTACCGAATACATGAAACCTACCGCTAACGGTTACTTCACCATGACTATGAAGGGTAGAACTGAACCGGTCCCACTGGCACCAACCTCTGCAGATGTTTGGTCCTTATACAGTGGTGCCTTGAGACATTTCTACGAAGACGTCATCTTCGAAGGTAACTTAACTGAGCCTATCATCGTGGCACCAAATGTTCCAACTGGTAACACAGATACTAGACATTATTTACAATTATCTGAACATATCTATAGATGTATCCCAGCTTACACTGAAGTGTCATTGATCGAGAGTGGTGTTCATTCAGTTAATGAAAGAATCCCATACGACATGCATTTACAAACTATTGCTTTCTATTATGAATATTTGCAATTAGTATTAGATGAAGCTATTTAAATTCTTTACATCTAAGATAATTTTTTTTTTTATTATAACTATTCAGAAAACAACTAATTAATTAATATACAATTTCACTTTTATAAGTTCAAGATCGTAGTAATAGTAATTTATCTGGATACAATTTTAAAGATATTAGTCATTATAGTTTTTTTTCATTATATATACAGTTTTTTAATATATGTAATTTATAATTTTTAAAAAGTCAATCAACTAGATTTAAAGTTTCCAATTCCAATTTTTCAACTATTTGTCTTTGACTTATAGCTAATTTATGTACTTTGGAAAAAAATGCGGAACTTAAATCGATATTTTTTAAATTTGATGCAATCTTATCTCTCTTAGCTGCTGTCTTATCGATATTTGTCTGATACCCATTAAGAACTTCACGTGCAGGATAGTTTAATACAGTCCTCACTTCCTTGGAAATTCTACTTGAATTCTTATGTTGATAATCTAATTCATTCATTTGTAATTTGATTTTTCTAGCAGTCTTTCTTTGGAATGAAGATGGCATATCCAAAATTAAATAAGCTACCGATAAAGCACCACTTATCAATAAGACCGGCTTGGCAATTTTAACCAAGAAATCCACAGATAATAAGTTAGATACTGGGACCAAATTCGTGACACATTTGACAGATGAAACAGTTGCTACCACCGAGGCAGATCCCTTCCATATTTGCAGTTTACCGCCTTTACCCAATTTCAAAAAAGATGGGTCCCAGATGATAGAGATCAGTGACAAGATCGAGTTATTGTGGAATCCACAGAGTTTAGCGACATTTTCAATAGATGGATCAAAGAAATCAAAAATAGAAATTTGATCATCAATTCTCTTTTGAATAGAATCTTTCTTCTTAGTAAACATTAAATCATCTCTAAAGACTCTATTATTATAAAACTCAGCACCCAACTCTTCAACACCTAATTGCTTAATGACAGTGACTTTCTCAGCAGTGATTTTCCTAGCGTAATTTTCACTAATATTTACCGCGTCAACGATCTTATTGATCATCGCTTGTTGTAAATCAATAGCATAAGTGTAAATATCAAGTGGTGACCCTACAACAAAATCCGCTGCATCCATCTCATTCAATGTGGTATTGATCTTTTCCTTACTGAAATTATAAGCTTCAGTACACGAGTTTTCAATGAATTTATTGAGTTTATCATGAACTTTCATACTTTGACGTAATGTAGTCTCATAAACTGGGGTAATATCATTCAATTCTTCTAACATTGATTCTCTATCTCTCAAATGAACTTCTTCATTGATTCTGAACAAAAATTCTAAATCTTTAAGTACGTTTAAAGTATAATTCTTTGCAGGTAATAATTTAGAAAGAGATCTTTTCTCCAATATGAATTTCCTCAATGAAGATTCTAACTGTTCAAAATCTGGGTTATCGTGTGTATATGGATTATCATCATCATCTCCGTCGTCATCACCTGGATCTCCACCATCGTCACCGTGTGGTTGACATTCTGAAGAGACAAAATGCACAAATTCTCCAGAATCTTTATGGGTATCTGGTGACAAACTCAGTACTTGATCCATAATCCTCATCTTACATTTTTCTTTATTCTTCACCGTGTCAAATTTGTTCACTACGATAAAGAGTAAATTCTTTTCATTAGCCAGTGCGGAGATGAACTCTTTACCACTCAACGTGAAATGATTTCTAGCGTCAACGACAAACACCACTAAATCGATTTCTTCCTGTCTTGAGAAAACCTCCATGGTTTGATACGAGTCCATATTCAAACCTGGTGCATCGATCAAGGAGATATCGATGACATTATTTTTCAATAAGCTTTGCTCTGTTGGTCTATTATCGTTAACATAAATTTTCAAAATTCCATACTTATCACTCTCGTAAACTAAAGTTTCCAACTCTTTCAAAGGGAATATCGAGTAAGTTGTTTGGTCTCTTGGATTATAAGCATATCCAATGGGTACAGCGTGCACTTCCTCTATCCCTTTATTTTCACTAGCGTCAATGACTTCTGAAAACACGTTAGTACATGGTTGTTCATCTTCCGGTAATAATTTCCTTCTTAGCAAGGCATTACAAAAAGCTGATTTACCAGCGTTAAGATCACCAGTGACAAATACTTTAGATGACGTATCGTCTATTCTATCCTTTAACGACAATAAATGACGTATAGTTGAAGCGATCTTCTGATCTAATAATGAAGCCAAAGATTCTTTATCCAAATTCGTGATAATTTCATTCCCATTATCCATACGTTGATCTATTTGTAAATTCAAATTCAAGATGTTCAACTGTGGTATCTCATCTTCGAAGCTTTCTGTCCTTTTCAATAACAGTTTGTCTGCCATGGAACTCTTCCTTATTAAAGCCAATCTAGATTTCAGACTGTTCAATTTAGATATACCACTCTTTAAATCAGTTGGGTAATATATGGGTCTCACGCTGTTTTCCAGTCTCAAATCTTGTAATGTCTCAACCAGAGTATTTATTGATCTATCAAGTGTTAATTTAGAATCGTTATAACGTAATTGCTGAATATGAGCTTGAAAATGCTTTGATCCATTAGTTTTCATACTGCTGGAACCTTCAATGAAGCTATCATCGCCCATTCCGCCCTTAAGATTAACTAAAGTGACTGAATCATCCTCAAATCCGCTGCGTTGTTGATATGTCACTTGTGATCCTGATTTATTTATTAGTTCATTTGCGGTGATTAAAGTCTTTGCATCATCGTCGTTTTCATCCATAAGATTGGGATCATCATCCACTGTGTTGTTATTCTTGACTCCGGGATGGTGGTCAACCATTTTTGTAAAATGATATGTATAAGTGAGATGTTTGTATAACTCTCCCTTGTTCTACTCTCTTTTGTTTTTGTTAAGATTTTTTTGCCTGATCAATTTTTTTGATGCTTTGTTTGTAATTTTTTCTTTGCCATCATGAAAGTTTACATAGTGTAGAGTTTATTAAGGTTATACTGGGAGGGAGTTACTACCAGCAATCTATGGACTGAATAGTGTAGGGTATATCTAAGAGAGTTGTTATGTTATATTATACTGAATAATGAGTGATATATTACTTCTGTGTGATATCGTCGCTATCCCTAGTATTCCATTTACTTAATGGAAGCAAAGGACCTTCACTATGAGTGTCTTCTGCCCATAATAAACCATAGCTATAACTGTCAACGGGTTTAAGATTGTATCAGTGTTAACCCATAAGTTATATCCGTAGTATGTATTAGCCTAACAAGCACTACATAACTCTGTATAGATTGCTTGACTGTGTCCGCCGAATTTACAGTATATAAGCACACCCATAGTAGATAACAAATAAGAGAATATAAAGGAGTCAGATATTATTCTGTACAGAGTAGGGACAATAGATAATAAAGAGCCCTACAATAACACACTAGTCAAACAACAATATATGTAGAGCCCACTGATAAATCCCATAAGAGAGTAAGTAGCAAAGCTCATAGCTTAATGGCTTATCGAGACTCAGTGGTAGTGTTGATTGGCCGCTTAGGAATGCCTAGATAAGGCAAATGATGAGTCAGCCATTTAACGGAATTAAATGCTCGACCTCCCGCCCTGACAATATTTTTGTTTTTTTTTACCACCGCAACTCAATAGAAAACTAAGACGCTTACAAAGCCAAACGGGAACAAAAATTGGCTGAAAAAAAATTAACAAAATCACAATTTTTGTAGAGAACTAAAAAATAAAGATCGATTGGAAAACCTTACATTTTTTACAAGATAACTTGCATTTCGATAAATTAATTGCCATTTTAAAGATCCAATTGCTTTTCTTCTTGATAGATCTATCAAGCTTATAAATCTGTTTTTTAAATTTCACACACTTACATCTCCTGTGGTCCCGCCGATCTACAATTAAATTTGTCTAGATCGAACAGCCACTGAGTTGAGTTAAGTGTTTGTGTATTATACATATATATATTATCACTAGTGTGGCGAGAAAGTAAGCGGCCAAGGAAGTGTTAAATTTTAAGATTTGTGGAAAATGGGTCTCTTATCACTTGGTACACCACTTGAATGGAAAGATGCTAGAACTCATGCTGAGCATGTAAGAGATGAAGGTATAATTCAATTAATAAATATGTATCGTGCTGCTCATGATAGGGCAAATGATCCTTTCCTTTGGGGGGACGAGATCGAGTATATGTTGGTTAGAATAGATGATGATCAAAAACTGGTTCAATTGGCAATAGATGAAGATTCTATATTAACTCGTCTTAGCGAAAATGGTATAGCGTATCATAAAGCCGCGGATAATGATATCTCATTCCATCCAGAGTATGGTAGATATATGTTAGAAGCCACACCTTTGAAGCCTTATAATAGTGATAAAATAAGTGATTTCTTGTATGTCGAGGATAATATGAATAGGAGAAGAGTGGTACTGATTGATGAATTACAAGATAAAAAAGTTGTACCTTTAACTTTAACTTCCTATCCAAGAATGGGTACTCCACATTTCACTTACCCCGATGTGGAACTAGTGAATCCAGCTTCCAAGTCATTATTTCTACCAGATGAATTAATTAATCGCCATGTAAGATTCCCAACATTGACCGCCAATATAAGGCGTAGAAGAGGTGAAAAAGTCGCGATCAACATCCCATTATATAGAGATACAAGGACAAGATCCGCCAATGAAGTTGACCCAACTATCCCACATAGAGACTTGTTCCCATTTCACGATAAGGAAGCATTCATAGGTGCTGCGTTGCCAAATTCCATTTATATGGATTCTATGGGATTCGGTATGGGTGCCTCGTGTCTTCAAATCACAATGCAACTGTCCGATATAGACGAGAGTAGATATCTTTATGATTCCTTAGCCAATATTGCTCCATTGATGTTGGCTTTGTCTGCCGCTGCACCGATATTCAGAGGATTCTTGGCAGATCAAGATGTGAGATGGAATGTCATTAGTGGTGCAGTGGATGA
The DNA here is from genome assembly GCA_030567635.1 of Nakazawaea wickerhamii. Taxonomy (NCBI): domain Eukaryota; kingdom Fungi; phylum Ascomycota; class Pichiomycetes; order Alaninales; family Pachysolenaceae; genus Nakazawaea; species Nakazawaea wickerhamii. The sequence goes on from JAJLSR010000001.1 coordinate 1,158,852, forward strand.
TCGTACTCCATATGAGAGAGGTGTCGAGCCACTTCCTGGTCATAAATTGAATGGTGGATTGGAAGACTCAGTTCAATCGAAGAGAATTCCTAAATCACGTTATGATTCATTAGATCAATATCTTGGTGATATGAATGCAGATGGTAGCTTTACATATTTCCAAGATTCATATAATGATTTAAAACCAGTGATAAATGAAAAAATTTACAAGACATTAATTGAAAAGGGGAAATTTGATAGACTTCTTGCAAATCATTTTGCTCATTTATATATTAGAGATCCTATTGTTATCTTTAGTGAAACTCTTAATCAAGATAATGAAACTGCAAATGATCATTTTGAAAATATTCAATCGACAAATTGGCAATCATTAAGGTTTAAACCACCAGTGCAATCACTGACTCCAGATAATAAATCAACACCTGGTTGGAGAGTTGAATTTAGGCCAATGGATATCTCAATAACGGATTTTGAAAATGCCGCTTATGCAAATTTTATTCCATTATTATCAAAACTGATTTTAAAATATAGACCAAATTTTTATATACCAATTTCATGTATTGAAAAAAATATGAAAGCTGCACATAAGAGGGATGCTATATTTAATTCAACATTCTATTTTAGACAAAATATATTGTCATCAGAGACAAATAGTATTCAAGAATTATCATTAGATGAAATTTTCAATGGATCTGAAACATTTGTTGGATTAATACCATTAGTTGAAAAATTCATTAAAGAAGAATTAATTGACACTGCTACAGATAAGGAAATTTTTAAACTAAATACATATTTAAAATTAATTTCAGGTAGAGCTAATGGATCAATATTAACTACAGCAAAATTTATTAGAAATTTTGTATTAAATCATCCAAATTATGCAAAGGACAGTATCGTTAATGATGGAATTAATTACGATTTAATTAAAAAATTGGTTCAAGTCACTAAATATGATCATAAAATCTTAATTGATTTCTTTGGTGCAGATTTAACTGATGATTTAATTAAATTAGGTTATTAATTTATCCCCATTTACAACAGACATTTAATTATGTTATCACCCCTTTTAATCCCATCATTCAATTCTGAGTGTTATATTTTATATATATATATAAAATTAATTATCCATTTGATGTAATAAATAGCATAAAATTTAATCCAATAAATTGTAAGACATTTTAACTAGTCAAACTTGCTGACAAATTGAAAAATCACACTGATAAGAGAAACAAAAAAAATTGATAACGAAAAAAATAATAAGACAGGGGCATACTGGGAATTGAACCCAGGGCCTCTCGCACCCAAAGCGAGAATCATACCACTAGACCACACGCCCTAGCTTATACCCGCCGTTCGATTCTTTGAATAGTTAACGATAGAGTTACACACATTTCAGTACACTACCTTTTTTCCACTCGAGGGTATTACACAGTAAGCCGGCTTTCGAGGTCTTCCTTATAAGGATTGTTATTTTAACGGATGTTGATAGTTATTGAGAGCTTAATAAGTCAATCGCCATAAATTTAATCATGAGATATTTATATAGAATGTAATTGAGTAACCGACAGTTCCCGAATCGTAATAACCTTATAATAATAATTATAAATGATAGACCTAACAAAGTGAAGTCAAGAGCCTAAAAAAAAGTGTGGGATTGGTTCGATGGAAAAGAAAATTTTAAAAGAACCGAGCGAGTAAGGGAGAGTATTATTTGATATAAAATTGCTAGATTACTAAAACTAATTAACTCAATTGAATTTATAATATTAATTTATTAATTTATATAATTTATGCTATCTAGTTCTAAATCGATAAATACAATGTTTTCAAGACTTTCATTATCCACTGCTTCGAAATATTTCGTCCCAGCCGCCGTTACTGCAGCTGCCATTGGATCAGCCTACCATTTCTCCACTGGGCCATCTATCCTTAACGATACAGGTAAGACTTTCCAAGGTGGCGACGAATGGATTGATTTGAAATTAAAGAAAACTGAAGTCGTCTCTCCAGATACTAAGAAATATTTCTTTGAATTGAAATCTCCAGAAGATGTTAGTGGTTTAATCGTTGCATCATGTGTCTTCGCTAAATACGTTACCGAGAAGGGTAATAACGTCGTTAGACCATATACTCCAGTTTCAGATATTGAGGACAAGGGTGAAATTGAGTTCGTCATTAAGACTTACCCAGAGGGTAAGATGGGTAACCATATTCAAAATTTGAAAATTGGTGATACCTTAGCATTCAAAGGTCCAGTTGTCAAATGGGAATGGAAACCAAATTCATTTAAGGAAATTGCCTTGATCGGTGGAGGATCCGGTATCACTCCATTATACCAATTGATCCACGGTATCACCAAGGACCCAGAAGATAAGACTAAGATTAAGTTATTCTACGGTAATAAGACAAAAGAAGATATCTTAATCAAATCTGAATTAGATAACCTTGCTAAGAAATATCCAGATCAATTCCAAGTCACTTATTTCCTTGATAAAGAAGCTGAAGGTTGGGACGGTAAAGTTGGTTTCATCACTAAGGATTTCTTAAAGGAACAATTACCAGCTCCATCTCCAGATGTCAAGGTATTCGTCTGTGGTCCACCACCTTTATACAATGCCATCTCCGGTGCTAAAGTCAGTGCCAAGGATCAAGGTGAAGTCACTGGTGCATTGGGTGAATTAGGTTTCACCAAAGATCATGTCTTTAAATTTTAGATTATATCTAATTGAAATTTATATATTATTCTTTTTCTTCAGATTTTGCTTTTAGAATTAGCTTTAGTTGATTATAAATTTGTACATAGACTTATAATACTCTATGCAATTCAATTACAAAATTGACATAAAATTACTGCTGTAGAAGTAAATGTAGTATATCTTATTTTGAGATGGGCAGGGGAAAAATCTAAAAAAAGTAGATGGTGAAAAATTCATCTTCCTGTACGTATCCATCGCATTCACACTATGAGTACTAGTAGAATAACGAAACTCAGAGTCGCCATAGAGGGTTGTTGTCATGGTGAGTTGAATGAAATTTATGATTCACTTATAAAACGATGCAAAAAACTGGATGAACCCTTACCTGATCTTCTCATCATATGTGGTGATTTCCAATCGTTAAGAAATAAATACGATTTAGAATGTATATCTGTACCTGTCAAGTACCAGAGACTCGGTGATTTTGCCGATTACTATAAAGGAACGAAGAAGGCACCATTACCAACAATTTTTGTCGGTGGTAATCACGAAGCATCAAATTATTTAGATGAGCTTAAATACGGTGGTTGGGTAGCTCCCAAGATTTACTTCCTTGGTCACTCAGGTGTGATATGGTATAAAGGTATGAGGATCAGTGGTATCTCCGGGATATGGAACCCCTCAGATTTCAATAAACCTAGGGAGGAAATTGTGCCTTATGAAAGGCCAGGATTCGTTAAGTCTGCTTATCATGTGCGTAAGATGGATTTTATGAAACAGTTTTTGATAAGACACTCGATATCTGCGATGGTGTCCCACGATTGGCCAAAAAGTATCGTTAGATATGGAGACCAGAAGAGTTTATTGAGGGCTAAACCTTTCTTCAAAAGTGATCTCCAAAATGGTAGATTGGGTTCTTTGGTTAATAAAGTATTACTTGCGAAATTGAAACCGAATTATTGGTTTAGTGCTCATTTACATGTGCGATTCACCGCGACAGTGAGACATAGTTCATTGAAGAGGAAACTGAGTCTTTCTCTGAGTGAAGAGGCAAAGAAACCAAAGGTTTCATCTAATGATAATGAGATTGTTATTTCTCTCTCTAGTGATGAGTCTAGCGATGATGAAGTAAGTGATGGAGAAACAAAAAAGAAGGAAGCAACTGTTGCTGTACCGCAAAGTGGTGAAATAAATCTCGATATGCCTGAATCAGAATCTGAAGAGGAAATACCTACATATGCTCCACATGACGCTGAAGAGGATAAGCCGACAGCGGACACTATACCAATTCCAGAAGTTAAAACAGAGGAGCCAAAAATTCAATCTAAAACCGAGTTTTTAGCTTTAGATAAATGTGGCCGTAAGAGAAGATTCTTAGAAGTTAAGCATATACCAATCACATCTGAACTGCATCCATCGTTCTCTGATGATAAGTTTTATCATGATAGAGAATTCGTCGCTATAACAAAAGTTGTTGAGAATCAATTTATTAAGACTGAACTTTACCAAAATTTAGAGAGATTTGATGATATTTTTGAATTAGACGACAGTATTAGAGAATCACTTGAAAGAGAAGTTGATTTGGAATTAGAGAAATTGAAAGACTTACCAGATGAATTATTCGAGATTAAACCTGAATCATTTGTCATGACAGCTCCAGTAGAAGCTAAAGAACTCAAGCTTTATATCAATCCTCAAACAACTGATTTCCAACAGAAATTCGGTATACTGAAGAGTTGATCTGATGTATCCTCTGTGTATAGATTTGTAAATATTAGTCGTGTATCATACCCCAATTCGTTGACTTAAAAAAATAAATTCGCCTCCCGAACAGTGTATCTTCAAAACCACAACACATATAAGGAGTTATTGATCCATTGCAAAAGGCTTTTAGCTTATCTCATATTTGAAGTCCTCTTGTGTTGAAATTATAAATTGAAACATCACATCTGTGATTAATTGCATATCATAAACTTCATAATTCAAAGATGCCACCAAAGGAAGACTGGGAGAAATATAAGGCTCCAATAGAAGATGAGGATAAGACTGAGGAAAAAATTAAACCTCTTTCAGAAGGAGATATTCAAGTGTTGAAGACATATGGTGCAGCACCATATGGAGCTTCATTGAAGGCAATAGAGAAAGATTTAAGTGATATTGAAAATAGAATAAAGGAAAAAGTTGGTGTAGAAGAAAGTGATACTGGTTTAGCGCCTTCATCTTTATGGGATGTTCTGGCTGATAAACAAAGAATGTCAGAGGAACAACCATTACAAGTGGCAAGGTGTACAAAGATTATAAAAAGTGCAGATGATGTCTCAGAAGAGAAATCCAAATATGTGATAAATATTAAACAAATTGCTAAATTTGTAGTAGGCTTAGGGGAGAAAGTATCACCAACAGATATAGAAGAAGGTATGAGAGTTGGTGTTGATAGAACCAAATATGAAATTCAATTACCATTGCCACCAAGAATTGATCCATCTGTCACTATGATGACTGTGGAAGAAAAACCAGATGTAACATATACCGATGTTGGTGGTTGTAAAGAACAAATTGAAAAATTAAGAGAAGTTGTAGAATTGCCATTATTATCACCTGAAAGATTTGTTAAATTAGGTATTGATCCACCAAAGGGTATCTTATTATATGGTCCACCAGGTACTGGTAAGACATTATGTGCAAGAGCTGTAGCAAATAGAACTGATGCTACATTTATTAGAGTAATTGGATCAGAATTAGTTCAAAAATATGTTGGTGAAGGTGCTAGAATGGTGAGAGATTTATTCGAGATGGCTAGAACAAAGAAAGCATGTATTATTTTCTTTGATGAAGTCGATGCCATTGGTGGTGCCAGATTCGATGATGGTGCCGGTGGTGATAATGAAGTTCAAAGAACTATGTTGGAATTAATTACACAATTAGATGGTTTCGATCCAAGAGGTAATATTAAAGTTATGTTTGCTACAAATAGACCAAACACTTTAGATCCTGCCTTATTAAGACCTGGAAGAATTGATAGAAAAGTTGAATTTTCCTTACCAGATTTAGAAGGACGTGCTAATATATTTAGAATTCATTCTAAATCAATGTCCGTTGAAAGAGATATCAGATGGGAATTAATATCTAGATTATGTCCAAACTCTACCGGTGCCGAGTTAAGATCTGTCTGTACAGAAGCTGGTATGTTTGCCATTAGAGCTAGAAGAAAAGTTGCATCTGAAAAGGATTTCTTAGCTGCTGTTGAAAAAGTCATTAAGGGTAATATGAAATTCAGTTCAACAAGTAGGTATATGCAATATAATTAGTTTTCAAATACATAGGCTTAAATTACAATTTCTAATCTTTTATCTTATGTGGTAGATCAATGTCTCTAATTTACAATAAACTATTTTTATACAAAGAATTGTATCAATCCCACCAATTGACACAACCCATTCCATCTGTTTGACAACTTGCAATAATCGCGTAAGGTGGTACTCTTCCCTTATTTTCCTCATCGCCATCGTTATCACTCTCTTCCTTTTTATCATTTGTCAATTCATTATTTGGACCTGTTGGTTTTATATTTGTGAATATTTCTTCTTCTATTCTAAAATTTATCTTCTCATTGACATCAAGATACAAATTTGTGCCTTCTTCCGGGGTCCAAATCCATGCATTCTCCTGCTCAGAGTAAGAACAGTTCTCAAATAAATAAGCCTTCGGTATAAATATATCATTGAAAAATTCTAACTTCACTTTAATTCCCTCTGGCGTACATTTCTCTATCCAACCAGACAACACTTCTCCAACGAAAGGTTTCCATACAACACATCTGAACTCTACTTTGATATATGAGGCACCATCTCCTGGTTGCAACATCCCATCATCTATAGATAGAACGTCCCATACAGTGACGACTAAGCCAAGTTTATGAATCACTTTGTTTGCATATTTGATATTGAGCTCGTTTAGTACAGCTTTTCTCACTGGAACATTGAAGGCGCTTGATGGTATGCTTATCAAGTCTGATATTACCGATAGCTGAAACATCTAGGGTTATTGAGGGATCAGTATACAAGGTGTAATTGATGTTTAGTGGTGATCTTCGCCTAATGTTAGCAGATGCTCTAAAATTTTTTTTTCAATTTTTTTTTGTGTGAGATCTGAAAAATCTTCTACTTTGACTTTGGGGGTTTACGAAATAATTATATCTTATGAGATTGTATTTAAACTATCAGTCTACTAGTTATCGAATATCAAGAGAATGATACAATCTTCTCTACAGTATAAACTTAATTCATATAGTTAATTTTTATTCATAGAATATATAAAATTACCATTTTTCCAATTTTGCTAATAATTGAGCACCTTTATTTCCCGCTTCAGCTTCAGTTTTTACTACTTTCTTATGACTCTTAATAGATTTCAAGAACTCCTTCAGCACTTTATCCTTACCGGCTTCCTCGGTGACACATTCATATAATGCAACGACTACGAATGAACCTTCTGATTTTATCCAAGTCTTCAATGCGATCTCAATAGCATTTTCACCAAATATTTCATCTATGAATTTTAATGCAAATGGAAGACCTAATTGGCATTTAGAATCGACTTTGACAATTTTCTTTTCAGAAGCGTTCCAACGACCTCCCTGTATTAAAGTTCTTAAGAATCTTGAAGAGAATGGTCTGTGAATCAAATGTTTTTCATCTGAGATTGGACCTTTGAATGATTCCACGACAGCAGCGAGAGCGGATTCACGCTTGTCAGTTTCGATATCCTCGTTCAATAACACTTCACCGACAAATTGTGAACCAATGTTTTCTCCCAATGATTCAAATGGATGTTCTATAATACTATCGAAGAATGATGGTGCGAAATGTTTTAATAATTCCGATCTTCTAGTGTTTTGATCTTTCTTAGATGTTAATTTGGACATCTCTTCATATGAAAGAAGCTCCTTTTTGACACTTGGAGAGAAGAAATGAGCATCTAAGCCATTCAATAAATAGATAAGAGGTCTTCTTGAGAATTTATCTGTGATCAATTCGTGCATTACTGGTGCATATTCGTTAACAAATGTCTTTGATACTAAGACGGTATCATCGACTGTCATGAAAATAGTGATCAATACTGTGTTACCGTAATCGTTCTTAATAAGAGCGACAGCATGCGTCTTTAAAGCTCTCAAGATTTGTTTTCTTTCTTTGGCATTGGCCCTAGCTATTAAGGTACAAGCGACTTCACAACCTTCTTGTGTGTGTACAAGCTCAGCGAACTGTTCATGTAATAATTCAATAAGTTCACTGGTTTGTTTACCGTCAATGATCTTGACGTAATCTTTAAGTGCAGCATGCAAGATTTGGAAACCAGTTGAGCCCTTTTCGATAGATGCAGTTAATGTACCGATCAAATTTCTAGTGATCAAAGCTTTCTTCTCCTCAGATTCGGCACAGACCTCCTCAATAGTCTTACCTTCACCAGCGTCTTTGAAAACAGCGTATTCTGAACCCCAAAATTCTTTGATCATTTGTCTCTTTTGTTTGGCAGTGGAGTACAAGACATACAAATCTTCAACGACATAAGCACCTTCTCTATGTCTCATAAGTTTTCTTAATTTCCCATGTAATTCATTAAGGATAAGTTCTCTAGATTCCTTTGATCCATAATGTAATAATTTGACTAAAAGATATTTACCATAAGCACTTGTAGCTAAAGCGTAGAAATTACCCTTTAAGGATTTGGTGATAGTGTCTCTTCTTTCCTTTGGCGAGTATTTAACAAGAGTTTGAACAACTCTGGAAGCATCATGTTTCATAACCAAATCCTTAACAATATCCTTGGAGAGATCCCATATTTCATTAGCTAATTGATCTCTTTTCTCTTTTGGCATAGGTGGGTTCTTTACTCTCAATTTCTCCCAAAGTGCTTTTATACTTTGAACTTCACTACCTGCTCTTCTTTGTAATTTTCTTTCACTCAATAACTTCTTTTGTTCTGCATGTTGTTCCTTTGATGATTGCTTTCCCAGTACATCTGTGTTATTAGAGGTTGTATCTTCATCTTCTTCATTGGCTTCATCGAGCTCATCCCCTGAGTTATCTAATTCATCTTCTGAATCGTTATCCAAATGATCAAGTTCATCTTCATCTTCTGATTCAGATTCTTCAGATTCACTTGCAGATTCCTCTTCACTCTCTGACAGTTCACTCTCCGAAAGCTCAACAGCTTTCAGTTTCTGTTGGTTTGTCTTAGTTTTCTTTACTCCATTGGATTGCACTCCCTTGGAAGAACGTTTCTGTCCTCTAACTACTGCTGGAGCCATTGTATAATATACAGTTTATCTAACTCTTTATCTTGTTACAAGTGAAAATTTTATTTTTTTTTTAAAAAAAAAAATTTTTCTTCTTTTCCTCATCTCAATACTGAAAAGGGTAGTTAACAAGGAATCAACTTACATAGTTAGAATGGGCCATTATTAACATTAAGAATATATGAAATTAGTATACATAAAACTTAGCAGACTACCCTTTGTGGTGCTACTTGTTCAAGTTCAGTGTCTTCTGTTTCAGTCTTTGGAGGTTTGAAGAACTTCAATGCCAAACTGCTCAAGACCACGCTTATACTACTAAGCGCCATAGCTGCACTAGCCCATACTGGGCTTAATCTAGAGTTATTGTAAGGGTAAATAACACCAGCTGAGATGGGGATTCCAATTGCGTTATAAACAATAGCCCAACCGAAATTGAATTTGATTCTATTGAACACTGCTTTGGACAATGAGAAAAGATTCAATAATGAAATTAAGGGATACTTTGGCGCTAATAAGACAAAATCTGATGATGTCATGGCTAAATCAGAACCTGAAGCCAATGAGATCCCAACATCAGCAGCGGCTAAAGCTGGAGCATCATTGATCCCGTCTCCTATCATACACACTATGGCATGTTGAGAGTTACTTTGATTTTGAGAATTGTGGAACGTCTTTTGAAGCCAAACAACTTTCAGTGCTTTCTCCTCTGGTAAAACTTCTGCTACAACGTTAGTGATTCCAAGTTGCAGTGCCACAGCATTGGCTGTAACACTGTTATCTCCACTGATCATCCAGCAACTGATATTCTGTTTTTGAAGCAGCGCTATTACACTCTTAGCCTCTGGTCTGACTTGATCCCTTGCAGCCATCATGAAAGTTGGAACGTATAAGTTGGATTTGAACAATTGAGGACATTTAATGGCAAGAAGCACAACACTTTTACCTTCTTTCTTCCATCCTTCTAACATTTCTTTCTGTGTTTTTGACAAGGAACTAGTATCGTGTTCATTTAATAACTTTTCGTTACCTATGATAGCACTCTCTGGTTGATAAGTCTTCCATAAGCTATCACCACTGGCATCTGTAGTGTTATTAATATCTCCTTTCAAACCTTTACCAGGAACTTCTTGAATTTCAGGAACTCTATTTTTCAATTCAGTACTACCTTGACTTTCGGCGAATTCCTTTACTGCCACAGCTAATGGATGTCTCGACGATGACTCCATATCTTTGGCAATTTGTAAACTCATAGATTCAACAATTAGATCATCAACCTCGTTCATTACAGCGTAATCAGTGACTTTAAGATCACCACCCATAGTCAAAGTTCCAGTCTTGTCAAAACAGACAACTTCCACTTTCGCACCTTCTTGGAAAGCTGCACCACCACCTCTCGCTAAGACTCCATACTTGGCAGCTAAACCTGATCCGACAAATATCGCTGTTGGAGCAGCTAACCCAATCCCACAAGGACATGCAACTACGAAGACCGCGATTGAGAATTCCATTGACCAGACACACCATCCACCAACATCAATATCCAAATACGATGTTGGCAATTTGTTACCATAACCTAATGCTAACCAAATAATCCAAGTACACACAGCTAAGAAACAAATTATTGGAACAAATATCCCAGTGAGAGTTTCTGCTGTTCTTTCAATAGGTGCACGATTCAATTGACCATCACGGACTGCGTTAACAATCTGGTCTATTAATGAGTAACCGTCCAACGCCAGGATTTTGCAAATAACTGCACTTGATCCGGAATTCACTGTACCTGCATAAACTTGTTCACCCACACAGTGAGTAACAGGGATAGATTCACCTGTAAGAGCGCTTTCATCAAATTGAGACTCACCTTGCTCTATGATAGAATCCGCGGCGGGTGATTCACCAGGAGATACTCTGATGTAATCGCCAACTTCGAGCAACTCGAAAATGATCTCATGATCATTACCGAACTCGTTATCAGAGATTTTCTCAATCATATGAGCAGTCTTCGGTTTGATATCAGTCAATCTCATAACAGCATCAGCAGTTTTCCCTTTTGACACAGATTCCAAAATTCTTCCAATCAACAAGAAGAACGTCAAGAACACGACAGAGTCGAAATATGTAGTACTGTAACCGTCACTCTCTCTCTCAGAGCAAGCAGACAAAATCAATAAGGCAAGACTAGCAAAATATGCCACTGACGTACCCAATGACATCAACAAATTCATCGAACCAAATTTGAAAAGTCTTCTCTTCCATGTAGTTCTTGATTTCCAAAGTGTCATGATCTCCTTCACTGCTCTTCTATGGAAGATATCATCAGCAGCGAAATAGATCGGTGTAGCGAGAATGAAAAGCAGCCACACTGCACGGGAGACATTGCCTGCCCACACGGGTTCCATGAACCACATACGAAGATGATGATGTTTCGGGAGTAATGACATACACACGATCCCGATGATGAATGTAGGTATTGCCACCACCAGCGATAACAGTAATCTCGTAAACACTTTCATTGTCTCCTTGTGTGCCATGGCTTTCAAACGGTCTTCAAGTGTTGGCTCCTTCAGTACTTTGAATTTAAAATTTGGGAACTCTTCAGCCATTCCAGCTAAGATCTTTCTCATGGTCAAAAGAGGAGGTGACGGCTGGTAGGTGATCTTGACTGAAGGGTTCGACATCGTGGCGGGTTCATTTATCACCACAGCGGAACCGAATGTAGATAAGTACGTGTTGATAGATTCTGGACAATGATCACAGAACATCCCGTCAATGGTCAACACTAACGTTCTTGTACTGACTCTCTTAGAGGCGTGAACTACTTCAGATACCTTGACGACTTCATAATCGTAACCAACATCTTCCACTGCTTCTTTCAACGTTTCCAAATTCTCTGTCAGGTCAGAGTCCACGATGAATATACCACTCTTTGAGACAGCGTTGATCGCTGACTCTACGACAAATGGTAACTCCAATACCAGATGCTCTATAGCTGACGAACACGCCAGACATGTCATTCCTCCGATAGCAGCGGTCACTTTGAATTTCTTAATTCTCTCCACTGGAGCCAACTCTAACAAACTCAGCGAGAACCCCTCGTTTCTAATCGATGATATTATTGCGTTCAAATGTTGTTTATTAGGGATTATTATCGTAGCGAGAGTGTGGTCTGGCGATATCGTAACGTGGTCGCCATTAGAGAGTGGCGGATTGACTGATTTACGTATGGCGTTTTCAATGGCCATGACATCTTCATCTCCTAGCACGCCACTAAGAGCGATTACTGCTCTGTATTCCATATTTTGATGCACTACTGGCTTAAAGGGAGTCTCTTCCAGCAATGTGCTTTGATCATCAGAACTGGAAGAAGTGAATACTTTCCTGAATAATGATACTTTGGATTGTTCTTTCTTTTTGAGTTCTTCACATGCTAAACACATCTCTAAATGATGATGATGTCTTTGCTTACCCCGAGCTTTGGTCCTTGTGGCCATGATCATTTTGTGGAATGGGTACCATATTGAGTTTTCTTGAGGTTTCTCTGTTTCTAAATTTACTGATTCGATATCAAAACCTCTATCTTGTAATGAACTTATTATCATGTTTTCCTTCTGGGACAACACCCCCAGAGAACCTATCAATGTAAGAACATTATGATTCAAATTATATGTCACGTCTGAGGACCTTACACTCTCGTCATCTACACTTGAAGTACTAGTACGTTCCAAGCTGATCTCTTGACAAGATTCAAATATTGTAGTAACGCACTCTTTGATTGAGTCGATACAACTCTGACAATGCACGTTTCCTAGCTTCAACACAAGTTTGTCCATCTTTACCTCATACCAAAAGGAATGATGAAAGCAAGTGACAGAAATGGGGTTCTATATATACTTATAGCCCCTCGTCCCCTAAATTCACCTTGAGGGTTTTTTGCCATAAAAAGTTTTAAAAAAATTATCCCCATTGTCACGTGACCGGGTATCTAACTAGTAAATACTGATAAGATGAGTTATTTCTGCCACACACAGTGTTGCTTTGTAATTGTTGAGTAAACGACTCCCATATGCTAATTGGGAGTAGATACAATGTCTATATAGCAACAATATTCCGAGATAAAGCAAAGTAACTTAAGATTTTGAACCAAGCTTAATTTTATTGAGCTACTATACATCTACTAGAATGACTTAATGAATCCCGCCCAACTAATTTACTATATCCATAAACTCCTCAGATCTATAGCATGTACTTTACTGAGATTATAACATTGATTGAATAAGCTGAATATCTCAAATCCTTCGTTGCATTTTCTTCATCCCCCCTCTCTCTCTCTCTCTACAGCTTTTGCTTACTGGGGTAAAATAAAAAAAATATGTGCTAGGAAAAAAAAAACAAGAGAAGTAAAAAAGCAGACTTGAAAAGATTGTGATTTAACATATTTCAAGGCAAGAACTACCTCTATTGCCTCGAAAATAGTCTAATCTAGAGCTTCAGGATCTAGTTAACATTCCACAATAGCTAACAAATCCAGACCCAGAAAGACAAGAGGTTTGCGTTATAGAAAATACGTCTATGGCGTAAACCTTCAGAAGAGTGATGATGAGGAGGAAGATGAAGAGTTAGAAATGGACACGAGTGATATCAACAATCATGGTGAAATACAAAGGTTTCCCACACGTGCGGTGCTACCGTCACCTTCAGCTCCCAATTATAAATTACCCTTGGAGTTGATATACCAAATTTTTGAAAATAATTTAACTATAGTACCCAAGTACTTGAGGATTAATAAGATTATTTATTACTTATTAGCGCCACTCTTGTACGCTGCTCCATATTTGACAAGTCATAATTTTTTCAAATTTGTAGAGACATTGTCAAACTCTTCAAAGAAGAAGTATTATGGATCGTTAATTAAATGTTTAGATTTAAGTAATATCGTACAAAGTGGGAAAAATTCATTCATATCCAGATTGTTGAGAAGATCATCGCCTACATTAGAGGCTTTTATAGCACCACAGACAAGTTTCGGGTATGCCCCTCTTGTCAGTTTGAGAAGTTGTCACAAGTTGAAAACTTTAGATTTAGCATTGGTGTCGGAGACCGTTAACCTTTCCGAGTTATTCATCAGTATGAAGAGTTGCCCCGAGTTGGAAAATCTTTCATTCCCTAGATCTTCGGTAGAGTGTAAGGATTATGAGGATATCAACTGGCCTAACAGTTTGAAAAGATTAAGATTATCCGGTGGTATATCGAGAGAATTTCTTGAATCAGTTTACTTTCCGAAGACTATCAAGCTGTTAGAGATGGCACATTGTCCCAACATATCTTCAGAGAGCATCTACATGTTATTAAGCAAGATTGGTAAATCTCTTCGAAGCTTAGTTATCCACTACCCAATGCCCAAGTTGAAAGATGATTCCATGGATATGGCTTTAATGTATTGTCCGAATTTGAAATTCTTATATATATCCGTGGACTACGTGACAGGGGAACTTATAGGCGAAGATTACTGTGAATCCCACCCATTGAGAACGTTATGGGTTGATTCTAGTGGATCTTTAGGTCAGTCTTTCAAGATCCACCCTGACGATCTTACCATTGCTTTGTCTGAAGATAGACTACCCAATTTACGAACACTCAAGATCACGCATAAATTAGGTTGGAACACTGACAGTAATGATGTGCAGGATATGGTTGGAGTGTTACAATCCCAAGGAGGGTCCATGTACATTGATGCTTAACCTTTTGCCAATTATCTTTATTTTGGGCTTTAATATTTATTTACTTGTATTTTCCAGTTTGGTTTCCGTTCTTATAGATTAGTTTAATGTAATAAACAAGATTATTAGATTCTCTAGTATTTATCATATTGTAATGTGATCCACGCACGTTGATCGTGAGATGATATAATAATAGTTGATGGCCGTTATGCGCGAATTTTTCAAGTCAAGATGCTTTTCTACATCTTTCAAGAATTAACGTGTTGACACATCGATACTCATAGAATTCATAGATTCGTCTTAATACTGTTCACGAGGATGGCTGTGAAGAAAGTGAAGAAAGAAGAGAGTGACCTTTACTCAGGTTATTTGACCGAGTCGGAGAAAGGTCCACAGAGATCATTCTTCAAGACAACGCCAAGTTCAAAATTATACATTCTGTTATCGAGTTATTCACGTCTTGAAAAATACAGTTTCTTATCGTTGATAATAGTGACTTTGTTCGTGAGACTCTACTGTCTCGACTACCCGGATTCTGTCGTGTTCGATGAAGTGCATTTCCTCGGGTTTGCCTCGAAATATATCAATGGAACCTATTTCGTTGACGTTCATCCACCATTGGTTAAATTGATCTTTTACTTCATTTGCAAACTGATGGGTTACGATGGGTCATTCGACTATTCAAAGATTGGGAACAGGTATTTGGACAGTGAGGGAAACTCCTTGGCTCCTTATGTGACATTGAGAATTTTTACTGCATTATGTGGAGTAGGAACTGTCTTACTCACTTACAAGACTGCAAAATTAAGTGGTTGTAGACCTTTAGTTTGCTTCTTTGGGGTTGCACTTTGTTGTTTTGAGAACTCGTTGATCACACAGTCTCGTTATATCTTATTAGATTCACCATTGATCTTATTCATCAGTTTGGCAATGTTTTCATATCAACTGTTAAAAATCTGTGAACCATTCAGTAAATCTTGGCTCAGGTACTTGTGTCTTCTTGGATTCAGTCTTAGCCTGTCTATAAGCTCTAAGTGGGTCGGATTTTTGACAATGTTCTTTATCGGGATCTTAACAGTAAAGGATTTCTGGTACTTAGTAGGTGACCTAACTGTGTCCACTAGTGATTTGAGGAAACACTTCGGATCAAGATTTTATTTCTTGATCATAACACCAATTATCATCTATATGGGAGCATTCGCTGTGCATTTCATAAATTTACCACTTGTCGGTGATGGTACCTCGCACATGTCTCCTCAATTTCAAAATACTTTACAAAATTCCATCATTCACGATTTCTACCAGCAGATATCATTAGGTTCTACTGTCTCGTTGAGACACGTTGGTACTAGTGGTTATTTACACTCGCATGATGCCACTTACCCTAAGACAGGACACCAACAAGTGACATTGTATGGGTACCAAGACAGCAACAACGACTGGCTTATTGAACCTAAAGATGAAACAGGAACAGTGGACATATATGACACTATACATCCAATACCTAATTTCTCCAGAATAAAACTTTTCCATCAATCACAACAGCGTTATTTGAGAGTCAACGACGAGAGACCACCTATCAGTCAACAAGATTATGATAACGAGGTAACTTTGATCGGAGACGCCAATTACACCGGGGACGGCAACAACGAAGTGTTCGAATTGAGAATGGTCACCGATAGGTCTAAATTGAAACCAGAATTTGAGTTCCAATTACAAGCCATTGACTCCGTGTTCCAAATTTTCCACATCGGTACCGGTTGTTACTTATTCTCTCACGATGAGAAATTGCCGAAATGGGGGTTCAACCAGAACGAAGTCATATGTATCGAGAGTCCAACTTTAGAGAACTCTCTTTGGTATTTCGAGAAAAACACTCACCCAGTCTTAGAGAAAGACCCCAATGCCGAGAAAGTGGATTTACCACCAATGAGTTTCTGGAGTAAATTCTTAGAAGTGCACAAAGTCATGGTGAGGATGAATAATGGGTTGACTGAGGAGCATAACGCCGCTAGTGACCCGATCTCATGGCCGTTCTTGATTAAAGGTGTCGGTTACTGGGGCGAGGATAACAGAGGGGTGTATTTATTAGGAAACTATATAATATACTGGTTGATTGTCGTTATGATTGTGTCGTTTGCCACGTTATTAGTGATAATGTGTTTCCCATTTTTGAAACCATCATATTTCACACTGGAGAAACCGGGGATTACGAATCCAAATTTGATTAAATTCATCTGCAATAACTCAGTGTACGTGTTGGGTTGGCTGATACATTATATCCCATTTTTCTTCATGCACAGACAATTATACCTGCATCATTATTTGCCATCTGTATATTTTGGGATCTTGGTCATTACACAAACTTTTGAATTCATTACATCTAAAAACAGGTATATTGGATACTTATTGATGCTTGGTGTCACTACGGCAGTTATATACGTGTTCCACAAGTACGCACCTTTAGTGTATGCTTTGAATTGGTCAGTGAAGGAGTGTATGCAATCAAAGGTACTCAAATCATGGACCATGAACTGTTTTAAATATAAATAGATCGATACAATGAGTTAAAAAATATACTGAAAATCTTATGTAAAGATTAATCTCTGCTTTGAGCAACACCGGTCGCCACTTCTAAAATCAATTCATTTATCGATTCTAATAATTGATCTTTCTTCAGTATAGCTTTACTTTTCTTATTCTCTGCTTCGACTAGACTCTGTTGCAACGTCTCAATCTTGAGCATTTGTTCTTTCTTCGTTACACCTACACCCGGTAAAGAGTCTATAATAGTCAATATCTGTCTCACTTTCAATATCAAATCTGAGGAAAGTTCATTTATAGTCTCGCTGAATTCAGGTTCTGCGATGACAGTAGCCAATGGGTCAACGACTTTCTCCTCGGTGTCTGAAGTTGGGACGAAGTCGTGATGCTTGTCGACGTAATTCAATGTGGAACTGAATTGCTCAATCAATTGGTCAAGACATAATTGAAGTTGTGTTAATCTGTCAGCCATCTTGTCGTATAAATAAAACCTTCTTGTTCTTGAAATATTTTATCTGTGTAGTTTTTTTTCTTTAAAATATTGATACAAATAGAGATTTTACTTAAATTTAATCTGATCTTTATAACTACAGTAGAAGGTGATAGATAAAGCAAAACTCCAATTGTAATTCATAGTATATATAAGAGGTATCATTTCGCACGTAATCTCAGTTTCTTAGCGGTTTTAATCTCTTTAAAAATAACTTGTAACTCATTTCTCATATTAATTAACTCTATTGAATTCTCTAATGCAGAATTAAAACATTTTTGAGATTCCTTTAATTGGTATGGGACAAAGGCTCCAAACATATTAATAGGGTTCTTGTATATTGGTTTCGTAGTGGTGTCCAGTTTAGTTGAATTTGGCAGTTTCTTTAATGTCAGTTTCCTATTTCTTATCTCTGACTCCTTTTCATCTTCAAATTCATCCTTTTCACTATCTGATTCAATTTTTTCATCTCGCACTTGTTCTAATTTTTGTAATTCAAGATTATTCACCACACTGACAGTCTTCCCATTAATTGATCTGTATAATTGTTAGTATATTTAATGAAAAGTCATCTCAATTCCTCACTTACACGTTAATTACAGGTTCCATCAGTCTATGATCATAAAAATCCTTATTAAATCTCCTACTACTAGCATAATTAGCTCTTGATAAATTGATAAACCCGTTTTTGAAATTATCACTATATTCCCCAGCTAATTTATTATAAGAATCTAATAAATCCAAATACTTAATCAATGTTTTATCTAAATCGCTAAGATCCTTTTCTTCATTATCTGAGCTAGATAAGTTAAGAGAAGTGATTAAATCTTCTTTCAAATCATCGGAATCTGTCACAGATGTAAGACTCTCTATTGGACTTTCTATCTTGGCCACTTCTACTTCAGTCATCACTATTGATTCTAAATATTCAATATAAAGGATTCAATTATTTGTATAATAATTTTGCCTTTGTTAAGCAAGACGAAAAAAAATATTTATTTTATTTTAGCAAAGATCGATTGACATACAATGAAGAGAGATGTAATGGATTAAGGGAGAGTAAGTATTGATTGAGTAGAAACTATACAGATATAGATACGATCAAACACAAGTGTAACCACCATCACATTTCAAATCACAACCTGTAGTATAAGAAGCAGCATCACTTGCCAAATAAAGGTACGCGCCAGTCATTTCAAAAGGTAAAGCTTCCCTACCCATTGGCACTAAACTCCACATCCTATTTCTAAACTCCTTAGGTAAATGATCATTGATACCTGAGTCTGTGTACCCTGGAGACACAGCGTTAACTCTCGCGAAGCCTGCCCACTCTACAGCTAATGACTTGGCCAAATGCGCAACTGCTGCCTTTGCAATGTTATAAGGGGTCAATAGACAGGGGACATTGGCAATTGTGCCTGACATTGACGCTGTTAATACTAGTGATCCACTACCGTTTTTCTTGAAAATGGCTCCAACGGCTTTAGCACAGTAATATGTCCCGTTAAGATCGATATCCATTACCCTTTGATATTTTTCGCAATTGGGGTCATCAATATCTAATATCCCACCTGCTGACCAAACAATACCTGCATTGGCAACAAAAATATCAATTGTACCAAAATCGTTTTCAATTTGACTTATTGTGGATTCTACGTTGTTTAATTTCGAGACATCACATATATATGATTTAACAACGATACCGTAATTAGTAGCTAGTTCTTTTGCAACATCTTGTGAATCAACGTAGTCTACTATAGCCAAATCAGCACCTGCTTGACTATAACAATCGGCAATTGCGTATCCGATACCTCTTGAAGCACCAGTAACCACGGCGATTTTACCTTTTAGTGAGAAAAGTTCAAATATCGGTTTCTTAACAGGGTATGGTTTAGGTAATTTGATCTTTTCTGCGTATAAATGAGAATAAACGTCTTGTGCTTCTTCTATTTCTTTTGTACTTAAATCTAATGGCATTGTGATTTATCCAATTATCTATAGATGACATAAAAGTTGAGGGGAATCAAGACATCTTATATGATTTAAAGTCATATGGGGTAATGATTAGACCAATCATTCATTAGACTAATCACTCATATACTCATCACATATAAATGTACAAAGAGCCTATACAAACCAAGATAAGATGGGCCAGCCCGCGACTTCCCCATTGGGAACCCATAGTCTTATTCAAATAATCATCTATATAACAAAATAGGTGCTGCCCTGCATCCCTTTAATAGCTAGTCAGGCCTGCCATCATCATAAGGGCGATCTAAGCTTATCTAATTAATTTCCTTGTCTGGATTTGTTGTCTGTCCTCTAAGCTCATTACTTTATAGTTAACATTAAAAAATTTTTTGCCATTGGGCGCAGAAGGAAGAGCCTGCCTGTTTAGCAATTAAGTGAGCGTGTCTATCACTATGTCTACTTGGTATGTGTAGTTGCTTATGTAGGGATAAGCCCCAAGTCCAACCAGGACTTATGATGTGCAATTTGTATTGATAGATATATTTATATATATATAAAATGATGATTAAGAGAATTCTATGACTGTTAGCATACACATTCACATAGAATCCAGTCAGCCAATAGCAATTAAATATAACTTCAACAGGTTAAACGAGGTCGTTCACAGAAACACAAAACCCCGTGAGTGACCGTGACCGGGGCGGCCTGGGCTAAACATTTACTTGAGCGGCAGGAAAAAAGTAAAAAAAAAGAGTGAGAGTTAAATTAAAAAAGTGAAGATAAAAAAAAGTCCACAAAAAACAATCTCTTACCAAAACAAATAAACAAATTGAACCACTGGTACAAGGGCAGATTTATAATTTGAAAAGTCACATCTATAGATATAAACAATATATCTATAAATTTCAATCATTCAATAAGTCGATATCTATCAAGACTCAAACAGATCTCAGCAAGTGCAAATTAGGTCATAATGAATCAAGGAATGGGACAAGATTTGGGTCAACAAACTCAAAACCCAAATGCAGGTAGTGCCATGTTTTTAGATAGTTCAAATCCAAGTCAAGAACAAGGTTTTGATTTATCAAAGGCTACACATGATGCAGCAATTTATTATCAACAAAATCGTAAGAAGACCTCTTTAGAGAAAGTTGCAAAGCAATTTGGTACTACGGTTAAGAGAGTTAGAAATAGAGTGAAAAAATTGAATGAAAATCCAACTTTTAATCCAAATAGCTTCATAGTTAGTGCACCTTCCAATCCACCACCACCACCTAAACCATTACAAGGCACCACAAATGGTCTGGGTAAAGTGAGGAAACAAACTAAGAAACAACAATTACAAGAGAGACAACAAGAACTGCAAAGGGAAGTACAAAGACAACAATCTATTGTACAACAACAAGTCGCTGCCGCACAGGCAGCACAAAACGCGTTGGGAGTCGTGGAGTCGATGCACCAACTGACACTGGACCCTTCGATGATCCAATTAAATGGGTTGGGACAGTCGCAACCGCAACAAATTTTACAATTTCAACAACTGCAAGTATTATCACAACTGCTGCAACAACAACATCAGCATCGTCAACATCATCAACTGCAACAACAGCTGCAGATCCCGCAGTACCTGCAACAGCAACAGCAACAACAGCTGTTGCCTCATCATGGATCAATTATCGATTTTAATAATTTAGAAAATGTTAAACTGTTAGTTAATAATGATAAATTAACAATTGAAGAAATTAAATATGTAATTAATTATTTAATTAATAAAATTTTAGGTCAATAATCTTTCATTATTGTCATTAATTGACTTTACTATATATTTTCATTCTTTTTTATTCAATTTTATTTCAAGTTAATTGTTTTATTTAAATTATCTTTTACTTTTATATTATATTTTATTAAATTATATCTTGGTTTTATCGTTTACTTTATAATATTTTTATTTTTTATATTTCCTATTCACATTTTAAAAATTTGTTGTGGTGTGTTTAATTTACTGTTTAATTAATTGAATTTATGTTTTATCATTAAATTTGTAAAAATATCTATTAAATATTTCCTCTTATCCCCTATTAGCATTACAAGTATTGCATCACATACAACGTACACAATATAAGAGGTAGATTATAAAATGCACTTCGCAGTTAATCCGTGATAGTTTAGTGGCTAGAATTACCGCTTGTCGCGTGGTAGACCGGGGTTCAATTCCCCGTCGCGGAGCTCTTTTTTTTTCCTAATTTTTTTTATTTATTTGTTTACTTCAAATCTTTGATGTTTCATCTTGTCTCATATCGCGATTAATTCGGCGCTATCAAATATAAAATACCCTTAATTGGTATGTTAATCAGTTGTTTAATTAAAGGATAACTCTGTATGATTTATAATGATTAAGTGATGTCTTAATTATTATAGATTACTTGCCTGGTAAGTAATAGATATAGCAGATCTCATAATAGACTAATGATAAATTATAAATAGTCGGTACATGGAATCAATTTAAAAAGAAAGAAACAAAGAAATGTAAATGTAAATCTACTTTATATTTAATATGTAGTAGTCGATTCAAGTATAGGTTTTTCCCATTAGGGAAATTGAGTTGACTTTACTATGTATATTAAGAGTTGATTGATCATAGTAAATGATATCTCTATAAGATATAATCAATAAGATAGATAGATAGATCGATAGATAGATGACTTAGTCAATCTAAAATCAAATACTAACAAGACGTGTAAATTCCGGTAAATTTTAATTAATTTTACATAAAAGCTAAAATAATGTAATGTAAGTAAAGTAAAGTAAGAGAATAAAATTATTTGTAGTATTTTGTAAACAAGAGAAAATGTTAAGTGAAGGCGGTTCAAAAGTTTTTTTTTTTCTTTCTTTCTTTGCTTTTGTGTTGTTAGAGAATTTCAAATGAGTTTATTTATTTATAATTGAACCTCGTATACGATTAATTTGATACACTTGTAATAGATATTGTCTTATATCATATATTGTCATATCATCATAGTTTACTTCTACAGATCCATCAAATATATTATATACCCAAGTAGTGTCAAATCTTGAGAGATATATCATTAAAAATATATACACTTTCTCCATATTATATCTTCATTGTTGATGCACTTTTTAATTGATTTATAAATTCAAAGTTTTTATTCCCAGTATATTCATATACAATACGTTCGTTCTAATTATTTATATACAATATCATCATTTTCATCATCACTTCCATTCGCTTTATTTAGTTACCAAATTTAGATCGATTAATCAAAGATCTATTAATAGAAATGACAGTGACAAATTCAAATCTTAACGTTTCACAATTATCTTTACAAAGTTTGAGAGAGGAGAACTTTTCAGAAGTCCCATTTAATGAACCTGTGAAAGTTTCACCAATAAATAATAATATAGTAAAGGATAATGGTAATTTGAAATTCTCAGCAAGGAGAGTACCTTCTAATCCACATTTACCCTCCGCAACAGCGAGTAAATCAAGTTCAAGTATAGTTGGGTTAGGTATTAGGAGACAAAGTGATTCATCAAAGAAAGATTGCCCTTTTAGTAATTACTCCACAAGATCAAATTCTTCAGATACTTCATCACAAGATGAATTCACTTCGAGAGTGAGCTCATTGACAAGTTACACTACGTCACCATTCATGTCACCAGTGATCCCGGATTTGAAAAAAGAGTCCGTGACGGATTTGAAGAAACAGACCCCAGTTAAGCAGACGACGCCAAGAGCTAACTCCGTGGGACACCCCAGGTTCAACTCCTCCCCTCTGTTACATACCGATTTAACACCACAACAACGATACAGATTAAGAAGATCCCAATCGAAATCGACACTCAAGGACATCGAACAGAGATACGAAGACTACGAATCCGATGATGAAATCGCTGATGACACCTTTGTGTGGAACGTGCCGTTAGCTGTTGGTGGCGCTGCTAGTTTCTTCGCTAATGACAAGCACTGCCAATCACCTACATTAGTTAATAAAGTCTTGAAAGGGTCATCTCAACATATGCCTCCAACACAGTTGCCTGGCTTGCTACATAACGCACGCTCTGCACCAAATTTACCTATATCACCGGTGTTGAGAAAGCAAACTTCATTTGCTCATTTATCACCACTGGCGAGGGATATCAGCTCGTATTATACGTCGTCGACATCGGATTTCTTTCGTAAAGAGTTACAAGAGAGGAAATCTTTCAGTGAGAGTTTGCCCTTGGATGTACTAGATGCCCAGATTCATGGATTTGACGATTTCAAATTGATATCGAAGGAGAAACTGTCGAGTTTCACGTCGACGAGACCTGTATGGTTGCCACCGAAATCTAGTGAAGAGATCAAGAAACATAAGAGACAGATCCAAGACGTGTTGTCCGCTGCAACGAAACTGGAGTTGAATAAGAAGGAAAAACTGGTTAAGAAATTAGATTTAGATAAATTGAATGAACAGAGGTATCAAGTTATTAATAACAAGAGCTCAATCAAATTGAAACATGTGAAGGAGTGTGGATTGATGTTATTTGATACCAAGATGCCAAGGGATATCGAATACGATTTATTAACCAAATTAAGTTTAAAATTACATCAAAATTTCAATATCGAGGATATCAATAAAGAATACGAATTATTATGTGTTAAATGTGAATCTATCGATTTCACCACCAAGACCAGAGAATTCGAAGATATCACTAATAAGATAAGTCTCAAGTACAAGATATTCCAAGACGAGACCGGTGATGAGTTTAAGAGGTTATTGGCATTGGTTCAATTAAACCAGTTATCGGAATTTGAATTATTCCCCTACTTGACATCGAAGTTGATATTGGACGGTTACTCAAATAAGAGAATTTACATATTGATGAAATTTTATCATGCAAATTTAAATAATGAACAATTTTTATCTAAATATTATTCAAATATTCAATCGAATATCATCTTAAAGAAGAAATTGTCACACAATTTTTATAAAGATGAATTAGATAATTTATCATTGAAATTGTTCTTGTCGGTATTACCTGAACTGATAATGCTCAGATTTTTCAAAATAGTGTTATGTATCTGTGATTATAAGATCCTGTATGCGTTATTACTAACAGTGCTACGTGATTATCATTTCGGGTATAATTCCGTAAAGGATTTAGTCATCGAAGGTAAGGAATTAGATTTTGAAAATGTAATTGATGAAGATAAGTTTTTTGAAAAATTAAAATTTTATTACAAGAAATTTTAAATAATGAAAAAAAGGTATAGGGGATTATTTAATAAAAGATATTTTTGATAAAAGATAAGTGTAATTCGCCTCATTTGTTATCCATAAACCCATTACCGATTTCTGGAGAAGGTCACGATAAGTGGATGAGATAAAGAGGGTGATGTTTGTTAGTAAATATCGAATTTATCTCCTTATAGATTACAGCGAGGCGTCTGGGTGGGTTAATCAGGTCTCCGTGTGGCAGGGAACAATGCAGTGGTTGTATATCAGGGTATGATTTGTAAACTACTACAGTGAATCAATCAGTAATAGGGATGAGAAAATTAAGGGTACAATAAAAAAAGTTTTTTCTTTGCAAAAAACAAAATTGAGATTCTTCACTGTATATGCAAGAAAGTCGTTGTGTTGAATTTCTCATTGTACGAATTTTAAAAATGTGAAATTAAAATTAATTTTACAACAAAACAAAAGCCGATTTGAAAATGGCTGTAATGGGGGTGTCCATTTGACCTGCTGTATGGTCGGAGTATCCATTCATCCTTACATACTTATACACATCGGATCCCACCTTTACAAGTAACTATTTTATATATCAATAGATCCGAGTAAGGACTATTATAAATAATAATTTTTAATCAGTAAATAGATAAGCGATATTCGGGTAGTGATAATTGATACTGTCTTAGTCAACTGGGGTAAAGTCTCTGGTATAACCCTGCCATTAAGACCGATTATCACTCCGATTATATACTGTGGAACATACGGGGTGTAGTCTCCCACCCTCGAAGCGGGGTGGTGCATTGCGGGAATCGGAATTTCAACCAATCAAAATTATTCAATTTGCGATATTACTATTTATTTTATTATATTTACATACATTATAAAATTGTCAATTGTCACCCCCTCTCGGCTTAAAAAAAGCAATCCACCTCTTCTGCTAATAATATTAAGAGCCATTATTGATAAAAAATATCATTTTTCTATTGGTGTTTTAACTGAATGTTATTGGGGTAAGAGATTCGGAAAAAAAAAACAATTTTTAAAAAATTAAAAAATTTATAAAGAGATTTAAATTTCTAATTAATTGTTTTTTATAATTTCAATATATTAAAATCAAAATTTTTTGACTTCAATTAAATATCATATAATATTCCTTATCTGCCCTGACGCTTTCCTTTTAAGTCATCGCTTCTATTTTACATTTATAAAGAAGAATTAAAATTTTTATTTTTATTAAAAAATGCTTAAGAATTATCATCCATTATTAAATCAATCAAAAAGATTTATCAATAAACAAAACACCACCAGTATTGCCTCCTTATTGACAAGGTCTCAATTAGCCTATGCATCAACCGTGCTGACCCCGGAACCAGCAAAGACTAATGACGTTGGTGGTTCTACTTCATTTCACCATTCTGAAAATAAAAAAATTATCAGTTATAATCATGCAGATAATGGTAAACCAAATGTCGTCATATTGGGTTCCGGTTGGGGTTCAATCTCTTTGTTGAAACATATAGATTCAACCAAGTATAACGTCATCATGATCTCACCAAGAAATTACTTCTTATTCACTCCATTATTACCTTCTTGTCCAGTTGGTACCGTTGATGAAAAATCCATCATGGAACCAGTGGTACATTTCGCTAATAAGAAGAAAGGTGATGTCACCTATTATGAAGCCGAAGCCACTGATATTGACCCAAATGCCAAGACTGTGACTTTCCAATCCGTTAATAACGCTACTTCATTAAGTGGTGAATTGAAAATTAAACCAAGTTCAGGTTTAGCTTCAGTTCATTATGACTATTTAGTCGTTGGTGTTGGTGCTGAACCAAACACTTTTGGTATTCCAGGTGTTGAGAAACACGGTTTATTCTTAAAGGAAATCCCAGATTCTAAAAAAATTAGAACAAAATTCATTGAATGTGTTGAGAAGGCTAACTTATTACCAAAAGGTGACCCAGAAAGAGCCAGATTATTAACCATAGTCGTTGTAGGTGGTGGTCCAACCGGTGTTGAAACCGCTGGTGAATTGAACGATTACATTGAACAAGATTTGAAAAATTATATGCCAAATTTAGTCGATGAAATTAAGATCTTATTAGTTGAAGCATTACCAAATGTCTTAAACATGTTCGAAACCAAATTAACCTCGTACGCCGCCAAAGTCTTAGAAGAAACCGATATCGTCTTAAAGACAAGAACCGCTGTTACTTTAGTAGAAGACGACTACCTTGTCGCCAAGAAATTAGGTGATAACCCAACTGAAGAGAAAATCCCATACGGTGTCTTAGTATGGGCCACAGGTAACAAGCAAAGACCAATTGTCTCTAGCTTAGCTGCTAAGGTCGAAGGTCAAGAAGATGTAAGAAGAGGTCTTGTCGTCGATGACCATTTGTTAGTACAAGGTACCAAAAATATCTTCGCCATTGGTGATTGTGGTAACTCTAAATTACCACCAACTGCCCAAGTCGCCCACCAAGAAGCCGAATACTTATCTAAATTATTCTCCAAGATGGCTGCTACTCCAAATTTCCAAGAATCATTAGCCTCCGCTAAAGAGGCCTTACCTGTCTATAACTCACTCGGTGTCAAACCTTTCAAATATATCCATTTAGGTGCCTTGGCCTACTTGGGTGCCGAGAAGGCCATCGCCAATATCACTTACGGTAAGAGACAATTATACTCCGGTGGTGGTATCTTCACCTTCATGGTCTGGAGAGTGTTATATGTTGCTATGATCTTGTCTGTTAGATCAAGATTTAAGGTTTGTGCTGATTGGATTAAGATCTCTTTATTCGGTAGAGATTGTTTCAAAGAGTTATGATTTGCTTTATCTTTGCATCTTTTTTAAAAAAATATTAGACAATCTCTTGGTGTTTTTATATATATAATTTATTCTTTACTCTTTTAAAATAACTGTATTTATATTTACGTTGTGTAACTTGTAATAATATCAATAACTTATACTATAAAGAATTCAAGTGGTGTAAAAGAAATATTTTTGCTCTTTATCAGTCAAATCTAACACTTTCTCATTTTCAACACCAACTTTAAGTTCATCATCGTCAAACTCATTGCTTTCCAATTCATTATTGGCAAGCGCTTGTCTCTTCAGTCTATTCAAAAACACACAGACCACCCAGTAAGAGATACAAAGCCCCATACATGCCGCGTAACCTACAAGCATAGAAATGAATCCACCAGTGTATCTTGGAGCCTGGTTTGATCTGAAAGTCTGGGTCCCGGTGATGGCACCACCACAGTATCCCAAATAATTCAACCCGTAAGTGACTGCCTTCTTGGTGTTACCCGCGGTGTTAGCCTGAACACACGAGATCATCACAACATAGGATGCGAAGTAGAAGTACATCATGTATAAACCGACAAGTTGTGCGGCGATATTACTATGAGGACAACTGTAACAGATGACTGAACCGACCAATGGCACGATCAATGAGATGAATGCGAGCAAGCAACGACGGTTGACCCAGCGGGCACCTAACCAGGTGAAGGCGAATGCAGCGAGTGATGCGATGACACCAGTGGGGATACCCATAAGTGATGATTTCACGGAACTGTAACCTAAATTGGTCATGATGATACTTGAGAACGTGGATAACCCACCATTTGGCACGTTGATACCGAAATTGAATAACATGACTATGTAACTTCTCACATCAAGACAACCTTCGAATACTTGATTCCATTTCCAACTGTTACTTGAGACACCTGTAGAATTTGCAGCGACTCTCTTGACCATGAACAGTTTCTCTCTTTGTGATAAGAACTTGGCATTGATTGGTGAATCAGGCAAGAAGAAAATCATAGTACATGACCAAACAAAAGATATAGCACCGACTAATAAGAAAATATATTTCCATGTTGGAATATTATGTGCGAAAGTAGATGCCAACGAGGACAATGCACCATTAATAACCGATGATGCGAAGGCGAACACCAACGCGGTACGATGTGGTGACTCGTGTTTCAAATAGAAAACTGAAATTAATAATGAACATCCTGGAACGATAACACACTCGGCCATACCCATTAAGAATCTTAACAGTGCCAAAGAGGCAAAATTTGAGCATGCACATTGAAGTAAAGTGATCGTTGACCAGAATAATGACGCCATAGCGATGACTTTACCGGTTCTGAATCTCTGAACAAGGTAAGTCATTGGCCACATACCAACTAAGGAACCGACGAAAAGAATCGAACCTAACCATGAGTATTGTTGTCCCACAAGGTTATTATCATCACGAAGTCCAAAGATGGCAGCGGTACCTAAGGAGACTTTATCAACGGCACCCATTGTGGCGGTGAAGAAAAGACAAGGCAATAAGATCCAATCGGTTTTCCTGATTGTGTGTCTTTGTTCTGCTTCTGATAATGGTTCTAAACCTTCATTCGCTACTAAGAATGCCACGGCGTCATCGACTTTTTCATTCTCGTATATTGGTGAGTTGTTCTCTAATGGGTCGGAATCTGATACTGATTTGACGTTATAAAGTTCGACACTCTTGGTGTCTGAATTTGTTGTTGACATTTTGAAATTTGTAATAATGATGAATTTGGGGAGATCGAATTTAAATGGAATATTTTTGCATATTTATATATATGATATCTGTCAGTAAAAAACTCTGATAGGCAAGAAATATCATTAGTACCAGATAACAAGTACTTATCAATTTATCACCTTCCTGATCCGCACAATTTCACGAAATCTAATCCATCGAGACCCTGCATACACTTATCGGGTACAAAAATTTAACTAAATAAATCAATTTTTCCCTTTATCTAACCAGCGCAGGTGGTGTTAGACGAGGTGAACTTTCTGATAGAGTTAATTTCTGGGCGCTATTTCTTAATAACTATGTGATGCCAAGTATATCTATTTCGTCTCTAACTTCTTTTTTCAACTTCTACAGAAAAGGCTTGGTAAAAGATGATGGTTAGTGAGTAATCTAGATGAATGTAATGATACTAATCTTAATGACAGCGATTTAAGACGTCACTAGCAATTTAACAAAAATATATATGCTCATTTAACAAGTCACAATAAAAGAGGAAGTTCGGACCGGTTAAAAATTATTTAGATAAGATCATTAGTGACTATTCTGTGGAGACCAAAGAGATAACCAGAGTTGTTCTATCTTTATAGATTAACAGCAAAAAAAAATGTAAAAAATAAATGCGAACTCCTCATGGGGGGCTCGAACCCCCGACATTTCGGTCAACTTTTTGGTTGAAGAAACTTAATCCTTAAAAGCCGAACGCTCTACCAACTGAGCTAACAAGGACGAGTTCACACTACCAAAATTTGTCTTAGTCTTTATATCATTTTTAGGTTATTCTCTTGATTTTATCGATTTCATGGAAATTCATATCTTACTGACACCCAAATGATCTAATTGGTATCAAGATAGGTAGATAGTCATCACAGTTTATGCTCGTATCTTAAATCATTTCTTTTCTGATATCTAAAACATATTTATAGAATATCTTGTGACAGAATTTCAGGAATTTCCTTATACGGAAGTCAAATGGATCTTAGATTATGGTTTCCTTAGTTCCGATTTTTCAATTTAGTTAATCAATAATGTATTGATTTAAAGTGAAGGGATAATTGAATCTGACATATAAATGACAGTGACACTCGCTCGTCCTTTAAGATTGTTGCTTCTTGGAGCTCCAGGATCCGGTAAAGGAACTCAAACTACCCGATTATTGAAACAGATTCCTTCATTGACATCAGTATCATCTGGGGACTTGTTAAGACTTGAGATAAAAGAACAAACAGATTTGGGGAAGGTGGCTAGTTCATATATCGCTTCTGGAGATTTGTTACCTGATAATTTAATGGTTAGTTTGATTTATAACAACTTGTTGAAGAAGAACTGGTTAGATATGAACTCATCATGGTTACTTGATGGATTCCCAAGAAATTTTAATCAAGCTGTTGAATTAGATTCAAGATTGCATGAAACTCATGCCAGTATAAATTTGGTAGTAGAACTTGATGTTCCAGAAGAAGTTATTCTTGAAAGAATTGAAAATCGTTGGGTTGTGAGTAAATATTGAAAAAATTTGAAAGATACATTTTACTAACATAATACTTACTAGCATATTCCATCAGGAAGAGTTTACAATTTACAATATAATCCACCAAAAGTACTGGGTAAGGACGATGTCACAGGTGAACCTTTGTCCAAACGTACCGATGATGATAGAAATGTTTTCAAGCACAGATTAGATACATATCATGAAACTATCTCTCCTTTAAAGGAATTTTACAAGAAACAAGGTGTCTTAAGTACAGTTTCTGGTGAGACTTCAGATATAATATTCCCACAACTAATGGATTTAGTTAAAAAGAATTTTTGTAAATAGAGAATTATTAGATAGAACACTTCTAGATTAAGTATTATTTTGATTTCAAACCTTTTATATTGGCAGTAATCTGCAATCCCATACATTTCAAATTTTACAAGTGGACAATAAGATTACAATTTATTAAAAACGATACTGGCTAATCTAATCTGCTATTATCTCGAGAAGCATCTCAATTGAAACTTCATTGATAAAAGAAAGTTCCTTTCGCTCATATAAGTAATGTTGAATGTAATATCACAGATAAGTCATAAATATATCATCATTGAGTTCAAATTATATCTTCTGCACCATCATTAGAGATAAATCCTCCTTCACTTTGCATATTTTCAGGTAAACTGAAACTTGGTACAAATTCCAAGAAAGTGAACACAACACCACTTATAATAATTAAGAGACCAAATATGGTTCTCAATGTGTTTTGGGATACTAGTATACCCAAGAATATGTAAAAGATACCTCTACCGATAAATGAAAAGAGGAATGAAAAATACTTATAAGTGGCAGGAGGCACTTTAAATTCCAAATAAATTACCAATGAACCAGCGGCAACGATAAATATTGAAAGTAAAGTTGACTGCACTCCAAAACTGAAAAGTTGAGTTAATCCAAGTAAAGCCTAATTGAATTGAATTGTTAGTAAAGACTTGAAATTGGAATACAACGGTGACGAGGCAAATAAGACTGTTTGACATTTAACTTACGCATAAACCACCAATTGCAATATTGGCTACTTTGAATGGGCCAGAGTAATCTCTACCACCATCTTCTAAATCGAAATCCATCTTTCACTATACTCTTATTGACTTATTAATTTTGTAATTGATAATTATATCTGGGATTTATTGTTATAAGGGCAAGCCTTGTTCTAGATTAGATTGACTGAGTCCTTAAACAAGAAAAAGAAAATCAAAATGAGATCTTTTATTTTGACTTCCTAATCGGGACATGGGAGAGACTTTTTAGGGGCTGTGTTTGGCAGATAGTAGCACAATTGTGGATATCATCAGGTAAGTGGATAGATGAGATTGACAGATTACACGGAGGTGGTAAAGGGGTTGATAGATCTAGATTTATAAGGGATCTTCTTGATGTCTGTTACAAGATAGATCAATTGGTTAATAGATAAGAGAGCTTTAAATTATAGCCTTAGCATTGATTTCGCGGGACAATATATAATTGTAAACTCAAAGATATAAAAAAAGAATACACACAACTACTTCAACCAAATTTATATAAAGAAATAAAGGCTAGAAAGAGGGTAATGGTTGCAAAAAGGAGATTCAAACAATGAAAAAATTATAAGTATAGCATTTCAATAATAAGAATTCAATTTATCTATTCCTCCTCTTCTTTTGTGGCAGATTCTTCACCTTCACCTGTTGATGTCCAAAGTGTCAAGTTATCCCTCAATAATTGCATAATAAGAGTAGAGTCTTTGTAACTTTCTTCTGATAAGGTATCCAATTCAGCAATAGCATCATCAAAGGCTTGTTTAGCCAAATGACAAGCTTTATCTGGTGAATTCAAAATCTCATAGTAGAAGACACTGAAATTCAAAGCCAAACCTAATCTAATTGGATGAGTTGGAGCTAATTCTGTAACAGCAACATCTGATGCAGCTTTATAAGATTCTAACGACAGATTAGCAGCTTCTGTTCTCTTATCACCAGTAGCAAATTCTGCTAAATAACGGTGGTAGTCACCTTTCATCTTATAGTAAAATACTTTTGATTCACCAGTTTGAGCAGTTGGAATTAAATGTTCAGATAAGACATCTAAAATATCTTCACAAATTCTCAGTAATTCACCTTCAATTTTAGCACGGTAATCTCTGATCAAAGAAACTTGATTTTCATTACCTTTAGCTTCTTCTTTTTGTTCAATTGATGAAACAATTCTCCATGAAGCTCTACGAGCACCAATAACATTCTTGTAAGCTACTGATAATAAATTCCTTTCTTCAACAGATAATTCTTGACCTGATGAAGCAACGGTTTTCATGTTTTCAACCATTTCTTCATAACGTTCAGCTTGTTCAGCCAATTTGGCTAAATAGACAGAATATTCACGTGAAAGCGACATTTTTCTATAATAAATTAAAAGTTAGTATCAAATTCAAGCTTTTTTTTCTGACAACTGTTTTTGAAAATTAAAGGAACAAAATTGAAGAATTCTTAATCTAAATCAACAGCAGTTACACTATTTGTTGTTGAACAAATTGATCATAACTTGAATCTTCCTCAATCTCCAGTCAATGGCAACATGAAGGTAGGAAAAAGTGCCGATATATGGCAAAAAGGACAACGACAAAACGAAACATAAATAATTGATCATGTTTGCACGACAAAAAGTCAATTCGACGCCAAAAAACAAAAAAAAAAAAAAACATAAGCTCAGATGGAAATGGCCAAAATCAAAGATTAACAAAATCTGTAAAATACATAATCTCAGAACAAAGACGATCAATTATATGTATCGAGTGTCTCTTAATTAAAGGTCCAATGGAAGAACCAAACTGTAATTGTAAAAAGTTCTCTATATAGTACCTGGAGAAAAATTATAACAATTTTAAAGCAAATCAAAACAATATAAATCAAAGGAGACTTTTGGTTTCAAATGTACAATTGTCCAATGATGTTGCTAATGGCTCCACTATGATCTCCAGTCTCTCTTTATGCTGATTGATTGATTGATTGATTCAATAAAATTCTGTATAAATAACTATGGAATAAACGTTTCAAAAATTGTCACGATGCTAATAGATCTATGTTGCGGAATTTAAATAAAATTAATGCGGATAAAGTGAAAACGAATTCAAATCTTCATACAATTTTGTTCACTTGATATTAATGATCATTAACAGATATTATAAGGATACTTACTATTGATTGATAGTTTTTTTGTTATATATGATAGTTTTCTAATTCAGATATATAATTTGGTTTTGTTTATTTTTGGTTTTTTTTTTTATTAATTGATTTTCCTCTCACTTTTTTGCCTTTGCTTTTGCTTTTGCTCTTTTTTTTGCTGTTAATTCACCACCAAATTTGTATTTTCTTTCCTCTTCTAAATATTGCCTGTCAGTTTCGCTCATCCCTCCCACTCACACGCTCAACAGCAACCACAGTGGTTTGTGGATTATGTCCAATAATGTTCCTCCCAATTGGAATAATGCTTTCTCACAGTTGTAAATGGGTCATCCGACAATTTCCCCCTTCAAATCTTCTCTCATTATACGCTTAATAAGAGCTAGCCAGCCAGTCATGCCCACCGGATGTTCACGTACAAAGAGGTACGAAAAAATCACAAGAAAAGCTTAGTTTACACGTAAATTTGTCTTTTTGCCACCAAAATTATGTTGACATCACCAAAAAATGGCAGATACCTTTGTAACACCACCCGGAAATTACCCGGCAAGTAAATTGTGCTATATTGATTTAAATGTGGAGGAGATGTTCTATCAGCGGTGAACGGGAACATGGTTAGAAGAAGAAGATCTTAATCATTTACATTAAAAGACCGGATATATAGTCCAGGTAAAGTTACAATTGAATTAAATTGTGATAATATCTAATCTACCATCATATTCTCTACTGTTTGTCTAGCATTAACCTTATATTTGAAAGGCTGTACCTCTCTCACCTTAATACCAAATCTTTTATCTTGTGACAAATTTATCAATTGCACCACACTATCTTTATGATCATCTTTAATTTCAAAATTACTATGAACCCAACTTGGTTTAGAAATTTTGGAACCCCCTGTTAATCTTAAGACTTCATTATTTGTCTTATTTAAAAGGATTGTAGTAGACTCCTTAGCAATTGGAACAAAATGTGATTTTTTCAAGACTGATTTAACTTTTAATGAAGTTAAACCTAATCTTGGTAATGGAATTTCTAAACCTGGTAAAGTTGGTTTTTCTGCATCGTACCCTATAGGTCCTGTTGGATTAGCGACATTTAATAACGCTGTCAATGGGACAAATCTGGCAATTTGAATTGGTCTGGCAACACATAATCTTCTGTTTGATAACTCTGACAATCCAAGTCTAGCCTGTTTGATATCGGCTAAGATCTTGATCAATTGCTCTTCTGATGTTTCGTCTGATGATGAAGTTACTGGGAATGATTTAGATGTATGAGCCAATTTGAATGGGTATACTGATAAATCTGTATCAATCTTCTTTAATAATTGTTTAGATGATCTTAATTTTAATGAATATTGTACGGCAAAATCTCTAACGTATATTGATGGTCTTGAATGGAATGAAGTCTCATCATTGTTCTTTCCTGTATAATTGTCAATTGTTTGTAATGTTATCACACCTGGTTCATTAAACTCTGAAAGTGGTGCCATGGCGATATCAATCATATAAGCTTCACCTGGTATGATAACAAATTCATCAGTTGGGATAGCACTTGAAGTCGTAGCAGTTGCTGATTTAGAATGGTCAACAGTGATCAAATCAGTGGCTGTGTTGGTAATTTGTCTTGATCTTTCCAATAATTTCAGTTCTTGGTCAGCTTCAGTCCATACTACACCTTTGAAGTCTCTTTCTGCCACGATACCTTCTGATTGACCTGCTAAGAATCTTCTTACTCTACGAATTCTTGATCCTGGTACTACAACACAGTTATATGAATCAGCTATGGAGTCAACTAAGTTTCTTATTTGTGAACCTGTGATGGTATTATTTGCAGTATTTAATTGGGCAGGTAATTTTTCAGGGGTGAGTGAAGCACCAAGCAAGGCAACGGTAGCCTCTGTAGCAATGTGTGAAGCACAGATGGCATCAGCTCTTGAACCAAGTAAGGGTCCAGTTGGATTCTCACCTGGTGGGTAAATGACTAAAGTGTGAGATACATTAGCGGTGTAACCGTCAATGTGACATCCCAAAGTTATAGTGACAATATCTCCAGGTTTGAAGAAAACATTTGATTCATCACCTAACTCTGGAGCAAATCCACTGACGATATCATTCAATTCAATAGTGACTGGTTGTGAAATACCTCTTTCTCTTACAGCAGAAGAGCCATGTTTGTAAACATTTTGTAAAGAACTGGCCATGTAACTATCACCTAAGATACATAATTCAGAAGCAGAGATTGGATCTCTTTGACCTAAGTGATATGAATCGTTAATCAATGAGGTTAAATATTGAAGGGCTGTTTGAGAAATTTGACCAGCTAATCTGTATTTCTCTATGACTGGTTCATTTAAAACATTTCTTTCTTTTAGCAAGATATCAGCATCTTCTGGACGAACAGCAAGTTCCATTTCTGACAATAAATGACTTGGAATGTCTAGTATTCTTTAGATCAGGTAGATGTAAAGATAGTTAAGAAAAGATTTTTCACTCTTAAAAAAATTTTTATAGAAAATATTTTCCTCTGCATAATTTTTTTATTACTGGAGATAAAAAAAAATTAACAGAGAGATGAGCTAACTACTGTTAAAAAATATAGTGTTCACCAAGCAAAAAATTGATATACCTGCGCTATATTGGCAATTGTGATTTCAAGCAATTGAACAAAGGAGCACTAGCTATGATGGTATGAGATATTCAAAAGAAAAAGAAATAATAGAATAAAGAGTACAAGTTAAAAAAAAAAGGGAGAAAAAATAAAAAAAATAACGACAACGGCAGGACTCGAACCTGCGCGGGTAAACCCAAAAGATTTCTAATCTTTCGCCTTAACCACTCGGCCACGTTGCCTTTGGATGATGAAGTTACATTTCCAAATTAATATACTCTAGTATAGTATATTTATAACTCAACTTGAGTGAAGCCATGGAGGTAGTATATGCTACTAGTGTGTAACTTACCATTCGTATCATTGGATTGCAATGCATTGCTTCTTATACTTGAAAGTGAGTCAATTATAAAGTATAGTGGAAATGTAGCTACTTCGTATGATTAGAAGGGGCGAATAACACTAATTTAAAAAGCATCTACACTCATTCTGTCTCTTAAGTTAGCTCATTTCTGGTTAATTGTGTGATATCACATGCAGTTTAATCTTTTTTGAAGTCTATGTAAAATGTTATCTAGATTATTAGTTTGTAGAGACAAGGTAGAATTATTTAATATATAAAATATAAAAGATAAAATGATGACATTATAGAATTAACTTTATTTTTAATAACAAGAATTTTTGGTCACAATATTTAATCGTCTCACAATCTACAAATTGAGTCTTTCTTTTTACCCAAGAACGTAGTAATAACATTTAAGGAATGAGTTCATTAAGTAAGGTACCAAAATCCGATATTTTTTGCTCCTATCAAAAAAAAAAAAAATGTCAGAAAGTACAATACAAAAAAGAGCGTATTAAAATACTCTCGAACATGTCACTGAGTCCAGAGGCAGCAGAAGCCGAAATCCAAGTCGATGAAGTCCTGCAAGTAGAGGCAATTGAGCCAGTAACAGAAACAGCAACTACACAAGAGGTGGTCGAGAATGGCCAACTGAAAGATGATATACTAGATGATGTGTTGACAATGAAGAATCAAATCGAGTATTTAGTGGCGAATATACGCAAGACTCAGAAATCTTGCCATAAATTGAAATCTGAGAATAGTTATTTACAAGATTACGTTGGTAGTTTGATGTCTAGTGGGTTGGGAGATAAAAATTGATGATTTTATGAACGCTGATACTTAGTATTGAGATTTTATACTAATTTTTTTGTGATTATTTTAGGGCCTTGTTTTGCGTATAGAACCACAAAGTCCTTTTAATACAAAAGTAATTGAATTTAATTCATTAGATCAATTGATATAGTTGGCGTCTCTTGAAGAGAAAACTATCATAATATTAAGCAGTAAAAGAGACTTTTATCAAAGCCAGACAGGTTTTATAATGAGTGATAGAGCCTCATCTAGCTTCGAAGGAAATGAAAATATTAATATTAGTGCAGCATTGGCAAAGAGAGATACAAATCATCACAAAAGCGCTCCATTTGTGGATGATGAAAGTGATAGATTCAAAAGAGAGGATTTTTTTGAAGCTAAGAGTATTTCTAGTATCATAAAAAGCCAGAGGCTAGCGACACCTGGATCCTTTGAAGTATCTGAGGGGGAGAAAAGGCTTCGATCAAAGGGTTCAATAAGGCGCTTCATTCCCAATGAAGGTGAGTTCTATTACCCTGTGGTTTCCTCTAATCAATTACTAACTGTACCTCCAGCTATTATGTTAAAACGAGATCTCAACAGATCACCATCTCAATTAAATCCCACCGCGGCTCAATTTAACAAACCCTTGAATCAGTTGAATGAAGATGGCTATAGAATACACTATCCATACAACACAGAAAACGAGATCAGTGTTACGAATGATTCTTTGGACTCAGGTCCATTAAAAGATTCAAATCTTATCGATTACCCAAATTATCCCCCATCACCTATAGAGAGGACATTGAGGAATAGAAGCGTTACTATTCTATTACTGAATGCAACGAAATTGTATCTTAATAATGATAGTGAGGAAGATTTTGATATAAATAATATCATTGATCAAT
This sequence comes from Nakazawaea wickerhamii, assembly GCA_030567635.1. Taxonomy (NCBI): domain Eukaryota; kingdom Fungi; phylum Ascomycota; class Pichiomycetes; order Alaninales; family Pachysolenaceae; genus Nakazawaea; species Nakazawaea wickerhamii. The sequence goes on from JAJLSR010000001.1 coordinate 1,197,730, forward strand.
ATAGTACAAGAGAAACAGAGTACAAATCTCCAATTTATGCTCCAGTGGTAAAAGTGAATTATCCTCAATATGGTCAAAAAATGCTACCCGATGATGCCCCTTTAAATTTGGATGCTGTCGAAACTGGAAATATGGCTTTCGCGCCCTTTGCTGACACATTTGGCGGTCGGACCCCAGAGGATATTGAAGAAGAAAAAGCTGTAATAGATATCTTGAATTATGAAATGTCTAAGGAAGAGGAAGACGCAATTGAAACATCTCTGATTGGTAGTAGTTTTGTCATTAATATAATTTATTGTTTGTTCAATGGTGGAGATATGTCGAGGAAGGAAATTTATCAAAAATATCCTTGGGTAGATTATTTACCTCCAAACGATTCATACACATAAATTTAGGAGAATAGGGAACACAGAAGGAAAAGAAGATACAGATACAGGAAATTTCTGAGTCTAAAGAGCTCCAGTTAATTAAAATTAAAAAAAGTATATACAAGTTATCTCATTTATCTAAATTATTTAAAAAGGAGTCTCTTTTCAACTCACCGAATTCACGCAGACTTGATGAAGTAGGAACTAAAATAGTAGAGCAATATAGACTGGCACCCGCCCAAGGACCTAAACATTCTAATAATTGGAACTCTTGTGACGGCACTTTCTTCCTTAATTCTCTTATTATCGCAGCCTTGACTCCTGGCAATTTGGATAACTCACCTGTAATAATAATATTCTCAAAAACTTCACTTTTACAATCAAGAGGCAATTTCTTCGAAAGATTCACCATGACCATATCGATTAATGATGATTCGTCTCTATCACCATCTTGCTCAAAAAGCATTCTCTCGAGAATCTCATATCTTAAAACTTCAGGAATCCCAATGCCTCCTTCTAATTTAATTGATCCTTGTTTTATATCATCGAAATTAGATCGCACGTAAAATGATTTGATAATCCTTTCAATAAAGAGAAATAATTCTTGATTATCATGTAGATGAGGTAGTTTATTACCTAGTATTTCAAGCAAATATCTCAATGTTTCATAATGTAACCATTTACCTCCACGTTCAGAAATCTGTGTCAAGTTATCCATCATGTAGAAGTCGTAAACTGGAGCCACTGAGACATTTTCCCAACCAATATCAATGACTAGTGCAGTAGTGACACCAGAACTTATACAACATAACAAGGGACTCGGTATTAGCACAATTGATTGACAATAAAATTTCCGAAACAAAACGGTGAAAATGACTCTTTTCAAAGCATCAGGCATCCACACAGGATCTGGTATTATCAATTTACAGTCTTTAGCATTCAATGTTAAGACTGAGTAAAAAAAATGGTAGAATACTTTTTGAAGGATATTCAGGATTCGTTCATCATCATTCTGCAACATGTCGTAATTATAAAGCCATTGCTGACTTTCAAGGTCTTGTAACAATATGCGTCGTACAGATTCTGCCAGTGGTGTAAGTGATATCAGCGTAGTGTGATCTATGAATGTATCAGTGGATGTAATATCCAGATCAACACTTTGATGCAGATAAAGATTCCATTGTGTGTTATTGGTTTCAATGGTGGTGCTTGGGGAAGCACGACCCACGACTCCTATTGATATAAATCGTGGATCAAGCTGAAGTACTATGGAAAAGAATGGAGGACCATTCAAGGGTGTTTTGGTTATTAAATTGTATGACATTGACTCATCTTTTCATAAGCCCTACAATAGCTTTCAAATATTTTGTATGGGAAAACATAATATCCAAAGCGTGTTTTTATTTTTTTAAAATTCTTTTTTTTTGTTTGCAATTTTCGCTTGTTGTGTGCGGTTCACCAGAAGAAGAAACAGTGAAATCACAATAAATAGGGGGGTGATTTAGAAATTGAAAATACAGATACTAAGGCGACAGAGGAATTGAATATGAAAGTATTATAGAATTTGTCTTTAAACATACCCACAGATTTTTATTTGGTTTTTGGAATTATCCGAAGAGTGCTTTCAAAATTAAAGTAATTGGAGAGTTGAGGATATCAGCCTTCAGATTCATTTCTGTCACGATGAGATGATCCTATAGATCATCTTTGAGTCACTGTTATTACATTAATGTATGGCAAACACTGGAAAGATGCTTTCAATCAGCTATATCACAATAAATTAATGAGAAATACAACCCCTGATTTCAACGATAACAACCACCCCTTCTCAACTCCTTTTTGACATAAATCAGACCAATACAAATGCATATGACAAGGAAATTCATATATAAATAAATGCAAGTTTGGGGTGATGAGACCTGATCGTATGATTTTGAAATACATGGAACTCATGGAACTTAGTTCTTCTGGGGACATTGAAATCGTACACACGATGATGCATGTATTTAAAATTAGATCATTTATGCACATTTGATAATCATTTAATATCCCAGCATCTTGTGAATTAAATGATTATATGTCTCATGCCACTTCCGTGAGAGCTTCTGTAACTTCATGAGTGACAATATGTGAATTGCCACATGGTAATCGAAGTGTCTTCTGTTTTAATAATAACTTCCCCCTGACATGTGACCCGTCTTAATTTAAGAGAGGAGATAGTACCACATACAAGAAATACCAAACATATGAAGTAAGGCACTTATATGTAACTTGGTTAATCTATTTCAAAACATTCAACGAAAGAATCCAGCTTTGAACTATCATGAATGCACAAGCATCCTCAATAAGCATTGAATAGTTTATAAGTGTTGAATCATTGGATGATTTTGAACTTCATACTCTTCAACACAGACTAAACTTAGTATAAACATCAAAATATGTTTTGTTATTGGCGTATATTTTCGAAGCTTTTAAGATGATAAAGGGGTCAACATTTCGGTTTTCAAGCAATGCGTTATTCTTTAAATGATCTCTCAAGTGAAAAAAGCTGATGGATATGAAACTGGGATCTAATCTTTGTAACTTTTCAAGTTACTCGATGAATTTTCTGGTTAAAAAATAGTCCTTTTCCGGAAATATTTTTAAGAAATTAAGTAGATTGCAGTATTCCTCTGAGAGAAAACAACCTGTTGAATCTGTATTTCTCTGGGTTTCCAGCGCTTAACTCATTTCTTTTGTAATAGAATATAGTCAAGCTAATTGAAGACGTGTTTCTGCTACGGTCGAAGATAACATTGAGTAATGCGTATATAATAACCTTGAAAATTTTACACTAACGACTGTGTTACAATTTAGAGGCACAGCTATTATTATATCATTTTCTAGAAAACTTATCCATTCCAAGAGAGTACTTGGAATTGCCTTTGGTGAATAATTATAATAAAGGTTATAAATGGTAAAAAAAGAGAAAATGTAACAGCAATTGAGACATTTAACTGGAGATCGACCTTGCATGGTCACAATATATCCAGAAAGATTGGTCAGTGATTAGGGTGAAGTGCCCAATTCAATGACGCTTCCGTGGACTAAAGGGACAATAATCCCACTACATACAAGAACAATTATATTAAACTTTAACTTCAAAAAACATAGTCTTTGCAGTCAGCCAAAACCGATGCTGACCCAGTTTTAACAAAGAGTCTTGACCAAGAGATGATTAAACAATATTAGTGGCGAAACTCTATTGCAATAAAAATTAACTTTGTGAAGGCAAAAATTCTTGACATTTAATTAATTACGATTGACATCTATAAGATTCCCAACGCATTTTACAATTTCGATGCAAAGAGAGTATTATGTGAAGGCTCTGAAGATAAGAAAAGTTACATAGTTGGATTATTCAAGTTGATTTGGTATGAAAACCTAGATGATAAATTGTAGTATTTTTTTGTAATACTAATATGGCATCCGACGCCGGAAAATAATAGCTACCTGCGCCCGCGACTTTTACTCAATAAGACTATTACATGTTCAAGCTTAATCAACCATATTTGCCATGGCATTTTCGATTTAGTTATTCTCTCCGTCATTAAAGAGGATAAAACCCGATTATGATTCAATTGTCTCTACTGCCCCCTTTTCTTGATATTGCTCACAAAGAAAGACAGAAGCTTAAAAAATATAATGTAATGTAACATGCTGGGCAAACACAATAATTGAGCCACAGAGGGCGAAAACATAGTAGACAAATGTTGAGCACTTAAAAGGGTATTTTAATACCATGGCTCTAGAACGTATCTATGTTGTAAGAGGCATTCTGTCCAAAAATCCGAGTTTCGCGGATGGCCGAATTAGATCCGGGCAAAGGGAAAACTCAACCACAAAAGTTTTCACTATTTAGTAGTAATTCTTTAATAGATTCAGATCTTTGTTATTCATACTATTAAGACAAAGGGGGTCAGCCAAACCCAGACATACCCGCACAGATAGATAATCAAAGAAAAAAAGAAAAAAAAAGAAAATTCTCTAAGCTCATGACAACATGCATGAATCTGTACGGTTGAAATCTTAATCTTACTTCGTTAAATCCAGTTGGTAGTGTCATGCTCTCCCGAAGAGCACAAGACAAATCAAAAATCCCTCTTACTAATCATCTTTATACGGCCGTAGGTAATAGGCGTTATAGCTCGTTTTGGCTGAAAATATTTCTGTGGTGGTATTTGATATTTCCAATCAGATGATGGGGAAATAAGAAAGGGACAGAAAAAGGTCAAATTAAAGGAAAAAGCCTCATCAAATAACTTCATCTGGATCTATATCCCAAGTTACAAAATTAGATCTACGATAGTTATGTTATTTTATTCTAACATCTCTCTGTGCGCCTTCTCAATATCACTCGCTTGTTTTGCTCTTAATCAGTTTTTTCTGTATTATTATTATTATCAAATTAATTATTTTTACTTAAAGCTAGGCAACATCCGAAGTTTGTGCCCACATATAAAAGTATGCCAAGGCAACATAAATCAGCTATGTGCATACCAAATGCGAGGCATGATTGAGGTGGAGAGATATGGTGGAGTGAGCATTAGACACTCCGAGCCATTAACTCCAAATATCAGGAGAGAAAAGTCATTAAAAGAACTTTCTGGAAGTTTAGGATATGAAGGAGTCAAAAATTATTACTTTAGTGGAATGACATACTAAGTATGTGAGCGTTATTATTTTTTTCTTTGTTAGCGTTTCTTTCCAGAACTTTAATCACTCTTTTTTTCTTACTTCCTGACCTGATCCATCAGCTGCAAGTACAGATGCGTCTTGACCTTTGATTTGACAATCAAAACCACAGAAGGAACCGAGGCACAGATTCAACTTTCACCACATACTGGAAGGAATTTACGAGTCAATTCACTCAAGATTCGGAATGTGAAAAGATGTAAAATCTTTATGATTAGAGAAAAGTAGAGCTGAGAAAAAGAAAGATTTGGAGAAGAAGGTGACAATCGGATTCAAGTATAGACTCTTATTTTAGTTAAGGCACCGTCACATACAGAAATAAATGTTCTTAGGAGTTCTAATTTCTATTCCATTCTATCTTCTCAAAAGTATTTAAGACTCGGAAGGCGCTGTCTATTTTGCCTTTGTCCTTCTCTTGTTTTTCTTTTCTTAAAATATATTATTAGTATAAATAGTACTAAAGAAGGAAATACAATTTACGAAAAAAAATATATAGCATCGCAAATTCTTCATATTCAAATTTTTTTTTGAATTTGCAAACCACAATATCATATTCAACTTTAACTAGAGTTTTCCATTACTGAGTTATAAAATCATCAATATTTATCCAGACTTTTGAAGAAAAAAAAATTGGATTCTTATGTGTCCCAATTGAGTTTTCTTACCGCTTATTTTTCGCTAATAGATACTAGATTGAATATCGAATTGGATAAATATCCAAACAACATCATAATAACAACGTTCACAACTCGGTCAAATAGTGATAATCAAGAATTATAAAGACAATTATTCGCATTGTATTACTATATCCACAATAGTTTTTTCCAGTTTTTGAGTTTATCAATAACTTGTTTTTACAAAATTTCTTAGGTTACAGTGCATATTCATAAAGACAATATCATAACAATTACAAAGAATCATTTATCGAATGCCAAATTCCAAAAAAATTTGGCAAACATCATCAGAGGAGAACACAGACTCAGATGAACAACAAAAGGAATTGGAAATCACGACATCCTCACATTACGTTTCAAATCATCCACTGTTGAATCAACCACCTTTCCAACCACACTCTTCGAAACCATATGAACAACAAAAGGAACCACCACAGATACCACAGGCGGATGTGAATCACATGCCACATTTCGTACCATTGTCAATGCCAATGGGATTTTACCCTGCACCGCCATTCAGATCCATATCACTTCCACATATAATGCCATCATATCATCTTGTTCCACAATACTTCGTGTCACCAACGAGTCAATCTTACTCACAAGACATGGACTTGAATCAGAGTACATCCAATTACAATGACCAACTTCAGCGACATCCGGAAGCTGTCACATCAGTTTTCAAGAAGACCTGTTACAAGTGCGGCAATTTAGGTCATTACGCCGACGCCTGTGTTTTCGATGAAAGATTATGCTTCAATTGCAAAAGACCTGGACACGAGACTTCAGACTGCCCCTATCCAAGATCAAGTGATTTAAAACAATGTTACATCTGTCGTGAGATCGGTCACCTTCAATCAAGTTGTCCATATAACAACAGTGCACCCCTAGCATCTCCAACACATCTTCAGCAATCTCCATTTCAATACTACCCACCCGGAGTACCGATTATAGCCAATGAGAACAGGACTCTCTTTCCAGGGATGAGTCTAAACAGTGCACCAGCATCACCATATTTAGGTTCAAGAGTACATTATTTCTCCAATGCAGAGGTTTCACAAAGACAACAACCAGGACATTATACCAATTTCATCAATCAAAGGACGCTTTACTTAGAGTCAGCCAATCAGGCAATATATCATCGTCAAGGTAGAGCAGGATCTGTACCACATATAAGAACAAATTATTGAAGAGGAAGTGGCTCAGATCCTAAATCTAGGAGGCCATCAATTGTTCATCAACCAGATATCGAGGAAGATCTGGAAGTGAAAGAGACTGCTACCGATACAGGTAAAGAACAAGGATCCAAATCTCAATCAGATGATGGTTAATTTTTATTTTTATTATTTTTAATTTCGTTTCATTTTACTAATTTAATTGGGTTAGGTTTTAATAATTAACAATCAAGAGGAAGTGTTTCAAAATATTATAGAATATGATATCATGGATTAAATATAAACTTGCTGCATCGCAATGACCATCATGAATATATTTCGATCATCTAAACATGGACTTATGACTAGGTAAAATTAGTTATGTATTTTTAAAAAGAAGGGTAATTCGAGGTTGTTTTCATTTCTGTATACATTATGGGTTTCTTATTTGTAATGGGGTTTCAACAGTTTATTGCTATTATTATTTATTCAGGATTTCAAAAAATTGCAATTTTATGTTTTAATTATTGCCATTTTCAGCTTTAACATTTTGTCATATATATAAATATATAGATATATAGCCTTTTGCTTCTACTGCTATCTTCTAATCATTTATCACCAGACATCGGCGATGATCATAAAGGATATTCTATTTCTCCATGTACTAGTGACATGAGATTCTATTTCAATACAATATGACGACGATTAAAGAATGGATTACTTTATTGAGTTCAAATTTCTCTGATCGTCATTATCTCCTTTCAACTGATGAATGGTTTTTACTCATCAAATATATATCTGTAGGTTCCTCTCTTGTCTTATAGTAGTGAAGCAACACTTTTGTTCTCATATAATGTGAATTTATCATTATTAGCTCCTTAATTAGTTATTGTATGGTATTTTGACAAGTACTCCTCTAAAATTGATATTACATACTACCTCTCTTTCGCTTTCTGGATCTTAAATGACATCTCTATGAGACAAGGGAAATCTCAAAGTTGTTAGAAGAAAAAAAATTCTATGAAAAGGATCATTTCAATTTTGAAACCTTTTACATCAGACAAACAAGTACTTCAATCTGTCTAAAGTGGACATTGCTTAACTCATTTCTGTTAAAATTAGGTGAAAAGTATTCTAACATATACCTTGAAGCATTTTCTGATCATATAAATCGTTATTAATTTTTGCTTCAACCCCCTATTAACAATACAAAAAGAAGGATCAATTTAAAAATGACAATCTCTGAACACATGGAGAATGAGAATTCTATCATCTCAGTAGATGAATTACAATCTCAAGGAATCAATGCTGGTGATATCCTGAAATTGAAAAATGCTGGTATCTGTTCTGTTTCTGTGAGTCCTCCCATCACTATTAGCCCCCCTTATTTTCTATCAGTGAGAAAAAACATAGAGAGTTAACTAACATCTAATTTCAATCAGTCTGTGTTGGCAACAACAAGAAGGAATCTTTTGAAAATCAAGGGATTAAGTGATGGTAAAGTTGATAAAATTAAAGAAGCTGCTGGTAAATTGATGACAGTTGGTTTCATCCCTGCAACTTTACAACTGGAATTAAGAAGAAGAGTTCTCCCACTTTCCACTGGATCCAAAGCATTCGATGAAATGTTAGGTGGTGGTATTATGACTATGTCAATTACTGAAGTCTTTGGAGAGTTCAGATGTGGGAAAACCCAACTTGCTCATACTTTATGTGTTACTGCTCAATTACCGAAAGTGAGTTATTTTTTTTTGTCGGATCTTTCGACAACCTAGTTTTAATTAAAATTTCTTGAATGGACAAACTAACCTGATGTTTAAGGAGCTCAATGGTGGAGAGGGCAGAGTGGCATACATTGATACAGAAGGTACATTTCGCCCAGAAAGAATTCGACAAATTGCCCAAAAATACAATGTCGATCCGGAAACATGTCTCTCAAATATATCTTATGTAAGGGCTCTAAATAGTGAGCATCAACATGAATTAGTAGAACAAATTGGATCACAATTAGCGGGAAATGATTATAGATTACTCGTAAGTTGATGTAAAAGGTCATTTTTTACTATAATTATTTTTTTCAGAAATTACTAACTTAACCTATTTAAGATTGTGGATTCAATTTTAGCCCATTTCAGAGTTGATGTAAGTAGAAATTATTAATTAATCTCTCATAAGGTATCTTACTGACATTAATTTAGTATTCTGGCCGTGGTGAATTAGGCGAAAGACAACAAAAGTAAGTATAATTTGCCAAGTTTATCAAAATTTCTAGCAAATCTTATTCTAACCAAAAATTTCTAGATTGAACCAGCATCTTTCTAAATTAAGCAGATTAGCTGAAGAATATAATTTAGCAGTGTTTCTTACCAATCAAGTTCAATCTGATCCAGGTGCTAGTGCTTTATTCGCCTCAGCTGATGGGCGTAAACCGTATGTTATTCTTTAAATTATATTTTTTTCTAAAACTTGAGGAGAAAGGTGGTATACCATTCCAAAAGTTGATTTAATTGCGTCACTATATTGAATTAATACTAACTTAGAAATGTCACTAGAGTTGGTGGACATGTTCTAGCCCATGCTTCACAAACAAGAGTATTATTGAGGTATGCAACTCCATGTCATTTAACATAAATTTTTTACAGTTACTAACAGGGTCAAATTACAGGAAAGGCAGAGCTGAGGAAAGGGTTGCTAAGTTGCAGGACAGTCCGGACATGCCTGAGAAGGAATGCGTATATGTTATAACAGAGGGCGGCATCAGTGACGGTACTGGATGATAAAAGATTTCAAAAAGATCAAATCTCTTTTCTTTTGATGATGCACAAGGGCAACGTTCAGCACAGAGGGAATTGATGTCAAGAGGCTATAACGTTTGCTTAATTATACATAATACTTATTTTAGATATGGTTTTTTAATTTCTATTACTTAATTTCAATAAAATTTTTTTAAAATTGAGAATAATTCGAAATTTCTGGAAAATTTATTGCAACTATCACATCTTAAGCTTCATCTTAACTCAACATGGAAATTTCTCCTTTCATCTCCATATTCAAGTTCATCCCATAGGATATATCAGGCTCATTAATGATTATCAAATTCAAGAAACAGAAAAAAAAGGGGAGAAACGTAATTCACCCATAGTGTGCGCACGCACCACATAATAACAGAGAACCCAAATCTTGCCGGACACGACCTTGTTTTTATTTCTTTTTGGATTAACAAGAGGCAGGCTTAATTGAGATACAAATTTATCTTAACCACGAAAGAAAATAAATTACAAATAGATAAGTGGTAATAATAAAACTAATAATACATACATAAGAATATAGATAGATATAGAAGTAGGAATATAATGGGAGCTGTACTATCATTACCATTAATGGTCACTTCACTGGTAGGAACGATGGCCTCATCTTTCTGTGGAGGAGCATGTTCCGCTGCATGTTGCTCTAGTGAGAATCCATTATCAAAGACGTTTAAGTCATCAATTGCCACGAGAATAATGTATGCATTATTTTTTTTAATAAATAGTATTATATCATGGATATCACTATCGAATCTGATACTGAAAAAAATTGATAATTTAACATGGGGATTATTTAAATTTAGTAATATTTACTGTGATGATGATAATAATTGTAATGGATTCACAAATGTGCATAGAATTAATTTATCACTAGGTATTTTCCACTTAATATTGGCGCTGTCGATGGTGGGTGTGAATTCGACAAGTAACCCACGGTCAGTGATCCAAAATGGATTTTGGAAATCAAAGATATTCGTTTGGTGGTCTTTGATATTGTTAAGTTTTATGGTACCTGATAAATTTTTTGTCGTTTGGGGGAACTATTTCTCTATTGTTTTCAGTACTTTGTTCATTGGTATAGGATTGATTTTACTTGTGGATTTCGCTCATGAGTGGGCAGAGACTTGTATTGAAAAGATCGAAGAAGGTGAAATTTATATCGGTTCCGGTGATGATACTACACTGACTACGAATTTCTGGAAAACTTTATTGATTGGTGGTACTGTGTCTATGTACCTTGGAACTGTGATAATGACTATCTTGATGTACATTTTCTTCTCACATTCAGGTTGTGGCTTAAATACAACACTGATTTCATTAAATTTAGTCATGGTATTCATCATCACTGGATTATCTATAACACCAGAAGTACAGGATTATAACCCTAATGCAGGGTTGGCACAAGCTTCAATGTGTTGTGTTTATTGCACGTATTTAATATTCAGTGCTTGTTTAAGTGAACCTGATGATAAGTTATGTAATCCATTAATCAGATCAAAGGGAACAAGAATTTCTAGTATTATAATAGGAGCATTTTTCACTTTTATCGCAGTGGCATATACAACGACAAGAGCTGCTGGTAATTCAGCCTTTCAACATTCAAATGATAATTCCAATTACGGTAATTCACTGTATGATTCTGTTGTTGATGTAATTACTCATCAACCAGTAAGAAATGAGATGAGATTGGAAGCATTGAGACAAGCAGTCGATGAAGGTACATTACCGGAAAGTGCATTAACTGATCCTGAATTTCTCTACAATGACGATGATGACGATATGTACAATACTGGTGAAGAGAAGATCGCTAACAAGTACAATTATGTGCTTTTCCACATAATTTTTTTCCTTGCTACACAGTACATTGCCGCATTATTGACTATAAATGTTGGCTTTAACGATAGTGATGATGGATTTATGCCTGTAGGTAGAACATATTTCAACACTTGGGTGAAAATAATAAGTTCATGGTGTTGTTTTGCATTGTACGCTTGGAGTCTCCTAGCGCCAGTGTTGTTCCCTGACAGATTTTCTTAGAGAAGTTACCCGGACTCTCCAACCCATATTTCAGATTTCTTTTTCTCTCACTAACACTACAAGAGAAAATAAACAAATTATAACGCGCGCACTAACAAGCAAAAAATATTTAACAAAACAGAAGCAGCAGTTCTCATATTTTTTTCACTTGTTCTCTGCTTTGTGATATAAAGGTTGCGCAAAAGTCGCTTGTTTTAGTTTTGTTAAAAATATTATTTTCTGTTCTTGCTTTGCCCCCCGTTGCTGACACATAGAAAAAAAAAAACAAAACTTACAATACAATTAAGATGGCAGAATCTTATGAGAAGATAAAGACTCATTTCCCAAGTCCCAGAATAAAGAAATTAATGCAAAGTGATGAAGATGTAGGGAAAGTTGCCAATGCGACACCCATTGTCGTTGGTAGAGCATTAGAATTATTTTTATGTTCACTTGTTGAGAAATCTTGTATAGAAGCAAGGGAGAATGGTAGTAGAAGGATAACTCCATTACATATTAAGAATGCAGTTAATAAAGCTGATGAATTTGATTTCTGTGTTGCTATAGTTGAGAAATATAAGTAAAGGGATGTTTTCATATAGGTTGTTGTTGTTTTAGATAAACGAAGTCATGATTGTATACTAAATATTTTTATCATTTAGTTTTTTTTTTTTTTTGGTTTTTTTTAGATTTTTTTTTTCTTCACATCATATTAATAATTATTACATCACAAATGTGAGATGAGAATGAATATTAAAGTACTTTTGTGATACGTTGCAAATTATCAGAATTTGGATTACTCTGATTGGTAAATTTTATATGACTCTATTGAATTCGTTATGAATCAATATCTCTATTTATTGATTTTGAATTCCAAATCTTTATTCTTGAAACACCCTATAAAATTAAAACCAAATATAAGCTTACGAATTCACTAAAGTAAATAAGCAATTTCATATTGAAAAGATCTATATACTTCATCTTGTACCTTGTAAAATCAAAGGGGGAACAATATTCAAGCAGTTAGCATGGATTATGAGAGGTAGTGTATTTAAGTCACAAAACTAATGACCTTGTCCGTGAAAGTGACGGAATTCCTTCATCCCATTGGATTCCATCGCTGGGCCTTTTGTGGGGGAAATTTAGACATCGATAAAGTTTTAAAAAGGCCTGGTCTGCAACTTGGACTTACTCCCAAAATACATTATATAAATATACAAATTGAACACGTTATCATTCTACTTGACAAAGCATATATAATTCCATACCATATTATACAATCATTAGAGTAGTTGTAACGGCGTGTGGGTTAGTATAGAAGAATCCATAACACACAAAAGAAAAGTAGAACACAAACAAAACAAAAAAAATAGAAAAAAAAGAAAAGTAACAAGGTGCAAATAAATATCTAGATATTTGCTAGAACACCGAGATTAAAATTCAAAGAGATAAATTAGAATAAATTCAATCCAATTCAATTAGATAATATGGCTCCATCTACTAATAAATCCACCACGTCATTACGTTCAAATAGATCATTTAGCAACCCATTTAATCTTTCCTTATCACAACTTCACTCTGAAGCAGAACAACCTGTCTACTACGTGGGTGTCGATGTTGGTACCGGATCCGCTAGAGCTGCTGTCGTTGATCAAACAGGTTCCATCTTGGGACTTGCAGAGAGGCCAATCACCAGGTGGGAACCAAAACTGTCTTATATTAATCAGTCATCTACTGAAATTTGGGAAAGTATTTGTTACTGTGTTAAGACTGCATTATCACAATCACATATTGACCCTGCATTGGTGATGGGTATCGGGTTCGATGCCACTTGCTCTTTAGTCGTCATCAATGAGAAAACCGATGAACCTGTACCAGTGGGACCAGATTGGTATGCCAAAGAGCAAAATATCTTGCTTTGGATGGATCATAGGGCCGTTGATGAGACTAAGCTGATTAACGCCACCAATGATAAATGTTTGAAATATGTCGGTGGTCAAATGTCAATTGAAATGGAATTGCCAAAGATGAAATGGTTGAAACATAATATGCCAAAGGATCCATTCGGAAAGAGTCTCTTTGACGAGTGTAAATTTTACGATTTACTGGATTATTTAACTCATAGAGCCACCAAGAAGGAGACAAGATCTTTCTGTTCAGTCGTTTGTAAACAAGGGTTTGTCCCATCAGGTGTCGATAATTCAGTTCACGGTTGGTCAAAGGAATTCTTGGAATCTGTGGATTTGCCTGAATTGGTCAAAGACGATTTCCTGAAAATTGGTGGTATCCCAGGTGCCAATGGCCAATACTTGTGTGCTGGTGACACCATTGGTCCATTATCCGAGGAAGCTGCTTTGGAATTGGGATTAACCACTTCTTGTTACGTCGCTTCGGGTGTCATTGACGCTTACGCTGGTTGGGTAGGTACCATTGCCGCCAAGACTGAGACAAGTATCCCAGTGTTAGACAAGCAAGATCTGGAGTTGTTCGGTATCGATAGAGCCTGTGGTAGATTGGCCGCTGTTGCTGGTACTTCTACTTGTCACATTGCCATGACCAAAGATGCCGTGTTTGTACCGGGTGTCTGGGGGCCTTATAGAGATGTGATGGCTAAAGGTTACTGGTTACTGGAAGGTGGTCAAAGTTGTACTGGTGCCTTATTGGCTCATGTCTTATCTACACACCCTGCTTATACGGAATTAGGTACTAAATCTGAAGCTTCAGGTTTAAGTAGATTTGATTTCTTGAATTCAAGATTAGAAAATTTGAAAAAAGATAGAGGCGAAAGATCAGTTGTCTCCTTAGCAAAGAAATTATTTTACTATGGTGATTTCCACGGTAATAGATCACCAATTGCTGACCCTGAGATGAGAGCTGCTATCATTGGTCAATCTATGGATATTTCATTAGACGATTTAGCAATCACTTATTTGGGTGCATGTGAATTCATCGCACAACAAACAAGACAAATCGTAGAGAAGATGGTTTCTAGTGGTCATGAACTTTCATGTATCTTCTTAAGTGGTGGTCAATGTAGAAATGGTTTGTTAATGAGATTATTAGCCGATTGTACCGGGTTACCAATTGTCATTCCAAGATACATTGATGCTAGTGTCGTGTTTGGTGCTGCCTTATTAGGTGCTGTTGCTGCTGAGGATGCCCTCGCAGAGCTGGCTAAGCTGAAAAAGACAGGATCAGGTGTCAGCTTAAACAAGAAATCATTACTTTCTAGCTCGACTAATATGCTGGATATTCCATCACCATATACTGCACCATCAGCCACTGCATCAATGACATCTATCTCTGCAATGTCCTCGGCTAATTTGGCTTCCAACAACACTTTCCCATTCCCATTGATGACTCCTATTGAAGATGAACGTCAAGAATACGGATTTGATGATTCACTGGGTGATAGTGATGAAGATGAAGAAGATGATACTGGATTCTCCTTCGGAGCCAAATCTAACACTCAAGCTAAAGTCACTGATAGATACATGATGCAGAAGAAATTACAAGAAGAGCAAAAAGTACCACTGGATTTCTTGAAACCTAGAAGCGGATCCATTCGTCGTTCTAGAAAATCTTCACTTGTCCCAGCAGGCACCAGTAAATTGCCAGAGAGATCTGGTGACAAATTATGGAAAGTGATGGAAACTTTGAGTGGTGTCGGTAGAGTCATTTACCCATCTAGTGAAGACGATGCTGATAGACAATTATTGAATGTCAAGTACAAGATATTTTTAGAGATGGCCGAAGAGCAAATCAAATTTAGAAAGATGATTGATAAAGTAGAAGCCGATATCGCTACCACTACAATTTCAGCTTAGAATATATATATGAGAAATTACAATAATAATACTATATCTTTGTGTTTACGTTCACTTGTAATATCATTGTAAATCCGAATCCCATACACGAATGGCAGCCTCACCAAGACGCCCTGTAACTAGTGGCATAAATCCGTGTATACAATAGGAAAAAAGTAAACAATTTTTTTTTTCTCAATCTCTTTGTTTTTTTTTCCTCTTAGGCTCTGGAAGAAGACCCAATAGAGTCATCAGGGTATACTCTTAAAGTGAGAGGAAGATCAGTATTGTAACACTCAGGATTAGCAAGACTGGAAGACAATATCGCGTCGTTGGCCAATACAAACTTATTTATATCATTTGATTTTTCTAATTTAATAGTTTAGAGAGTGTTTTTTTTGCTTTTCTTGTTTACTTGGTTTCACGTTATTGTTTCAGATATCTGCAAATATCAGACTGATCACGAATTATAGAACTACTGTTTACCATTTATTATCAATTGCTAAGGTATCCAGACAGTGTCACCATTTGCACCATGTATATATCAGTTTGGACATTAATATCGATACTGCTACTGCCAATAGCGAGATGTGATATACAATCATTTAATACCGTGATACAACCGGAGATAGATTACAACAGCTTCCACAACAGTCTAACGGTGCTAGGAGACTTCGAGTCCATTTCTAATTACACATATACAGGACAGTCAGAGCTGGGTTCAGTGGTGGGGAAGCATCTTTATTTGATTAACAATGAGGATCAATTCAAAACACTACATCAATATACAGGGACGATATCACAACTCGTGCCCATTCGTCAAGACTCTGTCTTGGTAGTGGGTGACTTCAATATAGGTAGCGTGAGTTCACCAGTGATATATAATACTACAAGTGATGCATTCGTATCGATCAATGGATGGCTGCAACATGTCGATGGGGATATCATGTCGTGCTTCTACGATGAAGATGACGATTTGATCTATTTTGGTGGTGATTTGAGTTATAACGATGAAGTGTATGGACTTGTCATATACGACGTAGCACAGAGAGCTATAGTGGACTCACCTTTCAGAGGGTTTAATGAAGACGGGATGGTGACTAGTATAATAAAAGTCACCTCTTTCGATGATGACAACGAGGCAAGTATTATATTTGGAGGGTTTTTCAATGATTTAGGTGATTCTAATCTCTTAAGACACGATTTCAGTAATCATACAGTGGTCCATCACCGGAATTATTCTTCTTTAGAGTCACATAATATCTCCAATACTTCAATTACAGTTGATCCAGAACATATAGTGAGCTTGAAATATGCTAGGATAAGTACAGTGAATACAGACAGGTCTACGTCAGATGACGCTGGGCTTATCATATGCCCAAACAATGAAGCCAATTGGTTACTCAATGGACAAAATGTCGGGTCATGGAGTGCAGCTTTACCCTTTTCTGTGTATCCTTCTAAATTGAGATTGTACAATGCACAGAGACTGGATTCAGGTGTACAGTATTTCAGAATTATCACTACACCAACTAATGGTATCATGAACATGAGTTATATCAACCCAGATACGAAACAAGTCTCGTATTGTGACTCCTGGTGTCCACTTCTGAATATCACATATTTGGACTCAGTGATGGCCGATTTAGGTTCAGAGATTTATTCGATAAATAGTACATTATCTACAGGTACACTTGGATTCACCTCGCATTATCAAGAATTTGCATTTGTCAACTCAGTCAGTGTCGAATCTATCACCGTGCAAGTGATGAGCTCTTATGGGAACCAGGCAGGATTGTCTGGTTTCGAGATGTACCAATCTGGTATAATCACATACGCCAATGATACTTTCAATGAACCTAACTGTGACCAAATATCCTCGGCAGAGTCTGATTTACACGGCGACACATGGAATTCAGTAACAGGTACTGACAACAGTAATTATTTGAGTACCACGATCAGTAATGATCTCACACAGGAACAACAACAACAAATCGGTATCACATTTTATCCTAATACCAGTTACTCAGGAGATTACTCCGTGATGGTATACACGCCAGGTTGCAACAGTGACAACACTTGCTCCTCGAGAGGTATAGTAAATGTCACATTGATCGACGGTGATGGGACTCTCTTGGAGTCACAATTCATTTATCAAAATAATGAAGAATTAAAATACGATACCATATACTCAGGACATTTAAACGTTGACGATGGCATGCCATATGTGCAAATGAATTTATTCTCATCAATTGAAGACTCAAGCGATATAGTAATGGTCGCTGATAAGATACAATTGAATTTGCTAAGCATTGACCAGACATATTATTACAACGACACAAATACGACAACAATCACAAATGAGACTATTGACTCATCTTGGGAATTATCGATCCCGATCAATGGATTATTTGAATACTCACTAGCTAATTTCTCCAATTTCAATAACGCGGTATCGAATGTATCCGTCAATGCTACTACTAATGTCTATGTGGGGAACTCAACTATCAACAAATTAGGATCTCAAATCTTGTCAGAAGACGCAATGATCAATGGGTTAGCAGTATTGAACAACACTTTGTTTATAGCCGGTGATTTCAGTTCCTCATTTGGGGATAATTTCCTTGCCGTGTCATTAGGATCTTATAACAATACTTCTAACTCAACCGCTGTCGACGAGGAAGATCAAATCGAAGGCGGTGGAGTCAATGGACCAGTCAGTGATCTTTTCACATACGATGATCAGTCATTGATCTTGGTGGGGTCATTCAATAATACAGTTAACTCCACTACGGCAACGGCGTTAAATCTGACAGATGACAGTTCTTCATTGAATAATATCGCCATATTTGAAGATGATTCATGGTACGCTTTCGAAGACGGTTATAACTCATCAGACACCACAACATTCACCAATTTGACATTTCACGACGTTGATTATTTCTTCTTCAACGGTGATGAGCAAGAGCAAATATGGGATAACTCGCATGATTACTGGATTGTAAATGATACTAATTTGAACGTATCACTGGCTGTGGATTTGGGGGATTTCAAATTAGTCGCTGGTGGGAAACTATCGTATATGGATTTGAATAATGCTCATGGTAGCGCTATACTCACTAACGATACAGGAATATCTTTACTTCCATTCAGTTTACACGGTGATTCCAATGTCTTTTACACAGGGTTATACATCAACGATACATTAAATGTTCTTGGTGGTGATTTCAATAGCTCCGGTATCGAGAAATTGATCTTTGTTGATTCCTCTGAGGACACAAGTTTTGGAGTTGATGATATCGAGTGGGATAGTGATGCTCAAGTGGTGGAATTATTCACACAAGATGATGTATTATATATTGGATTACAAAATGGAGCTACTATCAGCGGTGACCACAAAGAGGGATTAGTCGTTTACGATATGGATAACAATACTTTATCGGATCAACCTGATTCCTTAGTTAATGATGGTGATGATCCAGTACGTTTGAACTCTATCACAGCATCAGATGAGTGGCTATACGTCGGCGGACAATTTACCCAGGCCGGTAGCGTGCTGTGTTCAGCGATATGTTCTATGTCATTAAGTAATTTCACTTGGGCTAGTCCTGTGGGATCCAGCTCAGTGTCTGGTGTTATTTATAAGATGGTCATCTATGATTCTGAAAATATGTTAGTCAGTGGTAACTTGACCATTGATAATGAGCAGGCAACTTTCGCTATTGTCAATATCGAGAGCAACTCCATCCAACTGAATGAAGATTTAAACACTGATATGGATATTGTTATCAAGAATTTCATTCTTGTAGATGAAGATGATGTCAGTAATAGAGTTATCGCCATGGGTGATAAATACTTAGGTTATTTCAATGGTGATCAATGGAATTCATTAACTGATGATCTTTATATGAACACCACTGAATTCAAAGATATTCAATTGACTAATTTAACCGAGACAAATGATGCTAATGATGAATCAGTATTTAATTCAGATCAAATCTTGCTCGTGTCAGGTGTGATATCACACCAACAATACGGAAATTTCAGTGTCGGTTTCTACAATGGTTCATCATGGATTCCTTACCTCTTCACAGACTCGCACACCGCGGTAAATAAAGTGTTGCAAGGTAAATCCATGATTGAACAAATTACATTCTCTCATGAACATCATCATCATCCAAATACTACTACCCCTGATCATGACCATGATCACGATAATGACTCAGTGACTCCAAATTTAATGAAACTGAGAAACGTTGTCGGAGTATCCTTTGCATGTGCATTATGTACAGTATTGGTATTAGTTGTTGCATATTGTATTTATTACTTATTAATAGGTAAGAATAAGATTTATGGTCAACAATTGAAGGAACGTGTGGCTGAGAAGGATATGTTAGAGACGGTGCCTCCAAACGAGTTAATTAATAGTTTAGATCATGCTAAATATATGGCTAAATGAAATGATAATGCTTTTTATATTGAATAATTGTAAAATTTATAAACTCTGTCGTGTACTCGCGTATCAAAACCGCCCAAAACGGAAAGTAATGAAATGAAGAAGAATCCAAACTAAACTGAATCAATCAACAGCTAGCTAACCTATTGAAACCAGGCAAGTCTCGTACATAGATTCCCCCATTGCTTTCTTGTATACAGGTTGTTGGCGTGGATGAGTGACAAAACAGGAGCCACCGATTCGGTACCGCATTTGCAGACATATGCCGAGGTACAACAGCTGTTCCAAGGTTCAGAACTTCCCAATCCGAAGGGACCTTCCTCATTGCTCACACGACAATTGATATTGCATCTGTATTCACCTAAAGTGTCAGTGATTTCGTCGGAATTGGCTGACCAAGTATCACTGCAGTATCAGTTTGGGAATTTCTTGGAGTTCATGCAATGTTTTGAAGATAGTATTTATGGACCATTTTCATTTTTGAATAATAGAGTGCATGTTAAATTTAATAAACCAATTGATGAATTACTAAGAATTCAAATGGATTTGAAAAATGATCGTCGTAATAATCTGAATAGTGAATTATTCGATGTAAATACTTTGAAACCAACAAATGTTGATACTTTAAATTATATGAAATTAATAAATCAAATATCATCATCGCTGACTATACTGCCCTTTGAGACACTTAATCATCCGATACTTCAATTGATTGTGATATCACTGCAAGATTCCATACAGACTATAAAGACATTGATCAATGATTGGAAATATTTGAATTATCCCAATTGGATCGATCTCACAAGTATGTTTCTGATGTTTTTAATTGTAGTTGATACACATAAAGAGGAGACTTTAGAGCAAGCAGTTAAATTACAAGAACATTTGAAACTTCAAATGAATTACAGATCATTGATAGTGATTCGTCCAGACGAGGAAAAAACGATGGTTAATCTTAGACCACCATTAGGTTCTGAGTCAAATTCCGTGGAGATTGGTGCCAA
The DNA here is from genome assembly GCA_030567635.1 of Nakazawaea wickerhamii. NCBI lineage: Eukaryota > Fungi > Ascomycota > Pichiomycetes > Alaninales > Pachysolenaceae > Nakazawaea > Nakazawaea wickerhamii. The sequence continues at coordinate 1,218,749 of JAJLSR010000001.1, forward strand.
ATTTAAGCAAACTATGAATAGTATGATTGTTGATTTGATCAACAAGTATTTAGTCCCCTTTATGGAGAAGAAGATGTTGCATTGGACTGAGACTTTAGTTAATCCTAGAAAATCATTCACTGGTCGTTTATTCAGTGTCGGTAAGAGATGGGGTAGTGGTGGTACGTCACAGGACGCTAACTCCGGATCTACACTGAATTACAACTCGCTGGAGCATCATTACTATGTGAACTCAAATGAGTTTCTTATAAGAAGATTAGGTGATTGGTATTTCATGTTGAAAGATTATAAGAAGAGTTACACCACATATGAGCTTTTGAAGAAAGATTTCTTGAATGATAAATCGTGGGACTATTTGGCGTCATTACAAGAATTTATGATCTTGAGTTTATTAGTTGGCTCATCACAGAAAGTGTCAATGATCGGTAGTGGTATCACTGTGAAGATAATGCATGACTTGATCACTCCGATGATTGACTCATTACAATACTCGTATCTCTCCCGCTGTTACCTTAGAACTTACACATTACGTTCCATTATGACAATAGCTGAATTTTTCATTCTGTTAAGTGAATCAAACCAGTCACTTAAAGTTAGTAATAATAATAACATGTATTTTGATCAAAGTTATCAGTTATTCAGCAAATTAATCGATTTGAACTTGATTGAAGAGCCAACCAAAGCCATTGTGATGAAACGTGTTAGCTACATATACGATATCTACTACTTAGACTTGAGAACACCACCGACTTCCACACCACCGATCGAAGACTACAAGAAGATATACACGAGAGATGATTTCGAGATCATAGGCATGACTAGACATAGAAAGAGCGCGTTGTGGGAGTACATGGCCCAGCGCAAGCAGGAGGAGACTGGCATGGTGAGTTCACATATATAGCATTATAGATATAATTAGTCCCTTCCCCCTGTGATTCCCCTTTGGTGAACGACCAATTTTTTGCAAATTCCCAAAAGTTGAAAATTCAATTTTTCTTAACACGTAAAGTAAACAACAGATATTAATAAATAAAACCCATCCATCTATCAGAAGTAGTATATTGTAATATATCAGAAGGTAGATAGATAGAGAGAGGTAGAATGTTCAGTTTGAATCAGTGTCTCGTGACACTATTGTTTGTTGCCCAGATGGCTCAAGGTTTTTATTTGCCAGGTGTCGCTCCTACTACGTATAAGAAATTCGATAGTATACCTTTATTGGTCAACCATATTACTCCTTCAGCGAATCATGAGGACTCCAATGCGAAGACTTATGTCTATTCTTACGATTACTACTTCCCACGTTTCCACTTCTGTGCTCCAGAAGGTGGTGCTAAGAAGCAAAGTGAGAGTCTTGGTTCCATTATATTTGGTGATCGTATTTTCAATTCACCATTTGTTATTAATATGTTAGAGAATAAGACTTGTGAAAAATTATGTGAAAGCACTTATTCAAAGACAGATAGTGTCTTTGTTAATAGAAATATAAGAGCCGGTTTCCAACATAATTGGCTTATTGATGGGTTACCCGTTGCACGTGACACCACCGATTTGAAAACCAATACCGAATTTTATGGTGCTGGATTCCCAATTGGTAGCGTTGAGGATTCAATGGCCTTCTTGACTAATCATTACGAGATCTTTATCGAATACCATGAACGTGGTCCAAACCAATATAGAGTCGTTGGTGTTACTATAAATCCATATTCATTGAAAAGAGGTGATGGAGAATTTAAATGTGATTTAGAAAATAGTATGAAAGTTAAATTAGACCAAGGTAAGGATACCAAGGTAACTTTCAGTTACAGTGTTTACTTCATTCCAAGTGAAACCGCATGGCTGACTAGATGGGACAAATACTTACACGTTTACGATCCAAAGATTCAATGGTTCTCATTGATCAATTTCTCCATCATCGTGGTCTTGTTATCGTTAATCATGTCACACATCTTATTAAAGACTTTGAAAAATGATATTGCCAAATATAACGAAGTCAACTTGGATGACGATATCGTCGATGAGATGGGTTGGAAATTAGTTCACGGTGACGTGTTTAGAGCTCCTAAAAACAGAATGATCTTCAGTATCTTAATCGGATCCGGTGTCCAGTTATTCATCATGACCGTCGTCACAGTGGCCTTCCTGTTATTAGGTTTATTATCACCATCTAATCGTGGTTCCTTAGGTACAGTGATGTTCCTCTTGTACCTGGTATTCGGATTCATTGGATCGTTCATCTCATCATACTTATATAAATTTTTCCATGGTGATAACTGGAAATTGAACATGTTACTCACACCAATAATGGTCCCTGGTAGTATATTCGGTATGTTCATCTTCTTAAATTTCTTCTTGATCTACGTGCACTCCTCAGGTGCTGTGCCAATCGGTACCATGTTCGCCATCGTGTTCATCTGGTTCTTGGTAAGTTTACCATTATCATTCTTAGGTTCCCTTGCGGCATACAAGAAGCAATTACCAAACTTACCAATCAAGGTCAACCAGATCCCAAGACAAATCCCTAAACAGCCATGGTACTTGAGAACGATCCCATTATCGTTGATTGCCGGTATTTTCCCATTCGGATCCATCGCTATTGAGATGTACTTCATTTATAATTCATTATGGTTCAATAGAATTTACTACATGTTTGGATTCTTATTTTTCTGTTTTGTCTTGATGATCTCGACAACGATATTAGTGACTATCTTGTTAATTTATTACACCTTGTGTAATGAGAATTATAAATGGCAATGGAAGTCCTTCTTTATCGCTGGTGGTGTCTCCACTTATATCTTCATTCACGCAATGTTGTTGTCTAAATTCGATTTAGGCGGTATCTCATCTTTTATACTTTATACAGGTTACTCAACAGTTATAAGTTTATTAATTGGATTATGTTGTGGATCTGTTGGATTTATTGGATCATTCATATTTGTTTATAATATTTATAATTCAATTAAAATTGATTAATTATATTTATTATTAAAATAATTTGACATTTTAATTTTAACTTTTAAATATATATATTATTATCATTTATATTTACAGTAGTTTTAAGAATATTATATAAATTAGAATAAATTAGTTACACTAATATTACAAACTAACAAGACCCTGCTTGTAAGTGGGAAGCTTTTGCGAAATGTCTATAATAACCAACCATATTCAACATCTTTAACTAAATTGATGAAATTAACATCTAAATAATTCAACCATTCATCGATTTTGGATAAGATCTTTGTATCGGAATTTAATGAGTATTCGGTATCGTATAATTGATTATTCTTGTTGAAACGTTGATTGATAAAATTCAAGTTGTTCAATATGTTTAAATTTTGGAAATTTAACGATTTGAAAATCTTGTAAAAAATTGAATTTAATTCAATTTCTAATTTCTTTAACCTATTCATTAAATCATGATTACCTATTTTATTTTGGAACTTAATTATCGAGATGATTAAATTCTTCAAGGATAATAATATCTTGAAGAAATTTATAAAAATCAAAGATGAAAATAAATTTAAATTTGAAATTAAATCTTGATAATAATTATCAAATATATTTGTCATTTGGTTGATTAATCTCTTTACGATTCTTGTAATTTTTAAGAAATTATCAAATATGAATTCTTCTTCTTCTTCATCATCATCATTACCAAGACGATTAAATTCGATATAATTCTTCTTCATACCGTTAATTAATTCAAATAATTGTAAAAATTCTTTCCAACTTGATAGGATGATACTGAAATTACCACTACTGAATTCATTAACGTCTTTTATTTGATTTAATTGTTTAATGAAATCATCGTTATTGGTGAAATTATTGATAAATAATTGTTGAAATTTGAATACGGCAATATCTTCTTGTGGTAGCATCTTCGTGATGGGGAAATCCTGTTTAGGTAATGATGAAATCTTATTATACCCGATAGATCTAAAACTGTTGAATCCACTTAAATTGAAATATAATCTTGAATAAATCACAATTAAATCATCATAATCTAAATTATCATTTCTATGTAATTCTAATAATAATTTATCTATATTGAAATCGTTGAAAATTCCAATACTGACATTCAACCCGAGAGAGTAATCTTGTCCCGATAATACGATACAGTAATTCAATATTATCAATGTGGACAAGAATAATAATTTCAAAAATTCATTTGAAGATATATCTTTACTGAAGATAGGATAAGTCTTCACAACTTGTTGGAAGACTAATCTTATATCATCAGTGAACAGTTGAGAATTTTTATTATTATTATTCAATAATAATAATGAAGAATTGAACAAGTCCAAGATGAATATCTCCACCTCACTAGATAAATTCAAATTAGTTATCGAATTGGCAAATTTGTTTGAATTCAAAGGCAATATAAAACAATTCTTGTGATAATTTTGATAATATAACATCACATTATGTTCAACATTTTTCAAATCAATTGGAGATTTTAAATGTTGATTCTCAAAATTTAAACCGAAATTTAATTTATTATTTAATGAGCTTAACGACGAGACACTTAATGAATCTGGTGATCTGGTCTTAGAGTCTTCTAATTGTTGATGCAGTTGATTCAGTAATTGATGTAACAGTGATGTGTTTGGTGGTACCAGACTATTTAATCTCAGTGGTGTGGTCACCGGAGTGTTATTACGTTTTGTCAGATAATTTTCATCATCCGAGTCACTAACTACCGAGTTAGTTTCCATTCTTGGTTTCTTATTTTTGAGAAATGGTGAAAATGAATCACTTATTGATGAACTTAATGAATCTGCTGAACCACGTCTCTCGCTATTGAAAGAGCTATATTCATATGGAACTTTCCAAAAATGTCCTTGGCCAGTAGAGTTTGATGTAGACATTGATGTAGCTGCAGATGATCCAGATAACCGTACATCTATTTGAGGTGCTGAGGATCTTGGAGATAGTGTTATATTAGAGCTAACACTTGATCTACTTTGATCTATTGGAGGTAGCACTATTGGCTGTGGAACAGATTGCTGCAGTGGTTGTGGCAGTTGTGCTTGTTGTACAGGTTGTTGCAGTGAAGTTGGTAATGGAGGTAAATGATGTGAAAATGAATCTGCTTTGAAATGATTTGATCTCATTGATATAGAACTATTTCTTCTTGATTCTATATCGACTTTACATTCGAAATCTCGTATATAACCTTTTGTTGGGCCTCTCTTTAAGGGGACTCTAGTGAAAGTACAATATTCATTTGTCTTTATACAATTTGAACAACGTGGATTTGTTGTAGCTGATGAATTAGTTGGAGCTAATAATAAACTTGCATCACATTTGATTTTTTTCCTTCTACATTCATCACACAGTCTTGATACTTTCGATCTCTTTCTTGGAGGTACTTTATTTGTATCCTGAGTATCGTCTTGTGCTGATTCATTTGTTGATACTTTTGCAATTTCCAGTTCATCTTTCGGTTTCTTAGACTCCACCGGTGGCTGCACCAGTGGAGGTGAATGATTCAATAACGATATTATAGGAGATGGATTACTCATGTCTGATATATCTAATACAATCTAACAAATTGCAATATAAAAATCTAGTACAAAAAAAAAGAACCGGATTTTCTCCAGTTTTTATAATTTCAAAATTAAAAAAATTCTCACTTCACTCCTCTTTCCCTAACAATTTACTTTGCGCGAAATGACAACATCCGTATTACTCGGATGCTTCCCGTGGGTATGCTGTATATGGCGATACTATATAGACTACCGGATAGACTATATGACATAAGGAATAGTATCTAGTCACTCTACGCTACACTGTATACTACTATACTCTACTATACTCTAGTATATATCACGTACAATATCTTATAGATAAGATACTGGTATAGGGTGGTCCAGAACGGGTCCCGATTACGAAGAAGATAAATAGTGGGGTACTCCTGTTCTGAAAGGGCACGGGATCGAGATTAATCCGGGATTGCCCATTTGACTCTGACTAGTCATACTTAACTATGATAGATACTACCAGCGATTACTATACAGTACTGGAGTAGACACTACTACTACTATACAGTATACTACAGTACAGTACGCTACATACTATATAGTCTAAACTAAGCTATACTCTATACTTTAATATAATTAATATAATATACTATACTATAGTCCGTAGAGCAGAGTATTTAAGTATCAACAACGCAGAAAAAGGTAAAAGATACGTAGATACAAATCCTAAAGATAAATCAAAATACAATGGTATTATCAAGAAAATTTAGAAGATTCTCTATATTCTTCACCATATTGTATATCTTATACTACATATTAACTACCACCATTGAATCACATAATCTGGCTAAATTGAAAGAACAACAAGATGATAAATTCTTAATGAATACGCAGGAACCTATAAGAGGTCCACCAAAACAATTCGATCAACAACCTGTGCCCATTCAGGAATACCATCACAACGATATAGTATTCGTTGAACAAGATCTAGCTGACACAAAGGATAGCAAAGACGACACAGAACAACACGGACACGGACACGATGTCGATGTTGACAACTCACATGATCACACTAAGTCGGATAAATTACATAACGATCCAACATCATTTTATCAAGATTTATTCGATATTTACATGTCCCATTTCCCACAACTGAGCCCGATACGGAGACGCGAGGATAAAGAGCAATTGAAGGCTGTTAATATCAACGACGACGAAGGTCCCATATTGAGTGAATCGTACCTCGCGGACCACTTGTCCATTGACGATCGGCAGTTCAACACGTTGAAATCGACACATAGATCTTTGCTCGAGAATATCAAGCCTTTGCAACCGCCCCTGGGGTTATACGAAGGTGACGGGATAGTGATAAACGGTGATGGAGAGAATTTGGTCTCAAGCGTGCTGGTGGTAAAGATGATACGTGAAGTTTTGAAATCTGATATAGATATCGAGATTATGATATATAAAGAGAAAGAACCATTGTGTGAAGTATTGAATGAATTGAATGCGACATGCTCGTATATTTATCAAAATTTTAACCCCAAGGTGATGAAAGTATGGAATTTTAACCCGAATCTTTATAAATCATTACTGATCTTAAACTCCCATTTCGCTAATGTGTTATATTTAGACACGTCGACATTTCCCTTAGAAGACCCAGCACTGATGTTCAAAGAGTCGTTGTTCAAAGATTACGGAATGGTCTTGTGGCCTGATTACTGGAGGAGAATGACTAGTCCACTGTATTACAAGATCATCGATAAGACATTGGATACTTTCAGGACAAGACTCTCTAGGAATGAATTTATTAAGTCGCAAGACACGGACTCGTTTTTCGATAAGATCCCCTTGCATGATCGTGGTGGTACAGTGCCTGATGGGACTACACTGGGTGAAATTGTCTTAATCGATAAATTCAAGCATTTTCAAACTTTACTATTAAGTCTATATTATAACATCAACGGAGACGATTTCTTTTACCCTTTACTCACAAATTTCGCCCAGGATTTAGGTGGTGGTGAGAAGGAAACGTTGCTGACACTGCTGAACTGCTTGGATTTGAAATTTTACCAAGTCACGAGAAATTGCGATGTCGTTGGGTCATGGTTTAATGACAATTTCAACGGTGTCGGTGTCAAGCAGTATAATCTGATCCGCGATTACCGTAATTTGATCACGTATCAGAGAAATAGAGGTGATTTTATGCAAACGATAAAGACTAATAATGAATTATCATTTATCTCAATAAATAACCCGAAATTACAACCGTTAACGTTGTCGAAGTCGTTCAATGGGTTGAAAGAACTGGATGGGAATAGAATTAGACTCTTAGGAGAGGACTTAATGGATATCGGGACAGACTTAGAGTTGTACAATTTTGAAATTTTTAAGCATGTCATATGTGAATTAAAAATTGATATGGCTTTCATTAATGATAGGAAACAGTTGTGCAAATTTATTAATTTACATTTAACTTTTTTGAAAAGCACTTCCAAAGATGTTAAATTACCTATGGGACCTAAATTGGAATAGATATTCTATATACTGATATATATAATTTGTATAATTCAATATTTATAATATTCATAGGATTGAAAAAAAAATATCATTTAGAAATTTACTGATATAGAGATAATACAGAGATAATACAAAGAGGATGATCACGATAGATACATTGATGAAACAATGTCTCGTGAATAATGAGAGCCCGAAACAGTTCCGGATATTATATAACCAACTCGTGCATCGTCAACATATTGACCCCATTGAGTTATTCACCGGTTTGAAATCGTCATTACAGTATTACTATATATTGGAAATTTTCAATTACGAATTGGGGATCAGCAAGTTGTTCGCGATATTGGTCCAGTACGAGCAGGCGGTGCAATTACAGATGATCAAGTTGTTGTTGCAGGACGGGAATATCATTAAGGATAAAGATTTAGATTTGGAATTTAATAAGTATTTGAAAGTGGTGTTACCGAAATGTAGCGAGAATGAAAACGATAGGAAAGATTTGATTATAAATATCTTCCTTTTGATCAAGAATCTCAACTTGAATCCGAGCCAGGAATCGTTGAACCAGATCTTGGAGATGTCTTCAGCGTGGAAATTACCCTTGTTGAGGAAACAAAGTGGCGTCTCAATGAATAAGAATGTTAATTTATATAGGTTTATCAAGATTAAGAAATTCGTTTGGTTGAATTATCAAGTGTTGAATTATCAGTTGCAAAACAGTTTGGACGAATTTATAAACAGTTTCATCAATCTTATTAATAACTCGTCATTGAATTATGTGTTTATGGAGTTATTATCGAGTTCATTCGAGTGCATGAACGTCGCTGAGATCGGTAGGGAGATGATCCATGTGAAAAATTGGGAGTTCTTGATTATAAATAAGTTACCATTGATTTTCCAATCGCATTTAAAGATAAATCAAGAAAATTTTGAAAATATATTGGATAAATCATTACCCTTATTGAATAATTTTAATATCAAATTAAATTTTTTGAAATCGTTGGTTTCATTGAAATTGATCAAATTGGAGAAGTTTTATCATTTGATTGGCACCACAGATAACGTTATTGAAATTAACGAGTTGTTGAAATTTAAAAATGAACTGGTTAGAGAGTATACGAAATTTGAAGAATTTAATTATATCCAAGACACTATCAACAAGAATTTAATCGAGAGTAACCCTGAATTCACCACTATCGATAACGATAACAAATTATACAATTTCTTAAAGAAATTCAATTTAAATAACGTTAAATTGAAACAAGAATTCGCTGATATTATAAGCAAGACTATAGTGCAATTATGTGATGAGAAGGATTCCACCAGATTACGTCGTCTCTTATTCTGTCTCTCCTCGAACATGAACACCTTGGATATCGTCATTTTCAACTCCAAGCCCAATTTGATCTTGCAGAAATTAGTGGAAATTTGTTGTAATTCCGATTACTTGAACGATTCAGGTGACGCAGAGGATATCTCTATGTTCGGCGACGACGACGATGAGAATTACCAGGAACTCTATACGGATTTCAGTTGTATCTTGATGCACATCTTATTCATCTCTAGAAGGTATCACTTGTCGTTAAGGAACCAGAATTTATTCATATTGAATTTGTTACACAATTTCGAGATCTCTACATCGATGATAAGTGATTCCAATATGAATTTGAAAGAATGGTATGGCTCGATATATAACGATAATGAAAGTTTGATCTCTGATGTGTTGATCGCCAAGACAAGTATCATTAACAGTTTCCAATTAATCCCAATAATTTTCAATTACTCCATTTTGCAATACCAGAATAACGAGATCAGTTTTGACTTGTTAATGAACGGATTCGAATTCTTTATGCAACCGTTCTTGATCATCAACTTGATACCGATTTTTTATAAATTGAATGAATTCTTATGGTGTTCACCACAATTATCCGACTTGATTTGGAAAATTTGTCACCGTATCTTAGATTTAAAACTTGACGGCGAGTCCAAGTTAATGTTCGAGTTGATTTGGAATTACGTTCAGGTGGACTTCCAACACTGGAGGAAATTCGAGTCCACCAATGAAGATTACGTACTGGTGATGGCTAAATTCAACACCGTGGAACAACCAGTCACTAAACATAATTACCATGACGAATTCATCAGGCATTTAAACGGGTTAGTTAATTGGAATTTACAAGATTTGAAATTGGATATTTACCAAATCAGTAACGAGACAAACCATGATACGTATAAGATTATAAATAATGTCATTGCCGAGATGGGTAAGATCTTAGACCACTCTGTACTGGCATTACACGATGAAGATCGTAAGAATTTAACGTTTGTTAATTATTTAGAGATATCTAGTTTCAACTTATTGGTTTTGATTAAATTTGATAAACTGAATCTCAAAAATTTGAATTCGTTATTGAATAATGAATTCAACAATATCACCCAGCCGTCATTCATTATCACAGATTTGAAATTCTTATTACAAAATTGTCAAACACAGGGTAAATTATTCGAAATCGATGCTACTTTGGAGTTAATTAAAAAAATGATTCAACATTTATCAAATTTATAAATATATTTATATAAGTTTTAATTATCTTCAAATACTTGACTTGAATTTATATTAGATTTTAAATCTTCTTTATTAACCATCACTGGTTCACTGAATCTTCTCTCCTCGACGATCACTGGTTCTGTGTATATGGCATCATCGACAATCACTGGCTCGGTATTTATTCCGTTGTCAGTATCTTGATCTTTTTCAACCATGACAGGGTCAGTATCCAGTTCCACGATAACAGGCTCTGTAAGTTCATCCTCAACCCAACTTTGTTCCGGATCATCTGCCATCTCGTACCCTAAATCGATAAAGCCTTCATCATCAAATTCAATTATAGATGGTTTCCTCAATTGTGGGAAATTTTTAGTCTTATTGAAATGAATTAAATTACAATCTGTTTCCATTACCTTTTTCCACTCATAATAATCATCTTCATTCTGAATTAAAAACCCAACTAACATCGAGGGATCCATTTCATTTAAATGAAGTTTCCTCAATTTCGTCGTATGAACAGTTTGGAAATTGAAATTTGTTTCAATTTCGACAAATTCTTCATCTTTATCTTGGAATTGAAGACTCTCCTGTGGTAAATGAGGATCAAAATAAAATAAGTAATCACCTTGGTACCCGAAAAAATAATGTGACGATTTCTCACGTCCACCAGCTATCCCAACAGATTGCTTGATCGATAATGTCTCTTTCAAACTATCCCAATACACGGGGTTAACATTATCAACACCTAATCTTAAAGCACTTAATACTAATACTGGTTCAAATTCGCTATCTGGTTTCAGTATCTTGAAAAAATCATCTTCATAAATATCACCACCATCTTCACTTAGGTAAACTTTCAACTGACAATCGAATTTCTCATTACAAATCATAGATATCGATCTTGACAGTGCCGTGGGACCAAACCATTCTCCAGCTTTCTTCCCCGTCTTGGACCCTTCAATGACAAAATTATGTATTGAGAACGGTGCCGATGGCACATCTATGAACCACGAAACGATCAAATCATGATCTTTATCACCTTTAACATACCTCCAATCTCTCCCTAATTTTAATATTATCAATGCATTAGCTAACAAACTCTGAGACGTCCGTATCATACACCCCCAACCGGCATCCGTGGTGAACCCATTAGTGAGCCCATTCACTGTACCTGACCTTAAAAAAGTACCAATGGACATCGTTATCGGTGAGGGACCATCCAGTGATCGAGGTATCGGTGTGAACCCTGTGCGATAAGTGAGCCAAATACGAGACCCCACATCTTTGATGAATTCCTCTGGCCAGTCATCCGTTGCAGAATCAGCTTTGTATGATTGACCGAGCAATATAAGGTCATTCTCGTGATCTGAATGAACAAGCTGTTTATCGAAAAATCTTTCGATCATTGTTTTAAAACTTGTATTATTACCCAGTATACTTGACGCCATTATATTTATTTATTTGATATTTTATGTATTCTTTGAAAAAAAAAAACCTTGTAAATTCCCCCTTTTATCTAATGAAAAATGCAATTCTTGAATTATTCAATAATGATATATCTATATAGATATAAAATAACTAATAATATATATTGTAAACCAGTTACATATAGTTAATACAAATTGCTGTATCTCTTTATCTGAGATTTATTTTTTAATAAAACAGAAACTGGGGCTGTCTGTGGGTGACTATCTTTCAAAGGCAAAAGCAGAATACTTGTTATACAGAGAGTTGTAGATAATATACAGGATGGCAAAGAGACATAAGAATAAAGGGCATCTGGGCCATAGTCATGGGAGAGGGTTGAGCAAGACTAGGGGGTCAACTAGAGGCAGAGGTAGAGGCAGAGGTGGCCGTGGAGGGCATAGTGGACGCCTGCAGTACCCTGAACTAATGGATTTGAATTCACTGACACCACAGATGGAGACTATGTCTATGGGCAGTAGACGTCCAGGCAGGTTAACTGATGAGATCAAGTACACTAATCTGCACATGGGGGAGACGATGTCGAAGAATTTGAGAAAGAATCCAGTTATATTCGTAAAGGCAAAAGACGTGTATGATCCATCTGCTGATTTGTATAAGAAATTAGCAATGGATAAAGCCGTTGTCACTGAGATAACTGCGGAATTCGAAAATGATAATGAATTTGATGTGGTGGTTAATGTCAGTGGGGATGATCTGGGACCAGATACAGATAAAGAAGATAATGAAGATGTATCACTGGATACAGATAATGAAGATAGTGAAAGTGAAAGTGAAAGTGAAGAAGAAGATATCGAAGACATAGAGGACATCAAAGATTTCGAGGACATCAAAGATTTCGAGGACAGTTCAGAAGTAGATGATATTGGATATTTCATAGATGAAACAGGTGATGATGAAATCGCGAACTCTATAAAAGACATTCCAGTCTTAGATGAAAACCAGACACCCACAGAGTCATCAAGTGCACGTGAATTTGATCCAACGTTCAGTATCGGCAAAGTTTACTTAAATTCTCGAATGCAGCCTGATGGATCAGTGATAGCGACATTACCGCACCGCAGCAAAGGCAAATTCTCACTTCAAGAATTCAGTAATGACTCCATTGAGATAAACACCTCAGAGGAAGAATTCATGAATGGTGACTATGAAGATATTAATAGTGACTCTGAAGTGTCATTGGAGAAATTATCAATAAAAGAAGATGCAGAACCGGAATATGGATTCATGGAGGAAGATTACTCATTCGATATCAGTCTCATCGAGATAAAATCCGTGAGATTCGGATCACAGAACCAATACGAAGTGAAATCCGTGACGATATTCGGTGTCGATGACTATATATGGATCGGTGATGACGAATTGGCCCAGTACTTGATAGATTTCGGTATGGCCCCTACGAGAGTCGATGCTTATTATCTGTCAATCTTGAAGGAATTACACCCTGAATCTGAAGAATCTGAAGAATATGAGATATCTGACATATCTGATTCAAGCGAAGAAGAGGAAGACGATGATGGACTTGATTTGCTTATCGAGTACACTAAACAGGGGAAATTATTTACTCCAAGGGAAGAATTAGAGCCAACACAGACGATAAAGACCAAGGGGAAGGGCAGTAGTAGAAGACTCGATCTTGACCAATTACAAGATTTCGAATTGATCGAGTCGTTGCAAGATCAGTATATAGCGCATAAGAAGTCGAGAAAGGATAAGAAACTGCAAGTGCAAAGCAAAGTTAATCAATATGATTTGTTGAAGAAGTATCCGTATATTATGCATGTACGCGATATGAAAGATGAATTGGATACCTTTTTACGAGACGGTGACCGTGATTCCATCACGTTCCCACCGTTCGATTATCACGGTTTGAAAACTGTGCAGAAATTAGCCGATTTTTACAATATGAAATCTAGGAAATTTGGTAAGGGATTACATAGACATATTGTTGTTATTAAGAACAAGAGGACATTTCACACGTTGCCATATTACAACGAGATCAATTTGGTGTTGAAGAAGAGACCTTTGTTCCAGAGAACAGACGTGCGTCGTCCACTGGATGAGATTTTCAATTCACTGGATGGTCCTAAATCGAGACGTGGTGATCCAAGTAAGCTGAGATTCAAAGAAGGTGATATCGTTGGAGCTCAGCTGCCTGAGATCGGACAGGAGAATATCGGGAGACGCTTGTTGGAGAAGATGGGTTGGAGTAAAGGTGAAGGATTGGGAGTGGATAAGCAGGGTATCAATGAACCTGTTGTCGCTAAAGTGAAGAATTCGAAATTGGGTATCAGAGGGTAGTGTGTGGTGTATCAATTTGTTTCACATATTAATTTATATAATGTAGATATTTTATACAGTTATAAGGGTGTTATAATATAGATATAAATACAATACAATACAATACAATTCACAATGGTAAGTAACATATCATGTATCTATATATAATATATCTATATATCATATATATATTATGATATATAGATAATGTAGATAATATAACACAATACTAACATACGTAGTCCACAATATTGAAGAAAACAAAGATGTCAGATTTAGTAAATTATCGTATTAAGATAATAACACAAGATGGACGTAACTTTATAGGAAAATTACTATCGTTTGACAAATATTTAAATCTTGTATTAAGTGAATGTGAAGAATTTAGAATCACTAAGAAATCGCAACAGTTATTAAACAAACAACTGAAGAATATTATCAATGGTAAAAAAATTGATGAAAACGTGATACAACAAGACAAGAGATATTTAGGGTTGATTATCTTAAGAGGTGAACAAGTTGTTTCATTGAGTATCGATAGTGGCTCAATAAGTAAACCAGTATTGAAAACAAAGAATTTGATCAAACCAAAGGGTATTGCAAAGCCAATAACCAGTAACAATCAGTTGCTCAGCGGTAGTGCAAAGAAGTTCAATCCGCCGCCTGGCTTCAAAAGGTAGTGTCCCCAGTGTGTAAAAGCAATTAATAAAATTTTTTCTTTTTCTCTTGCTTAATAATTGTACTTACTATTACTATGAGATTACTATGAGATTACTGTGAGTAATTCTCACACAGGAAAAGAAACAAATTTATAAAAAAATAAAAATTTTCTTCAATAACAGATATTTTATCTAAACAACCACTTCATTTTTATTTATAACATCTATAACATCTATACTATATTATATCATATTATATCATATCATATTATATCATATAATTATATATAGAATTAGAGTTATTATAATAATAAAATAATATATCAATAATTTATCATAAATCTTTATATATACATATATATATTTATTATATTGCCACATTATATATATATATATATATATTTATATTAATTATTTGCTGTTCATTATTAATAATATATTGAATTTTAATTAATTTTAATTCATATAAAGAGTTTATATTGGATATATTAATTTATCTTTCCAAAAGATTATACTCAAATTTGGATTTATCGAGCTTTTAATTAAGTTATCGAATAACATTCATTCATTATTAAATTTTTATTTAATAAAATGTCTTCAACCGCTATTTATCAAAATGATTTAGATTATTATCATTTAAATATGAATATGAATATGAATCATTTAAATCATAATCATAATCATAATCATAATCAATCAGTTCATCATCATCAATTGAATCATCCACATCATCCACATCCTTCTCAACAAATTAACCACTCACATCACCCTTCGATTAATCAACCAATTAATCCATCCATCAATCCATCAATCAACCATTCACATCATCAATCTTTACATAACTATTCATATCCCTTACCATATCAATCCCAACCATATTATCAATCGGATTATTATCAAAATTTTAATAATTATCCTCCTTTATTAATCAATCAACCTCCTTTACAACAATTACCTCCTTTACAAATTAATTCAAATCCAGGTGGCGTTTCAGAGATATTAGATTATAACGTTAATGAAATTGTGGAATTTTTGACTTTATTAAGTGTCAATATTTTCACACAATGTTCAAATCAATTATCAAAGGAATTAGAATGTAAATTAACTAATGTCATAACTGCAACAAGATTACCAAAATCATCAATATTATTAGCTATATTATATTTATCAAATAGAGTTGCAGCTGTTAATTCCAAGAAAAATTTATCATCATTAATTACAAATGATGATATTTATACAAATGTTATAATATCATTATTATTAGCAAATAAATTTAATGATGATTCAACTTTCACAAACAAATCATGGTCACATGCATCAAATTTAGATATCAATTTAATTTCAAAATTAGAAATTGAATTTTTAAAAGATTTAAATTATGATTTAAAAAATTTACTGGAAGATTCATCTTTTAAGATTTTAGAAAATTCATTTAATGATTGGTGTTTAAATAATAAAAAAATTGAGTCCCCTATAAAGGAGACTCCAATTAAATTACCATCATCACCATATTATACTGAATTAACACAAAATTCAAAGAAATTTCAATTTTCTTCATCTCCAATAACTAATCCATATAATTCACAATATTATAATTATTATAATACTGAATATCAACAAAATTTACAACAACAACAACAACAACAACAACAACAACAACAACAACAACAACAACAACAGCAACAACAACAGCAACAACAACAGCAACAAATTGGTTATTATTATGGATTAAATGATCAATTTGTTCCTTGTTATTAAAAAACAAAAAAAAATTATATATATTGAAAATACAAAAAAAAAATAGGTACCTATCTATATGAATTTATATAAATAAATATATATATACAAGTTCATATGATTTAGATATCATAAAAGTTTATGAATTTATAATTAATTGAGTTTTGAAATTTTTTCCAAGATTTTTTGTTAAGTATACATAAAGTATACTTAGTTAATTGATTTATATGATCAATTATTTTATTTTATTTTTATTTTTATTTTTTGATTATTGTTATTTTTTAATATAATTATAATTATTATCTAATATGATTTATAAATGTAGATTATCTCTGTGTAATATATGGAAATTTATATGAAGATGCAGTATAAGATAGGAGATTGATATCGCAAAAATTCAATTTGAATTCGTTATATATACAACCTATACGTCAATGTAGATGTAAATGTGAAGGTATGTAAAATATGTAATTTTTGATTCAACTACAAGACTAATCTCACTCATCCCACTCTAGACAAGGGCAGAACAACTGAATATGATGAGTCAAGTACGATTTCGTTAATGTGATGAAATGCATGTAGAGTAATTGTAAATGATAATTTTACAATAGTTGCATAATGAGATGATATGGGCATGATATAGCGTATTATAACTTATCTTAACTCATCGTAAGTCATCTTAACATAGTAGTATATCAAGATCATTACAGTGCAATCAAACAATGATAGAGATGAAATTTTCAATGTAAATAAACAATTACATAGATATTGACTAAAACAACTAGATGAGAAAAATTGCGATGAGATAGAAATGAGAAATGAAAATAATGCAATAACGATCAAGACAAGGAAATGTATTGATCATGTATTTAGAACAGTTCTAATATAGTCTCCGCAATGAGTAAAGGGATTCTATACCTTATTTGATAATTACTAATTAAAAACGAGTCAATAAAGTGACAACCACTTATCAGCATAAGGTTAAACCCGAGATACAGATAATGAGGCTACACATAGGTGAAAACTTTTCAGTATTCGGCGACTGGAATGGGAATGGGAATGGGAATGGGAACGATAAAGATAACTTGAGTGTCTCAGACTTGTGTAGACCAATAAGACATTAATGATGAGCGGGAATTAAAATTAATTTCATCGGACATCACCGAGGCAATGGCATTAATTAAAATAGAATATCGTCAAGTATGTAAGTCAAAATTAAACAGTAAGGCGATGGAGGGCTTATCTGATACTACACCCTATGACATGACACTGTATTGTGCTCTACACTTGGTACTCTACTCTACACTCCAAGACGTCTAAGACATCTCTCATGTCTATAATCCAATATACCAATAGATGTTGTACAGTTGCTTTGCTAAGCGGAAATTTTTTATCAATGCACAGATTAAAAATATTAGATAACAATTAATACACTGTATTATTGATTATCATAGTTTTAATCTATTGCATAATTATGGTATCACTGGTCATAGATTAAAAAGAAAGTAATCTCTAAAGCAACATATAAATACAAGTCATTTGTATTCATTTTTTTATATAGTATTTTGTAGTATCTTACAGTATCAAATAGTCATTTAAAATGGATCGCTTTAATAAGGCAAGTAAGAAAATCTTACACAAGTGGACGACAAAGGAAGGTATCATTGGTGATTATAACTACAGATACCTTTTCACACCAACTTTACCATTCTTATCAAAGAGTAATGCAGTACAACCTTTTTTCGGTTTAAATAGTGATATGCCTTTGCTCTTGGGTTTCATCTTGGGTTTACAACATCTGTTAGCGATGTTAGCTGGTGTCATCTCACCTCCTTTGATCGTGTCAAGTACCGCTAATTTGGATACAGAAATTACTCAGTATTTGGTAAGTTCTTCCTTGATCGTTAGTGGGTTGTTGTCCTGTATCCAAATCACTAGATTCCACATTTATAAGACTCCATATTATATTGGAACAGGTATGGTTAGTGTTGTCGGTACCTCTTTTGCTACTATCACTATCGCGTCAAAGGCTATCCCAATGATGTACAGAAACGGTGAATGTCCAATCGATGCACTGGGGAACCAATTACCTTGTCCCGACGGTTACGGTGCAGTGTTGGCCACTGGTTGTTGTTGTGCCTTGATTGAAATCTTGTTATCCTTTATGCCTCCAAAGATTTTACAAAAAATTTTCCCACCTTTGGTCACTGGTCCTGTTGTCATGTTAATCGGTATCTCATTAGTGCAATCAGGTTTCGAAGACTGGATGGGTGGTTCCGGTTGTGTTGGCGCCATTTGTCCCTCCGAACTGGGTCCTAAGCTGCTGCCATACGGTTCAGCTCAATTTATCGGGTTAGGTTTCTTAGTCTACGTGGTGATTATCTTGTCAGAGAAATGGGGGTCCCCAATCATGAAATCGTGTGCCGTCATTGTCGGTTTACTCATCGGTTGTATCGTCGCCGCCGCTTGTGGTTACTTCAGTCACTCGGGTATCGACGCCGCACCTGCTGCTACCTTCATGTGGGTACATACTTTCAAATTGAAAGTCTACGGTCCAGCTGTCTTGCCAATGTTAGCGCTTTACTTGGTGTTAATGATGGAATCCATTGGTGATATTACTGCAACATCAGATGTCTCACGTCTTGAAGTCGAAGGACCAATTTACGAATCAAGAATCCAAGGTGGTGTCCTCGCAGATGGGTTGAACGGGTTATTGAGTTGTCTTTGTACCGTGACTCCAATGTCTACTTTTGCTCAAAATAATGGTGTTATCTCCATCACGAAATGTGCTAACAGAGTCGCAGGTTACTGGTGTTGTTTCTTCTTAGTGGTGATGGGAATCTTTTCCAAATTCGCTGCTGCATTGACTTCGATCCCAAAACCAGTGTTGGGTGGTATGACTTCATTCCTTTTCTGTTCAGTCGCCGTGTCAGGTTTGAAAATCATCTCCACTACAGAGTTCACAAGAAGAGACAGATTCGTCTTGACTTGCTCTTTAGTTATCGGTCTCGGTGCCACTGTGGTCAGTGGTTGGTTCGATAACGTTTTCACTTACGATGGAGGTAACCACGCGTTAACAGGTTTCTACAACGCCATCATCTTAGTATGTGAGACAGGTTTCGCTGTCACCGGTTTAATTGGTGTTATATTAAATCTCTTCATACCACAAGAATCTGATGAATTGTCCGAAGAATTAGAAGAACATTTGATTGAAGGTAGTGTATTACATGAATTGAATAATTTAGATGCTAATTCAGTTGAAAATAAATCGTTAGGTGATAGTCATATTAAATCTGTTAAAGTTTGAGCTTATATACCATCTTTTAATAATATATATCAATAATTTGTTTGTGTTTCTTATAATTATCTATTACTGTAATTTATAAATAAATCATTTTAATGCGCTTAATAGCAATTTATGTCAAAATTAATCACAACGGGCAATGACAGATGAGAAGAGAACAGTATTCGATTTAGGTGACGATATAATCGCCTCACATATCATCCCGAACTTATCCAATAACGATATCAAGTCACTCGCAGCGACATGTCATCAATTCCACTCGATCACTAATGAATCCCAAGTTTGGCATCAAATTTTTGAAAAGACATTCGGTGTACCATACACGGAGTCACATTATACTTGGTCAGACATGTTCAAGATGCGGAGAAATGCTAAATTGATGACGTGGGGGTCCCATGTCGGTGGCAGATTAGGTTTCGCCGTCGAGAGAAGTGTCGTTGTGAATAGACCTACATTGGTTAAAGATTTGAAAGATATGATAATTACGCAAGTCTCCGCAGGTGGGTTCTCGTTCCAGATTTTGAACGACCAAGGTGGGTTGTTCACTACTGGGTCAACATGGAACGGTGGATTGAAATCGGGTCCTGGCCCCATACAACAAGATCAATTCCAACTACCGATAAACGATAACCAGTATCTGTTATTAAGAACTACACGTATCAGCAACTTGATGCCCGGGGTACGTCAACCACCAAGACCAGGCCAGCTGCCTTCGGTGCCAACGGCGACGGTGATGCCCGAACGAATCATCCACGACACGCCGCCGGTTTTGTCCGAACCACAGCTTTTTGATTCGCAATTCATCAACAGCATAGAGTTGCCTAATAAAGTCATCGACGTGAGTAGTGGTAGATCCCATTTCATACTGTTAGACGATAAGGGACAGATCTGGTCATGGGATCATCCGAGACAGGGACTTAAGGGTGTTAACTTGATTTTTGAAGATGCCCAAGGTGAGAATGTTGTCACTGAACAAAATATCATTACCAAGATCGTGGCAGGTTGGAATGTAAGTTGCTGCTACGTATGGCATGTCGGGATCGTATTCTGGACTTCGAGAGATAATGTCACCGACCCGCTGAATATCTCAGTGAAGGCTCATTATAAAATCATTCCAAATACACTGGAAGTGCAAGGTGGGAATAAAGTTATCGATATCGTCGCTGGTGAATCATTTATTGTCTATTTGACAAGTAATGGTAAGATCTACAGAATTGATATTAACGGCGATGAATACGATGTTTACGAATTAGAAAAATTTAATAAATTCTTATTAAAGACGTCAAATTCATCTTCATTGACCCCGTCAAAGTTTATTAAACTTTCAGGTGGCACGTTCAGGACCTTTGTCGCCATTGGTGATGAAGATCAAGTGCTTATCGGCACCAAGGACTCGAATAACCCACAGATCATTAAGGAATTACAAAAGAGACAAATCACCTCGGTCGCAGTGGGTGATTATCATTACTTGGCATTAACTAAAACTGGTGAATTGTTCAGTTGGGGGATGGAATCCAAATACTGTGGGTGTCTAGGGCTAGGTACCTTCTCGAGACAGGATACCGCGGGTTATAAAGTCTTGACGCCTACGAAGGTGGAAATCGAGGGTAAAGTATTAGCTATAGCTGCCGCTGGTTGGCAAAGTTGTGCTATTGTGAGTATCGATGATAAATAATGTTATATATATTATAATCTAACGTTAGCCACTAACGCATCTCCTGAGTAAACTAAATCTAATTGAAATTCGTCTAGTCCAAATTTGAAAATTGCATCTCCTTGTACTTTCAAATCACCATTCAACAGTTTTTTCAAGATATTACCTCCAATACCGGTGGAATAAGTTATAGGTAACCTGGGAGTCTTATGAATACCAGGGGGTATAATAAGCCTCTCCTGCCTTTCCAAATGTCCCAATGTGGTACCTTCAAATGACGCCTGGGCTTTGATTATTTCAATTACAACTTCGCTGTTATTTATTGGATTATAAACTGTGAATTCAATTTCTGATGTCATTAAATGCATTGTGGAACTTTGAATAAATCCCTGGGCATTATTCGAGAGGCCAGCCTCAGGTAATGACATTTCTAATGACATCCCAGCTAATACCTGGGAGAGGTTGTTAGAATTGGAAATACTCTTATTATGACCTATTAATTCGATATTTGTCTCGTTACCTGATAAGTAACTACTCAAGAATTTTTCTAACTTGGTGATCCCCTTTTCTGGTGTCTGTGGATTGAAATCACGAGGTCTGATCAGTGCATAGATTGACAGCTTGAATGAATCATTGGCGGGGATAATGGAAGGTAATTCCATACTACGCAATTCACCCAATGAGACACCCTCTGAGGCAAAATATAAATCCATTATCGCATCTTCAATATCAACACTCAGATCTAAGGGATTCTCAACTTCTAAGTCCATTAACAACGTTGCACTTTGCGGGGAAGAATCAACTAAATAAATATTAGTTATCGATGTATTTAAATCAGATAACCCACCATTAGAAATCAGTCCCGGGACTTTGTTCTCTATCGTAATGGGTAAATCGTATAACACGGTATCCATTATTGGTAAATCAATATCTATATCACAATTCATCTGTGTCGTTATTGCATTACTCTTCCCCGATAAGAATTTATCCAGTAAATGTGATGTGATATTTGGTTCTATAACATCCACACGTAAATCTTTCACTGCAAGATTGACAATTAATCGATCATCTGTATAATTCAAATTCACCGATTGCCAATCTTCTAAAAATATCTGTGCAAATTGCAAACCTTTATGGAAGAAGACGAATGAACTCTTGAATTGTTTTATTAACAATTCATGATAATTCTTGAAAATGGGTGGATACTGTAAAACTACTTGAACAATAGATGATACTACAATTGCATCATTTTGTAATTGAATCTCAGTATGAGATACGTCAATGGTTTCAATGAGATGATCAAAAGATCCACCACCACATACGAATTGTTCAAGTGTGATTGGGATAGGTATTCTCACTCTTTCTAATATGAATTGAAGCCAAGCGGGGAACTCAGTGGCACCGCCTTTTGCTGAGATTATAGATATATTTCGTGTTGAATTTTGTGAAAGAAATTCAACAAGAAATTGATTTAATGGTGATAATTTCTTGGATTTACATGATCTAGTTATACTTGATGCAAACGGTGGTAATTCCATCTTTGATGATACTTTGACATTTGTCAAGGGTTCAATGACAATTTCATCTGTGACAACATTACCTATCTTTTCATAACTATCTCTTCTGCACATTGGCAATAACATATCCCATGAAATGCTACCAATATCTAAACTTATTGGTAAATGACACAGTCTTGTAGTAAGATCAACATTGGCTATCAATGAATCATTCTCACCATCTTCAATAGAGAAATTCACTGAGTCAATGATATCCTTCGGTATACTGTTAATCAAGTCCACAGATAAGAGTTCTTCAATATTGTATCTTACTCCTTTATAATTTTTAACACCACTTTGAACATCAAAGTAGTATTCACTTGACAATGACAATGTGATCATATCTTGCCCATTGGACCGTAATTGGATGATCTTGTTCATCAATAGTACAGCACTCGTTGAGACTACACCTATCACAGTATCAAAGTCTAATATAGTATATTGACCTCCTTGTAATCTGACTTCAGTCTCTGGAGGGATAATACGAGCAAGTCTTCTCTGTTTTTCAAACCCTTCTACACCGACAAAGACATCTGCAGGGCCTGAAGGTTTGATGGTAACTTTGTTCAACATAAAAGCTGTCGCCACTCCCAAGAATCTGTTAAACCAATTTGATACTTGAGAATAATCAAATTGTAAAGTAGTAATGACATGAACGTTAACACCAACATCACAAACACCAGTGATTGAGATCTCTTCAATATCAATCTGTGCAGCTTGTCTGAATATGATATCTGCTTGACTTGTCAGGTAAAAATACACAGCTAAACTGAAAACCATCATCGCTAAGATCACATTAGAGAAACCAGGATATTTGTGATATATATCGATAAAGGATCTTACGATCCAGGAGAACGTGGCTGGTGAACTGATCCCTCCATTCATGAGGGCATTGCTATTGGACAATATCGAACTCAATTCGTCTGCTGCTCCTGCAACTTGACTACTATCCGTCCTTCCCCTAGGTTTTTGTATGATTTCATTAGCATTAACGGTATCCTCACATTCATAAACTGTGGGGGATTCTTTCACTTTAGACCCCAACAAGGGAGTGCTCTCGTCATCTTCATCTTGAAGCAAATTCGGGGCCACTACTGGTCTTGCGGGCTTTGTCTTCTGAGTGTTAGGCCCTTGTCTCTGCAGTTGTCGTATGGATGAATGCGCCGATGATGATGAGCCCTCTGAAGCGATAGGATCATCTGAGACGGATTGCTCTTTGAAGTCTTCTTCAGGCTGCTCATCTGCAGTCAGCTCTGGTGGCATAGCTCAATGATTGATGAATGTATGCAATTGGAAGTGGTAAAACTTAGTAGAGTATACAAAAGCTCTGGATAAGCTTCTTTAGGGTTTGTTCTTTATACCTACACTTAAAACAAAGATAAAGCATCACATCAAAAAAAAAAAAAAATTTTTTGTTCTTCTCTCTTATCAAATTTGAATATTATCTATTAATTCTATATAATATCTAATTTGGAAATAATTTGAAGTCTATAATTTAGCATTTGTAGCATCTGGCTCTTTGAAAGTGTTTAAAGGCACTACAGGTCTAGCAGCTGCAGATAAGATATTTTCGCTCTTGAAATCGGCAACTGAAGTGATTAAATTACCTGATGGATACCCTTCTGGAACGGCGTTAACCAAATCTTTCAAGATTAATTCTTGCAATAAATCTAAATCTATATTCAGTGATGAAGGACAAATAGATTTGAATTCTTCAGAATGTAAGAACGCTGAGATTTCACTGGACTCAAAAGTCTTGAAATCGTAAGTCTTGGTCAGTGCTTCTAATTCATTAGATGAAATGTCCTCTATGAAATTTGAAATTGAGATATCGATCAATTTCTTTGGCTCTTGTTTTGGTGGGTTATGCGATTTCAAATGAACGATTAACTTAGGATTACCATTGTTGAGTATCTCATTAGTGTAAAAATCAATCAATTGTTGAAGTGTTACCTGATTCAAGATCTCCACTTCCAGTTCATTAGCATTGAAATCGTAATAACCAGAACCAATCTTTCCCCACATTCTACTAAACTCATCGCCTAAATTCTTAATCTTCTGCAACTTCTTAGCTACTAAACTCTCAACATTCTCTTTGAATTCACTTTCAGTGAATGTCGATAACTTTTTTGCAAATTTTTGGAAAAAATCATCAATTCTATATTCTAAATAATCAGAAGTTCTCTCTGATTGAATCAAGACTCTATAACCGAAAGTTGTTCTCGTCTTCTTGACACCACTGAAGACGACGTAACCTAATTGTTGCTTAGTTCTCAACTCGTTAAAGCATGGCTCATGTGATACTTGTACTAACAAATCAGCAAGTGCTAATTTATGTAAATCGGTCAATTCGCCTAACTGGATGAAATACTCAATACATGAATTGACATTCTTAGCGTCATCTAACGTCTTCTCGAAACGGTAATTGGTATTCGCATTGACCAATGTTGATCTTCCTGTAAGTTGTTGTGACTCAGATAATGGTGAGAGTCTCTTACCGAAAGTGTCCTCGTATAATTGGAAAACGTCCAATGCCTTGTCTTTGAAGAAATTTCCATGCACAAATGTTTCTAAGAACAGTTGCTTGTACAAGAATGGGATAAACTCGTTCACGTCATTTAATTGGATTTTCTCTAACAGTGAGATCTTCTCATCGATAGTCCACGTCTGGTCGTACAACAAAGTTGTCGAATAATACCCAATTTGTCCATATGGCACTGAGTAACCGAAATTTTTATACTCCTTCAATGTCTTCTCCTTGACCAATTCGAATCTCTCCTGTGTTGGTTTGAAAGATAACATAGTGTCAACGACTTTATTCAATAACACGTTCAATTTATCATTATAACCAGTGATCTTCACAGCAAACCCGTCCCTAGTTGGATTCAAACCGAAATGTAATCCGACAATAGAGGCATCGTAAGCGATATCGTTTAAGAAATCGTCTAAGAGTTCTAAATACAACGTGGTCAATACTGAATTGAAAGGTGTTGTTTGTGCAATAGGCAAGTGGAACATCGTGGATACTGTACCTTTAGGAACCCAAAATTGGTCATCTTTCTTATACCATACTCTTTGCAACGAGTTAGATTGGATCAATTTTGGTGATTTCGATGGTGTATCGACTTTACTGACTTTAACGTCAAAATTTGTTGGGATAAAGATGTTAGGACCTGGTAAGTGAAGTTCTGGTGAGGTGGTGCAATTTTGTAATTTGGAAATGAATTCTGGTGAGAAGTCCTCGATAGAGTATTCTGTTCCATACCATTTTTCACGTAAGGGTAAATCAGTGAATGTGGGTGAAACTAACATGATTCTAAAATTGTTGACATTGAAGTGGGAACCGTATTCTTCGATCAATTTGGAATCGAATTTTCTCAACACACTTTGAGATAAGAGGTATTCATTAGGTAACGAGTCAGGAATCTTGTTCAAGACACTGGATAATTTAGACACGGTTCCTGAAACGCTTGACTTTTGCTTGAATTTGAAATTCATAGCGCTGACTTCTTTCAACTCGTTAAATATCCATTCCTCAGGTTTAGTCGAACGTAAGATCTTGATATATTCGAAGATGTCTTCACAGATTGACTCATAGTTATCGAGACCCTTATTGGTTAAATCAACAGATATAGAGAATACAGAGTAACCTTTGGAAATATTCATTGAACCACAACTCAAACCAGTAGCCCAACCTTTCTCTTTAAGGTTGAATAACAATGAGCCTTTACCCTCATGACCAATTAAGTGTGAATAATAGCGTTGTGGTTGTGTTTCCCAATTGTCGTTTTGATCAGGTGTAGTGAATGTTAATTCTAAAGATTTTGTATCCATCACAGGTTTGGCCCTGATCAATTTCATCATTTCCTTTGGTGTGAAAGGTGGGATATCGTATGTTGGTTTTGGTTTAGATTGATTTGGCACTTCAGAGAATTTCAGTACTACCCATTCAGTCAAAGTATCTAAATCTTCACGACCTAACACGACAAGTCTCATTAAATTAGATGAGTAATGAGCTTCGTAAAACTTGATCAATTCTTCTCTAACATCTACACCTTTTTCTGAAGGTGCGGAACCTAAAGTTACCATGTTACCTGTAGAAAACCCATTATAAGGATGATCAGGGTTAGCCAAGGCTTTATCTAATTGAGATAATCTCCAAAGATCATTTTGTAGATTTTTCTTATTTTCAGAATCAACAGCTTTAATTTCTCTATCTTTACAATTTTTATTAAATAAAGGATGTATAAAGAATTGAGCAAATCTATCTAATGCACCTTCAAGATAATTATAATTTAATTCAAAGAAATAATTAGTATTAAGCTTTGACGTGTAAGCATTTGAATGTCCTGAATGTTGTGATAAATAAGTACTATAATCATTTTCATTTGGATATTTTTCAGTACCCATGAATAATAAATGTTCTAAGAAATGGGCGAGACCTGGTAAATTCTTTGGATCATTGAAGGCACCAACGTTACAATCCAATGACGCGGCACTCTTATCTGTAGTAGCGTCATGGATAATCAATGCTGTGAGGTCATTTGGAAGCTTAATCAATCTATAAGATCTATCATCTAAATCTGGTTTTTGAATATCCTGAGTGATTATTTGATAATTTGACATTTTTCTTATTATATTTGAGGGGCTTGCCTGATAATTGGTGATGGCAGTGGTCCAGCGGAAAGAATATAGCGATAATTTAGAAGATGCTCTAGACAATAGCAGCATCCAGATGGAAAGAATGTAATGGTAAGAAGAATGTGAATAGATGAGATCAAGACATCAACACCTAACCACAAGGGTGAAGAAAAAGCGATGGCAATTCCTTAGGGGAGAGGTGATTGCCTAAGTGAGTTAATAGGGGCTATCTGAATATTTTACTCGAAACAGTCGTGTATAAATAATATAATCTCTCTTCATATGGTAACTACTGTATCAGGCAGTCAGGATCGATCTACAGTGTCTGGATCTTTTATTATTTATTTTCATCAAATTTAGCAAATTACTTCTAAATTTACCACAGGTTCACCCCTTTTCGGCAATTCTTCGAAAATTTTTTTTGTTTTGACTTTTGAAAGGAAATACAAACTGGTTTTTGTTTATAACATATATTATCAATCAAGATTACTTATATATATATTAAAATTGCATTATTCTTCACATTCGTTTAATTACAAGAGATTGCAACTAAATCATATATCTACACCTATATATATATAATGCATTCATTCACAATTTCTACATTAGCCTTATTGGCTTCTACATTTGTTGGATCAACTTATGCTGCCCCACCAGCTTGTTTGTTGGCCTGTGCTGCTCAAGTAGCCAGATCTTCATCTTCACAATGTGACTCGGTTAGAGAAGTTGACTGTTTCTGTTCCAGTGAAGCTTCAGCTATTCAATCTTGTTTGAACTCTATCTGTCCTTCAGGTGATGCTGATACCGCTTACTCCTTCTTTGAAGATACTGTTTGTGGTGGTAATGTTTCATCTGCTTCAGCTTCATCAACTTCTTCCTCTTCTTCTTCATCATCATCATCATCATCATCCTCATCATCAGCTGCTCCATCAACTACTTCATCATCTTCTTCATCTGCTGCCCCATCAACCACATCTTCATCATCATCAAGTGCTCCAGAGACTACCTCATCATCAGTTGTTCCAGAAACTACTTCTTCATCAGTTGTCCCAGAGACCACTTCATCAGCTGAACCAAGTATCGCCGCAGAAGCTGTCACCCCATCCACTGAAGCAACCACTGAAGCTGCTACTTCATCAATCGCATCTACTACACCAAGTTCCACCACTTTAGAGACAAGTTCTGCTTCATCGTCATATTCAGTCCCAGCAGTCTCATCAGTAGAGAATGGTGTTGCCGGCTCTTTAGCTCCAGCTGCCATGGCTGGTGCCTTAGCCGGTGCTATTGCTCTTTTGATGTAATGATTCTGTATGTTACGAAAATATTGATCATTTCATTTAATTAGATTAAAAATTAAAAAGTTGTCAATATATGCCTTTATTTATCATTGAAATTTAATTATTTCAACTATATACCATTCTTTCTATAATAAAAATTTTAAAGATTGATTTTACTGCGTTTTACTTCTAATTTGTAGTTATGTGATCTATGTATTTATCCATGTAGTTATCCTTATGTATAGAGATGACATCTGGTGGAAAAAAATTTGTATGTGATGAAAAAAATGTTAGTTTATACTGAATAACCTGGAATACAAAGAGGTAAAGCTAGCTGTGCCATACTGTAGAGATCATTTTAGATGTCCAAGAGATCGATCTCCTCCGAGCCCTTCAGTAAGTCGAGCAAGCCAAGGACTCTGGTCAATGGTACCAAGCAAGTTCAGAGACGAAACAAGCTTTTCAATTCTCGTCAAATAAGAACTTCAAATAATGATCCATCTTTCAAAGATGGTATGTTAGACCTTCCCAGTTTTTTAAAATCAAGAGAATTCGAGATCCAACAGTTGGAGAAAGCTCAGTTGAGGTCTAAATACTCCGCCTCAACAAGATGTTTCCAAAGTTTACCACGTGTATTGAGAAGAAGAACTGCATCACATAACGTGAAGAGAGTGCCCAAGAGAATGAGAAAGAAAGCGAAGAGAGAAATGAAGGTGAATCAGGATGCGAATAATGCACTGCTAACTCAAAAGAAAGTAAGATTAAAGGGTAAAGAGTTGTATAAATTGAAAATGACCAAGAAATTATTAAGAATTGCAGCTAGATTGAAATTAGATAAATTTGGTAGAGACGATACTCATTCCCTAGCCGATTACAATCTACGGGATAAGATCAAGACCATTACACAAAAGATCAAAGAACTGGAATCAGAGAAATTACAGACAAAGTTATCCTCAGCTACCTCGCTGGAAGAAGCTAAAGTGATAAAATCTAAAATCCACTTAAACAACATCGTTGGCTCTTACGATAACGTCGGACTCAACACGTTACTGCCCAAACCACGTGGGTTCGCTAAGTATCACAAGAGACAGAAGAAATTCGTCTGGCTCCCGACGCATATTTGGCACACAAAGAGGGCCCATTTGATTAAGAGATGGGGGTATCAGATACCTTTACAACCTACTCAAAAATGTTATCGTTCAACACATAGAAAATCTGTTCGTGATGGGGCGTTGATTAGTGATACTTCGTACATGGGTACCATGATCTTAGAATGCTCAGATGAATTGAAATTGAAACTGTTATTATCAAAGATCACTGAGAACAAAATTAAATCTGTCTTGCACAAGGCATGGTCAGGGTTCGTGTATGTTGACCAAGACGGTAAAAGTAAGATCTTCGGCAAGGTCACCGTTATATGGATCAAAGCTGAGTCATCAATGAAAGCTATGGTGCGATTACATCCTTCTATATATGAAGAGTTTTTCCAGTATTTGATGACTATAAAGGACGAAGAAATCGGTATAGATGATTGTCGTTACTCCTTAGGTTCTATACGTTTCATTGGTCCACTGTCACTTTCTGCTATAGATCAAGTTGTTTGTCCAACGGACCAGGGATCAAATCTTCAAACCGCATCATTGATCACAAAGATCTCATCTTTACAAGATTTGAACAGTCTTAGCACAGGTTCCATCATGTCTATCTTCAGTGACGACCCAAGATTAGTTTCTAAACCGATCAAGACAAACTCTACAAAATTCAAGCAAGATCCTATTGATTTGATTATCGCAATCAGTAAAGGCAACGCCATCAACCAGGACAGTTTGCGGTCATTAGCGTCATTCGATGGCCGTTTGAAATCATATGAAAATCAACCTTCCATCAACCAATTGGCATCGAGAAGATCTAAGCTGTTGCCTGGAGTCAACAAACTCACCAAGGCCACAACTGATCCTTCCATACCATTGATCATATTCAAAGAAGATGAATTGAGTTATACGATGATCGTGCCTTGGTTCTGGGTTTTACCCTTCTGGATCCAATTGAACCACGTCGCTCATGTCTCTATCGCCGGTTTGAAACAGTTACTGCAGTTGAAATATGAGGATGGTCAACTATCCTATCCTAAAGACTACCCATTTTTGGCCAGCGGATTCGTAGAGAATTTCGTTAATGGGAATGAACTGTTCAAGAAATGGCAATCTATCCAGCCTGGTAAGAAGATCAATTATGAGAAATTGGATTTGATGAATAACGATGAAGTTTTTGGAGAAGGAGAGGTAGGGTTTCCATTTGGTTGTGATTGGAGTTTCTTGTCATTGTTAAGATTTGGTATTGCTAAATTGAACAAATCTGATTTGCCGACACTGAAATTTGATGTCTCTAATTGGACTCCAGATTTCAAGAGAGAGTTATTGAATTTAAATGACGTTTACGAATTCATTAGAGATGCCAAACTATTAGAAAAGGAGGAATTATCCCATGGTGAACTCTTACTCACTAACCCTATTGAATTATACAATAACTCGACGGATGAATCTAAATTGAAAGTGGCACCTATTGCATTCACATTATCTAATAAGGGGCATCCAAAGGATAATGCAAGAATTTACTCTATACCAAAAGAAGATTTACTGCATTGGTTATCCATGAGCAACAGTAAGAGATCCAATAAGAAAGTAGATTACCATAATGTCGAAGTCTCATGTCCTCATGCCAATCATTTAATTGGATTTGTCACCTCTGCAACTTTTAATTTATCAAAGGGATGTGGATCAGGGGTAGGTTTTATAGATGCTGATTTCTTGAGGGAAAAATATTTGTTAGTGAGAAATGTCGGGGAGAGTAAAGCCAGAATAGCAACTTTCCAGTTGATAGATAAATATTGATATTATATCGAGCTAGTTTATGTATATAAGTAATTGCATTTCATTTAATAACATCAAGCCTTAAGAAATTGGTATCTACAATAAGTGTTACCCTACTTTTCTATCTAAAGTATATAAACAGCGCAATGCCCACCAAAAATTGAAAATTTTATTCTTCTCTTTTTTTTTCTTCATACTTACCTTGAGAAGCCACAGGAGATCAAGAAGTCCTTGTGGTCAATTCCAGTTGTTTACATTGCACTCTTCCCGTTGCTTCTGGAATTGTCGGCCATTCATTCGTGTTTGGTGCGGGTCTCATAATTTTTGATTTCCCCATTCAAAAAGATTTTATAACTTGCATATTTGTATCCACATTGTCTCATATTAAAGTTCAATTGCATTCTCACTTGTTGAGCAATGCCTTTAATATGTTGTCATGCGAATTGAATATGCAAGTTGTGAAATTTTATGTATATTATAAATTCACTAGCGTATTTTTTCAAATACGACTGATTGATCTTGTGTAACTATGAAGAAAAACAGTAAATAACCGAGGAGGGTTCTTTTGTTCTCTCTAATCATATACCCTAAGAGCCTATACCGCGGAGATATGTTTCTCACTTTATTAAATATAATTCCGTACCTATTAAAAAGTTTATTCGCTATATTTTAGTGGACGCCGCATCATTTATTTGTTAAATTCCTTGGGAAATTCTCTTAACAATAAGAAAAGAGTGATGGCCTTTAGAGGGCATTTCTAAATTAACAGTGTGACTCTGTAAATAAAGTCGCGCTAGAATTAATTAATTAAATTGTGCGTCAAGATAAAATAAGTGATGGGACGTGGTGCCGCGGACACTTACAGTGCGCGGTTTGGGTTTAACTATGTGATCTGGTGCTCATCTCCGCGGAGCTGATTGCTATAATCAACATACAAAGAAAACAAATTTAGTTGCAGACAAGCAATTAACTCAACTTGACATCATTAAAGTTATGAATCCTTGCTTTATTGAAGTTTTATTATAAATAGACCCTCAAGTTCCTTTCATTTGAATACTGTAAAAGACATCTTCATACACAATAACACGAAACTACTACAATAATGACACAAGAAGATTATTTTGCTGCAACAATAGATCCAAAGGCTTCACAATCTATCAAATTCACTATTTACTGTGGAACATTAGCTCATACTCCAACTTTAGGTCGCTTAGAAGCTATACCGAATGCTGCCACTGGTGTCGATAAAGAAGGTACTATTGTCTTTATCAAGGCTGATTACGCCAGTAAGCCATTAGAGGCCTTGCAAGAATACGATACCAGTATTGCCGCTGATGATGTAAATATCGTTAGTCTTTCATTAAATAATGAGAGTTCATTCTTTTTCCCCGGTTTTATCGATACTCATATCCATGCACCACAATTCTCAAATTTGGGTATATTCGGTAACTCCACCTTATTAGATTGGTTAGATTACTACACGTTCCCATTGGAATCATCTTTTAAAGAATTAGATATTGCCAAGTCACATTACCAAACTTGTGTTAATAGAACTTTGAGTAACGGTACTACATGTGCTTCTTACTTCGCTACAATTCATACACTGGCTACTAATTTATTAGCTGATATCGCTTTAAAGACCGGTCAAAGGGCTTTCATCGGTAAAGTATGCATGGACAAGAATTCTCCAGATCATTATATCGAGACATTTGACGAGTGTAAAGAATCAAATTTGAAAGTTATCGAGCATATAGAGAAGAGAGACCCAGAAAATGAATTGATCGCTCCTATCATCACTTCAAGATTTGCCGGTTCATGTACTTCGAAGACTTTACAAATGTTAGGCGACTTGAGAGCTTCTAAAGATTACCATTGTCAAACTCATATAAATGAGACTCAAACTGAGATCGAATGGACTATGGCACAATTCCCAGAATGCTCATCTTATACTGATGTCTATTTACAACATAACTTGTTATCGGACAAGACTATTCTTGCTCATGGTATTCACTTCACTGAAGAGGAGAAAGAAATCGTATCTAGAGTCGGCTGTGGTATCTCTCATTGTCCAACTTCCAATTCATCAATCACCTCAGGTGAAGCTAGAATCAGATGGTTGTTAAGTGCAGGGATCAATATCAGTTTAGGTACTGATTGTTCTGGTGGATTTTCACCATCTATCTTAACTGTCGCTAAACATGCTCTCTTGGTCTCAAGACATCTTGTTATGAAGACAGGTAACGAGAAGGAGAAATTAACAGTTGATGAATGTTTATATTTCGGTACTAAAGGTGGTGCCGAAGTTTGTAAGATTGCTGATAAAGTTGGTACTTTTGAAATTGGTAAGAAATGGGAATGTCAATTGATCGATTTACTGTGTTCGAATTCTCCTATTGATTGTTTCGATCATCAACAACCAAAATGGCTTACAAATGATTTCGAAACCGCCTCGAAGAAGTTCCAAGATATAATCGATAAATGGGTTTTCAATGGTGATGATAGAAATGTAAGAAAAGTTTACGTTAATGGAAGATGTGTCGTTGATAAAGTTTAGGTTAACATATTTATATACATATATATACGCTATTTATTAAATTATTATTATTTTCTATAACACGGTCTAGTAATAACAAACACTGTATAAGAGAGGTAAATGAGAATGCTCTTTCTGCCACAGACTCATTATATCCAACATGGCATCTTCGAAAGGTTCACTAAACTGATCAGTAGAGTCATGAGAACTCTTGTATTTTTCACTTATCAGATTAGCCAATTTCAAGATCCCGGCACCACCAACTTTAGCGTTCTCGTGATCATCCTTGATATCTAAATTTATCACATGGACAATTCGCTGTGTATGATCAGGATCTGTATAATTTCTAGCCATTAAATCTTCCACCACGGCATCATAACATCTCTCCTCACAAGTGAACACGATATCGAATTTGAAATACTTCTCGTTGAACTCTTTGTTCCCAGGCACTGCCACGTACGGCCATCTCTCTGCTGCCTTCTTGATTTTCCTATTTCTCTCTAACATCAGAAGCACCCCATTTGCCTGATACAATTTAGGATCTTGCTTTATTAACTGCTCATAGATGCTATCGTAATCTGTTCCGAACTCGTATATATTTGGCTTGTCCATCGATGGACCAGGCAATTTGATTACTGAACCGGTACCGAATGAATGCACATCGTATCCAGCATCTTGTAGTACCTTGTGTGCTTGCATTGATCTAATGTAATTCATGGTTAATACTATACATCTTCTTTAAGTAACTGCTTTGAATACAAATAACTTACCTATTCTGATTCATAGCACATACTGTGCAAAACTTCAAATCTGACATATTGTCAATGATGAATTTACTATTTAATTTGACTAGTTCTTCAAGATTTATCTGGTGCCTCTGATTTTTTTTTTTTTGGCTCTTGAGGTTTTTTCAGAAAAGTTTACAAACTCAAGGCTGAGATTTTTGAAAGGTATTGGGAATTGCAATTGACCTGTATATAATTGATGATTATGATAAGATAGTCTACTGATCATGGAAGTAATTAAATTCTAAAACATTAAAGATTAATTTTAACAATACACATACACTCCATTTATTCCTCATCCTCTTCATCATCATCTCCACTTTCAGCATCTTCATCCTCATCGTCACTCCCACTTTCGCTACCGCTGGATCCACTCCCACCGCTGTCGTCACTTTCCTCGGCGCCGAATTGATAATTAGCATCTTCCTCATCGTCATCGTCATCGTCGTCTCCATTAGCCTGACCTTCTTCGCCTTCCATGATTTGTCCTAATATTCCCTCCAGTTCATTATTTTTCATCTTGGATTGCAGTTTAAGTTCATCTGCCATAGACTGGTCTCTAAAATCTTTCTTCTGGACGTAATTGTTAATCTGATCGTACTCTTCCTGATCAATCATTGAAAATTCTTGTTGTTCACCACCGTGTAAAAGTAATGTCACATTAAAAGTTATCCTTGTTATCGAAGTATACGTGATACTCTCGATCTCTGTGGAGCTAAAAAGTAATATAGGTTTCTTGAAACCGAATATGATATGTTCAGGTAAAAAATATAAAGTACCTTCCTTAGCGCCCTTATGAGCACTAACAGAGAAACATTCATTACTCTCAGCGAAAGGATTAGTCAATTTGAAACCACAAATTTGGAACTGTTTTTGAAGATAGGTAATTAAACTTGTATAATTCAATTGTTGTAAAATAGGTAACCATTGTTGATTTAAAATCTCAAAATTTAATTGTACTAATAACGGTTCATTCTTATAAACGTCTTTATAATTCTGTTGATAAAATATAACCAAGTACTTAGAATTCTTCTTCTCAGGTACAGGTAACACGGTGGCAAGTATGATATTAGCATCAGTTAACTCATTTAATATGAATTCTGGTACTGTTGTTGGGTCATTAATTGACTTCGTCAATGCGATAATCATATTATCATCCTTTGCTGCGATGACGAAATTCAATTTCTTTCTCAAAGGTGATAGCACAGATAACTCAGGTAATTGTAATACTATATGATATCCTAAGAGGTTTGATATTTCATCTTGGTGTTTTACTTCGACCTGCTTTCTTTTCAAATCTGGTTCCAGATTTAAATGATTATATAATTGTTCAAATACTTTTGCGGATTCTGGTACTTTGCCTGGATGTGATTTCGTTAGTAAATATCTTGGTATTCCCACATTTTTCAAATACATACTGATAACACTGTTGATTTGCAGTTGAAGATCCGAAGGTAGCAAATGTAAATAAGACATCTGAAAACGATTTTTTTAAAAAAAGAGTGAAATAGAATCAAATTCTGATGATCACAATGCTATTTCAATGAGCCAATTCTTGACAAATGCTGTCCTTTATGGATGATGTAACTGTTATCAATCGTCAATCTTTTCAATTTGCTACCAAAAAACGCGCTGGGTTAAATTCTTAATTCTGGGGCTATTTAGTACAGTATGTATAGAGATATTACAAGTGATACAGTCAAATATGATATTTGGATATATGGTAATATCAATAAGTTAATAAATAAGATAAGATAAATATATAGTTAGATGAATAAATAAATTAAATAAATAAATAAATAGAAATGGACTGGAATAGCATCAATATAATCAATAATTGGAAAGATTATACCGATGTATTATACCAAAAGTCCAGCATTAGACAGTCTAATAACAGTCATATGATACCAAATCATTCCTCATTGGCCAACAGTGCTCTTCTATCTCTAGCACTTTGTAAATTCTTCACTCTTCTTTCCAATAATTCATCATTGTTTTCTACCCAATTATTAAATAAATAACCGAATCCCATCCAGAAAGTGGCAGAATAAGCTAACCCTTCAGGGTATAAAGTGAATGGCATTTGTCTTATTCCTTGTTGGAAACATCTCACCAGTACACCTATTGATTATTGTTAGTAATAGATCAGTGTTGATATTGATATATAGACAATGTATTGTTCTTTGAACTTACCGAAAGTGGCCCATCCGAGATACGAAATAATTCCTGCTGGCATTATAAATATATATATTGAAATAAATAAAAGTAATTAATAGATTGATTACTTGTCAATAGTAATTTATAGTAATATTGTGTTTCTCTTAATTTTAATTCTTTCACTTTTTTATTTTTTTTGTTTTTTTGCTTTTGTCTTTATTATAACAAGGGAACAAGAGGAGAGTTGTACAGTATACAATCAATAAAGATGCTGAGGGAGTACCATAGCTTTAGACTGTTTGGATGTATAGACTCTTCTCTCCTATGTGAGTGATTGGATCACTGCAATGTGTGTTTTACCCTACCTCCTTCTCGATACGTTGTTCAGGTCTCCCCTTTTTTCTTGACTTTGTAAACTAACAATAACGATAAAGAGTTGTATTGGGTGGATCGGCACTGTTTGGATTTTTGGTGCCTCCAAGATTTCATGAGTTCTCTGTCACTGATGAGGACTTCATGTTCACCCATCTAGAGGAGTTTGACACTTCAGTCCCTATTACAACATTAATCGGGTTAAGTACATTATATCCAGCTATTGTGATGGCCCTGGTTTCACTCACTAGAATGACACAGACTTTTAAGAGACGGTTATGGGATCTCCATTGTGGATTATTGTGTCTCGTGTGGACTCTTGCCATTCAATTGATGATTGTTTGTGTCTTAAAGAATATCACAGGGTTAGCTAGACCTGATATGTTAAAGAGATGTATACCTTTACCGCCATTAATCAATCCCACTATAGGTTTATCAGATGTATCACGATGCAGTAACCCTAATTTCAATACTGTGAGAGAAGGTTTTAGAACTTTCCCCAGTGGACATTCATCAACTATATTTGCCAGTGGTACAGTTCAACTGTTATTCTTGGGACAAAAATTAGGGATATTTAAAGGAGGTTCATGTAATTTATCATTAGTGCCAGTGATGGCTCCAATGATATTGGCTCTTTGGGTCGCATGTAGTAGAGTAAGTGATAATCGTCATTTCTTGAGAGATATTGCAACGGGGTCGATGATAGGGATAGTTACAGCGATCTTATTTTATCATCAATTTTTCCCACCTTTACTACAAGGAAATAATTTGGAAGTGAAACTGTTTGGTCCGAGAATTGTGGGAGAAGATGTATCTTGGGACATTGATGGAGGAGAAGAAGTACCAACTTCGCATTAGCTAGTAACTTGATTTAATAAGTAGCCAGTATAGATCTATTAAATTTATAATCTTAGTATGGATTACTATTCTGGTAAGAAATTCTTTCCGCGAAACTACAATTACATGGATGTCATCTATCTACACAATGGCATCTCATTATCTAATAACTCTACCATTACCACTACCACTCCCACCATATATGTTTCAATTATTGTTTCAGCAAGGTTAAAAAAATTAAAATTAAAATAAAAAAAAATTTTTGTTGTATATGAAATCTTTTTGACAAACATAGAAGAAATTTTATCCATAAATTTAATTATCACATTGATATTTACGCGATATGATGTCGGAAAGATCAAAGAGACCCGTGTCTCCGTCTAATCTCAATGTCACACATAAGAAACATAAATTTGTGAATGATTTAATTGGATTTTTCAAGCCACATTCCACTAATGGTAATAATAATAATAATATGAATGGCGTTGTAGATGCCGATATATCGATGATGTCAAATGTATCATCATCTATGGCTAGCTTTAATAGATTCAGAAGTGAAAATTTAGGTAATAGAAATATAAGTGATATTACCGCTTTGAAATTATATCATGAATCTTTGAAGAAACAAAATAATGATAGATATAGTGAGTTGCTCGGGGAGACAACTCCATATGAACCTATATCAGGTGGTGATTCCATGAGGGATGATCAAACATTCAGTAATGATTCTAATAACACAGTGATAAAATACGAAATAAGAGGTAAGAAACGCCCTTTTAAAGAATCAAGAGATAGTTCATTTGTGATACCTAATGCACAACAAAGAAAACAATCAATACCGAATTTAAGACAACAATTATCAAGAATTAATCCTAGAGAGAGATCTAATTTAATCAATTTGAAAAGAAAGATGAAGTTGGATGCTTATTACAAGCGTAGAATGAATTATTTAAATTATTATAATCAAAATAATATGGATAGTAATAATAGTTCAATGAATGTATCAATGAATTCATCATTCCAACCAAGGAAACAAGATTTGAGTTCGACAAAGAAATTAAAGAATCTGGATTCTCACGTCGATAAAAAATCAAAAGTCACAAACACCTTGGGTGTATTTAATGGTTCATTCATGTACGATTTAGATGAAGAAGATGATGTAAAGGATGAAACGAATAATACAATCGGTTATAAACCGATAAATATCGATCTCAAATCAGAGAAAATAAATAAATATGGTCCAAAGACATTGGTTCCAGGTATGGAAACCGTGCTTGATGGGCAAAAGAAAGCTATCAAGACACTGGAAAAGAAAGTTACATTTGATTTAAAGAAAAATATAAGTCAAGAACCAGTGAAACAAAATATCGTTGGACCTACGTCCAGTTTCACATTTGTTAATAATAACACCGCTGAAGCAAGTGAACCTAAACTGACAGTGATAGCACCAGTTGTACAAAATGGCGCCAAGACTGACTCAGATAAACCAGGATTCTCATTTGGTGCTCAGCCAGATTCTGCTCCTACATCGTCATTCTCCTTTTCGTTGGACACTAATGGATCTAGTCTGAAAGAAAGCTCATCTGCAAGTTTATTGGGCAATGCTCAAAAATCTAATGACAAACCAGATTCAGGATCTTTGTTTGGAAATTCAGAAAAACCAACTTCATTCTCATTCGGTGGTAATGCTAAGCTCGATAGTGCTAAGACAGATACTAAGATAAGTGAAACTAAATTGCTCAGCGCTGATCAAGCAGCAAAACCGGCATTCTCATTTGGTTCTAGTGCAGATAAACCAAGTGAACCAGTATCGAAACCAACATTCTCATTTGGTGCCGCTGCTAAAGAGGATAAACCCGCTGAACCTGTATCGAAACCTGCATTTTCATTTGGAACAAGTACACAAGACAAACCTGTTGATTTACCAGCCAAACCTGCATTTTCATTTAGCGCTGGTAATGATGATAAACCTGTTGAATGTGCCACAAAACCTGCATTTTCATTCGGTTCCCAGGACAAGCCTGCTGAAGTAGCCAAGCCAGCATTCTCATTTGGTGGACAGGACAAACCTGCTGAAACAACTACGAAGCCAACATTTTCATTTGGAGCAAGCAGTCAGGATAAACCTGCTGAAACGGCTCTGAAACCGGCATTTTCTTTCAGTAAACCTCTGGAACTGCCCGCCGCAACTATCGGTGGGGAAACAGTGATTAAACCGGCATTCTCATTCGGAACAGGTGAAAAGAAGGATGATACTTCTAAACCATTATTCAACAACGGTTCCACAGAGCCGCCCAAATCGATGTTTGGCAGTGACTCCACGCTGCCTAAACCACTGTTCTCCTTTGGTGATTCATCCAAGCTGTTCTCATTCGGTGAAGGTGATACTAAGAAGAGATCATTAGATGATTCATCATCTTCCAATACAAAGAAACCTGAAATTTCGATAATGAATCAAGATTCTAACAAGATTGAATCACCAAAACCTACACCACTGTTCAGTTTCGGTAATAATAAACCAAGTGCATTTTCATTCACTGCAGGACACTCTGGAACCCCATCTGTGTCATCAGATAACGGTAACGCCGCTGCAGCAAACAAGCCAGTTTTCAACTTCGGTGCTGGTGCATCAGGGTTCAGCACAAATACTGCTGTCTCTAGTAAGGAATCAACGCCACTGATCGTGCCAGATGCTAAGAAATTCAATTTCGGTAACGCTACCAAGCCTGCATTCCCGGCAACTAGTTCAGGTACTACGACACCTGTCTCCACTACAACACAACCACTGGCACTGCCTGTTCCACTGTTCCAATTCAACCCTGGATCCGTGGGTGGTCTGAAACTGGATCCATCAAGTGTCTTTGGTGCTGCGTCATCACAATCACTGGGTTTCAATTTCAATCCTTCAAGATCAGCAACACCAGGTAATTTCAATTTCAACGGTTCTGCCACGACGGTGAACCCTGCTAATGTCTTTGGACAACAAGTGACACCTGACTCTGCGTCAAGCACTCCTGTATTCGGCGGCAGTGCTCCTGTAATCGGACAACCTGGGAACATGTTTGGTGTCAATGGCGCTAACATGAACGGCAACATGTTTGGCGGATTCAATCCACAATCCACTGCCATGACATTTGGCGCTGGACAACCTGCACAACAACAACCAATGCAACAGCAACTGATGTTTGCAACGAGTATGCCTGCTACACCGGGGACCGGAACTCCAATACCTGGTAGGAAACTAGCTAGGATGAGACAACCTAGATCTCATAGATAATTAGAATTATGTATGTATGTAGATTAATGATTAAAAAATATTTTCTTTATTTTTAAGAGTAGATTACATAACTACAAAGAGAGTGATAATTATAAATTATAATGTATATTAATAGTAATAAATGATCGTTTGGACATTAAGTCATGTTGTTATTGAAATGATTCAATTTTTTTTAAAAAATTAAAATAAATGCTATACGAATTGTTCTTAAATTTAAGTATAGAATTATATAAAATTCAACCATCTAAATTCAAATCGATTACTTCATTATGACCATTTTCCTTAGTTGGACTCGAGTAAACGAATTCTCCAAACCCACCTATAGAGACACCATTACGTGATCCGTTTCTGTTAATGGGAGCCATTCCACGTTCCGCACTGAGTGGGGCCTGTGGTGATGATAGTCCACCGTTTTGGTTGCTCGTATTATTGGGTAATTTACCGTTGGAGACACGATTTGGCGTGGATAATAAATCACCACCATTGGATAATTGTGGAGGTACTAATTTAATTTGTTGATTATTTATTAAATTTGTACTATTATGATTTGAGCTTTGAATATTTGTATTATGAATAGGTAGTGAATAATGTTGTTGTTGATGTATTTGTTGTGGTTGTTGATGTAATGACGGAGCAGGTTGTAACAGTGGATGATATTGTAACATGGGGAAATTTTGATACAGTTGATCTTGATGTTGTAATTGTTGTTGAGGTTGAGGTTGTTGTTGGAAAGGTGGTGGCATTGAATTTGATATATTTTTAATTTGTGGTAATTGTGGATTTGCCTTTAAATTTTGATGATATTGTTGTTGTATCAGTGAATCATCAGGTAATTTTTTATTTTTTAAAAGATGTAATTGTAATTGTCTTGTTACACTTGATCCACGTCTTGCCTTTATACCACCATTTTCCCATTTTTTCATAAATTCATTTTTATATGCAGGGGCAATACACCATTTCATACCTTTACCAGGTTCATTTGGCTTCCTGGGAACTTTATCAAAAGCTTTATTTAATGATAAATTGTGTCTTATTGAATTTTGCCAACCAGTTTTGGAATGACGATAATAAGCATAATGTGACGAAATCCAATCATAAATTTCAGATAATGATAATATTCCTTCTGGATTTGTCAAGATGGCTTGTGTTATCATTGTTGCATAACTAAATGGAGGTTTAATATCTTTTGATTCATCTTTGGATAAATCTTGTTCACCAATCTTGGAACCAGGTGATGAACTATGTGATTCACCATCATTAATTTGACTTTTATTAAAGATTTGGAAACCTTTTAAATTGGAATTTGGTATTGCATCATAACCACCAATTTTATTTTTCATTAATTTTTTATCTTTTAAATTATCTAAAAAATGCTTAGATATAACTGGTGAACAATCAGGTAATATAAACATCATCTGGGTTCCACCAATATCGATAATATTACCACTTTCTAAAGGTATAGGTTCACTATCCGGGCCCGGATTTAAAGTACGAATACTATCAACTTTTAAACCATTACGTCCTAAGACTTTTAACATCCATTTTCTTGTTGTTAAATTATACGTTATCTCTGCATGCCTTCTACTAACGACTTTTGAAGGTCCTAAATCAATAGCGATTTGTTGATCTTGAGTTGTTGGTTGATTAAAATTATCTGTATTTCTACCAATTCCAATATTTAATGATTTAACAAAATAAGTCCAATCTCTACCAGCTATCTTCGCGTACAGCTGAATTTCATTTTGATCATTTTTGGAATTATTATATTGTCTACTAACATAAGTTTGTTCACTATCCACAGGCACTGCCAATGTAGCTATGACTTGATTTATCAATTCATTTGGATCATCATATGCAATGGGCTATATTAATATATGTTAGTATATATAAACAGTGAGAAAAGCTATCATCAAATAAAATTGCTTGTATGTGAAATCCCAATTAAAATAGTCAACACGAAAAAAAGCAAAAAAACACACAATGGGGACAGATTATATGATACCATTGACATGAATCATCTTTCAAAATGACACCTCTTTAAATTGGAACTTGCTAATTGAACCTTAAACTATCATGTAGTCTAAATATTATTTAACGTGTAAATGGGTATAATTTGTAAAAATTAAGAAAACAAGCCAAATCAAAGAGGCGTCGACGAAAGCCATAAAAGTGGGACAATAATATAAGTGTGAGACTATTATAATAATCCATATGAAGACAATATAATAAAAACAAATTACTTACAGCACCTTCACCCTTGATATGCGACATGACTAGGTAAGGGGGATGATCTTGATTCTAATACCTTAAAAATTGATAATATTGAATTTATTGATTTATTGATAAATTTTTCTCAGTCTTTTGTTTTTGTTTTTGAGTTTTTTGAATTTTTTTATTGTGAGAAATTTTGTTTACTATTGCTTAAAGAGGGGAATTGTGTTGTGGGTCCACGTCTGTACTGGATTTCTATTAAAGGTGATCATCAACCAGAGGGGGTGGAGATATACAAGGGAGTTATAGGATATCGGAATCACTTCTATCATACAGTGGTAGTGCTCTCGTTGGATTTTAAT
The DNA here is from genome assembly GCA_030567635.1 of Nakazawaea wickerhamii. Taxonomy (NCBI): domain Eukaryota; kingdom Fungi; phylum Ascomycota; class Pichiomycetes; order Alaninales; family Pachysolenaceae; genus Nakazawaea; species Nakazawaea wickerhamii. The sequence continues at coordinate 1,263,300 of JAJLSR010000001.1, forward strand.
GATCGTTGTTGATAGATTATTACTAATGGAGATGCCGGATGTTATAGATTAAATGACATGTATGACAGGGGTAAAGGATATTGTCATTACAAGGGCATATGTCTATATCGAATATACTGAGTTATTGATATTGATATAGCGGTATTGATTAGAGTATTGAATAAGTTATCATACTGTAATTGTCTCTTATACTCATATAATCGATTAAGGGGTCAATTATCTATTAACCTGTATCCTTATCCATTCAGCAAGGATCATTACTAATATTGATCTATATACTACTATCTCTACACCATCAATGATATCATATACCTTACTTATATCTCAGATGAGTAACTTGTTTATAGAACGGTAGTTCTCAGATATCTTAATGCATATGTTGGACTGGGTTCTCCTTTATGTGATATATATGATATATTTGATTTAGAGACAATTATAGACAATACAATAACCATACAATAAACAGATCTATGAAGATCATATAGATAACTACACCCTACACAAGCAATCAGTATATTACCCACTCAACATATCACATAGTGTATAATTGATATTATATCAAGTCATACAAATCTCGATTCCGGGTCATTTATAAGCGCTATCACTATAAATGAATAATTAATACAATAGATCATCTAACTGTGTATAACGGGTATGCAGATATGTAGATCCTATAGTAGACACTCATAGCATTATAAAACAGTCACAACATCGATCTCTACAACACCATCTGTAAGCCTTATCCCGAATACTATAACTCATCTCTTGAGTATGGGGCAACAAGCCTTAAATGAAAGAGAAAAAGTTCAATTCGGAGAAAATTCCTCTTCTCTGGTCAAAATAGCTAGAACCAAATCCAATCAATTATAAATCTTGCTACATACATCAAATGGTTGGTCATAATCTGAAGTATAAGGACTTGCAGATAGCTCCCAATGGATCTCAACCACCACCACCACCACAACAACAACAACCGCCACTGAAACTGGGTCCCGTAGAGCCCCTTAAGAGGAGAAGAGTAACAAGACTGTGTGACGAATGCAGACGTAGGAAAGTTAAATGTCATGGTCAACAACCTTGTATTCATTGTACTGTATACTCCTATGAGTGTACATATAATCAACCGTCATCGAGACGTCGAACAGTGATTACTAATCCTGCTTTAAAACAAGAGTCATTCGATCAGCCTTTGAGAGCAGCTAACCCTCAACAGCAGCAACAAGTTCCACCACCACCACAGGTACTGCAACAACAGTTTCAGATACAACAGCAACCACTGCGAGATACATCAGAAAACTCTATGGCAAAGACATTACAACAATGTGAAATATTTATTGAGAAATTATTCCCAGATTTGAAAAATGTTAACATTTACAAATTAACTAATGTATTAAATCAATTGAAAAATGAAAAGAAAGATGTAGAGTTACCAGATATAGTCAACCTTTACAATTTAACCACAAGGACAAATAACGGCATCCCATACACCTATTCGCCAACTTTCTCACCAAATGGATACCTGCCCACTGCCACAATAGATGGATCTATTGAGACCCTTGTCGGTAAGGAGATAAAGATAATTCTTCCGCCGAAGGATATCGCTATCAAATTGATCTCAAGCACTTGGGACAACGCATGTGTACTATTCAGATTTTACCATCGTCCTAGTTTCATTAAGCAATTGAGTATCCTATACGAGACAGACCCTGCTAATTATACAGACACACAACAGAAATTTTTACCCTTAGTATACTCGGTGATGGCATGTGGTACATTGTTTTGCAAAAGTGCCCAGTTGAATAAGAACCCACTGGGTGAAACCGAGTTAGAGAGAGAAATTTTTGAAGATGAAGGTTATAAATACTTTATCGCTGCTAGAAAATTAGTCGATATCACTGATACAAGAGACATTTACGGGATTCAAACTATCGTGATGCTCGTCATCTTTTTGCAATGCGGTGCTCGATTATCTACATGTTACTCGTACGTTGGGATAGGATTAAGAGCCGCGTTGAGGGAGGGGTTCCATAAGAAATTGAGTTACCCATTCAATCCTATTCAATTAGAAGTACGTAAGAGAATTTTCTATACGATGTTAAAGATGGACATATACGTGAACACTATGCTTGGGTTACCGTTCTCATTAAATGAGTCTGACTACGATCAAGATTTACCTGTGGAATTAGATGATGAAAATATCACCGAGCACGGTTACAATTTCAAAAACCAAAAGGGGTTATCGAGTTCCGCTATAGCCAATTCACATACTAAATTATTAATGATAATGAAACGTGTCGCCATGCAATTATACCCAATGAACAAAGAGTTGGATCTATCTCAAGTGGCTACGAATAATATCGTTTATAATTTGGAATTGGATTTACAAAATTGGGTTAACGAGTTACCTTTGGAATTGAAACCTGGTATCGAGCCAAGTCCAAGATACTATAAAGCTAACTTGTTATTGCACTTTTCCTATTTACACATAAAGATCATCTTGTATAGACCGTTCATTCATTACGTCTCGAGGGATACCAAGAACATCACAAATATCGATGAATTGAAATCGGTAGAGATGCTGAAAAATTGTATTAACGTCGCGAGAATTGTGGTTAAATTAAGTGAAGGTATGATCTCAAAGAAGATGTTAAGTGGTTCATACTGGTTCAGTATCTATACTATTTTCTTCAGTGTTGCATGTCTTGTTTATTATGTCCATTTTGGGCCTCAAGTGATGGACGATGAGTATATGCTGATTAAGAAGGATGCAGAGAATGGTAAGAAAGTCTTAGAGCTGTTGAAGAATAGTTCAAACGCTGCAAGAAGAACTTTTAGTATTTTGAATTCAGTCTTTGCTCAATTGAATAACAAGACTGCACGTGAAAATGGTGCACTGAAGAACAATCAACCTAAGCTGCCACTGGCTAAGACTAAGAGTTCCAAGGTTAAAGTTAAATTGGAAAATAATGCAATTGATGATAATTTACCACAAGAGTTTATTAATAATTTACAAGATATCAAACCTATCCCACAACAACAGCAGCCACCACCACAGCAACCAGCGCAACAGCAACAACCACAACAGGAACAAAATTTTAACACATCTAATTTCCCATTTGTTAATAATTATTCACCTTCAGTGACTAACAATGATAATTACCTTCCTGAGATAGTCGATGGATTTGATGTATCCATTTTCGGTAAGATGCTCCCATCTCATGTGAACGCCGATTTCAACCAGGTCACTAAGGATTTAGGTAATGAGATCTTACCCAATGACGATATCTCTTATCCTATCGCGGTACCAGCACAGGATAATAATTTTAATAATTTACCACAAGAGCATGATGAATTTCTTGATGAACAATTCCCCGGTGTTGATGATGGTGTTGTTAATAGTTCTCAATATAATTTTGATGAATTACTAGATGAATGGGCTCATGATGGTGCTGAATTTGAATCACTGAAATGATTTTTTCAATAATTAATGATTGTAGTTAGATATTATGTATATGACGTTGAATGATTATTGTTTATGAATTTTGAAGAGATGTAGATATTTATTTCCATTTGTCAAAGATATATAATTCCCAAATACAAGATTTTAACAAGGTAAAAAGTAATAATATTGATACAGACTAACAAATGAAAAACGATAAATCTCAAAAAAACAAAAGATAATAGAACATAAACTGTAAATATAAACTAGAAAGATTAAAAAACTCAATAAAATAAAAAAAGACTGAACTAATTAACGATAATAATAATAATAATAATAATAATAATAATAATAAAGATTTTTTAAAAAAACAAAAGGCAAAGCATTAAACGATTAAAAAGTAAATTATCCTAACAAATAATCAAGTTATTGATGAATAAAAGTTAAGAGAATTGAATGTTGTTTGTGAATGTTTATTGAAAATAAAACAAAGATAAGGGAAGAACCACAGCATTTGAATTATATGATTAAAAGGGTATTTTTTTTAAAATCATGCAGCATTAGGTGACAGACTTCTATCAACTGTACTACCGGTAACGTTATCATTATTTGCACTTACAGTACCGTGATTTGATAAATCTTGATCTTCATTTTTTAATTTTTTACCACGACCTCTTATACCACGATTTAAATTCTTGTATGTTGATGTAAAATATTTTAAAAGATTTTGTTCGTCATATGGTAAATTTTCAATTTTAAATAATATATCTTCCTCGTTGGCACCACCTAAATCTGCTAATTTTTTAGTTAAATTATTTAAAGTGTCTAAATGAAATCTATTTTGATGACTCTTTAAATTACCTAATTGTGTAAATGATTTATTACAATTATCTAAATGACATTCAAATGGTTTTAAATTTTGATGTGTTAATTTATGTGCTTGTAAATTTCCCTTTCTTGAGAATTTACGATCACAAATTTCACAATTAAATGGCTTTTCACCTGTGTGTAATCTTAAATGGGTCCTTAAATTCCCACCCTGGGTAAATCTCTTACCACAAAATGAACATTGATACGGTTTATACCCAATATGTGATCTCACATGGACTTCTAAATGCGTCGACTGTGTGAATTTTTTAGAACAATAACTACACTGATAATTCTTAGATCTCGCCAAAGTATGTTTCTCAACACCTCCAACTAAATCAATCGGCAGAGGTATGACACCATTACTTTGGTCTGCCAATATCGATCCATCAACACCACGTGGGATTGTCTTATTTATACCTTTGTTACGCGCCTCGATAACCAACATTAATTGATCTACTTTAGTTGCTCCGAGTAATGGTCTACCATCATCACTTTGCATCACTTGTTGCAGTGGCACGAGTCTATTATTTTCCAATCCATCTTGTGATTGTTGTTGTGTATTAGGTTTATCATTTTCTGGGAATGAATAACCACTTAAAGTACTTTTCCTCTTCTTAGTTTGTCTCTTTGGTTTTTTCTTACCATCTTTATCCAGTTCATTTGATGAGATTTGTGATTGTTGTTGCTGCTGTGGTTGAGATTGTTGTTGAATACCCATTTGACGTCTTTGATCTACTGGGTCATATAAATTACTCGAAGGATATCTTCCGTTCCCAGGGTAACCTATTGTCGAACCATTTCTTGAATGTTGTTTATATTGTTGTTGTTGTTGTGACAGGAAATCTTGTTCTTGAAAATTTGGAATATGATCTAATAAATCTCCATTATAATTTAATAAACCTCTAATGGAATCTCTTTTCAAGAAGTTATCAAAATCATTTGGTGAATCATTAAATGGCAATATACTTAATTGTCTTGGTCTGTTGAAATAACTATTTGAACGTTGACGCATTGGACCAAAAGTATCTAATTGATCACTTGGACGTCTACTATTTGACAAAGGATCTATCAGATCTTTTGAGTTATGATGCAGTTGTGGTGGACCTTGTGGTATTGTAGCGCCGGGATAATCATAATATTGTCCGTCTGTTGAATAAGTACGATGATTATAATCAGGCAGAGCGTAAAGATTTTCCTGTGACGCTGTATGTGGATTAGGAGGAGGTTGTTGTTGCACCACTAATCCTTGATTTGAGGAAGGATGCATATGATGGGGCAGTTGTGTTGGTGGATTCATTGGATGAGGTAAGATTTGTGAATGTTGTTGTTGTTGTGGGTATTGTTGTTGTGGATATTGTTGTTGCTGCAGCAGTTGTTGTGGATGCAGTTGCTGTGATGAATTATTAAAATTGGCTGTTGAATTTGATTCACTATTTGTTCTTGAATTGTTATTAAAACCTGTGAAAAATTGTGATATCGATTCATTCCTTGGTAAACCTAAATTGGATCTATCGGAAGGATAACCTAAAGTTGGATTAACATTATTTGTATTATTTGGAGTATTATTACCATTATTATGATCGACAATGGAGTTATCTCTCATCATTGGATATAATAATGAAGAACCTCTTCTTGAAACATTAAATGCACTGCCTTCATCTGACATTGAACCAACTCTTATAAAAGAAGAAGGAGCATCATTTGGATTATTTGATGGGTTGTTGTTTGATGAGGACATGTTATACATTGTGAGATAATGGATCAATCAATGATAATCCAAATCAATGTACATAAATGACAACCAACAGTTTAAATTATTTAAATTTGATCGGGTATTGCTCACTGTAAGCCCTTTTGTTAAAATTTTATTAATAAATATAATGATTATTTATATTATATCAAATTTTTTTTTTAATTGATGAACATAAATTAAATTGATCACTGATTATCAATACCACAATCAGATTGAATTTATCTTGATTTAATAAATAGATCAACACAATTTATTATAGTTGATTACTCAATAATATGATAAAAACTTGTTTGTTTTCATCGTTCAGTTTCATTTAAAAGAGTCTGTTCGGGGCGGTCTGCACTACCTATTTGGCTCCATTTGTTACCGTATACACGACTTATATAATAGATATTTGTAAGATATCTATTAATATCTATATATGACATTATCGTTTTACAAGTCTATATATTATGTAATTCACCTTCTATATCTTCTAATGTACTCAATACATGTATATATATATTCCATACCATACTCTTCTTTATAATTTTTTATTTTTTATTTTTTTGCAAAATTTTATTAAGAATCAAAAAACTTTACTACAGTGAAAAGTGTACAAGATTTGAAAATAAATACGGATAATGAGTTCAGATCAAGAGATGAAAGACGTCAGTGTGGTTGCTGACGAAGACCAAGTTATGGAGGATGAAGAAGAAGAATTAGATTTGGAAAAGATAAAGCTCTTACCAGGTGCTAGTGAAGATGGTACAGCTGCTTCATTTCAAATAGCAGAGGAAGATCATACATTGGGCAATTCACTTAGATATTTAATTATGAAAAATCCAGACGTCGAGTTCTGTGGTTACTCGATACCTCACCCTTCTGAGTCGAAATTAAATATTAGAATTCAAACTTATGGACCAACAACAGCTGTACAAGCTTTACATAAAGGTTTAGATGATTTAGTCGATCTTTGTACTCATATAGAAGATACTTTTAGTGAGAAAGTTGCATCTCATAAGCAAAATAGTGAAGAATCATAGAGAGGAGTGATTGTATAAGTCATCATGTGTATATTAGAGTGAATTAATTATATTTAATTTGTCTTAGAATTGTATATTGTAAGATCTAGGAGTGTACATTACGTCAATTATCTCCTATATACCGTATAGAGTTACAGTTATCTACATTCTATACTATGAAATAGATTTTAAATCACTCAAGTGGTATCAGTATATCATATACTCACCTCATAACCAATTGAGTAATATTCACTCTGATATCCATCCCATAGTAAATTACTTCTATGTAATTCCCATAGTAATCTCATCGCGCAAAAGAAAAAAAAATTTTCTTAAAAAGAAAAATTTTCTTTAATTATAAAAGACAAGGGGTATCTCTTTTACTATTTCATTCTCCTTTACATTTTATATTACAAATTAATATATATCATATATCAGATAAATCAATCAACGATGTCTTATAACGATAACAGAGGAGGTAACAGGTCATTCGGTCACGGTGGCTCTTACAGCGGTAGAGACAATGGCTACGGCAGAAACAACAACTCCTACGGTGGTGGTAGAAACGGGGGTGGTAGATTTGGTGGTGACGCCTATGGCGGTGATTCATTTGGTAATAATTTACAAAAACAAGATTGGGATCTTGCCAAATTACCAAAATTTGAAAAAAATTTCTATAACGAACATCCAGATGTCACCGCTAGATCTGATGCTGAAATTAATGAATTTAGAAGATCAAATGAAATGACTATTCATGGTTCTAATATCCCAAAACCAATCACCAGTTTCGATGAAGCAGGTTTCCCTAACTACGTCTTAGACGAGGTTAAGCAAGAAGGTTTTGAAAAACCAACTGGTATTCAATGTCAAGGTTGGCCAATGGCTTTAAGTGGTAGAGATATGGTTGGTATTGCCGCCACTGGTTCAGGTAAGACTTTATCCTATTGTTTACCAGGTATTGTCCATATCAATGCTCAACCTGTCTCAAGACCGGGTGATGGTCCAATTGTCTTAGTATTGGCTCCAACTAGAGAATTAGCCGTACAAATTCAACAAGAATGTTCTAAATTCGGTAAGACTTCAAGAATTAGAAATACTTGTGTCTATGGTGGTGTTCCAAAAGGTCAACAAATTAGAGATTTGGCAAGAGGTTCTGAAATCGTTATCGCCACTCCTGGTAGATTAATCGATATGTTAGAATCTGGTAAAACTAATTTAAGAAGAGTTACTTATTTAGTCTTAGATGAAGCTGATAGAATGTTAGATATGGGTTTTGAACCACAAATTAGAAAAATTGTCGATCAAATTAGACCTGATAGACAAACACTTATGTGGTCTGCTACTTGGCCAAAATCTGTTCAAGCTTTAGTAAGAGATTACTTAAATGACTATATTCAAGTTAACATTGGTTCCTTAGAATTATCCGCTTCACATAACATTACTCAAATCGTTGAAGTTGTTACTGAATACGAAAAGAGAGATAGATTAATTAAACATTTAGAAGTTGCTATGGAAGATAGAGAATCTAAAGTTTTATTATTCGCATCAACAAAGAGAACTTGTGATGAATTAACTAAATATTTAAGAGATGATGGATGGCCTGCGTTAGCCATTCATGGTGATAAACAACAACAAGAAAGAGATTGGGTTTTAAATGAATTTAGAACTGGTAAATCTCCAATCATGGTTGCCACTGATGTTGCAGCTAGAGGTATTGGTAAGTTATTTTTTTATTTTACATCAAATTATTAAACAAATGGGAGTATTGATTTTAAGTTACTACTAACTGTGAATTTTTTAATTCACTATAGAATGAGCGTTTTTTATAACAATTTTGTGAAAGCTTATCAATCTTTCCACATATTAAAACTAAATGTACAATTGTTATTAATCAAATGTTGAATATCATAAGAATGATTGGGATTATAGAGGAATTTAATTCTTCTTAATTTGAAATAAAAAAAGTTGTGCATCAATGAAGAGGAGGTTTTAAATTTATTAAATTGTGTTTGATAAAACATGATGATAACTTTTTCCATTTGAAAAAGTTTTATCTTATCCATTTAATGGTGATTCATTAATTGATAAGAAAAATAATATACAGTTAACTTCTTTCTCAAATGCCTACTAATAACCAATCATAATTTGAATTACAAGGTTTTATCTTTGAGTACAAAGATTTTCAATTCTTCCTTGTACGTTCATGTTATTGAGATTTCAACATTTTTTTTAATAATATAATTAACAATTGTTTTTGTTAAAATTGTGATAAGATGGTCTTTTTATATTTTCTTTTCCATGTGATAAATAACATTAACTCAAGGAAGGAATGAAAAATTTTAATAATTCAAATTTAATTGGAAATTTTATTATTAGGACCATTTTAGAAAGAAGTTACACATAATATCTCATTCAAATGAAACAAAATTAATCTCTCCTCGTAAATAAATAAAAATCAAGATTACTAACAAAAATTAATATAGATGTCAAGGGTATTAATTTCGTCGTGAATTACGATATGCCAAGTAATATCGAAGATTACGTTCATAGAATCGGTAGAACAGGTAGAGCCGGTGCTAAAGGTACCGCTGTCACATTCTTCACCGAGAACAACTCTAAGCAAGCTAACGAGTTAGTCACTATCTTAAGAGAAGCCAAGCAACAAATCCCAGACGAATTGCAACTGATGTGCAGAGGTCGTGGTGGTTACGGTGGCGGATACGGTCGTGGCGGTTACGGCAGAGGTCGTGGTCGTGGTGGTTACGGTGGAGGACGTGGTCGTGGCGGATATGGTAGATCTTCTGGTACTAATGGTGCTCCACTTAATAATAGAAGATTTTAAATTGTGTGTTTTTATATAAATATATGTATTCGTTTCTTTATAGAATTAAATTAATTTGCTATTTAAATTTATTATTTAATCCCAACCGTCACCCCAACTGCTTTCATCTTGATCTAATTTTAAATCTAATTTTAGTTTTGATGTCTTTGGTTTGGATTGTAATTTTAATCCACCACTTTTATGATTTGTATTTAATTTCGGTGTAGGTTTTGGTGTCAGTTTAGGTCTAGTCACAGCAGGCTTTGTAGTGGCGCCAAACAGTCTTGCCGGTGTTGGAGCCGCAGACTTGGTCCATTCCTCATCTTCATCTTCATCTTCATCGTCTTCTATCCCCCAACCATCATCCATATCCTGAATAAGTTCCTCATCATCATCTTTGAATTCATACTCGTCAACTTCACGTTGTTGCTGTGCCACCACTGGCTTAGCTTCAATTGGCGGTGTCGCAAATCTGTTCAAGTTGCCCCAACCTAATGTAGTATCTAATAGTTTATTACCTAAATTAGTGACATCCTTTGAGTCTTCATCTGCGTCATGTTCATTTGGTAATTTCGCCAGTTCCTTGTGTATGATCTCTAAGAGTAATTGGAATATCTTTGATGCTTCTTGTCTGATCTTATAAGATTTATCTAACAAAGAGGGCAGTATTGAAGATAACACTCTCGAGGCAATAATCTCTGGTGTGAATAAATCAATACATGATCCAAATGCCACCAAAGTGGATAATCTCGTGGGCAAAAAAGGATCTTTAATTGATTTATTAAATGCTGTAATTAAAATAGCCAGTCTGGAATTTTTATTCATCAAATGGGCAATCTTACTTAAACATATCACGACATTTGTTCTTATTGTCTCTGATTGATCATTTTGTAATTTCAGTAAATGTCTTAATAATTCATTATTTAATTGTCTCTCGGTTAAATATTCAGCAATGATAATGACACTTTTCAATGTCTCTTCTCTAATTGCCAGATTCGTATCGTTAAAACCTGTGATAAAATTTGTGAAAATTGAATTATTTATCTCGTTCTTGTCTAATTTTTGAATATAATTTGGTAATGAAGTTAATAAAATCATTCTAATCAGTCTATCCGGCTTGGTGAAACATGCAAATATAATAGGTTTGATTAATTTATCGAAATTTTGTTGATCTAATTTGATAAATTCTTCAATTGTCAAGATTTGAAATAAAATCTTGGAAATTAAATCCAGTTGTTGTTCATTTAATTGATAAAATTGTAACATCAGTGGTAATAATTTATACTGAGCAAAACCCTGTGGATAATATTTCAAATTTTGCATCAATTTTTCAATTATCTCTAATTTTTCAATTTCTGTATTCTTGAAATCTAATTCTTGTAAATCATTAAAATTTTGTATAATATCATTTTGGAAAAAAGATTCTTCACCTTTCCTGACAAAGGTATCAATTGACGCTCTCGTGGTGATGGAATCACTAAGCAATTTCTTAACACCAGCTTGTAATGATCTTGGAACTTTTTTCAAAAAATCATTCACCTGTGACAGATCAGTGATAGCAGTATCGTTATAAACTTGTAATATGAAACAACCGAATTTGAAAGCGTCAAACTTCAACCCTGATTTACCACGGACCAAGATATCGATCTTTGCACTCACCTCAGGAGGGTGCATATAGCTATTAAAAGTCATCAAGGCACCACCTTGTAATAATAAATTTTTATCCAGGTCATTTAAATTAGTCGCTATTTCGAACCCACCTAATTTCCATTCGCCACTCTGGGTAACAAACACCGATTCAGCATTGACCTTCCCGTGCACAGTCTGGGCATCTTGATTGACAAATTTCAACAGCTTGGAGATATTATAAATCCCTAACAAGTCAGTATCGTGAGAACGCACAGTGTGTTTCCACGGTTTAACCCTCTCCGTGACCATATACAACGTCGAATCATTCTCTATAACCTCGATGACTTTCACCACACCTGGGAACTTGATTATCGATTGCTTTCTTGCACCGTTCAGGGCGAATTTATAATTCGATGCGAATTCTTTTTCGAATTGGAAAATTGATACTAGGGAATTATCACTTTTCGCGGTACCATCGTACAAGTCCCATATGTTTTCCACTTTCAGTACGAAATCTCCCTTGTTGTAAGGGATCAGTTGCCCCGTAAGTGAATTCAAAGTCTTTGCTAAGAAATTCATTATTGAATATTATTATATCTTTATATAGATGTTGTTGTAAAAAATGGATTCAAATTTTCAAAATCGCGTTATAGAATTTTATTTACTTAGTTATATAGATTAAAAACCTTCATTACCGTTGAAACCAACAAATCCAGTCAAGAGCAATATCTTGAAGTACCGTTTCTTGTGGATCTCATTAGCCCAGTTCCAAGCACTTGTCAACCGGCCATCGATGCAGGAGCCACTGCCGTAGAAATCATTAGTACCACTACCATCGAAAGCGAAAGTGAAAAAATCTTGCAAAATGGTCATCTCCAAGTCCTTTAATGACCCGAATTCTGCGTCGATGTAGACTTTCATATTGTGGTCTTTATACAATTCGTCAATCTTGATTAAAGTCAAATCAATAGGGATCAAGATTCTAGGTACTTGAATATACTTATCCAAGAAGAACAACGAATTAGGCACTGTGTAATCACCGAGATGCACCACCGACGAGCCGATCCACTGCTTCGACATCCGCTGGCACTCATCCAAGATCCTGTACATGTATCGTGACACTTGAGGTGAATTCTTGACTCTATTCAAACCCTGACCTGTGTTTTGTAATTTATACAACGTGGGACTCAACAAGTCGTCATCCAGCAAGGACCACAACTGGATCATCTCCCTTTGGATCAACGACCAGAGTTGCAACGACTGGTACACGTACTGATACTGTTTCTCATGCGTATGGGTCAACCTCGCGCCACCAACACCGAATTTGATATTTAAATTATACTTATCTTCATTTTCGAATTGTTGTAACCTGGTGAGCATCCTCAAGATCGGTTTCCTGTTGGCGTTGATATACGCATTGAAGTCCCCTACCGAATATAATACCTGACACACTTCATCTTTAGAGATTTTCTTACTCGAGTACGTGATACTCAATTTCTTTATAGCGGCCTCTTTAGTCTTGATCTCCCTTTCGATCTGGTACCGAGATTTCCCCACTGGAGAGATATCTGCCGTCGCGTTAACGATCAAGATATCGTCGAACATCAGTAACAGCTGGGGATCTTTCAGTTCAAGATACGACGTCACTGTCTTGACCGGGGTGTACAAGTCGAACTCCATGTGGTCTTTGATTTCGGGAAGTCTCGAGTCCATCACCATGTACATCAACTTGCCGAAATTGTCACGTAATTTCTCTGGGTTCATGATCTTATACCGTCTCCCAATTTCGAAGATCTTTTGGAAGAACTCCTCGTTATCTTCGAAATTTTTCTCCTCTAACAACTCGGTACCCTTTTTGAAATCAGTCGATATAGTTAACCCGACAAGTATCGAGCAAATCTCCTTTAATTGCACAACGATCCTTCTCAGTTTGGAAGAATACGATATGATATCGATCTTGTCTGTGTACTGGGATACATTTAACAGTGCTTCTAATAATTTCAACAATTTCCTCTCCTCCAGTGTCAATCTCATGGGGATATACTTGATTTGCCGTTTGATTCCTTTCAAGATCGTTTGCTCTATACTTGTATCGACTTCTGTATCATTTGAATCATTTATTTCAATTTGCATTCCATCACCCTTCTCGTTCTCATTCTGTACTTCTTCAATTAAATGACTCTTCACGTCTTCATACTTGTGCAACTTCCTCTTCCCGTTCTTGTGAATCATGGGGAAACACAGTTTACAAAAATGTTCTTGACAGTCATTACAATATATTTCAGTAGGCATATCTTTGCACTCTATGCAAAAATTTATATCGATTTCCTGTTGATCCGGGTTAAGGTCCATTGCGGAATCGATTTGAAGGTCTACATCGGTGGCACCATCTAAGATCCGACTCAACGCCAACTTCTTTTCCTCTGACATCTATATGAAGGAATCTATATCTATCTCTATATGAATCTATCTATCTCTATATCTCTATATCTACAAGAGTAAAATTTGAATTTTCGATTCAACAAATTGATATGTGGTGCACGACCGGGTTTATAGAAGGTAAGGTGATAATTATATATCAATATATAAATATGATCCAGTGTGAGATGGATACTCTAGTCGATATATATGATAGATGTGATGCGTATATATGGATAAATAATGAGATAATACGTAGAAGTATGCTATATATAGTGGAATCGCGTTTATTGTAATAATCACGTAATTGATAAGAGGGTATAAGCAATAATAAGCTTTCTATATTGTAATATATAGCAGTATATCATAGTATCTTATGTTATATTATAGTATATTATAGTATAGTAATGTAGTTGTATAGTCATATAGAGTCTTACAGTATAGTCATATAGTCTTATAGTGTATAGCATTAAAACTACAAATCTATAAAGTATTAAACATATAATAACGATAAATAAATAGCAAATTTATATAACAGGATATAAATTATTGAGTATAAAAATAAAAACCCATACCGGCCAGGGCAACAATAACAGCTAAGATCAAAGGCAATTGACTTGAACTATCACCACCTGACACAGAGGAAGTTGTCTTTGAAGCGGACGACGCAACGGAGGCTGGGTCCAACACGCCAATGAGCAAGCCTTCCAAGATCTCACGGGCGTCATCGGAGTGTCCGATGTCGTCGAAGGGACCAGTGGCGTCGGTGCCGGCACAGTCGACAACGACTTCTTCACCACCTGGATGCTCATCTAAATATGAGGTGCAGTCGTACACTTTACCGTCGATAACCATCCAGAGATCATCTGACTTGTTGTGTTGCTCTATCTCTTCGAACGTGTATATTGTGCTCATGATCCTCTATTATCTCTCTCTTAGACCTATCACTATCTGATATATATATATATATATATATATCTCTTGTATCTGATATAACACAGTATAAAATAATCTAATGACAAAACAAATTATTTTCATTGAACAAAAAAGTTTTTGTAAACGATTGATTACTACAGAACCACACTATACACAACACAAGACGATGGAAAATTTTACTTAAACAGGTATTAAACTCATATACACTATAAATTGTAATTAATACCTAAAGATTTTAATTTACTTAATTTATCCAATCTCTTCTTGTCATGTGCCTTCTGCAACTGATCCCATTTAGTTTGCTTCTTAGGCTTGTCGTTTTGTAATTTACTTATCTTTAACCATGGTATCTTTTTGAAAATTTTATTTGACTCTTTGAATATTTCCACTTTGTCCTTTGTCAATAAAGATACTTTTATAATATGTCCAAAGATCAAGTAATTATTCATCGTTTCCAGTGCGATCTTGGCCACTTCTAAGTTGGCAAACTCGATAAAGGCATAGTGTTTAGAGTTACCGGTCTTCTTGTTTCTTGATACCCTTAAATTCAAAATACTACCAAACTGTTCAAAATATTTTTTCAACTCGTATTCTTCAAATCCTCTAGGTAATCTGCCGATGTATATGATGCCACTCTTGGACTTGCTCAGTTTCTTCTCCGAGTTGTTGACTTGGTTTAATTTGGTCTTGACTTGATGAGTTATTATACTTTTGATATCGCTATTAATCTGTTCTTTCTCATCCTCAAATTCCTGTTGGGCTTCGGTGACTATATCGGAATCTGACTCTGAATCTGAGTCACTAGGCAACTCGAACTCTTCTGTCACTTGCTTTAATGGTGTATCTGCTTTCTTACTTGGTGTCCCGTGTGGTGATGCTTTAGATCCCTTAGGAGATCCTTTAACAGCTCTAGGACTCAGTTTTGGACTCTTTACTTTCCTTGATCTTGTAATAGCCATCTCCAATATCTATCTCTATATCTATATCTATATCTATATCGCTATATCTGATATAATATATCTATATCTATCTAGTATATCTATCTAGTATATATATAACAATCTCATCTCAATAAAAATTTTCAAAGAAAAAAATTTATTCTCTTTACACAGTACAATTACACAGAACAGATAACAAGTTAAATGTCAGCCTGTAGGGCAACCCGACAACGTTATAGTAATCACCTCTCACCCCAGTCATAAATAGTGAGCCAAAACTCTGGATCTTGTACCCGCCAGCGACGTCCATACCGTCTCCAGAACGACAGTACATCTCTATAAGTGCGTCACTTATCTGTGGGTCCATGTCTATATATGTGACCTCTGTATGTTCATATACTTTGTATGTGTTGTCTTGTCTGTGTAGTATAATCAACCCAGTTAGGACACGCTGCGGTTTTTGGATGTCTCGCAAGTGTTTTATATTTTGTATGTTTTCTTCAACAGACTTGGGCTTTTCGTATATGATCCCATCGCATTCCACCACGGTATCGGCAGATAGTATCACCTCTGGCAAGTTATCTATATCTTTCGATAACTCGTCCCTTACTGCAAACAGTTTACCCTTCAGTGTAGCGATAACGTATTCATCAGGGGTGTAAGATTTCTTATCTAAATCTTCAACAAAATTCGACGCTACAACTTCGACGTTGAACCCCATTTGATTCACGATCTCTAACCTCCTCGGCGACGTGGACGCCAATACGAATCTCTTATCGGATAAATACTCAAGCAATGGATGATTAAACATTACACACTCTATACACTTTCGAATTTCTTTGCCAATACTAACTTCTCTAACAACAACGAATTATTTGTATTTTGTAAAGAAAAATCAATTTTATCAATTTCATCGGTATGGGTATTGGATTTATCTTGCTGTTTCTTGTGGAAATCACCCTTGTGTAAGAGGATACGGTCTTTGGATTTACCCATAACGTCACCATTATCATTCACGATCAATTCAGTCCCATTTAATTTCTTATATTCCCCCTGATATATCTGTTTATTGATTAAAAATAAAGGATTTTGTTGATCTAAACCTGAATACTGCAACGATGATGAATTATACAAATTGTTCAAATGTGATTGCCCCTTCAATTCGCTCTCACCACTCTTAGACAACTCATCAATTAAAATTCGATTATAATATTTTAAATTGTTATTTATACTTTCAGAAGGTATATCTAAAGTTAAATAAAATTCCTAAAAAGTCAGTATATATATATATTTAAATTCTATATATTTTATAATTTACTTACATCGTATTTATCATCATTTAATTTCCTGTTCAGTATATCTTCATCTGATCCTGCTTCAAATCCGTGTTCTATATGATTGTTAGTAATGTACATTGTAAATAAAATAAAAAAGGTATAGGACTTACCAAAATTCCAATTCATTTCCTCACCATCAGTTAAAAATTCAAAATTACCATTCATCTTCAAGTGCCACTCTTGATCATTCTTTTCAAACTTATCCAATGAACATGCACCGGCTCTTAATCTAACTTCACCATTTATCACATTAGGCAGCTCTAAGACGTCTCTTGGGCTAGCGTACCCCATAAGGGACATCCCCAATGCGATCTTGGTCAGTGCGTGTGTAACGAGCAATACAGTCTCCACTTGCGGATAATGTTCCAGCATATAGGGGATAAAACTTTGCCAGAAAACTTGACAGCGCTTGAAAATATCCAGTTCAGATTCTCCCAGTGGTAAGGGAACCACGAATTTATCAACTTCGTATTGCATATCTAAATTATTGAAAAAACTTGATAACAATTTCAAATCACCAGGCACAGGGTGCGTATCTCTCTCGATCTTGAACCACTCACCCAAGCCGCGATCAAGCAGCACAGGCAACCCCAACAACTTCGACACAGGCTCGCTGGTCTGGATACAGCGATAAAACGGCGACGACACGATCATCTGTGGCTTCGCAGGGAGTGTCATTATGTAATTCGCCAACTCCACAGCTTGTTGTTCACCGTGTTCCAGTAATGCGGGATCTGAATCTATCCCGGTGGGTGGATCTGGGTGCGGTGGTGGTAACCAGTTGGATCTGTATCCGTGTCTTGCTATATATATCGTCTTTAACAGCATGACCTTATCTCTATATCTCTATATCTCTATCTGTATATCTAAATTATCTATGTTAATTAATAAATACAATTGTTGTTGATTTTTTTCAAAAAATTATCATCAGACGGCGACTATACAGGTACTAATACAATATGGCACCACCATCGACAAATAGTAGAAGAGTGAAAGGTATCTCAGTGACACGTCCCATCATCTACGGGAACACACTGACACCTATCGGGGCGATAAGGCCTCCCAATATCAACCCGGACCATACCCACCACTGGACCGTTTTCGTTCGAGACCCAACGGGGAATGATATCTCATACATGATCAAGAAAGTTGTATTCAAGTTGCATGATACGTACCCTAATCTGACACGAAGCATCGAGTCGCCACCGTTTGAAGTCACCGAAACCGGTTGGGGTGAGTTCGAGATAAATATCAAGATATTCTTTGTGAGTGAAAGTGGTGAGAAGAATATCAGTATCTTTCACCACTTGAGGTTGCACCCTTACCTGAACGGGTTAGCCACAGGGGACGAGATGAATAATGGGAAAAACGTGGAGAGTATATTGTACGATGAGATAGTGTTTAATGAGCCGACGGATAGGATGTTTGAGATATTGACGTCGATTCCGAGAACGTTGTTGCCCATTAAGTCGACGAAATCTAATCCGTTCTCGAAACAGTTGGAGCTGGATGAGTTGGATAGGTTGAATATCGCCACGAATAAAGTGTTGAAAGAGTTGGAGCAAGAGAGGGATAAGTTGATGAAATTGGAGAAAGAGAAGAATCAATTAGTCATTGGTGATGTTGAGTGAGTTATACTGCAAATGAATTAGATACTGGAAATGAATCTTATATATACACAGGTGCGGATTGGCAAATTGAAGAATTAATTTGCAATAGTGCAGTATGAATACATTTCAGGTGAAATATATGGATAATATTAGTAAAGTATAGTTGAATAGGTGTTATGAGAGGCAACTCTTAGAAGGTTCTATATCGTATATTCTATATCGTATATTTCATATAGATGTTACTCAAATAAGATTAAATATAGCAAATCATTATTCCTATAAAAAATCTATAAACGTTAAACAATTATTAATCCACTTCATAGTGGTTAAACAGAATTAGAATCAGTTACTTCAACTTCATTCTCCAGTGGTTGTTCCAAGAATTTTGGCTCAATTTGGAAATTGTAATCTCTTCTAATTGGTGATAAATCGAATGCGATAATACAAAGCAATATACCGTACCAAAATGACAATGTCCATTCGAAACATGCAGATAATGAATCACGATCATGTCTCATATAGTACCCGAAACAAACAGCAAAGATGATAGCCAAGACAATCCAGAATAATTTCAAAGTAGCACTTAATAAGAATCTATTAATACCATAAAAATTTTCATTTGGGTAGTCTTTCATTAATAAGAAATACTGAGTAGTGTTACACACAGTTAATAAGAATGCAAAGATGATGAAAAGGGTAACCATTGCAATATGAACTGGATGAAACCTTGTAGTTTTGAAAATAGAAGTAAACAAAATGCAAAGCATCGACAATGCAGTGAAAACGATAATCAGCCAACTTAAATTAGTTTCATCTTTCGTCTGACAACGTAATAGTTTCCCCTTATGTCTTAACCATTTATCTGCGATAACACTAAGCCAGAAGAAGATCCCTTGAAACCCTGCACAAGAGATGAAAAGTGGCTGTAAATTGGTGGCACCGATGTCACTTATGTACACGGGGAACTGTTCTTCACCGATAAACCAGTATATAGGGTGACCTTGTCCGGCCCAACATGCTAACATCGCAATAAGCATCCCGTACCACAGTACGAGTGATACTAATGGGAGTTCCCAATATTGAAATAATGATTTAAATTTCATCTATACCATATAGTAATTAATAAAAATAAAAATTTAAACATGTTTATAAATTTATATGGTTAAGCTTAAAAGGGAAACACAAATGAAACAGGGCTCATTCGGGAGCAACTATCACAAGACAATAAGTATACTATACTATGCTATGCTATTTCACAAGACCCTTAGAATTTCACTTCTACATTGCTATATAAATTTATACAATACTGTTATAGCTATTACAACAATGCACATTTATAACATATAATATTCAGAATAAAAATATCTCCATGGTTATTGTTTTAACGAGAGTCAGAGAGATTCCCATTTCAATTGAAATAATAAATCATCATTATATTCTATGTTATATATGTCTTGATATAAATACATTTATATACCTATATAAATATACCTGATATCTATATCTTATCTAACACATCTCATATATCTATCTCACACCTATATATCCCATACACATCTCATATATGTCTAGTAGAACAAGTTGATGAAATAAAAATTTTATATTGAAAGAAACAGGGGCTGTCTGTGTGTGTCCGGTAGGGTAACCTTTTATAACAAGGCTATACCTGTCTAGTACACTATACAGTATACTACAAGAGATATACATATACAGAAAGAGATACAGATATAGATGTAGATACAGATAGACACAGATATATAGATATACTTTGTAGTGATATACTCTATAGTGTACTCTATAGTATACTCTATATACAGTTACATAGCTGATGCAAAGGTCGTGCAACAACCAATACTGTTGTTGAAAAAGAATTATAAACAACTTCTAGAGACAAACAAGGTGTAAATTACACAATCAAGATGGCCCCTTTTAAAGAAGATAATTATCTAACAATTCAACCAGGTTCACAATTCACTCTTTGCTCCTTTGGTAAGACATCTCCTGAACCATTATCTTTACCGAGTTACAAGATTCCAACAAAAGTATATTTCGAGAATGATCAATTTATCTCTACATCAACAGATGAATCCAAGCTGATATATCCCATTAAAAAGGGTAAAATTGTAAATATTGATGCATTTAATTATTTTATTAAGTTATTGTTAACTTCAATTTTGAAAAAATCAGATATCTATACATCACCAACATCAATTGCAATGTCATTAATTGTACCAATTGGTTTCACCAAGTTACAAATTGAACTGATTACAAATTATGTTTTTGAAAACTTAGAAATTGGTGGATTTAATGTAATACCAAATTGTCTTTGTGCCTCTTTTGCTCATGGATCATTACAAAACTCTTTGGTAATTGATATCGGTTATGAAAAGACTGATATCTCTCCAATAATTGATTATCAAAATTTAAAACATTCAAATATTACAATACCATTTGGATCACAATTAATAAATGAAAATTTACAAAAATTATTACCAAATTTAACAGCAACACAAATTGAATCATTAAAGAAATCTGATATTTACGAAGTGTTGAATGAAATTGATGCTAAAAATTCATTTTTCGGTTTAATTGATGAAAAATTAGAATCAAAATCTAATGATGAAGGTGTACTTGATGTCGCCGCGATAGTGACAAGTGATAGAGATACAAGAGAATTATTAGATGAACAAAAGAAAGATAAATCCATTATAACAAGTCAAGTAAATAGTGAATTAGAGAAAAATTCATTCACTGATATTGATGGTAACTCAATAGAGATAGGTAAAGAAAGATTTCAAGGTTGTAAAGAATTAATTGAATTAATTTCATTTAATGTTAAATTCGCCATGGACGAAATAATCGATATCAACAAGAGACAAGAATGTTTTGACAATATAATATTAGTCGGATCCACAATAAAGATTAAAGGTTTTAAAGAAGCTTTATTGGTTCAATTATTAAAAGATCATTTAATACTGATCAATACAGTCAATGAAAATCAGCAATCTACTGCTGAGTTAGCCTTCAGAAACGAGACCGGTCCAGCGTCAATAAGTGCCACAGGTGGACAAAATTTAAACAATCAATTAATCGGTTCCCAAAATGAAATTTACAATATATTGCAAACTCCAAAGACTATAAGGTACCTGAAGTTCCCTGATTACTTCCCCAACTGGAAGAAACTGAATAAATTCGAAGACCTCGCGTTCTTAGGTTCCCTAATTTTAACCAAGCAAATCTTCGGTTCAGGTCACGGTAACAATTACGGTGAAACTTTATATCTTAATAAAGAATCTTATTTAAACAATGGTCCACCTGGTATTTGGGATGTCGCTTTATAATTTACAATAAATAGAAATTACCTAATAAAGTAAATAACTTACATTAAAATTAAACGCGGCCACAGTAAAAAAAAAATAAAATAAAAAAAAAAATGGCTGGATTTTTACAAAATATCAATTAAAGATATATTGATTTTATATCTATTTAATTCATATAGGTCATGGCTAGAGTATCGACAGGATCAGGCCGTTCGCCTAAGAAACTGCCCTCGATAAGAGTGAGCACGCAGCGTTCGACGATAAGACAAGAAACCGGGCTCTCTAGAAACCAACCAGGTGACCCAGTGCCTGTTAAGAAGACTCGTCGTTACAAGCCTGGCACATTACTGTTACGTGAGATACGTAAGTTTCAAAAATCAACGGATTTGTTGATTAGGAAATTACCCTTTGCGAGGTTGGTGAGGGAGATCGCTACGGATGCCATTGGGTATGATTATGGGTTAAGATGGCAAAGTGTCGCGATATTGCTGTTACAAGAGCTGAGTGAGACTTTCTTGGTTAATTTATTTGAAGATACAAATTTATGTGCATTGCATGCAAAGAGGGTGACGATAATGCAGAAGGATATTCAATTGGCGAGAAGGATAAGAGGTCAATTTTGAAATGTGATTTAAATTTATGTATGTATAACATTTTGTAAAATATTAATATCAATTTTTTTTAAAAATATAGAAAAATGTAAGATTATCAATTAAACTATCAAAGATAATTGAAATATAAAAATAACAATAGTGGTAAAAATATAGAAATAAGGTAATACAATAAAAAATATAACAAAAAATTAAAACAGCAATAACTTAGCAATAAAAAATTTATCTAAATGTCTTCTTTAAACAAACTTTCCTTTTGTTTGGTAGTTGATTCATCTTCACCTAATACGGAACCATTCAAATCAGCTTCGTCCTTCTTATCCAGTTCTTCTTCAGGTACTGAACCTTGACTGAATCCCGAGAAAGTCTGTTGCAACTCGTGCTCTTCCGCTTTGGCAACAGGTACCGGGTCAGAGATTTTCTCCTTGGTGACTGGTGCAGTGGCAGTTGGCTTCTTAGTCAGTTTCTTTACCGGCTTAGCGACTATAGTGGTGGTGGTCTTGACAACAGGTTTACGTTCACTTGGTCCGGAACTTGCATTGGTACCTAACATGTTCTTAACCATTTTCTTCCAACTGCTTTCCTTCTTGGTTGGAGACAGCGCGGAACCTGGTGTGACCTTCTTCTTAGCTGCTGGAGTGGCTGTCTTTTTGGTCTTTGGTAATTTCGATGCTGTTGGTACAACGTCAACGAGTGATTTAACTAAATTTGGATTGGTTGACAGTTTCTTGGTTACTGGGTCAGTGATTGCATCGACTTCAGCTTCCAGCTCAACATCAGTTTCCGGTTCCAGTTCTTCCTCCTCGGTGGTGTTGAATTGATCTTCATCGAGTGCTTCCTCGTCACTAAGATCTTGGTTGACTTCTTTTTGTAAATGCTCAGGTAATGCATCATTAATAGCTAATTCATCCAGAAGTGCAGCTTTCTTAGCAGTGTGTAAGTCAACTAATGCAGCTGATCTCTTTGATTGTAAATCTGTCTTTTCAGCTTTTAATTTCTCATTATTAGTAATAAATTCTTGTTCTTGAATTTGTTTATTTTGTACTTCAACTTCGGTTTCTTTTTGTAATAATTCAGCTTCTTGTGAATGCTTCTCGGATTCAGATTTTGTTGTAATTAATTCTTCTTTAATCTTAGCGATTTCTGATTCTGTTTCTTCTAATTTATCATTCAACTCTTTCAATTCAGTCTCCGCCTTGGTGGCACGTTCTTGTTGTTCCAGAGCTAATTTCTCAGCAGCTTCTCTCTTTGAAATTAATTCATCTAATAATGCAGTTTCTTTGTTGTATTCTTCCAAGATTGGTGCTACATCTGCATCTTTCTCTTCTTGAATCAGTTTCAATTCTGCATCTCTTTCGGTCTTAATCAGAGTTTCTTTATCTTCAATCAGTTTCTCGGTTTCCAATTTCTCACCTAATATGGTTTCCTTTTCTGCATCATGTTCCGTGGTTTGCTTATCTAATTCCACTCCTTTAGCATCAACTTCACCAACTTTCTTCTTGGTCAATTCCTGTTGCTTCTTCTTTTGCAGTTGTTTCTTTTGCTCCAATTCTTCTCTTTTCTTCTTCTTAGCATCTTCTTTATCTTGAATTGCTTGTTGTCTCTTTCTTCTCTGTTCTTCTTTATATTGAATCTTTTTCTGTTTTTGAGCTTCTTGCAGCTTGGCACGATCAAAATCAGATTTTCTTTGTGCATTGGCCTTATTATCAATATCAGATAATACAGGTTTAACAAGTGATGTAGCTAAAGTTTGTAATTCCAGTGGATCCATAAATAATCCACCACCAAGATTAATCTTACCTGTTGTCTCAGATCTTTTCAGTAAATTAGCTTGTACAATTTCTAATGCTTTCAAATTCATTTCTCTATTCAGGAACATATTTTTGGAATTAGCATCTTCATTTAATTTACTTATAGTTCTACCAGCGTTAGCAGCAGCATAAGCGTAAACTTTCTTATCGACTAAAGTATTACCTTTTAAACTATCTCTTTCATATGAAGCATAATCAGCAAATTTAGTGTTATGTAAAGACAGATCAGCTCCAGAACTAGCTAAAGTCTTACTATTGAAATCAGATGCAGTTGGAATACCGCGTCTATGATCTCTAGTACTTGTATCTAATCTTCTCAAGACATCTTTTCTTGCCTTCTCATTAGCCGCTAAATTAATCTTAGAGATATCAACTGCTCCATTAGCAGTATCTAATTTCTTGGTATATAAACCAGCTCTTGAATAATCATGATCTGGAGCAGTTCTTGAAGTCATTGACTTTGATGCATTTTGTGATGACAGTGTATGAATACTATTCATATTCATTTTCATAAGACTACTCTTAGTGGTGAGACCAGAACGATAATCTAAAGTCGGATTAGCTCTTTTTGATAAACTATCAGCAACACTATGCTCCAGAGCATTTTTTAAAGTTTGTCCATCAAATTTAGTAAAAGTTTGATGACCACTTCTAACTTCATCAAAAGCGTATAAATCTTCCAATGCTTCTCTTGCAATTGAAGAAGAACTTTTCTTTAAAACCGTTGAGGCGGCATCAGAACTTTCCTTTTCATCAATAGAGATTCCTGTATTAAATGGGAATTTAATTGATTTGGCACTAATAGCAGCGTATTCAGCATCTGGAGCATAATTTTCTCTTTTCCATGCTTTTGGAGCAGAATCTGTTTTGGCAACTAAAGCAGCTGTAGCAGCTTCGGCAGATAAATTTCTCTTATATGGAGCTATCGTTAAATCAGTTTGAGTAGCTAATAATGCAGCGGAATCTGAAGCTGAACTGGTGACACCAAGCATTGGAGCGCCAGGTTTATTATAAACACCATATTTTAATTTGGCCTTATAAATTGCTTCTTCACTTAAAGGTTTACCATTTGTTTGATAAACTGATGACCTTGAATAAGTTGTATGACCAGACTTATTTGAAGTAAATGAAGATAACCTTTCCGGTTCTTGTAAAGTTGCAGACATACTTCAATTCTTCGTTTTAACTTCAATTAAATTGAGTTTGTTTAATTAAATTAAAAAATTGAATATGTATTGCCTAATTAACAAAAATTAATAAAAAAAAAAGAACCTCTCTTTGGTGAAATTCACTCTCTTGAAATTGCGTTATGCGGGTGGAAATGATAATAGTAGATTAACAACAGCAATAATAATAATAGTAATACAATTACAAAATTGTTCTACAATTAATTAAAATTAATGAATTGAATAGATATTTTAGTAGAAAAATTTATAATACAATTAGTGGGTTGATCCTTTGCTTGTATTTTTTTTAAGTAAAATTAATTTTATTATGTTAAATTGAAATTTGCAATTAATGACAAAATTTCATAGAAGAAATATCCGGTTATTTGAAGGTTTTTTTTTGTGTTTCTCAAAATTGTTTACGGTTACCACGAGGCAGATACCGTATTAGGAAATGCTATGACATTAATCCTATTTGGGCGCAAATTTGTAAACCATGCACGTACTTATCCTCGAGAAAATTAGAAAAGATTATAATAAAAGATAAGGAAGGAGATAACAAGGAAAGGAAAAAACAAAAAAAAAATAACACTTAGTGAGACAAAGGAAGAAAAAAAAATGCAAGTATATGAAGGGTCTCTTAATCTGTTTTCGATAGGAAAGCCGCTTATCTATCGCATAAGCGCGTTCCCAATATGAGGGTCATACTTTACCTTGCTAAAGCAAACTTTAGAGTTTAGCATACATATGATGATAGTTATAGTTCAGATATAGCATTATATTTTAAATTGAGGTTTCCCTTATAAATACGTTTTTTTCGCTACCTGCAATGTAAGTAGATACGAGAAGCAGCCGGCAAGATGCATTTAATTTACTTACTTATTAAAGCGCGCACGCGTAATAATGAATGCACAAAAAAAAACTGAAAAAGTAATTGTGGATCCTACAGAATGTTTCAGAATAGAGACACACTTCTAACGAATTGGAGTGAAGTGTGGGGTGTCATATCTCTTTACTTTGTGGTATGTTGGATACATTTGTTCTATTGAAAATTGGGATCGAATTTGACCAGCAAATTCGGTATTGATTATATAACAAAGAGTGGTTATTAAATGTCAGATAAATCGAATAAATTTTATCTCAAGTTAATTGTATATACCTTTTACTCATTCAACATATATGTCATTCAAGTGATCCTTACTTTGAATGTCAGTTGATAAAACAATAATAATAATAATAAAAATAAATTATCTTTCGTTCATCACTCCTTTCTTTTTCTAAATAATAGTTTGGCAGTATTAGAATATTCTAACAAACTGAATATAAAATTAAAACCATAACAAAGGCAAAAAAAAAAAAATATAAAGTGGATCATGACTAACAAGATTTTTGAAACAAACCCCAATTATCACTCTTAACATTCAACATCGACTTACTCGGCACAAAAGTGGACTTCTTCTATTGACAATATACTCTGCTGAACTTTGCAATTGACTTTACCCTTTTCCATTGGATAATATTGTCTCCTTTGTCCTTCGCGCCATACTAAGTTATCATATCCCTTTCAAACAAACAAGTAGGCCCCTTGTTTCTTTGTATCAACTTTTTCTCAATTAAACTTCAATTACTTCAATTCAAGATAGAGCAAGTCTCAATCAATCTCATTCGGTTATAGGAAAGATGTCATTAGCCTCATATATTGATTTCATTTCATCTGAACTGGATCATTCACAAATTTGCAAACAAGAAATGGATGTTTTAAATTCATGTTTTCCTGAAGACTATTTCCAACTGAGTCCTAATGAAATAATGACACCAGTGTCATCACATAGTCACTCAAGGAAAAGTTCATCATCTTCCGTTTCAACGATCTCATCAAATTCATTGATCAATATGAAACAAGTTCAATCAACAACTTTTGGTGTTTGTCAATTTCTGTTACCAACACCAAAGGAACCAAAAAGTGTCTTTAGACAAATCTTATTTGATGACTTCGATGACGAGGATAACTCTATCAATCCTGTCGATTATTGGAATGATCTTTTCCCAACAAATTTCCATCCAGATTTCTCACCAATTGATGAATCAAAATCTGAAAATGTGGAAACTGCTACTCCTCCGAAAAATCATTCCATTAAATCTGAACCTCCATCATCTCCAAGATGTCCAAGTCCAAAATCTGTTATCGGATTAGGTATACATTTTGGTAGTGATGATTCTTCATTATTAGGTTACCCCAAACAAGAGCAAGATTCCAAAAGTTTAATGGTTACGTTGAAAACTACCAAAAATGTTTTTTATAAAACTGTTGCCGAGAGAAGAAAAAATAATTCAAAAAGAAAATCTATTGAAATTAATAAATATCTGTCAGATTTAGATGAAGATGAAAGTGATGATAATGATGATCATAAGAAAATCAAACATACTCCAGTTAAGAATAATGTTGCAATCTTACCAAGAACTCCAGCTTCTAGACAGGCCAAGCAAAGAGCATTAGATAAATTACAAGATCATGATTTATATTCACCACCATCACCACCACATGCACAACGTGGTAAACCTCAACAATCACAAAGAGGTAGATCAGTTACTTCAGGCGATGGATATTGTAAATATAAATATAACAATAGACTGGATGTTTTCCAATGTTTAAATTGTGGATCTTCATTTAAGAGATTAGAACATTTAAAGAGGCATTCAAGATCAATTCATTCTGAGATTCGTCCGTATAAATGTCATATGTGTGATAAAGCATTTGCTAGATCAGATAATTTAGCTCAACATCTTAAAGTTCATCAAAGATTGATGTTAACAAGATGTAAAAAAACAAAATCAAAATTTAAAAAAATAAAATCAAAAACATACCGCTGATAGAAAAAGATTTAAAATTTTTTTATCTAATTGCTATAGAGATAGCTAAATAATTTTCTTATTTATTCTTTTTAACATTTCATATATACTTGCATTTTATTCATATTTTTCATTACCTTCATTATTCATTTCGAGTTATATTGTATTTGCTTAATTGTTATTATCATATTTATTATGTTTTTTCATTTCTTTTGTTAATCAAACTAGCTATATCTTCCGTAATCGAAAATACATGATAAATAATTAAACGCCTTTAAATTATATGATAACTTATCTTCATTAATTAGAACCTTCACTTACACACTAATAAAATTCCTGATACTTTAACAATGCATTTTATTGACATTGTTTTTAAAAATCAAATTTATTTGAACCGCGATCTGCGCGGCGTTACTCTAGTTATTTTTATAACAAAATGAAAAAAATCTATGAAAAAAAAACCCAGAATGCAATAGTAGAAGCCAATTAAATAATGAAATGTGATTTACTGAGAAAATTAAGATTTTATGACTTTAACACCGTATTATTAGTAATTATTGTGTAATTATAGTTATTCACTATGAAAACTATAAGGATATTTTACGCGGTGTTGAAATAAACAGAATTAAAGAATCGGATTTATGAGTAATTAAATTGACAAGGTATATTCATATCACATGAATTTTATCTGTATATATTTGCAGCGGAATTGAATTAGGTAGATGATTACAATACTTACTAAGATTATCCCTTAATATCAGTTGAAAATCACATGTGCTAAAATACAAAAAAGATTGTCAGTCAATAGATCTCTCTAGTTTAAATTTAAAAAATAAAGGTAAATTACTCGAACAAGTAATTTATTCAATCATTGAGAGACCAATATATTTCATCTTTTTAGGCGGATAATTTAAGATATGTGAGAAGTGATAGAATAGTTTAGATAAGAAATATATATAGATAAACGCGGTATTGTTATCAAAATTAAATAGCCAAACCGTTTTAATTCCATATTATATATAAGAAGAATAAAACTTTATTAGTTAATTGGATAATACACGAGTTAAGTAATTCATATAAAGTAATAATGCATCTAAATTTGTGTCATTAATGTGCATTTTAAATTTAAATTAAAAGTTTAATCCCATTTATTGTTTAAGAAATCCGCGTTCTGAAATTTATGTAATTTATTTGGAATGAATAATAATTTGAGTATTGTTGATATACAATATCCAATTATAAAATCATACATGAATTAACAATATCAATTGAGACTAAATAAAAATTTGTATGCTATGGTTTAATGGATTTAAATTACAATATTGGCATTTAGTGACATTTTTAATTACTTTGTTTCGATGTTATGGATTCATCAATTTAACTTCTATATATTGTTTAGTTCAATTATCTAGATTTTAATGATAATCTAGGTTAGATATTTCATTATATCCAATACAATAAAATGAATTATATATTAAATTAGTCTATTTTTAACATTTAAAAATTAATATAAATTATATAATTTCAATATTTATATTGTTTAGATTTAAAGGGTCCTTTATTACAATATGAATTATCATCATACAAAGATGTGATCAATATCATTTAACATTTATTAAGAGTCTCCATCATTTATCTCAACCGAATGGCTCATACTTCATTAATATTTTTTTTTCTTTGGCAGCCATTGATTGTTGCTAGGGAAATGGTGCAATACATAGAGCAAAAAATATCAATTAAGAAAGAAAAAACTGATATATATATTTTTTTAATTATTATGAAAGGAGAAATTAAAATTAAATTCCGTTATTATCTTGTTTGACAGGTACATATTAGTTGTTATGGTTGTTACATTAAATTAGATTTAATTGAGATTATATCAAATTTTAGTATAATTGGAATTACATTGGAAACTCCTCATAAATTGATATCGATAGATACACGAATAATTAATTAAGAAGGATAAATTTCATGTTAATTAGATAAAGTCATTTATCGTGATAATTAATGAATTTCAAGAGACTATTATCAAGATAATGAATTTCAAATCATAGACTATTATCTCCGATTGAATCTTTGAAATGAAATGAAAATCTCATCGCACGTAAGTGTAATATATTATTGATATTGCCGTTCAATGTTTATTTAATTAAAATAAATAAACAATTATCATAGTGAAATTTCTCATTATATGAATTATATCCTGTATAAATTGTATCCACCTCAAAATGAATGATTAAATAAACAAAATAAACTGCAATGCAAATTGTGTTATTTAATCAAGTTACAATACTTAAATTTAATAATTCAATTGCATATTTTGAATCGCCGTATCGTGCCCGTTGTAAAATAAAATAATAGAATATCTGATAATATCGAATTGAATAGAATATGCTTATATCAAAAGGTGGGCAATACTGATTATTTCAAATTTCATATACATAGCATAAAGAATGCAAGCATTATCTATCTATTATCAGACCGAAGATTTTCTATAAAAAATAAAGAAATCTTAATGTAGTAAATAGTAAACAACTGATAAAATTAAATTTTTTTTTTCTTTCTTTTGTGTCGCGTTTCGTTAATTTAATCAAGAGAGAGACAAAGGGGATTGAATGAGTGGGTATAAGGAACAAAGCAATACCAAAATTCAGGGTCTACTTGGAATTGCTTAGATATGGTATTTAAAAATGAGATATCACGATCAATCATAAGATATAACTGGTCAAATTAGATTAAATGTAAACATATTTGTTTTTGTTTATGTCAAATAGATAATCATCATTCTATGCATTAGCAAGGAAGAGATAGAAGCAATAAAGGATCATGTAATGTTAATGGATCTACTTGCACCGATTCGATGAGTTTTGGAAACGTTTATGATAAACTCACATATTATTTCAAAAATAATATTACCATAGAAAGCGATCGCGTTTTTTACCCTAATGACCTCCTCAATTTTTTATTGTTTAATTATGAAATTTGCATAATTAGGTTATAATTGGCTAATTGTAGTTAAAAAAGGCAAAATATTATTATCAGGAACCACCCGGATTCATGATATAGATGCGGCATAGGTGTTGTCTTAGATCTTTTTCAATTTATTACCTTAATAGTGTATAGTATATGAAAATGTCTTACCTTTGGGAAATTGGAAATTAATTAATATACCAGATAGATATTGGAAATGACATTCATTGCGATGTGTAAGGCAAGAAGATGACGCAGGCATGTAGATGTAAAAGAAGATACTCCCAATGAGATAGACAAATGGAATTCTAATACAACAATATAAAAATCAAGAAGTATGGCTCTATGCAACCTCAAAATGGTAAGAAGTAAACAGCAAAGCGTGTAACAAAAGTTTTTTTTTCTTTCTCTTTAATTCGCTACGGATATTATTTTTTTTTTTTATTTTGCGCTGTAGATTTTTTTTGATATTTCATGCTAATTTAATTTAATTTAACAAGGGAGGAAATATATCAACCGATTCAAATCCTTACGTTAGTAATTTTAATCCCATTCGCTATATATTTATTTTAACTCATTCTCATTGGAATTGTTATATAGACAATATTCATTCTTTCGCTTATTCATCTATATATATATATTTTCACATATTTCAATCTATCTATGTCTTTGATCCCAATTATATCAATTTGAGGCCTTTGTTCTAAATTCTCATACCAAAAAAATTAAAATACCCTTTAAGAGCAAAGAAAAATAAAAAAATTATAACAAGATCAATTTCATATTCATCAACTTTTTTTAACCCCTTTAACAATTCAATTCAATTCAATTCAATTTACCAAATAGATTTCAATCAAATTGATTTCCATCATTTTTCATCATTTCTATCGCTCTGTCATTCTCTCTTAGCATAATGGACATCGATTCCCCTGCATCTCCAAGTCATTTAAATTCATCTAACGATAATCATTTACATCGTCCACATTTTTTACATTCTCATCATAATTCACAAAAATCATCAATACCAAATCATATATTAAATGAAATTGATCCACATGATAATCAAATTATTGAATCACCTTCATTTTTACCAATTGGTACTTTTAAAACAAAGGGAAAATCAAGACCCGATTTACTTCATTTTAAATCAAGCGCTTTTAAGAGACCTTTAAGTCCCTCATTATCAATTGATTCTCCAACTACAAGTTTAGCTGCTGATCTTTCACAAAATTTTCATATTGAACAGTACGTTTCATCTTTTTTTTTTATATTTGCTTTTGAGCGTTTAATTTTACTAACAAACTATAGAAATAATCAAAATAAAGTCCCAACTCCAAAGAGATCTTTATTCCCTATGAAGCATATCAATTTGCATGGCATTGATGATAAAGATACCGAAAACATGGATTGTTCTCCCTTAATAACAAAAGATAGATCATTATCTGTGTCCTCGGAACATTCAAGAGTTCAACCACTTAGGAAACCTTTTAGTATATTACTGAGTTCAAGAGGTAGTTCAACATCATCTTTAGCTACAACAACATCATTTTTGTCATCTTCTTCATCAATTTCTTCATCATTATCTACACTGACCACATCATCAACATCGACTACCACGACAACATCTAATTTCCCCATTTATAATGATAATAATCCTATACAAAGAAGAGCTATAAGAAGAGCTTATTCTAGTACTACAAATAGTCATATTAGTAATAGAAATACAAGTTTAATTAATGGATCATTAATACGTCCTTCAATGGGTAAAATTGAATCGAATAAATTAGATTCATTTTGTGTTCCATCACCAATACTGGAAAAAGTTACACCATCTACTGAGAATTTTATTAATCTCGTAAGCGATCGTGACTCTGATTCTGAAAATGATGATTCTCCATCTTTGAAAAGAGAAGTTGGATCTCCAATTCAACAACGTATGTCCTCAAAGATTAAATCTACACGTACAAAAGTTAGAAGAACTCATTCAATGTTTCAAAATTCCAAAGATTATATGTCTAATGATAAAATGGCAACATCACTGATTAATAGAATCTCTACTAATATGACTCTGTTAAGTTTTAATAATGAACATTCAACAGTTGTTGGTAATGCCACTTTACCTAAGACAAATATAAAATCAACAAGTGATTCTAAGAATTTAATTCCAAGAATTGATGTTGAAGAACTTGTTAATATCTTAGATGGTAAATATTCAGAATTCTTCGACAAGATCATTATCATTGATTGTCGTTTTGAATATGAATTTAAAGGTGGTCATATTGATGGTGCCATCAATATTTCATCACAAAGTGATTTAGAACAAGAATTTTTAAATAATGATCGAATATCAAAATTTCCACAACCAAGTAAGACATTACTTATATTTCATTGTGAATTTAGTTCATATAGAGGTCCTTTAATGGCAAATCATTTAAGAAAAACTGATAGAGTTATGAATTCTGATAATTATCCAAATTTACATTATCCTGATATCTTAATCTTAGAAGGTGGTTATAAGAATTTTTATGAATTACAATCACATAGATGTCTGCCAAATAATTATGTACTGATGAATGACTCCAAGCACCAAGAATCATGTGAAATTCAAATGCATAGAGTAAGAAGAGATTCTAAATTACAAAATTCTCGTGGTGGTTTAAAGAAAGCCAAGTCATTTCATGTATCAATGACAAATAGTTCAAGTTTACATATGAGATCAAAGTCACAAACTTTTTTCCAAATGGCTTCGTCAGTTTCTACGTCAAATATCCCAACAACAACAACAACATCAAATTCATTATTTAATAGAAATAGTATGAATTCTATATCATCATTAAATTCACCTGTAGAATTTGATGAATATGATTCTGAAGGTTTAGGATCTTGTTTTTCTAATAAGGATAGTGATGGTATAACAAGTTTTTTCGATTCACAAACGAGTTCTAACACATTATCATCATTATTAGAAGATTCAAAACAAGATTTTAAATTCCCATTAAAGATTAAAAATTCTAATCATCAACATAATTTATCAACAAGTTCCACTGGATCAATTTTTAAATTATCAGATGCATTAAAAGATCATCATCATCAAGATACACCAATTATATCACATAAGAAACAAAAATCTTCAAGTCATTTATATAGAGCAATGACACAACCAAATTTGAAATTTTAAGGAGAACATTTCAATTAAAATGCACATTTCATCAAGAGTTATACTCTTCTCCTATATAAGATATTTTCTTATATTACAATCGCTTATTATTTTAATTATCAATTAAGGCAAGTACATAGATATAATTTATAATGCTTTATCGATATTGTAGAATATTATTCTAATAATTTCAATTTACTTTCACGACATTCTCTACCACCTTCAGCGACTTTACCAAACCTTGACAATGGGAATATTATTTGTACAACTTTCCCCACTACTAAGCCATTAGATATTGGACCATAAGTATTACTATCGATACTTCGTATATTATCACCTTCGCACCACAAATGGTTCACGGGCACCGATGCTTTCTGTTTCAAATAGGGGAACCTCGTGATAATCTCATCGCCATGCAAGCCTTTAACTCTCTTCGTTACCAATTTATCTGGGTCCATCGGTGACCTGTAAATGATAACATCATTAATTTTTAAATCATTTTTGAAATTCCATTTCCATATGAGCACGTAGTCTGATCGGCCCTGTACCGGGTTCAACGACGGTGACATTGATGATCCGTTGATCTTGGAGATGAAACATACCCGGTCAACAAGGAAGTAGCAGACGGGGATCCAACTTATGAAAACCAGTGCTGTCTTGGCCGTGTACTTGACATGTGGATTCATTGTATGATCTATCTATACCATCTATGTAGTGATACTATACTCAATATGATAGTTCAATTCAGTATAAAACCTATCGTATGTCTTCACTTGTAATTTTATTCAATACAAAGTCCAATCGTTTAAAAAAAAGAGAAAAAATAAAAGGTGATGGATCAGATTAATAATCAATTTATTTAATTATACTATAACAATTACAACAATGGCTTTTGAAGTGAGTGATATATGATATATATGATTTATATGATTTATAGAGATTGTGATTGCTAACGGATATATATAGACTGTTTATGCAGTACCAATGACATGTGGATCATGTGTTTCATCGGTCAAAAATGCGATTAAAGATATACCAGGAGTCGAGGAATTTGATATTGATTTAAAAGACCAGCGTGTTAAAGTCAACGGCACAGCTCCACCATCTTTAATAGTCAAGGCTATACAATCTACTGGGAAAGATGCTATTATTCGTGGTACGGGGAAACCTAACTCTGCTCTGGTTTGTATATTGGAAAGTTTTAAGGATAATGTTAACCCTGTTAAAGGGTTAGCTAGAATTGTGTCTACTAATAGTAATGAAGTGTTAATTGATTTAACGATGAACGGTGTCGCTAAAGGGTTGTATTACCCAAGTGTTAGAACTCAGGGTAATCTTTCCAATGGTGCATTGACTACCGGGGATGCAATTTTCAAGATGGGTCCAGTCGAGGTTCATGAACCAAGTAATTTAATTGGATTATTTAGTGGACAAACATTTGTTAATCTGCCATTAAAGATCCAGGATTTGATTGGTAGGTCGATGGTCTTGAGTCAAAAACCTAACCAAGTCCAAGAAGATGATTTTGTTGGTGTCATCGCTAGAAGTGCAGGTGTTTGGGAAAATGATAAACAAGTTTGTAGTTGTACTGGTAAGACTGTATGGCAAGAACGTGATGATGCTCATGAAAGAGGTATCGAAGTATAGTATAGTATAGTATATATAAAATACATCTTACAAATAACAATATAGAATAAAAGCTGTATTAATTGTCCTCTGTTTGCCTAATATTCAATAACTGAAATTAAAAATAATTTAAATATAAATTTTGAATACCGATTTGCGGTAACAATTTTTTAACCAATATGGGTAATTAAAATATAGAATTAAAAATATTATAATTAACAGAGATAATTTCAAACTAAAGCCAGTGCAGCAGCGCCATCAATTTTAGCTGCAACCTTATCGACATCATCTAATTGATCTTTTTTATTAACTGAATTTGATTCATCTATAACTTGATCAACAGATAATTTTGTATTTTTCTTCGCGCTTGCTGCTGTATTAACAAAATTATCCAGTGACTGATCAGTTTCATCGGGAAGTTCTAATGAGATTTTCATATCTTTCTCTCTATCAGATTCTGGTCCGAAAATATATATAATTGAACCCAATAAAAAGAGTAATACTAAATATCCAAACATTTTTTTCATCGGTGTAGTGAAATAGTTTCTCGATAATTTGTTATCTCTTGGTTTAAGACCATATGGCCTAGGTAACTGATACTTCTTATTCTTTGAGTAAGCTCCTTGCATGATTATATGATTAGATGAGTATATGTATTTATTTATTAGATGGACCCTAATTCATAAATAAGTTTAAATAAAAGTTATTTGTTGTTTGTTTTGTTTTTTAAAGCACCCGGCTTTGGCACGGACACGACCTTTGTGTGTTACTATGGGAGATACTATGAAGGAGACTTATATAGTATAGATTACTTTATAATAGCTGTATGTGTGATAGGATATCTGTTATAGAGTATTACTAGATATACAGTTGTGTAGTATTTCAGTGTTGTATAATCTCATAAAGTATCTCATACAAATTATTCAAAGAAAAGAAAATTTATTCAACTTCTTCGACTTATTCATTTATTCAAGTTGTACAGATATCATAATGTCATTGAAGTTGATTAGACAGTTCCATTCTACTCGTCCCACTTATATAGTGAAGAACTTGCTAACCACTTTAGAGAACACCGCTCCTAAACCTTTCCAAGTAGTGCAAGTCAATAGACCCATTGGATTCCCCAAGGAACCGGTACCTGAATCACCATCACAGAAACCCAAGCACTCGGTATGGTCAAGTATCCAAGACATGTTCGATAAGGACAAGAAACTGGCTAGAAGGAAAGAGCTAGAAGAAGAGATGTCAAAGAGTGGGTTTTATGATGTTCATTATTATAATAAATTAAAGGGTAAGATGTTTATACCACCAATATCTTTTTTCAAAAATGAAAAATCATTATATTTCCCCAATTTAGTTGGTCAAAACTTGTTAGATCAAATGGTGAACACGACAGATTTATATAAAGGTAAGATCACGATAGTGAGAATAATGTCATCTCAATTGGGTGAACAACATAGTGATTCATATTTCAAAATCCCAAATTCTGATAAGAAATCTTATTTAACAGATGGATACGTTGATTTTCAAACTCGGTTCCCACACGCCCAGATATCTGATTTGAACCTTTCTGAAAACAATATGAAACATCTCTTAATGGGATTTGCAAGATCAAATTTGAAAAAAATAATACCTAAAGAGAGACATAATTTATATTTAACAGGCAGAAGATCAGATGTTAGTAAACAGATAAAGGACACAATTTTGATGAATAATAGATACGCATGTAATTTATACGTGTTAGATCCCGAATGCAAGATCAGATGGTTAACTGTGGGTTCATCTACTGATCTGGAATATAATTTATTATATAAATGCTTATCAACACTTGAAAAAGAATTACAACAAAAAAATTTACTGTAAATAGCAATTTGTATAGAATAATATATAAAGATACGATGAATATAAAAGAATATGATGTTATTATAATCGGATCAGGTATATCTGGTTTGAAAACAGGTATTGAATTAAATAAAAATGGGTTAGATACCGTGATTCTCGAGGGTAGAGATCGTTTAGGTGGTAGATTATACACCGAATTAGTCAATGGGTACCCTGTAGATCTTGGCGCCTCATGGTTTCACGATTGCTTAACTAACCCTTTATTTTTGAAATACCAGGATAATGATCATGTTAGTTACTACTTCGATGATGGCAAACCACAGTGGGTTAATTCGCAATTGGACAATTTAGAGTATATGGATTATGAACCCGTTTTGCATGAATTTTTCAGATATGTTCAATTGACACATGATAATAAGAAAGACGATTCGTTACATAATTTGGTCAATGAATATATACTGTCCAAGCAACAATTCCTCACTGATGATCAAAGCAAGTACATGCCACAGATAGCTAGGTTTATCGAGTTATGGTTTGGATCATGTTGGGACCAAACCTCTCTGATGCTGGCCACAGAGATGGAACACGACGGTAGAAATGCCTTCATCACTTCGGGGTACCAGTCAGTGTACCAGCAAGAATTGAAAGAGTACCCCGCGGAGAGAATCTTGTGTAATAAATTAGTCACAAATATCGAACTTGGTAATAAAATCGTGGTGAAATGCAAAGATGGATCAATTTATAAGAGTAAATACATAGTTTGCACTATCCCACAACCATGTCTAACATCAACTGACTACACGATACCAGGATCAATCAAATGGACACCAAATTTACCTCCAAAATTGACGATGTTCTTCCCCAAGATGAGTTTTTCAGCATTGGGTAAAGTTGCATTTGAATTCGAAAAAATTTATTGGCCTTTACAAAATGATCGCATTTGGTGTATTGGTGATCCAGTGCCACACACCGATGGTGACCAGCTGATCAAGTGCCCCATATTGCCAGAGAATTCTGTATTGGAAACAGAGCCTACACTGTGGAAGTACCCTGTGTTATTCGTAAACGTTGCCAAGTTCAGTGGTAAACCGATATTGATCCTGCTCATCCAGGCTCCTATCACTCAATATATAGAATCATTGGACTCTGACGACAAGATCTGGCAATACTTTGCACCTTTTATGAAGACCCTCATCGGTGATCCAGCTTGTAAACCGATAAAGATCATTAAGACTACATGGACACAGGATCCACTTGCGCGTGGCTCGTACACCGGTGGTAAAGTCGGTGGTGATTATGAAGGTGGTATCAACCTGCTAATCACAGGTTTACCGCGTGTAAGATTTGCAGGAGAACATACTATATTCCAAGGTAACGGATGTGCACATGGTGCTTGGTTAAGTGGTAAAAGGGAGGCAGAATATATAATTAAGAAATTTAATAAATTATAAAGATTTCTTATCTTTATTTTTCACTAAAGATTTTAATCTCGGATAAAGTGTATATTTCCGTTAACATTTATAATGGCCGCCGATTATTTCGACGAGTGTAAGCGGATTGTATATATACTGCAACTGATATCTTCTCTATATATTAATTGAATAACATTATAATATATATATAAAAAATGGGTCAAGTACCTTCAATAGAATCAATTAGTGAACCATGCCAAGTCACCATTCCAAATCAAGGTACACTTACAGGTGTCACCATTAAGGATCTGGATTCAGATAAGCCATTGACCCACAGATACACCCAGGTGAGATATGGGTTAGCCCCGGAAGGGGACTACCGTTTCAGAAGACCAAGACCTTTGCCTGAAGATTACGATTTCACTGGTGAGTATACAGAGTTCGGTATAATAGGTGCACAACCAGTTATAAGAGACGAAGGTATGGGTAATATCTCTAAAAAAGTTCCAACACAAGAGGATATCACTTATCTTAACATCTGGGTGCCTGCTTCCGATAAGTACAAGCCAAAAGACGGTTGGCCAGTATTGACTTTTTTCCATGGTGGGTTCTTACAGTATGGTAAACCTAACCATACTATAAATTTTGATCCAAGAGATTTACAAAATGATGAATATTTCAAACAACACTATATCATCGTTGCCATCGGTTATAGAGTCTCTCTGTTTGGGTTCATGAGTTCTAAGGAGTTATTAGCCGAAGACGAATTCAATGCTAATGTCGGTTTTTGGGATCAAAGATTAGCTTTGGAATGGTGTTATAAATATATCAAATATTTTGGAGGTAATCCTGAAAAATTGACATGTTCAGGGAGATCAGCTGGCTCTTACTCTGCATTCTTCCAAATGTGTTATGAATTATACCACCCTGAAGAAAATCAAATCATTAAACAAGTTTTCATGATCTCCAATGCCTTGGCAGTGCAACCAAAGGGGTTAGATGAGGTTCAATTACAATTCGACGAGTTAGTTGAGTTATTAGGTATTGATCTGAATTTGAGTCTGAGTGATAAATTGAAGGAATTGAGAAAATTACCACATGGAGTCATTGAAGATATTATCCCAGATATGAAACGTCATACTTTTAGAGCTATCACTGATGATAAATTTATATCACCAACTATATTACTGGATATCGAGAGCGGTGAGTTCGCTAACAAATTTATTCTGAAGGGTCTCAGACTTATCACTGGTGAAGTCTCAAATGAATATTTGTTATACGCTAAATTGTACACACCAAAGACGTATGATGAATTGAAAATACAATTAAATAATTATTATCCAGAGAAAGTCATCAACAGATTATTAGAAGTTTATCCACCTGTTGACTTATCCTTAGAGGAATCTGACCCAGTGAAATTCAAAGCACAATTGGAAAAAACCTTTGGATCCATTGTTAGTGATTTACAAGTTTGTACTTCGTCAAGAGGGTTCGTCGATAGATTATACAAGCACGGTGTACCATTGAGTAAGATATTCCGTTACCGTATCAATTACAGACCTCAATGTATTGAGAAATACGTTGACCCTAAAGACGGTGTCCCACACGCATGTGAGAATCAAATGTGGTTCTACACTAAGATTGACGGGTTCCTTCCAGAGGAAGAAACCATTATTCAAAAATGGATGGAACCTGTGGTTGAGTTCTGTAATTTTGAAGACAAACTTACCGGTTGGGAACAGAAGAAGATTAACGAGTACAGATACATTGACATAGATGGATCCATCAGTACTAAAGACGATGAATTTTGGGATTGGGGCGTTAAAGTTAGTAACAACGTTTACGATGCTGAATTAAAATAAGAAATATTATAGATTTATATAAATACAAATAGCTTTTTGCTCAGCTAAATTTAAATAATTACAATTACAATTCATCCTTTGTAGTCTTTGCCAGAGCGTCTTGCTTAGCTATTATCTCTTTCATGCGGGCTAAGACTTTATCGTCAATACCATCACTTATGACACTTTCCCAGGTTCTTAAAGGTTCGAATCCACCTGTACCACTTTGATAATGCATGAATTTTTCATAAATTTTCTCTCTCGAGGTTTGTACAAATGGTCCATGTTGCACAATTGGTTGATCAAACACTTCACCGCCAATCAAGACAAACTCAGTGTCCTCTAAGGCGACACCCTCAATGGAGTCACCATCTCTATTGAAGAAAACGGCATTGAATTCAGGAATCTTGGTGTCGTTCACAGATATTGAACCTTTCATTATATAAATAAATGAGTTAAAATTTTCAGGTACTTGCTGCTTAAATTCACCACCTTTCTTCACTATATAATGATAAAAGCTTACCGGTGTGTAAGCCAAATCTTGCAAGCTCTTAACACCATAAGATTCACCACTTATAACTTTGACTTCTAATTTATCATTAGGTTTAGCTATTGGTACTTCCTCTTTTTTCAAATCTCTATAACGAGGAGCACAATCTTTCAATTTCAGTGGCAAATCGACCCACAACTGTAAACCGGCACAGTTCGCACCGTCATCAGATATCACAGGCATCTCTGAATGCACCACTGCTTTACCTGCAGTCATGAATTGTAAATCACCCGGTGTCAAGATCCCCAACGAGCCAGTGAAATCTTCATGGGCCATCAGCCCGCCAGTGATATATGTGATAGTCTCCTGCCCTGAGTGAGGGTGCATGGGGAACCCACCGCCTGTCTTAGGGTCAAAATTCATGTGATCTAACATTAAAAAAGGTGGGAAATTTCTCATATTCATAGTACCTATTGATCTACGTACTCTTGCACCAACACCTTCACTTTGCTCCACAGCGAGAAAGAATTTTAAAATTGATCTTGGATTCATCTTTGAATTTTCTGTCATTGATATTATACAATACTCTATTAATTATATTTTTAATATATACAATAAAACAATAGTGGCAACCGTTGCATCTTTTTATATAATATCGAATCAACTATTAGTAATTTATAAGTCATCACCAATGACGCCACACAGCCCCAGTATACCCGATTGGGAAAATGCTAAGTAATCAATTAACTAACTCTTACCGAAGAAATTCATTAATGATGATTGTTTTTTCTGTTTATTATTGCTAGCCTTTGTCAGCGTAGTAGTCAGCAGTGACAGTTTCTTCTTTGTTGTTCCAGTAGGTTTCTTTTTCTTTGTAACGATATATCCTTCTTCATCAACTTCAGGTTCTTCTAACATATCTTGAGTATCTGTCTCCATTTCAGTCTCCAGGGGTTTAGAATCTTGTTCCACTGGCGTCTCTACTTTCTCTTCATTGACTGATTCAATTTCAATAGGTGTAGCTTCCTTCACGTCATCAAAACTTTCATCTTTAAAATCATCATCATCGTCATCGAAAAGCAGCAGTAAATCACTATCAATCTTCTTGGTAGTCAGTTTAGGTTTCACCGGTTGAGATTGTTGTTTCCTGGAGACGTATTGGTATTTCGGTTTAGCCAGTGGTTCTGAATCCAGTTCCAGTGTCTTCTTTCTTGATTTGTAAAGTGATGTTATGGCAAATGGGTCTTTCTTAGTCAATGTAGGTTTCTTTGTTACTTTTGTATCTTCTT
Source organism: Nakazawaea wickerhamii (assembly GCA_030567635.1). NCBI lineage: Eukaryota > Fungi > Ascomycota > Pichiomycetes > Alaninales > Pachysolenaceae > Nakazawaea > Nakazawaea wickerhamii. Next base: position 1,306,440 of record JAJLSR010000001.1, read on the forward strand.
TAACGATATCATGTTTCTTCACTGGTGATTCCTTGATGTATTCATTCAGACATTTGATAACCCCCCATTTATCACAATTGGCCATCGTGATTGGAATTTGTGATAATTCATCATTTATTGAACTAATTGTATTATTTAAACTTATCTTATTATCATTTGACTTCACACTGAATATCTGTACTGAACTCACTGAATCAAACTCATCTTTCAATTGTAAATTTGTGGTTAATTTGATTTGTTTCTTTTCATCTAATATACCTGTTATTATATAAGTTGCCATACAATTATCCTTATTTGATTCATAAAAGGAGTACAAGATTTTCTTTGAATCATCTATATGAAGATTGAAATGACGTGATACTAATTTATAAGTCACTGGCAATTGATCAGTAAGCACTCTCTGGCTTATATACCTCTGATATTCTGTCATTGTTATGTCAATTTTACTCCCTTGATTAAGGGTTTTCCTGTGTTTGTTTTCCGATTTCACGCGTTATTAAAAATATTTATATGATACTTTGTAAAAAGATATACACTATGAGCTACATGTGTTGTATCGACTAGATAGACTATGAGAGCTATCCAATATCTATATCTGATACCTATCTAGTCGTTGATTACATGGTATGGTGATAGTCCCAAGATATATGTTATGCCTCCCCGATGTAGTAATTACCCCATTTGGCGCTCCACACAATGAAAATTTTTTTGTTGAAAGAATTGAAAAAATTTGGTAAATTCAAGAAATCTATTGATTGAAGTATCACAAAATTGATTAAAGATGAGTGGAAATTCATTATCATCAGATGATTTAGCCTTGGCTAGAGAGTATGATTTGACTGAGAAGTTTGTACCATTCTTGGATAGACATTTAATTTATCCATTAATTGAATCATTAGATTTAATTTATGATGAAAGGACAATAAATCAATTAAGTTATGATTTATTAAAGGATACCAATATGGTTAAATTTATCAAGGATAAATACGAGATCTTATACCCTAAACAACTGTTCCCTGAAGAGCTTGCCACTAAGGAGAAATTTGTTGCACTGGAATTAGAAAGATTAGATTTAGCTACTAAAAATACTTTATCAATTTTATCACAAAAGGAAGTACAAGATCATTTAAAACAAGACAAAAATTATAATAGAGAATATTTAGAAAAGACTCATGGTATTAGTGAATCAGATATTAATGAATTATATCAATTTGGTCAATTTCAATATAATAGAGGTGACTATGTAATGGCCTCGGATTTATTAAATAATTTTAAAGTATTATCAACAAATAATGAATTAAATATTAGTGCAACATGGGGTAGATTTGCATGTGAAATTACTAGATGTGAATGGGATGATGCATTACAAGAATTAAGTAATTTACGTGATTTTATTGATTCAAGATCATATCAACAAAATGATCCATTAAAGCAATTACACCAGAGAACATGGATAATTCATTGGTCATTATTCCCATTTTTCAATATTGAAAATGGTATTGATCAATTATGTGATTTATTCTTCTTAAGTAGTTATTTATCAACGATTCAACTGTCTTGTCCATGGATTTTAAGATATTTAACCGCTGCTGTGATTATATCACAATCTAACACAAAATCACATCAACAACAACAACAAAGTTCCACTAAGAAATTAAAAGAATTAATTAAGATTATCGCACAAGAGCAATATGAATATAATGATCCATTAACACTTTTCATTAAATCATTATATATTGATTTTGATTTTGTTGAACTGCAAAATAATTTAAGAAAAATTGAAATTATTGTAAAGACAGATTTCTTTTTAAATAACGTTTCACAAATAATTTTAAATAATGCCAGACATTTAATTACTGAAGTTTACGTCAAAGTTCACTCAAAGATTGATATATCAAATTTATTAACTTCATTAAACCTTTCAAAAGAGCAAGGTGATAAATGGATTGCCAATTTAATTAGAGACTCCAAAATGGATGCAAAGATTAATGAAAGTGAAGGCTCAATTATCTTAAATCATGAGTCAAACTCCGTTTATCAAACAGTTATCGAAAAGACAAAAGGTTTATCATTTAAATCAAATCAAATATTAATGACCGCATTACAAAAACTGGAGTAAATTATTCTTATATTAAACTATATACAAATATCTTAATTTACTTTGATTTTGGTCTTGGAACAATCTTGTAATTCGTTAATCTCTTATTAAATCCATTTGTGTCATTCTCTAATCTTGGTAAATTCTCTAAACTGGATGGATCACTATAGAAAACTTCTTTACAAATCTCCACTGTTTCTTTAAATTTCAGCAGATCCAGCTCGGTCTTTACAAACTTGGCCACGTTTTGTTCTGTTAATTTATTTAATGGTAAATTTTGTAATTCTAATCTTGCAACGAGTCTTGCCATAAGCCAAAATTTCAACTCACGATCTTTATTATCGACTAATTCTAATACACATTGTGACGCAGAGTCGTTCAATCTTGGTTCTAATTTCAATATTCTCGTATATCCACCTTCTCTATTCAGGTATCTAGGCACCAAGGTGTCGAACATCTTTGGTAATGTCACGTTAGGTTCAAATAATTTTCTTCCAACCATTATTTTCAGTTTATTTAAATCTGAGTGATTATTCTTCAGTTTAGTGATCAAATTCTCAATAAGACGCTGGGTCATCCTCAGCTTAGGCTCTGTGGTGACAATAGATTCATGCTTAATGAGCGCAGTAGCCAAATTCCTTAGAAGTGCATCTTTATGTTTTGTAGTTCTTCCCAATACCATCTTTAACCCCTTGTCTTGTCTTTTTATGTTAAAGAACAAATTAAAAATTGTTGAAAAAATTCTTCAATAAATAATTGGTGCTGCAGTACACTACCTCCCTTAACTATGAGAGAAAAAAAACTTTTGACAACAATTACAATTTTGTTATACACAAGATATAAAGAATATAACAGTAGAATATGGGAGGTAGAATACATGGCTTCTTAGGTGGTGTTCTATTCACTGCATCATTGACGTATCTCACTAAATTGCAGATCCAAAGACAAACCAGCACGATTACCACGTCATTACAAGAGAGTAATGAATTGTTAGTTAATAGAAACAAACCAGTTTTCTATAAAGAGGATGTAATTAATTATGAAACTAGACCACTTCTAGAGACTGTAAAGGATATTTGGAATGATGAAGTGATTTATATGACAAACAAGTTGTATTCATTAAGTGTACTGGATATTCAAGATAAAGTATCAAAATATGTGAAATGATTTATATTTTAAAAGAAATGGTAAAAATAGCTTTATTATCATTAAGATGATGTGAAGGTTAATATATAACAAATATATATATATAGAGTAGATTAAATTAGTTTAATCTTTTGAAATTATGAAATAAAAAATAAAAAGTATCTGAACGCCCACTGTAAAAAGATAAGATAGATAAGATAAATATATAAAAGCATTATTGATTTGAAGCAGTTAATCTTTGTGATTCCTGTGGATTTTCTATTAATGAAGCTCTCTTATTGAAGAAGCTCATTATTTGTAAATTAATAATTAAGCTCCAAATTGGTGCCACTAATGTTAATACTAAACTGAACAATACTTGCACTGGCCAATAATATCTTGGTGAATTACCTAACATCATACAACTTAAGAAATATCCAATAAAATCTGTGGTGATGAATCCGTAACCTCTCTCCAATTGATCAAATATGATTTCACAACATCTTTCACATGATATCAGTTCCGAAGGGCCCTCGATTAATTTTGTTATCTCTGGTTTAGTAGTGTTTTCCAATTCATAACCTTCACTGGCAAAATTCCCCGGGAAAACACACGATACATTGATATTATAAGGTAATCCTTCTTGTCTTAAAGTGTCAGCTAATGATCTCACAGCCAGTTTTAAAGGTGAATATTGTCCATAACCGATATATGAGAAAAATGCAGTTACAGAACTGAAGAATACTATATGTTTCTTTTGCAGTGATAAATCCTGAGCCATCTTATTGAAAGCGACATGACTGAAGAACAGTGCTGTGGCGTAGTTTAAATTAATACCAGTTACTAAATCTTCTGGTGATAAGTTGGTAAATAAATCAGGTTTTGCAGACCCTGCACAACAGAATACAATATCTGGATTAATATTAGCAAACACTTTAAGGCAACCATCGTATAGACTGATATCCGACACGATATAATCTATAATTTGATCATCTCTTAATTTAAACTCTTGAAATTCCTTAACTTTGTCCTTTAATTTTTGTTCAGTCCTTGCAACTAAAATTACATCAGCATTTTTCTGTATTAATATCTTCAGTATCTCTGCACCTAACCCCTGGGACGCACCAGAGACGATACAGAGCCTCTTCTCCACGACAAACTGGTTGGCACCGCTGCCTAATGGCCAGAACATGATCTCTCTATGGGTTAAAAGAATGAATAATGAATAGACAGGTATAAATTTGTAATTATTCAACAGTGTGTAATTTTTCCTCCAAAGAACGCGATTTCTCTCTTAATGAAAATTTGTTGCGCTGTAAATTTTACACAACTCACAAACGAGCATTCACTGGAAATCATTGACTATTGGTGTTGAGTTATTGAGAGGTTTCAGATATAGAGATATAGAGATGAATGGGACAAGGACTACGAGTGCTGCTGTGTCAATTGCGCCCTCGATGGGGGAATTCATCCCAGATAAGAAACCTGCGTACCATCATGGTCATATGGAGACTTTAACCACTGATCAAGACTATGTATTGAAAGAAGTCTGGGGGCTGTTGTTGAAAGAGATGGGTCACCAAGTGCATGTGCCACAGAAATCCAAGTCCGCAGATAACCGTATCCACCGCACCACCACGGTGTCATCTTCCCATACGACAAAATCTTCAAAGAAAAACGGTAGTGGTGGTTTTGGTAGTAGATTCGGTAGAAAGAAACATCATCAACATCATAATAGTCAAGAAATTGATAATGTCACTGAACAATTATCGAAATTGTCTACGGATCCAGGGGTCTCATTACAAGATCAAAAACATGTAAAGACTCTCTTGAAAGATTTTAAACCGGAACAAATACAAGATAATTTTTTCAATTTCTTAAGACATGACACTCCAGATAACTTGTTATTAAGATTCGTGCGTGCTAGAAAATTCCAAGCCGGAGAGGCATTGAAGATGGTCGCTGGGACATTGAAATGGAGAGTCGAAGAAGCGCATGCAGATGAGTTATTACTGAAAAATGAGTTAGGTTTCTTGCATGAAAAAGGTGTAATGAAATCATTCGAAGACGGTAAACTGTTCTTCAGAGGGTTTGACAAGACTGGGAGACCATTGGTTATAGTGAGACCTAAATACCACTACGCGTCTGCTCAATCGGAGAAGGACACTGAAATTTTCACATTATTAGTCATCGAGTATGCGAGATTATTATTAAACGAGCCTGTGGATTCACTGACTATTGTCTTTGACTTGACTGGATTTTCGTTATCCAATATGGACTATGCGCCTGTGAAATTCATGATTAAAGTGTTTGAACTGCATTACCCTGAATCGCTTGGTGTATTGTTAATACACAAGGCTCCATGGGTGTTTGGTGGTATTTGGTCAGTGGTGAAGAATTGGTTAGACCCAGTTGTCGCATCCAAGATCAATTTCACGAGAAACACTAAGGATTTGAATAAATTTATCACTTCAGATAATTTAATTAAAGATCTTGGAGGTACTGATAATTACTCGTATAAATACACTCCACCAACTGCAAAGGACGCAAAACTCGCCAAGGATGCCTTCTATGACGAGTTGATCAAGGAGAGGAAACTGATTATCGAAGAGTTCATTTCACTGACGATATCATGGATAGAATCCACATCGAATTCCGATAATGATTTTTACAAAAATGAAAAAATTAATTTAGGTAGAGAATTACTGAATAATTATATTAAATTACATCCATATCTCGTTAATAAGACTTTCTATCATAGAAATGGTGCTATTGATATGCAACAATTTGATGTCTTTTATGATTCAATGGAAAAATTATAATCTATATAGGTTTAAATTTCATTAACATTTAAAATATATTCATAATAAAATGAAATAACTTGTAAATGACTACCGATATTAATATGTTCGTCGACGGAGTGAGCATGTGTCTCGATCAAAGTGTCCATATCACCCGGCTGGTATCTGTAAATATATTTAGTCAAATTCCACATAGATTTAGTGTCGGTGTTACCACTCATAACACTTGGTGAAACGACTAATGGCAGATCATCCAGTGTGAATTTCTCAGGGAAGATGAAATCTTCGTAAATGTGCCTGATCGTTCCGGAGAATAAGTCCCATTCGGCACCTGATGTTGGCGTCGATGGAGCAGGGTTGAAGTTCAATGTTGGATGAACTGAGAAGTACCCGTTCAGTGTCAGGGCGAGGATTTCTGTAGTTTCATTTTGGAATGTAACTGATAAACCTAAATCGTATTTCTTAGCCACACGTTTCAAATGGGTATCGATTAAATGCTTGTACGTAGCCTCGACAGATGACTCAATAGCGATTCTCTGGTTCATTGTCACTCGGACAGATTCAGGCAAGGCATTGGACTTGGCACCACCTTTAACGATATCGATCAGTTGAGTGGTCTTGAAAAGGTTTTTCAAAGAAGGCACAGAAGAAACGTACTCGCTGACTTTCTTATACGCTTTTGAATCAGTCAATGCATTCAAGATTTGTGATCTCAATGAATCATCGAAATCCTTAGAGTGTTCAGCGAGACAAGTCAAGTATTGGAAAGTTGGATTCTCCTCGCTAAGAACGATATCAAATGGTTTCCCCTCGATACCAACAACCAAGTCGGACATGATCCCAATTGATGTGTGGTCAGGTGGCACACTCGAGTGGCCACCTGGTGTGGTCAATTCGATGACGCTGTCAATGTAACCCTTCTCACCCGTTGCTGGGAGTGCGAAAAATGAGCCACCTAATTTGGTGAACCCGATACCACCTTCGTCGACAATAGCGTAGATGGAGTCCTTACCGTATCTCTCTTCTAAGAAGGCACCACACTTGTCAGCGTAATGACGGCCACCGACTTCTTCATCTGACATGAATGAAATCAATATAGTTCTCTTTGGTTTAAAATCCTGTGAGATTAAAATCTCCAAGGCTTCTAATAATCCAATCAAGGTGTTTTTGCAATCTGAAGAGCCCCTTCCATAGATGAATTCACCATCGAAGTGGCCCTCGAATGGTGGATAAGTCCATTTATCCAATGTCTCTAATTGCACTGGAACAGTATCCTGATGCAGCATTAACATCAAAGGTTTAAGACTTGGGTCTGAACCTTTATAAGTCAACAAGATCCCGAAAGTGTTAATATACTCGACATCGACAATATCTGGAGCTTGGAAAATAGTTGGGAATGTCTTGAAAAGATAATCGTGAAATTTGTAAAATTTCTTCCAGTAATCAGGATTCTCCACTGGTGATGGTGGATTATCGAACGTCTCGGTGTTAATTTTCACAGCACCAGAAAGTTTCATCAGTGACTGCGACAGGAACTCTGCATCGTTCATGATCTTCAACACAGTGGAGTTGTCAGCGATATAAGACGATGGTTGTACTTTCGGAGAAACGCTGCATTTAGCCTCATATCTGGCAAATTGTTCACTATTGAAGGGACAACTAGCAAAATTTGAGTAATAAAACCCCAATGTGACCAAGATGATCAGTGGAGCAATGAATCTCTTATACGGATTCAGTCTCTGTTGTGTCTTTGACATTTAAATGGTATTTAATTGAGTAATTAATGGATAATTGTAAAATGTCTGCCGATAAAAAATATTTCAAGATAAAGCAACAGAGCATTTTACAGATAGAATTATACATGAAGATGTTATGTATTTCACTATATATTATATATCAACACGTTTATGAGGTATCTGAGACAGACGGCGTCTTTGTAAAAGAATAATGAATATTATCATGAGTAAAGTGCATAAACCATGTATCATTTGATCATTATTTAAATCAATTTTAACTTGTGTTACACCAACTATAACGTTATCTATGTGGAAATTCTTAATTAAAAATCTCAAAAGTTTCAATCCTGAATCATCACGAACTCTCACTGTGGGTACAGTAATATCGAGTGTTATTGTCAATGTCGAGAGCATCATCACTAGCCAGAAATATATCAAGTCATCACTGAAAAGACAGTAAACGGTCAGTAATGTGAGTAACACACTTTCGAGAAATATGTAAACTCCATTAAAAGTGTACTCGTCAATATCTAGTGACTTGATAGGGTATCTCGTCGAAGGACGTGATTTGTGTTTGAAAATCAACTTTTGTAATTCAATTGATAATTCTTGATTGGGGGTTTTAGATCTCTTGGGGATGAAAAGTGTGATGAATTGTGAAAGAAAGTGAGATAAATCTGATCTATCACGATAAGCTGGATCAATTCTATGTATGGGTTGTAGATTTTGTAAAATGTGAAGTAGTGTTTCATCTTGTATCTTGGAGTATTGTCCATATAATGTTAACACAGATTCTGGTGTCTTGGTTCTGTCTATCAACGTGGCAATAGTGCTTCTCGTAGCAGATTGTGGGATTTCTATATAGATAGATAACTTCTTTATCTCTTGCAAAGCAGAGTAACTTGTATAATAACTAGTATTGGGCATGAACTCTGTACTGCTTGACAAATTAACCATTTGTTTCTGTCCCTTAACTAGTGAATCATAATTTGATCTGTGTAATTTCACTAATTCATCATCAAACCTTGGGAACTGGATATTCTCATTATATATAGTTAAAGTCTTGGGGAAATCTCTATTGGAGTGACAAGAGAATAAAATCACTGTAATTAATGATAATATTTGTGAAATGATTATGAATGGTGTAATGGGGATTTCAAGTGTAGCTTGCAGCAGCTTATATAAGCTCAGCACCCAATTGAAATGCGCCCTGGGTAATGGTTGTTGCACATATAGGACAGGAGAGCCGTCTGAGTAATTAGATAGCTCTATCTCTTCCGTATGACAATCTTTCAGTTTATAAGCCATTGTGTTTAGTGATAGTGAATTGAGAAAGGGATGTTGAGATTTTTATTGAGATTTATATAGCGAAATTTACAGATCAGATTTATTAATCTTTGATAACAGATTGAAATCTATGTATTAGGTATATACTAGTAGTGGAATCTATGTAGTGATAACCGATACTCTATATAACTTTTCCATCAGGGACATCTCCATGTTGAATGGGGATGTCACAAAATCTGGTATTATCTATTTTTCTATCTATAGATACTGACATTCAATACACAATTCATAAATCTTCTATAACTAATACTACCTCATATCCATATCTATCCTCCTATAAGACTATACCGCACTCCACTATCCTATCCTTTCTATATTTCCCCACGAAATCCTTCTCATAAGATACACCCCATAGTAAAATGAGTGTAAAATTTTCCTTGCCGCGTCTGGATAAATTAACCGTATCAATCAAATGATAATTGTACAACCAATAACCCCAAGATGACTATAGCATCCAAGCCACACCCACAGATACCACTCACTGGCACAGTACGCAATTTACGCTGGTTGCTCCGAGTATTGATCAACCCTAAATTATACGATATCATTGACTCCACCATCTTGCAAGATGCAAGTAAATTAGATTCAACGTTATCGACAATTTGTTACTTCTCACTTTTCTTATCACAATTAATCAAATTGAAACCATACTTAGCTAGATGGATGCCGCGATTGTATAAGTCCAAATGGCTCAATTTGTCACTGTCGGAGGTGACGGTGTCGGAGAAGTTGCAAATGATCTCATCGTATTTATCAGATATAAGAATATTTAATAGAATGTGGGCTGCTGTACCGTTAATGTCATGGTTATTATCCACGTACAGCAAGATCCTCACCAAAAATTATTCCAGATTTGACAAATTGATCGATTTCATTGAAGTCACATCATGCTTAGTGCTACAAATCTTTGAGAATGTCGGTTTTGTAGGTGATCATCATTTCACTACACAGTCAGACAAGTTATCATTGTGGTTCAACATTTGGTGTTGTAAATTATGGGCCTTATACGTTGTCACTGATCTAGTTAAAGTCTTGACGAGGGATAAATTGGAAAGGAACGCCTTGGTTAGTAATTTAGCTAATTTACCCTTGACTGTGCATTGGTCGATACCTGAAGGTTGCTTGACACCATTACAAGTCGGTATATGTGGTACGTTCAGTAGTTGTTTAGATACGTTAGATTACTGGCGTGATGTGATACAACAAGTGAAGAAATTGTAATTTAAATATACATGGATAATTAAAGAATATAGTAATAATAAATTGAAGAAAAGAAATTGTGATGCATTTTGTGAGTTTGTGGTATAGATTAATAGCTGTAAAGTCTAATATATGCAAAGATCATTGTGGATCTCCTTTAAGAAATTTCATATGTGGAATAAAATAATCGTGACATTGTTTTTGTAATTTTTTACGATCTTCAAAATACTCAAAATCTACACCGGCACCTTTCAGCAGCACGGTGATTAAGTCATCGTTGCTATCGTATTCAAGACATAATAACTGTGTGAAAATTTCATTTACTTGTAATTCGAAATCATAATCTAATCCTGATCCAACGTATAATCTTCTATGTTTACCAGTTTCTTCATTTTTCAATTCTTTCTTCTTTATTAATAAATCAGGTATTAATTTTGGGTATGATAAATGCATAAACATCAAGTCGACTGGTTTATGCTTAGTGTCGTCCGGTTCCAAGAAATTCTCATAATCCAGTACTGGATCATGTTGTCCCAATGCCTTAGATTGGAACCCGTTCTCGTGGTACCCGATAAATTTGAAACCCTTTTGTACTTGGTAATATTTAGATTTTAATACATTAGCAGCGTTAATAAAAGTCTCCTTATCACCTTCTCCGGCACTACCTTGTGTGAAAAGTGGATAGTAATAACTTGGGCCAAAGATATTGTAATATAACAGTAATAATAACGTGTTTGATTGTTCCTTTTTGTTAACTAAGATCATACCACTCTCTGAAGTTGGATTAGGTACTGTACCTTCTAAATCGTGATAATTAAACTCTGGCTTATCTTTGAATTGTCCTCTTATTGGCCTTGTACCAATCTTGGCGTGTAAGATATGTTCATAGTATTTTGGAGACGTGGTTCTTGACCAAACATCTGGCCATAACACCAATCCGTTATCTGTGAAGACTTTGGATTCAAAAAGTGAATCTGGCGCTTTGACAGGCATGTTATCTGCGTCTAAGAACAACACGTTCTCGAAACTACTTATTAAAAGCAGAAGACTCTTATATTGGAAACCCTTGATATCGAATGATTTTAATAAATTTTCATTAACGTGTTCCCAAAGTAAAGTACATTTAACGTCATCACCAAATTTTGGTAAAATTTCATTACAAAAATTAGCGTCATACTCTTCTTTATTACCAATGAAAATTTCGATGGGTAAATTTGATTTCAAAACTTTTAACCATTGAACATTAATTAAAGTTAAGATATTAAATTTACCACCACCAACCATCACGATACCGTTCCCTTTTAAACTTGATAAATCACCAAATTGAATATCTGTGGTCTCCAAAAATTTCATGAATTGAGCATGAGAATTACTCAATACCTCGAGACATGGTGGATCTACTTGTAATAAACTATCTAAATAATTTCTCGTGAATATAAAATCTTTATCCCTCAGGAACTTTTCCTTTGCTCTACCGTTAGGGTAATTTGATAATTTAGCAGGACAAATCTTATTCGGTGTCACTTTACTTAACATCTTGAAGATTTGAGTATATGAACTTTGTTGTGATAATTTACCTGACGTGATTATCTCATAAATCTCACTGTCGACGGGGATATCCAGCATCTTGGCGACTAACACGGTCAGAATGAGCATTAAAAGTGTGGCACCTATCACTTTCAAGCCTCTATGGACTTTAGGATAGAACAGAAACATCATCTTTCAATATGTTTTATTCAATAACAGATACAAATCCAATAATAATTATAATTTGTAAAATGAACTCCTTCGGACTCGCTGTTTTGCTTTTTTAAAATAAATTTTTTTTTTCTTTGTTTTGCTTTGGTGTATTTACGTAGTTAATATATATGAGTATATTAGATTATCTATGAAAGTATCACAGTGTTAGATTAGACAAGATGGTGTAGTAGATAGATAGATAGATAGATTAAGATATAGAGTGTAATAACACAGGATAGCAATCTCTTTAGTACAGTACAAGGATCGTAATTGTGTCCGCCCTTGCTGTTTTAGTCACTTGTTATTCCCTTTCTATCGCGCTCTGTTCCATAATAGATACTAAGATGGCCCAATGCGGAATCTACCGAATTGGGAAGTCTGTCACAAGACTTTGTGATATTCAATTTTATTATGGGAAAGATTTTCCAGTGTTAGAAGGTCGAGATACAGGTGCAAGTGCAATAGATAGAGCACAATGTATAGGGTTAATGTGCTGTTGGTGCATCGTAGAGGCTTTACTACTTCACCAGTGGCGTGTCTTGAGCTCGGGAAGCTGTTGGATCTGAAGTGGCTCGAAAAGTGGAAATCATTGTCTCCAGGTCGTGATTCCATCAATCCATTGCATAATGATTCACTGGAAAGTGAACAAAAATATATATTATCGATGTTTCCCTATCCTTCGGGTTTACTCCATATGGGTCACGTAAGAGTCTATACCATCAGTGATGTGATATCGAGATTCCATAAGATGAAAGGTTACAACGTGATACACCCAATGGGTTGGGACGCATTTGGACTCCCCGCTGAGAATGCAGCTATTGAGAGAAATATTGATCCTGCAGTGTGGACCACATCAAATATCGCCAAGATGAAAGATCAAATGAGACTGATGTTGGCAGATTTCGATTGGGACAGAGAATTAGCTACGTGTGATCCAAATTATTATAAACATACACAAAAATTATTCACTTTATTATACGAGCAGGGATTAGCTTACAAGGCTAAATCTGAAATTAATTGGGATCCTATTGATCAAACCGTATTGGCTAATGAACAAGTCGATGACGAGGGTAGAAGTTGGAGATCTGGGGCCTTAGTAGAGAAGAGATTATTAGAACAATGGTTTTTGAAAATAACAGATTTTGCTCATGATTTGAATCAAGATTTAAATATCTTAGATCAATGGCCAGATAAAGTTAAACTGATGCAAAGAAATTGGATTGGTGAAAGTAAAGGTGTGGAATTAGTCTTCCAATTAACGGACTCGGATAAATTTGTAAAGACTTTCACTACAAGACCTGATACTATCAAGGGTGTTCAATACGTGGCACTCGCTTTAGATCATGATTTAGTATTGGAATTGGCTAAAACCAATGAAGAGTTACAAAATTTTATTAAGCGAGCTGAGAAATTACCAGAAGACTCTAAAGAAGGTTTTGAACTACCAATAAGTGTCACAAACCCATTGAAAAATGATTCAGTACCAGTATTCGTAGCTCCATATGTGTTAGGCTCCTACGGACACGGTGCAGTAATGGGTGTGCCAGGTCACGATCAAAGAGATTTTGATTTCTGGCTTGCAAACAAACCTGAATCACCAATTATCAAATTGATCGATGGTCCTGATCTGGATAAACCTTACCTAGGTAAAAAGGGTTTATTAAACGCCAATGCTGAAGAATTTGCCGGTTTAAGCGTCAAGGACGCCACTTTCAAGATCATACAAAAATTACTGGAAACTAATTTAGGTAACCCTACGACGCAGTACCGTATCAGAGACTGGTTGATCAGTAGACAAAGATACTGGGGTGCTCCGATCCCAATCATCTACTGCCCGGACTGTGGCCAAGTTCCAGTCCCTGATAAAGATCTCCCAGTGCAATTGCCGAAATTGGACAAGATCGCGGGGAAGGGTGGCTCGCCATTACTGCAGATTGATGAATTCGTTAATTGTAAATGCCCAAATTGTCATGCGGAAGCTAAGAGAGAGACTGACACTATGGACACGTTCATTGACTCGTCGTGGTATTTTCTCAGATACTTGGATCCACATAACGATTTGAAACCATTTAACAAGGATATTAAAGTTCCTCTGGATATGTACATTGGTGGTGTCGAACACGCGATTTTGCATTTATTATATTCAAGATTCATCACTAAATTCTTGACACAGCAGGGACTTTTACAAGATTCAGGTTTTAAGGGAGAGCCATTCAAGCAATTGGTCACACAGGGAATGGTGCACGGTAAGACGTTCACTGATCCACGTAATGGCCGTTTCTTGAAACCTGATGAATTGACCCCAGTGGAGAATGTCAAAGATATTCCACTTATTAAGGCAACTGGTGAAACTCCTCTCGTCACTTATGAGAAGATGTCGAAATCTAAATATAACGGTGTTGATCCACAATATTGTATTGAAAAATACGGTGCTGACTCCACAAGAGCTCATGTCTTATTCCAGGCACCTATCAATGACGTGCTCGATTGGGACGAGCTGAAAATCGTTGGTGTCCAGCGTTGGTTGAATAAAGTCCACGGATTGAGTGGTAGTATCGCATCACTGATCTCCAACACGAAACCTGTGAAACCAGAGAGTTACAGCGAAGGTGACGTGGCATTACATAACACTTTACAACAATATATCGCATCACTTGAAGACTCATTCGGCAAGTCCTTATCCCTCAACACGGTCATATCCGACTACATGAAATTGACTAACAGTATAGTAAGCGCATTACAAGACCAAACACTGGATCTTTACATAATAAACGATGCTTTTTTGAAATTACTCACGATGATGTGTCCAGTAACGCCTACGACACTGGAAGAGAGCTATGAGAATTACTGTCAAATGCTGGGGTTGCCATGGACGTCGGTATTGACTCAGCCTTGGCCACAATTAGAGCCGCTGTTTGAGAGTGATGTTATGGATTATAATGTTATGATTAATGGTAAATTTAAATTTGTTTTCAATGGCGGTAAGAAATTATTTGAAGATGATGAGCTGTTCACCGGGGCTATATTGAGTACACCAGAGGGTGAGAAATTGTTGCAAGGTAAGAATATCGTTAAGAAAATTTTTAAACCAAAGATGGCAAGTTTTGTCGTTAAATAGATAATTATATTAATGTACATAGATAATTTAAATAAAATTTGTAATATAGCGTTATTTTAATTCTTCTTAGGGTCAGCGATCTTGTGGATGTTGACATTGGCATTATTAGCACCATTGATACCAGCGATATCTAACGGAGTGATGAAAATTGTCTGTGATGGTGAATTCTTGATTTTCTCCAATATTAAACGTAATGACAACGTTCTATTGACTTGATCCATGAATACATCAAATTCATCCAATCCTCTTATCTTAGTATTCATGAAATCCCAAATCGCCAAAAGCAAAGCGATTTGCGAGAATGATTTCTCACCACCACTGAAAGATTCAATATTTCTTAACAGTTCATTTTTCTTCGTCGACACCATCATTGTCAATTTGGATTTCAGGAAATCGAATACGATTTTTCCAGTGAATTGTCGAAGCATTAACAGTTTTTGGAAACTGTCATTGACTTTACTGCAGATATCGACTCTCATCTGTTCAAATGACATTAATCTATCTTGTAAAGATTTTTGTAATTCTTCTTTTAATTCAATAGCATTAGCGATTTTTTGTTGTGCTTGTTTATAATTCTCACGAGTCTTTTGAAATCTTGTAATCAGTTGCTCCCTAGTGACACCAACATGTTTCTCGAATTCATTTAATTCATGTTCGATTTTCAGTTTATCTGCTTCGATCGATTCCATTGTGTCATCTTCTTTCAATTCCACTTCATCTCGAGGATCACACTGCTCAGCTTTGGAGATCAATTCACTCACCACTGATGACTCTTCATCGATATATTTGTTTAAATCAGCAATGTATCTTTCTCTTTTCTCAATGGAATTTTCATAATGTTTAATCTCTTTCAAATTCGTATCAATCTTCAGTTGAAGCACTGAGATTTGATCTAAAAATTTCGAAGATTTATCTCTTAATTTCTTTATAGCATTCACTTTCGATTTATAATCGACTTGCTCTTTTTGGAAATCACTCAAGAGTTCTTCATATTTCAATTGACAATCCAGTTTCAGTTGTTCTCTAATTTGGTTTTCCTTCTCAATTAAAGTGATCTGTTCACTCAAGGCATTCAATTTCCCCGTATCCACGGATTCATCCAACTTATTATTAATGTCATTAATCAATCTCTGATTACGAGAAATCTGTTTCTTCAATTCACTAGCACGACGTCCCACCTCCAGAATTTGACTGTCTTGATCATTGCGAAGATTTCTCAATTCGGATTCCATTATCTGTATCCCCCTAGTGACTTTCGCAAGACTCTGTTGCAACCTCGTCGATTTCTCCTCGGATGAACCTTGTGATCCTATTTTCTCCATATCGTTTCTGAAATGCACAACATCGATTTGTAAACCACCGTACTTATTCATCTTCAAAGAATTCCCTGATCTTCTATCGTATGGTACCAATATACTGTTAATATTCTGAGTATTAGCTCTCAAGATCTGTTCCAGGGGTTGTCTCTCAGACTCCAAGATGATCCTATTGATATTATTAAGATCCACCAAGACACATTCAACGAATGGGTCATCGATAGCGAGCACATCAATGACTCTTTTGAAACGAGAGCTCGACGATCTCGATTGGAAATCGAAAATCTCATGTCTCTTAGTCACGATGCTAGCGTTATATTTATATTTTCTGAATAAACTGGAAAGACGGAAAAAATCATGCTGGTCTTGCACCACGAATGCCAGTAACGATTTCGATAACGTTGACTCAAGCAAGCTGCTCCATTTTTCCTCACCTTGTTTCAAATTCACATACCGCCCTAAAGGACCAATAGGTTTCCTGTGATACCCTGCATCTCTTTCTATCTCGTCCAAGATCCTATAAATCTGTCTTCCAAAGGCGTCAAGTCTCTTATCCTCTGAATTTTTCAAATGATGAAGTTGACGTTCAATATTCTGTTTTGTCTTATGCTCCGTTTGTAATTCTTGCTCTAATTGTTGTTTCCTCTCTACGAATTTATCCCTGATTGTCATTCTCTCATTCTCTAAATCACTTACATCTTTCTTCAGTACCTCTATAGCCAGTTCCAGGGTAGTTTTCTCCTGTGCCAATTGATCATGCGAGCCTCCATTGACCAGATCGATTCTCTCCTGCTCGGCTTTGATCTGCTGTTGTAATCGTGGGATCTTGTTATTATCTGAATCGATTTCTCGCTGTGTCGATGCAATATCCGCTTCAGCATCTTTTAATTGTGATTTCAAATTCTGAAGTTGTGGCATCATCGAGTTGAGCTCACTCTCGGCGGTTTCTCGAAGCAGATGATGCTCAATTTCCAGCTCGGTGAATTTCAGTTTATCTTCTTCATACTGCACATTCAGTTTTAACTTATCATCTATGTGAGCTCTGGCGCTCTCGATCTCCTCGGTGAAATTGGAAACACCCTCATGAGATTTCAGTAATCTTACTTCTTTCTCTTGAACTTGCACCCACATAAATTTACCTTGGTACAAAGTTTTCATCTTCAATAATTCTTCCTGGCTCTCATACCTATCGTACAATATCTTTGCATCTGCATCAAGTTGTTTCAATTTCCTCATGTCGGTATTCAACTCGACCAATTTCTCCCTCACACTGGAAAGATCTTGTTGGGTCTTGTTATAGTTCTTTATTGTCTCATCTATCTTAGTACCAGCCATGAAAAATTTGAATTTTTCTTCATCTGATGCAGTGGCAATGAACGATTTGGCAGCATCTTGTGTTAATATAGCCATTGGGTTATTCACTGTGATACCAAACGCGGCCAACATCGCATCCAAGTCCAGTTTCTTGTCCGATATGTGTCTATTCAACTCGGACCTAATGGAATACTTATTAGATCCTTCTAATTTTAAAATTCTCTGTACTATTATCTTCTTACCAAAGATTTCAGGTTTATAACTTCTTGGACCCTCGTTTTGGAACGTTATTATCACTCTTGAACTCGTATGCCCCCTCTTGATCAACAGTTTCAAACTGGAACCTCTGTTGGTCTCGTTCGCCTTAGCACCTAACCCGACAGAGATCGCAGTTAGCACGGCACTCTTACCACTCCCATTCTGGCCTATGATGAAATTAATCTGAGGTCCGAGCTCTAGTTGGAAATGATCATGGCACATGAAGTTCGTCACTTCTATTTTCTGTATGATCCCAGCTGTTGAATGGCCAGTTTCGTCATTACTTATATCATCATCTGAATCTGAATCAACTTCGATTCTTTGCCTTTTTCTCTCCCCACCAACGTTCAGCTGGTTGAACTGCTCTAGCACTCTGTCCCCGACACCGTAGTCTTCCTCTGGCGTCTCCGGAGTGAGCACACCTTGTGTGAAGGATCGCTTGAGCATTCTGTGAAATCCCAGTTGTTTAACTGATACAACGGTAAACCGCGTGGATATCAAACTTTTTTTTTTTGTTTGTTTTCATTTTTTTATTTTACTTTACATTTACATTTACATATTGTCAATTAGAAAGAAATGAAATTCATCATGATACATTAATCTTTCTATATAATCATCCTATATAACAGAACCCTACCCAATAAATCTATAAAAATTGGTAACAAAAAATCAAAACAAAGGAAAATCATCATGGGGCATTACTAATAATAATAAAAAAATAAAAATAAAAAACACACTTGATCACATCACAGCAATAAACAAATTTATTTTCTTGAACCAGAAAGTTGAAATTGAGTAGATGAGATAGGTAATGTGTTATTAACGTCGTTCTCGTTCAAACTGAACAAATCAATATTGGATTTCCTCTTTAATGGGATATCACCGTTCAGTAACCCTGGGAGGTTAGGTAAACTTGAACTACTCAATGCCTTGAATCTGTCATCGGTGTGGATGACATCTAACCCGCTGACCATGCTTCTCAATGGTGGTAAAGCGACACTGGACAAGTTTGCCCCGTCAGGCACAGCTTTCAAAGTTGGGGATTGTAAAGGAGTCGAAAGTGGAGTTTGGTTAGGTGTAGAGAAATTGAAAACCAGTTTGGACTCGCTTTGTAACAAATTTTCAACGCTTAACTGTTGTGGAGAGTTAGGTCCCGAGTTCGTTGGTGAATTTGGACGAGACTTCTTTCTTGGATTACCTGTGAGCTCCAGCAATGCGCCCCTTGAAGAAGATTTGGTCAACAGTATAATTGGATTAGAAGGTTGTCTCATTGGAGTCATTCTTTGTAATGAGGACAACGAAGTCAACATGTTTGTATGTTGTCCACTGGTGTTATTATAACCGTTAAAGCTATTGGCGATGCTCGTTGTAGAGGAGCTTGGTGACACTAACGATTGCATCGACGTTGTTGAGCTTGAGAGTGACGACATTGGTGAACGCTTAGGTAAATCTGAGATGGAATTTGTTGAATTATAACGTGATAAAAGCAAACTTCCATTGGTCTTTTGTGGTGCCGAATACACAATTTGTTGATCTTGCATTGGTATGAAACATTGTGGGACCGGTTGTGGGTATATGAGATTGCCATTAGAATCTTGTGCCACTGTGACACTATATTGTTGTTGTTGTTGTTGTGGGTACATTGATTGTTGGTCTAATTGGTCTTGTTTCTGTTTATCCAACAGTTCTTGTTGTTGTCTCTTCTTGTTCTTAGATCTTGGTTTCCTTACAGTTGGGTTTGTATGAATTCTGGAATGTCTTGTGAGTTCATCTGAACGAGAAAATCTCTTTGTACAATTCAGGAAAGTACAAGCATGTGGTTTCTCCCCCGTGTGAGTCCTGATATGTCTTGTTTGATGTTCTAATCTATGAAACAGTTTATCACATATAGTACATTGATAAGGTCTATCATTTTTCTTATCAATAACAGCAGCTGTTTGATTTTCAACAGCTTGCATCTTTGCAATGATTGTTAATCGATCTATTGATCTGTCTTATAATATAGATAAAAATTACTCTATGTATTAATTAAAATCTAATAAAATAATATTTAATTTAAAGAAAAAGATGTTCAAAAAATTTATAATTTTGTGGGTGGAACAACCAATTTATGCTCTGGAGAAACATTCATTTTCTCCCCCATGAGCAAAAACAGAAGAGAAAGAAAGAAAAAAAAAAAAACTTTATACGAAAATTTTTTGCATATAATTTTTCCGTCGGTGGAGAGCACCCAGGTGCTGCACTGCCGCGACAGCGCTATTTATACCGCGGCCTTTCTACTTTTTAGGACTTTTAGTTATTATCTCGTTCTAAAGGGTGGAGGCAGCCACAAATTACGCAAAATCCGGGGAGATTATATTTGTTTGTTTTTAAAAACACTTGATAAAACCATGTTATGTGGAGAGATTTGATTTCAAATCCATAAGGTTCCGTATTTGAATTATATCTTGATTTGATGATTTACAAAAATTAAGAGCCTTGCCTGTTGTGATTAATGTACTAATTGAATGGGATTTCTCCAAGATATTCCGAATCGGATCTTGTGATTATTGATTTTTTGACTCAATTAAAATGTAACATTATGGGATACGGGGCAATTCTTAAGTGGCGATATATAAAAAATTATCTAAATTCGTTATAACTAGATCTAGATAGTATATTGTTCCATTCATTAAAAAGTGGGACAAGCAGGGTTTTTTGTGCGCTTTCACTTTTGTGTTAAAAAGATAAAAAAAAAGAAAGCTTGGTTAAAATCTGGTGATAATGTTAATTATATTAAATAGTCATCATAGACTAATTGTAAAATTTTTACACATCTCACTACTGTGATTGAATTAATTAACTCATCTAAGCATAGCCACTTACTTGTATTATGCTCTGTGGAGAAATTGGATAGTTAAAAGAGCCTCCACTGTTGCATACACAATGTTAAACCTTATCCAATAAACGAATCACAATTTCCACATTATCATTGAATGACTAACTCATATATCTTATCTCAATACACAATATCTAGTCAAGATATTATAATAGAGAGATACAAGAAGTGTGGTTAATTTTAAATTGTGTGGAGTCAGGGCGTAAAAGCCCCAGTTTGTTCAAGCCGCGTGATTGTGTTACCTGGTAGATTTACTAACTAATCACCTGCATTGAATCTAATGTCAACACATCAATTGGACCCTTAATGGATATCTCATGATGATATCATGATCAAATGAATTGATACTCCATAGCGCTCTGTTGTGATTACACGTACCATACACCGTGTCACTCAGAATACGAATACTAAAATTTTTCAACTGTGTATTGCCAAGCTTAATTAACCACAGAAAAACTTTTGATGTAATAAGTAAATAAAGATGTGGCAATTAAAATGAATGGAAATTTAATCATTTGAGTAACAAATCATTATTTAACACAGTTTGATGATGGCTTATCATGTGTGAACCATGTGTGAAAATCTAATTCTTATAAAGATGTAGCCATTTCTCTCATATTCTAACTCATAACAACCATTATCGACAAGATGGCTTTCAAACACTTGATCCTTGGAAGAAAAGATCCGATTTCTGACACCCGTAAAGATGACTCAACAGACAACATCTCCGATGACTCAACAGACGTTAACAAGCCATTAATTGACATCGCTGTCGTGTTAACCCCTGAGGAAATAGAGAGACGTTCTAAATGGCAGTACAAATTGAAATTGTTCTTGTGGGACTCAGTCGATAAGCACCCTAAGGAACGTAAATTCTTGATGAAGCTAGATTTCTTCTTGTTATCATCACTGATGCTTGGGTATTTCATCAAGAATTTGAACCAAAATAACGTCGCAACCCTGTACGTTAACGGTATGAGCGAGTACTATAATATGGAGCAGAATGAGTATAACACTTTAACGTCATTGTTCACTGCCGGTTATGTGATTGGACAGATCCCATCGAATTTGATCTTGCATAGAATCTCGGCAAGGTACTACCTTGGTGGGTTAGAATTAATTTGGGCTGTTTTGACTTTCTGTATGGTCTCATGTAAGACTATTAAACCATTGTATGGGATTCGTTTCTTGATTGGGTTGACCGAGGCTGGGTTCTTCCCAGCTATGGAATACCTTATTGGATCATGGTACAGTCCTGGAGAATTGAGTAAGAGATCATCGTTATTTGCCGTATCAGGGGTCGCTGCCTCGATGGTTAGTGGTCCTTTACAACAAGCTGTGCTCGTTGGTGTCGCTCAGAGGTCCAGAAGATTCGAGCCTTTCCAATGGTTGTTCATCGTCGATGGTATCATCTCTGTCCCTGTGGCTTTCTATACTATGAGTGTTGATCCTAATACTCCTTCCACTACGACTGCGATCTATTTTAATAACACAGATAGGTTAATCGCTAGAGAGAGAAGAAGAAGAGTCGGAGCTCAATTGAACACGAGAGAGAAGTACACTGTAGCAAAGATTAAGTCATTTTTCAATACTTGGCACATCTGGGTTTTCCCATTAGTTTTCTTAGCTTATAATAATTCATGTCTGGCTATTGGTCAACCAACTTTCACTACATGGATGAAATTAGATTTAGAATTACCACCATCGAAATATAATATTTATCCAACGGCGTTGAACGGTGCTGGTATCGCTGCCACATTGATCATTTCGTATTTGACAGATTACACTAAGAATAGATTAAATGTACTCTTCGTCAATGCATTTTTCGTCTGTTTAATCATCGGTTGTGCCTTATTAGCCCACTGGGATATCCCAATCGGGTTACACTGGTTCTGTTACTTCCTTATCGGTGTTCCTACCTCTTGGGGGCAACCACAAATTTACTCGTGGATTAATAAGTTACTACGTGCAGATGATATGAAGAGAAATTTTGTTGTTGTTTGTACTAACACTTTAGCGTATGTGACTGGTTCATTTGTGCCAATTCTCGTTTGGGACACTAGACATCAACCACAGTATCATATTGGGTTCACTTACACCGCATGTTTAGCTGCATTTGGATTAATCATGACTAATATTGCTAATTATTTCACAAAGAGAGATATTAAGAGAGAATTATATAATGAAGAAGAGGGAAATATTATAAGTCGTCAATCTAGTAGTGAAAGTGATGAATCTGAACATGAAAAGGGATCTGTTGTGGAAATTACAGATAAAGAATTAGCTTAGTTTTTATCTTATATATTATTCAAATTTGATATTTATTTCTTGATAATGTAACTTTGTAGATTACAATTACTAAATAGATATAATATACACACGCCACAGAGTGGTTAATGAGACAGTGAAATTTCGTAACCAATGACATAGAGAGACCCCATACACTGATGTCACTGCGTCGTTTCTTTTGGGAAAGGTCTGTTTATAGAATGGTCTTAACAAGTATGCGGAATTTATAGGGTTGAAAAAAATTACTCCGGTTTTATTTGAAGAAATAAATTAGGAGAATCCGGGGTTTTGAATAGCGGAAAGGGTAACCTCTCACTAACACATTCGATTCTAATCGGTTTAATCATGATATAGCATATAGATGTAATTATATATTACCTTCATAAGTATCATCATGTGGTATGTAATTATTCCATAACGGTGTACAAAGTCACCGCCAAGTTGGAGGATGCGCTACCGGAAAAACTTTTCCCTCACTCTTGTGTCAGTGTCGTATGATGCAATGCGAGTGGGTGGGTTTTATTTTTGGTTTTGGTTTTTTCTTTTTCTTTTTTGGGTTTTTGTCAAATTTTATGGAGAATGACCAGCATTAGAAATTGCCGATTGTATACAAGCGATTAAATTATCAATTGTCGCAAAAAAATTCCATATTTGAGTAGTTGATCTTTATATTTTAATCACTTGTCTATAATTGAGCAATCGTGTAATTGTGTATAGACATACTAGAGAGCCTTTATTACAACCGACAATTCAATTCAATTAGTACTGGTCACGCATAATTAGTTATCCGGTTTCCCAATAAGACACATTTATTTACAAAACACCAAAATCAAGCCATGGGGTTCCTAATACTCAATGTGGGGTGAGTGGGTTTTATCATAGTAACCGATAGTTCATAACTAGGGAAACTCTTTTGCGCCTTATACACGACTGTTTAGTATTTAATTCTTACAGCGCGTAATAACCATTACAGTTTTTAAAGTGTAATTAAGTTATTTGTTAATCTATTTACAATATATACAAATTATGCGAAGACAGGTCTTTCTATTTCTTCAAGACTTCTTGTTTCATAATTATAACGTCTTATGATTTGTTTCTTACCTGAATCAATTGGTTTTAAATATTTTTTGGATAATACATTTTCTGTTTGTAATGAAAATATCTGTGAATTATAAATTAAATCATAAATTTCATCTCTTGCCTCTTTAGTGATGACTGGTTCCTTTGTGAAATATTTTGTCTTTAATAATTCCTTTATTTCATTTTGTTTATTAATTAATTCATCATCTGAAAGGTATTTTCTTAATTTAAAATGAGAATCAAATGAAATATTTGAATCAATTATGTTAACCATTCCCATATATTGATTTAATTTTTCTTCAAACTCTGTTTCATTGATGTCACCTCTATTTAATTCCAATTTTAAATCATATTTATAATTATATGTTGCATACGATTGTGCTTCTTTTAAATCTTTACCACCTCTTAATAATCCATCAATCAGAACTAATCTTTGTGCGGATAAATCCATATTAACATCTTCAGTGACATAATTTGGAATTTCTAATTGAAATGAGTCATATTTCAGTTGTCTCTTTGATTCACGTTCTTGTAATTTCAGTAAGATTTCAGGGAACGCTTTATGTTCCTTTCTTGACATTCTTGTTTCTTCTTTACCCAGTTGATTTGGATCTGTTAATAATACGCCACCAAATCTTCTTATTGTTGGCTCAAAATGTGGTGATGGTAAACGTAAATCTCTTTGTAATGCAACACCAATGAATTTTCTCTTTGGATGAAATGGATCTAAATAATAACGTACCCATCCAGGTTGCATCGCAAAAATTGTATGATCTCTACCTATACCAACGTTTTCACCAGGGTAAAATTTAGTACCACGTTGTCTCATAATGATTTGACCTGGTGTGACAAATACTCCATCTTGTTTCTTAGGACCTAAACGTCTACCTTTAGAATCCTTCATATGAGTCTTTGAACCAGCTGCTCTCTTTGTAGCAGTACGTACTTGCATGCTACTGACACCGGTGGAACACACAGAGGCGTAGACAGACCCTATTCTGTCCCTAGTGGCCCTTATCACGCCATTAGATAAATTGAAAAAACTCATTGCTATCAACTGATACTGATCTCCCTTGTTCTTGTCTTGGTCGTTCAATTTTTTTTTCTCACTTTTGTTAATAAAATTGGAAAAGTTTTTTGGTTGCACAGTACACGATTGTTCTTGTTAACAGTTCAAAAGTTAAATGAACAAGAAAAACACAAAGAACAAATAAGATGATATATAAGGAGATATTACGAAGGGATATATACATAGGATAATGGATGGTCAATGGGATAACACAGTATCATCTATACAAGATATACTCAACGCGAATGAGCTGTTGCCCTTGGATCTGATATATGATGAATCACATCTTACACAACTTTCAGGAAAGGAATTGGAGGATCTTGAACTTAAAGTGATAGCGCATAAAGAGAATGTGGAGAAATCACATAGGATATTAGAGACACTGATAGAGAATGCTAATTCGTTATTTAAAGTACAATCGCAGAGTTCCAAAGGTCCAGCACTGACAACGTCAATACTGAAGAATAATATCAATACGGCAACTGCGTCAAAGGCAACTACAAGTAAACAGAAAAAGGGTAAAAGGTATGTACTGTATATCCTTTTACGATAAGACAATATACTAACGTATTTATATAGCTTTTATCAGAGTATATATAACTCCACAGAGCCAATTGTACCAGGTAGTGAAGTTGCATATAAATTACGTCAAAGGGGACTGGAATTAGAATGGATTCAATGTGAAGTCACCAAGATTGTTTCAGAGATTAAATTTGAAGTCAGAGACCCAGAACCAGATGAAAATAATAACCCGGGCCAAACTTATAAAGCTACGTGGAAGGACGTAATACTATTGCCTTTGAAAAGTGAAGCTGGTAGTTTAATAAATTATCCCTATGGGACAAAAGTGTTAGCTAGATACCCAGAGACAACAACTTTCTACCCTGCTGAGGTCATTGGCACCAAGAGAGATGGTCGTTGCCGATTAAGATTTGAAGGTGAAGAAGAAGAAGGTAAAGAGACAGAAGTCGAGAGAAGATTAGTTGTACCATATCCTAAGTAAATATAAAATATATAATTGCCCAATCGGGAAGTCATAATTTGCCTAAAAAAAACTTTTCTTGAACGAAAATTGTTGAATTCGAGTTATTGTAGATAGTGATAGAAGTACTGAATAATTATCAATTGATTGATTAATTAAAATGGTTGTTGAAGATATGGAGATTGATGATTATACAAGGGTATGTTAATGAATTGTGTTTTATATTTTATATAATATAAATGTAAAGATATTGAATATAGGACTAACAAAGGATAGGATCGTTCACGTTCACCACCAAGAAGGGATAGATCAAGATCACCAGTGAGAAGAGAAAGATCACCACCTGCCCGTCGTGGGTATAACGAAGGCAGATCGTACAGATCTTCGTACGGTGGAGATCGTTATAGGGATAGGTTCCCAAGAAGGAATGATGAATCACGTACAGTAGAGAGAAATCATAATAATAGTGTATTTGTAGGTAATTTACCATTTAGTTGTCAATGGTATGAATTAAAAGATCATTTTAAAAGTGTTGGAGAAATCGTGAGAGCAGATATTGTCACTTCTAATGGTAGATCCAAGGGAATGGGTACTGTGGAATTTAGAAATAAAGATGATGTCGATAGAGCTATAAATGAGATGAACCATTCAACTTTTTTAAATCGTGAAATATTCGTTAGACAAGATTATCCACCACCTGGTGGAGAATCGCGTTCTTCAAATAGATACGAGGATAGAAATAGGAACTCACGTTATGAAGATAGAAATAGAAACTCACGTTATGAAGAGAGAGAAAGAAGAACATTCGATAGACGTGCTCCACCACCAGAAGGTTGTGAAATATTTGTTGGTAATTTACCATTTAGAACAAATTGGCAAGATTTGAAAGATTTATTTAGAAATGTGGGTGATGTTGTTCGTGCCGATGTTAGAATGGAT
Organism: Nakazawaea wickerhamii; assembly: GCA_030567635.1. Taxonomy (NCBI): domain Eukaryota; kingdom Fungi; phylum Ascomycota; class Pichiomycetes; order Alaninales; family Pachysolenaceae; genus Nakazawaea; species Nakazawaea wickerhamii. Next base: position 1,333,730 of record JAJLSR010000001.1, read on the forward strand.
GATCGTGGTAGATCTAAGGGTTTCGGTACTGTGGTTTTCGCCACTAAGGAAGACGCTGAAAAGGCTAGAGAAACTTATGATCAATACGAATTAGATGGTAGAAAAATTGATGTTAGAGAGGGTAAAAATTTCGGTACTAGAGCTCCAGTACTGGAACCAGTTAATAAGAATTCTTCATTCACAGATGGTGTCACTGGAGGTAATGAAATTGCCAGTGAAATTATATTTGCAGATAATTTACCTTACGCCACAGCAAATGAAGACTTATTCGATCTTTTCGAAACTGTGGGTAAAGTAGAACAACTGGAAATCAAATTTGCTCAAGATGGTAGATCATCAGGTTCCGCTGTTGTAAGATTCGCTAACGCAGATGAAGCCACCGCTGCTATTGAAAAATTAAATAATTACGAGTACGGTAATAGACCATTAAGATTATCATTTGCTCTTTACCCATCTGCCGCTAGTGAAGATACCACTGTCGTCAATACAGAACTGGAATCCGCTGAACAAACTACTGAAGTCACAACAGTTGATGAAACTGGTGAAATGGATACTGAACCATAAATTAAATTAAAATATTTTGTATTATAAAAACATTATTTTAAAAAAAGATTAATTGAATTTTTATATTCAAATTTGTTATTGTTTCTGAACTTTTTATTGTGTAATAACAGAAAACTGTATATGATTTTAATACAGATTTAAACTATCGTACTCTTATGTAATGTGAAATATCTCAAAGTTGATAAAACGCAAAGAAAAAAAAAATATCAAGTTAAATTGACAAGTAATCAATAATCGATATACACACGAGATGAAACCAATACATAAGAAAGTGAGGCGACATTATTTGAAATTGTTAATAGTGCTGATATTTCTGTCACTGTTGATATATAATTTCTGGCAACCCAGGCATAGCAGGCGTCATAAGAGGATAAGGAAGAACGATAAGGTGAATTTCCAAGCGAGAAAGAAATCAGTGACATTTGCTGAATTATATGCAAACCAGTTGAATCTGCAGCATCAACAAGATTTGAAATTACAACAGCAGAATTTGAAAAACCAGCAAGATGTGGTGTCATCGAAACTATCTGAGAACCAGGAGAAATTGAAATTAATTAATCTTAACCCTGAAAATGACAAGACCGGTTCAAGAATCAAGAAAGCACAAGATTTTTACGCCACGGTGTTCGATATCCTCGACAAAGGCAGACCCAAGATCCCACGGTTAGCCTCGTACAAAAACGAAGAGAGAATTTACCATGCCGGTTACGAAGGTATCTCGACAGGCCCAGTATTCACCGAAGAGTACTTGGGACAATTTTTACAATTGACAGATGAAGAATTACAATCGATGACCGAGTCACACCAATACGTCGTGGACAACTTGCCCGACCATTACCCCGAGGGTTTATACAAGGGGAACGGGATCGTTTACGTCGGCGGTGGTAAATTCAACTGGTTACTGTTATTATCGATAAAGAGTCTTAGATCCGTAGGTTCAGAATTACCTATTGAAGTCTTGATACCGACTATTGAAGAGTACGAAGTCGATTTGTGTGGCCGTGTTTTCCCACTGTTAGACGCTCGTTGTATCTTGATAGCGAAGGAGTTGGGTAATAAGATCTCATCAAAGAATTCATTTTACGGGTACCAGTACAAATCATTACTGTTAATCACGTCAAGTTTTGAAAATGTCTTGTTGTTGGATAGTGATAATATACCTTTGCATTCGCCAGATCATTTGTTCGACTCGAACCCTTTTAAATCAAAGGGTATGACAGTATGGCCAGATTTTTGGAAAAGAGCCACATCTCCGTATTATTACAAAATTGCAAACAGGGAAGTTGGTCAGGAGAGAGTCAGATTCGGGTATAATAATTATGGAACTTATGAGCCAAATAACGTCAACACCGAGGATGTCCCATTGCACGACAGAGTTGGGTCCATACCAGATCCGACTTGTGAATCGGGACAATTGATGATCTCCAAAAAAACCCATTCTAAACTGTTGTTCTTAGCGTTGTACTACAACTTATTCGGCCCAGATTACTATTACCCATTGTTCTCCCAGGGCTCGGACGGTGAAGGTGACAAGGAGACGTTCTTACTGAGTGCCGTGATCTTGGATAACGATTATTACCAAGTGAACAAATTCTTGAACGCGTTCGGGTACTTCGATCTCGATGGTGACTTCATCGGTACCGGTATGGGCCAGTACGACCCCGTTGAAGATTTCGCCATATTGAACAAGAATTTGAAACTCGTACAGGATGACTCATTACCTAACGTGGACAAACCGAGATTGTTATTCGTGCATGCTAATTTCCCCAAATTGAATCCATGGGATTTGAAAATGACAAAGAAAATCTTTGATAAGGATGGTAATAGGGTGAGATTATACGGTACCGGTATGGCGAAGAGGGTGACGTACGATTTCGAGTTATTACAATGGCAGAATATGAAGTTCTTGCTCTGTGATTTGAAGTTGCAATTGGAGACGTTTGCGGAGGTGAAGAGAGAGGAGTTATGTGAAGAGTTGGATTTACAAATACTGCATTTGGAAAGCACTGTTAACACTTTAGAGACAGATTCAATTTTCTAAAAAAAAAAAAATTCTTTTGCGTGAGCGCTTAATTTTATTATTTTATTGAGAGATCGGGTTATTGTTTCCAATTTACAAATATTAAGATTCTGTATAATTTCTAAATAATAAAATAATAGAAGATGTAATTATTATGTAATTTATATATTATAGATAAATTATATAGATCTACTGATTATATTGAAATTGGGAAGACTGGTAATAATCATCATTAAATCTCTGTTGATGATACTCTGCTTGTTGTTGATTTATATTACCTGTATTTTGTAACGTGAAAGGTGATTTATTCCCCGAAGACGGTGTTGAACTATTAGATGATGAAGAATTGTTGTTCGACGACACATCTTTCATTTTCATGTACAGTTTCAAATACTCCTCCGTGACACCAAACGATTCCGGATTAGACCAAAATAACATCCTTATAATATCCTTTAACTCATTATCTGAAAAATTCTTACCGGTCAGCTTATGCATTTCTTTAGATAAGAATCTCCATTTCTCCAATTCGCCTTCATCTATCAAACTCTGTAACGACATAATATCTTCCAGATCACACTCCGAGGTGCCCCCACCTTGTTGTCCAATCAACACTTGGTACCTGTTTCTAGCAGCTAAGAAAGACCCGACTCCCGTGATATCTGCAATGGCGACCCACGACCTGCCCAGTTTCTTCAATTGCACAATCATATCGTCTTGTTCTTTGGTGTATTTAGAGCGTCTGCGTGGTCTCTTTGGTTGTGTTTGTGAAAGCGAGTTAGGATTTATTATTGCCATTGATAATGGTGGATGTGGTAATACGTTTGCTAATTTTTCAATTAATGGGGACGGTTTAACATTTTGAAGAAATTGTTGTTGTTGTTGTTGTACTTGTTGTTGATATTGATGTGGTATTAATTGTGGCTGTGAATGTATCTCTTGTTGTTGTTGTTGTACTTGTTGTTGTACTTGTTGTTGCTGTTGGTAGTATTGTTGTTGTTGATATTGTTGTTGTTGTAATTGTTGTTGGTAGTAGATATCATAAGATTCATTATGTTGTTGTTGCGGTATCAGTTGTGGTAATTGTAAAGGTTGAATTGGGTATTGTTGTTGAAAATCAAAATGTTGTGGTAAATGCTGTATTGGCATTGATTGTTGTTGTTGTGGTTGTGGTTGCAGTTGTTGCAGCAGCTGTTGCTGTTGTTGATGTTGTTGATGTTGTTGTTGTGATATATAATTCATATATTATAATAGAATAGATCTGATAATTGTAAATATAATATAAATAAGATAATTAAATTTGAATAAATAATAATTTAGATGTAAGTTGGGAATATAATTATATAGGTAGAAGCTAAAAGGGGACCTAAATAATAATTTGAATAAAAAAAAAATTAAACAAAGAAATGTGAGTGAAAGAATGAATGATTGTGATGGTGTTGTGTAGTCCCATAGAAGTAACTAACTTGTGGTAAAAGTAAATCTGAACAAGAAAAATCAGCTGATAAAAATTATCATCTCGTGCATTATTTAAATTTCTGTTTTGTTCATTCTAGACCTTTTCATGACACTATTAACAATGTTACAATGACAGTGCGGGTGAAAACAAAAAAAAAGATAAAAAATATTTTTCATTGGACTATGCGGGGATCGAACCCGCGACCTCCCCGACCTGAACGGGACGTGATAACCTCTACACCAAAAGCCCATGAAAAACAAAGTGTACTCGTTTTTTAGCATACACACCTTGGTGGCATGCCGTATACTACAGGAGATACTAAAATATACCATATACAATACAGGACTATGCTATTAGACTATACTATAGTGATATGCTACTCTACTATATTGATTTAGATTATTGTACACTACAGTTGTATTATACTATATGGTAGATGGTATTTGGTGTACTGCACACAGATGGTATATGTTAGATACTGTATAACAGCATAGTACGTAAATAGTATCTAAATAGTACAAGCTATATTATAGCGGATAATAAAAAATCGATAATATAAATAGATTGTATACAGTATAGATTAAATATAGATCATATATACAATGCAGTGACATGTCATTACATTAAATCAATCAATAAATTCTCATTTTAGAAGACATGGGAATTAATACCTAAATCGGCTAATGAATAATTACATCAACAAACACACAATCTACATTATCTTAACAAATAATATTGCATAAAAATCTGGGGTTTGGTCATTAATTACATTATAATGGGGTGTGTATTTTAAAATTGAATTTATGATACGATATTATTACATGAAAATTGGGGAGAATTTTTTTCTCAAAAGACAAAGGGAAAAAGTTTCTCTTTATTGATCATTCTTTTCGTATTATATTTCAATTTCACAGTATGACTTCAGTTTAACTACATCAATCATTAATTAACTTATCGCCAATAATAGCTCCTTATCTTACTTATACACACTCATTATATAAAAAACCCATACCCAAAAATAGCAAATAAAATACAATATATATATATAAAAAAAACTAACCATCAAAACAATACATTTTAACTTCACCATTTTCTAATCCATAAGCGAACCTTGAATCACCAATAGCACAACAGGAGACACTTTCAAGATTATTAGCAAACGTATGTATGCATTGTCCATTTTGTAAATCCCAAATTTTGACTAATCTATCATGTGCACCACTTATAATTCTAAAAGTATCTGCACTTATCGACCACACACCTTCGATATGACCGAATTGCGTTCTAATACATTTCCCCGTCTGCACGTCCCATAACTTGATAGTGTTATCCAACGACGAAGTTAATAAATGCGTAGGGTAATTGTTATTAGGTGGCAATGGCGTTAATTCTCCCTCGATATTTTCTTCATTAGAATTTAAATTAACCGTCGAGGACTCGTCATCGTTATCACTACCTAAATCTTCGATAACGTTCATCTTGATCGTTAAGGGGATAACACATTGTACTTGCCCTATGTGACCGTTCAGCTGTGTTCCAAATACTCGCAAACATTCATTATGATCTAAATCCCACATTCTAATCGTGGTGTCATCAGATGCAGAGAATACAGTGTTTGACTTCTCGTGAATCTTTACACAGTTAACCCAGTCAGTGTGACCACGTAATGTGAAGCACGTTCTAGAGTCAACATGCCAGACTTTCACGGTATGATCTGCGCTACCTGATACGATAGTCTTATTATTAAAATCCACCGATGAGACACATTTTTCATGCCCCCTATACGTAGAGATTAATTCTCCTGTATGATAATTCCAAATCTTAATAGTAGAATCTAATCCACCTGTGATCAATTTCTGATCATCGAACAGTAATGATCTAACACCTCTATCATGACCAGTCAAAGTTCTTATCAACTCCCCAGTGTGACAATTCCATATCTTCAACGTGGTATCGTATGAACCAGTGATCATTATATCGTTATTGAATTGCAAACAGGTGACTCCGTCGGTGTGACCTTTGAAATTCATTATCTTATAAACACCTTTCCTCCAATTTCTCTCCACGGTGAATCTTTCACTATACACTGCTTTCCATGGTCTTCTTTGTCTCTTTGTTGTGTTTTGATCCTTGTCGTCGTGTTTCCTCTTACGCTCGATCTTCGCGTTGTACTCTCTTGCCCTCTTCATGTGCATCAAGGGTAATCCCCAACCACAATTTGGACATTTTCTGTCGATATGTTGTTCACACATGTGGTGCCAGACTCTGTCGTCGTCAGCGAGTGATTTCCATCTCTTATTAACTTGTGCTGCGTTACAAAGCGAGGTACAATCTAAGTAACAAAGGATCTTTAAAGATAATTCATAAGGTAAACATGAAATGAAATCAATCTTGATTAAACTTGAAACTTCTTGTGAAATTAATGATAATTGTGGGAAACAACATTGTGATAATAAACCTTGTAAAATTAATGAACGATGTTGTCTTGGAGCCAGGGAGAAAATTGACCAAACATGACTTATAACTTCTTGATCATTTCTTGGTAATTGCTCTAATTTTTTCTGTATTTGACTCATCTTTATTTCATCATTTGATTTATTACATTTAATATCAGGATTATGTCTATAACAAAATTTATGAAAATTATCTCTTGGTATATGATTCAGTATATGTTTGGTTAAGAATGGTGTTACTATTGATTTTTCTTCAATTTCTTCTTCAATTTGTTCAATTTTATTATTATTTGGAAAATTTGTAGAATTTGCAAGTATCTTATTAAATTCAGTCTCTGGTGAATCGTTTTTAAACTCACAAACTTCGTTTAAAAGATTCATCTTTAATAAGTGTATCTATATCTTTAAGATAATAATATTATCTAACACTACTTGTTTATATATATTATTATTTATATATATGTGGTTATTAAAACAGTGGTGGTGGTGGTGTCTTGGTTGTAAAATTAATAAACTGTGGCTGTTCTTTTTATTTCTTTATAATTTTTTTTTTATTTGATGGTAGTGTACGAATTATAAATTATGGCGCAATCTGGAACACACTGGGGCTGTCTGCTGTGTGATACTTAAACTTCTATAGACTTCTATTATCCAGTACAGATGAGATGAGATGTATATGATACAATTGTGGCTTTATAGTTGCTGTATCTTGGTATTATAGTAATATAGTATTCTTTTGAATAATAACATAGAAATAAGTTAAAACTACATACAAACAACACGTTATGTTAAAATAATATAAAGAGACAAGTTCACGTGATATTACTCTTTGCGCTTATGTAACTACAATTATCAATTAAATCTCCCTAACTTGAATATTAAATACACAAAATATTGTAAAATGAAATATAAAAAAGATATATAAAATGAAACTCTTTTAATTTATAAATTAAACACGAAACCAAACTAAAAAAACAAAAATTTATTCTAATATACCAACAACAATTGAATTTTCTTTTTTATTTTTACGTCTACCTAAAATTGTTGAACCATCTAATTTTAAATCAAATAAATTTGCATCATTATTGTTATTTAAAATTTGATCATGTATTTCACATGTCAGCTTATAATTTGATTCATTATCAATATCATCATCTTCTTCTTTTAAAATCTCAGACTCAACTCTAATTCTCTTCTTCAGTAATTCTTCCTCTTCATGTTTACGATGTACCGCATTGGAGACATCAAATGCATCTCGAAGTGCCACCGCTTGTGGTGAATATAATGAATGATTATTAGCCAGTTGTAATTTACTAAATGGATTTTTCTTCTTTTGTTGAATTGGTGTATATAAATTATAATTTGGTATTTTGGAATTTATTAAATTCGAATTATTTGAATTCAATAAATTATTTTGAATTTTTTGTTCCTCCACTTGTGATTTTGTTTGTAATTCATATTTTTGACATTTATAAATATAATTTAATATCCACGGATCATTTAAAAATTCATCTATTGTATATCTCTGTCTTGGATCAACTGTTAATAATCTTGAGACACAATTCTTAGCACCATACGAGATTTCATCCCACCACGGTTGTAAAAATTGAAATTGCCCTCTTGCGACTTTCTCTGTTAACGCCTCAATACGTTCATCATAAAATGGCGGGAATCCACATAATAATGTATATAATATACAACCGATCCCCCACATATCAACTTGTCTTGAATAACGTTCATCTCTGACGATTTCCGGGGCGGTGTAACCTATTGTACCCACAGGTGTCTTTGTATTTTGTTCCCAAATCTGCTTAGATAATCCGAAATCGGCCAATTTAACTATCCCAATTCCACCACCTCCAACGTTATACATGAATTCACCTTCGTCTTGTTTCGTCTTCGGGTCATCACTTTTCCTTAAATGAAGTTTCTTCGATGGTATGAAATCAATTGGTTCGAATAATAAATTTTCAGGTTTAATATCTCTATGAACCACACCAACTTCATTATGAAGATAACGTATTGCATTAGCTAATTGTAATACAACATGTCTTGATAAATCTTCACTAAAATAAGTAAATTTAACAATTTCTGAAAAGATTTCACCACCACTAACTAATTCTTGTAAGATGAAATAAAAATCTGCAGTGTCTTTGAATCCAATAAATTTAACAACATTTGGATGATTTAATTGTCTCATTATTGTGACTTCTTTCAACACTAACAGTTGCTGTTTTTGGTCTAATTGATATTTTCTTATCACTTTAATAGCGATTAATTCACCTGTTTGTAAATTCTTCGCCTTGTGAACAACACTAAAGGCTCCTTCACCCATTTTCTCCAATATTTCATACTCAGGTAAATCCGGGTACTGGGCAATATTACTACTTCTTGTCTTACGTTCTTCCTCGACTAACTGATTTGCATACTCTGAATATTTCAGCTCTTTCTCTTTACGTTTCCTCTCTGCTCTAAGCAGTTGTTTTTTCAATTTATCATCTGCATCTATCAAGTCATTTTCAGCTTCTAATGAAGTATTTGGAGATGATCCAAAACTTAAAAAATCACTTGAAGACAGATACAGCAGATCATGCAGTTGCTTACCATGTCTTATAAAATTCTTAAGATTCTATATTTGTTGAGTGTTAGTATAGATGGATGGTATATCATCAAGGGAAGTATAACCGATTGCTGCTCCCACTCCTTTTCTTTTTATTTTTTCTTTGTGATAGCAATGAGATACTTCGCCTGCTTGTATAGTATACGTACTTCAAACATGGTTATGAGATTATCTTAACTCTGAATCAGTATCTGATGAATACTGTATATATATCTCTATATATTTATGTTTATATATATCTAATATAAATTCTAAAAGGATTAAAATGGGGATTCCTGGATTTTGTAGATTCTGTAATTTTAATTAACACAAAAAAAAAATGTGAAAGCTCACTACTCTTTTGTTTTTTTTTTTGGGGTTTGAGTGGAAATTATGAGAGGGATCTTTCTGCTTTATGAATGACTCTCACGCTCTCTCCGGCAGGCAGTGTTATATTCTATTCCGGTGATGATATCACTATTATAATAAATATTATATAATATAGTATGATATATAAGATAAATATGAAATATAAAAATTTGCTTAGTTTTATACTTGTATGATCTATAAAATATTATAACAAGTGCTGATGAGCATTCCGTGGTAATTGTTAATCTCTATTTGTTACAATTGTTACAATGTGAAAGCAACACACAACATTAAATCAAATTGTTGCGCATCGTCTCTTTAGATTGCTATCGGTTTGATCCCGAACACACAACTTTTTCGCTTTCTCAGGGCTCAATTTGGTAATTAACAAGATAACAATCACACAGACGGAATGAAATATCAATATATTTATATATACACAGAGTTAGTATATCATGTTATATGGTAATCCTTTATATCTAATCGGTATCAGGTATCTCCTATTGATTTATATCACTTTTATTAAGATATCAATTTGCGCCGATGAACTGCTATTGCCACTTAACACCAATGACCTTTACTCCCCTTTCGAAACTGAATGTCCCTCGTACCCTCTAATAAGAAAAGCTGAAGTATGTCCTCTTTTTATCCTCTCTCTAACTCTTATAACTGACATCTTACCGGTTAGAAACTCTCAGATGAAGAAGCGCGGTATATGTTAGGGAGACAAGGGATCACTAATAAAGCTATCAGGAGATTATTGAAAAGGCTCGATATCCCTGGTTTAGATATATCTCATTACCAATATGATCAAGTGCCAGTGATAGCGTTAGCCATCTCAGGTGGCGGTTATAGATCCATGTTGACTGCTGGTGGTGTAGTGGCGGCGTTCGATGATAGAGTCGATAATACCACTGAAAAGGGGCATCTTGGTGGATTACTACAAAGTACTTCATATATAGCTGGTGTCTCAGGTGGAGGCTGGCTCGTGTCGTCGTTGGCACTTTATAATTACTTGCCAGTGACTTATATCTCTCATTTTTGGAATATTAATGAACCTTTGTTAGAAGGGGTACCTAATTTTGATGTCACTAGAACTAATTCAGATGATGAGACAAATGTATCTTTGAAGAATTTATTAAAACAGACGTTGTCTAAACCGGAGGACACCACTGAAGGTAATCCAATGACTGATGTATTGCAATATTATAAGAATTTACATTTTGAAGTAAGGTCTAAGAAAACCGCTGGTTTCAATTTATCATTCACTGATTATTGGGGGAGAGCTATCTCAAAGAAAATTTTCCCCGAATTTAGAAAGAGTCCAGGTATAACGTTAACCGATATCACGAGAACAAGCTCTTTCAAAAACTATGAACAGCCTTTTTCCATTTTGATTGCCAATCTGCAAAAACCGGGTGAAGAATTATCAAATTTAAATTCACAAATTTTAGAATTTACTCCTTTCGAGTTCGGGTCTTGGGATAATATCTTGAACCATTTCATTAAAGTGAAATATTTAGGTTCAGATTTATTCAATGGTGTCCCGAATTTACTTAGGGAAGGTCATAAGAGATGCATAAAGAATTTTGATAATTTGGGTTTCATCACTGGCACGTCATCTTCTCTTTTCAATGATATAATGATCTATATATGGCAAGCCACAGTGACTTCCACAAGGGAAAATTACTTAGCTGTGAAATCAATACTATCTGCATTCGGTTTAAATTTAGATAAATTAGATAATAGTCAAAACGTTTTGCATTCAGATTATGCAATATATTCACCAAACCCATTCCATGGAGTGGCACTGTCAAAAGAATATCAGGATAATTTGATAAATAAGACAACACTTTACTTGGCAGATGGAGGTGAGGATGGAGAGAATATCCCATTTCAACCATTACTTCAAAAATATAGGAAAGTTGATGTGATCTTCGCCATTGATTCGACAAGTGATATCGATAATTGGCCCAATGGTACCACTATCAATCTAACTAGTGAAAGATATCACTCGAACAAGTCATCATATTACGTTGGTAATTATACAGGTTTAAATAATTTCAAATATTTCTTCCCACAAGTACCTACGCTGAATGACATAGTGGATCATAATTTGAATGCTAGACCGTTATTTTTAGGTTGCAATTTAACTGATTATATCGGATGGCTGGGACAACTGCAATTACCCCCATTGATCGTCTATATGGCCAATTCACCACAATCTTTTTATTCAAATACTTCGACTTTTAAATTAACTTATAACGATACTGAGACTAATGAGATGATTCAAAATGGGTATAATATTGCGACTTATAAGAATTCTACATTGGATAATAAGTATTCGCAATGTGTCGGATGTGCGATTTTGAAAAGGGATTTCGACAGGAAAGTGTTGACTAGTGATTTTGAAGTACCGATTTTTTGTCAAGAATGTTTTAACGATTATTGTTGGAAAAATAATTAGTTTATTTAAAAATCTATAATATTTAATTAGCACTTGTACGTGCACCAGCACCTGAAATTACCAATTCAATAACTTCATCACTGATTTTAATATTTGGTAATGGTAATTCACCTTTCAAAGTTGGTTTAGGTAAGAATCCAACCAAGATTAAGTAGTTGATATAGATACCTAATTGATTAACATCTAATCCTTTACCCTTTGACACGTCTTGCCCGGTGATGGAAGCGTCCAGATGTAACGATTTCTTAGTATTAGAATCATCTAATTCTGGTGCCTTGGTGTTTTGTGGTAAATTGTCCAATACGAAATGTAAAAGCGGATACAATGCACTGTCTTTACTTTCCTCGACAACGTATTTCTCCAATGCGAGTCTCCATGAGATGTAATCGCCGATCTTGACGTCAAACCCATAGATTCTCAATGTATCTAAATACTGGTTGAATTTAATTCTTGGATGTCCCGTTACGTGTGCAACAGATAACGCGGACTCTTGTGGGAGGTGTAACGCCGTGGCGACACAACATCTAGCGACGTGATCCACTGGGCACAGATTGACGTTGTTGGAGATGTCAGGGTACTGTCCCAACTCGGCACAACCTTTCAACATTCTCAAGAGGAAATCATCTGTGTTAGAGGCACCTGTCTGAGAATCACCGGTGACGTAACCTGGTCTCACTATCGTACCTCTCAATCCACGTTCACCGGCACGTCTAATGATGTACTCGGCACTCCATTTGGATTGTCCGTACCCACCGGTCAAACCTGTAGATGAACCCATCAAGTCGTCACTTTCTAAGATACCATCTTTACCCTGGGACAACAAGGTGTCTGATAACTTGACGTAGTGGTCTGTGTCGATGGTGGATGTCGAAGAAACGAAATTGAATATCTTGGCTTTACCTTCTCCACACATGTTCAAGACGTTGACCGTACCAATAACGTTAGCGTCTCTTAATTTAGAATATGGGTAGACCCAATGGACCAAGGCACCGTTATGGATAATGACATCGACGGTGTCGCATAATTGTGCCCATTCTGTCTCGGATAAACCGAATTTAGCTGTACTTAAATCACCAAGAACGATCTCGATTTGTGATTCGTATTCGTCTTTCCAAATACCGTAAACTTTACTTGTCTTGATCAATCTTTGCAAACCTGCCTCCTTTGATGAGGCACGTACGTGGGCGTAAATCTTGTATTTCTTGGATCTCGATAAGATGTCTCTGACGATGTATGAACCCAAGAAACCGGTGGTACCTGTGACGAAGAAATTCAATGGTTCCTCAACGGAGACGGATCTTGATGGGTATGAAGATAAGAGATCTGATTGTGATACTGCCTTGGCGTCAGCGTAGTAGTCAACCATCAGTTCATCGGTATCTTCGTCAGCATCCTGACCATCAGCCAATTGCACGTCTTCACCACGTTGAATTCTATCGATCTCCAGGGCGAATGATTCAATAGTTGGATGTTTGAAAATTGCATTCAATTGTAAATCGACAACTAATTTTTTCCTGATTTCGAAAATCATCCTTGTGGCTAAGATAGAGTGACCACCAACGTCAAAGAATGAATCATGTTTAGATAATGCTGGAGCGTTAGGCAATACCTCAGTCCACAAATCTTTAACGATAGTCTCTGTTGGAGTGAAAGTTTCATCGTTAACTTCCACTGAAGAGAATTTTGCCACAGCGGCTAATTGAGCAGTATCAGGGAATGGTAATTTGGGTTTATCGATTTTACCATTTGGGTTTAATGGTAATTTCAATAATGGTACAATAATGGTTGGTACCGCGTATGAAGCTAATTTCTTCTTTAAATGTGATTTGATATCTTTGATCAATTCTCTGTAGATGACTAAACCCTTGACGATTGGATCATCTTCATCGTCATCTGGAGCATCAGATTTGAAATTTTGTAACTCAGGTGTGGATCTTGGAACGATATATGAGATCAAGACAGGTTCCTCGTTCTTGTCTCTTCTCACCAAGGTGATATTTTCTCTCACTAATGGGTGTTGTGACAAGTGAGTATCGATTTCACCTAATTCGATTCTGAAACCTCTGATCTTGACTTGATCATCGGCTCTACCTGAACATTCACAATTACCATCTGGTAAGTAACGACCCAAATCACCAGTTCTGTATAATCTGTCTCTAGGGCCGAACCAGAATTGTCTCCACAGTTCACCCTTGTTGAGTTCTTCGTCTTTCTTAGTCCAGACTTTGTTATCGATGTACCAGTTGTTAATGAATTTCTCGGCATTCAATTCAGGTAATCCACGATAACCCTCAGCTAACCCACCTGCTCTGACGTAAATTTCACCTACTTCTCCAACACCACAAGTCTGGGTTCTGTCGAATCTGTTAACGACAAGAAGTTGTACGTTTAACATACCTTTACCTGCTGGGATAACATCTTTCAATGACTCCAAAAATGATGAATCCTTAGATCTTGAAGCAACTTCGAAATACGAGACAGCTCTTTGGGTTTCGGTGGTACCGTACATATTAACAATAAACACATTCTTAGCCAATGTTTGCAATCTTAAACAATCTCTCTTGGTCAAGATATCACCAACGAAGAAAGCGTGATGTAAAGTTGGGATTTCATGGGTAGCTTGAGCACTTAACAATTGACCCATAGCCGGGGTCAAATGTGTCACGGTGGCTCCGTACTCGTCCATCCACTCGGCTAACCTACCTGGAGTTCCAATATCGTCCGCGGTAGGCACTAATAATTGGGCACCTAAGAATAATGGGGTGAACATATCTCTTTGAATAGGATCATGGGCGATACCTGACAACATGGTGAATTTATCCTTTTCAGATAATCCAAAGGTCTTTGACATCCATGGGAAATAGTACGCTAAGGAGAAATGTCTACCTAAGACACCCTTAGGGATACCCTCAGAACCGGAGGTGAATGATAATGTTGGGTTAGAATCTGGGCCGACAACGACACCTGTAGATTCGGCTTTCAATTCAGTGGCTTTTGAGAGGACATCCTTACCATCACTGGCGATACCACCGATTAAGGAACCATCATCTTCAATTTTCAATTCTGGAATTCTGGCAATGACATCTAATTCGTCTTTGATGTAATTCAACACTAAATCGTCCAAGATACCAGCTTTCTTAATGACGATCAAACCTTTTGGCTTAGCCACAGAAAGATAAATATTTTGTCTTGCTGGAGGATAAGCTGGATCGATAACACTGAATGTGGCACCTGCTTTCAATACACCCATCACGGCAACCATCAAGTCGACACCACGATAAGCGTAGATCATCACGACGTCACCTCTCTTGATCCCCGACTGGACCAAATAGTGGCCCACGATGTTGGAAGCTTCATTGATTTGTTGATAAGTGAAGATACGATCTTTAGAATCTTTATCTAAGAAAGATTTTGATTCCACGACACAAGTACGATCCGGGTGTTTTCTCGCGTTAGCGTCAAAGATATCCTGGATGGCTCCTCTGAAGTTGGAGAAATCTAAATCGGCAGTTGGATCAGGTAATTGAGCCAGTTGTGATTTAGTTATTAAATTGAACTTTGCCAATTCGATGGTCTTTTCAGAAGAGGCGACTTCGATCAATTTAGATAATTGTTCACCGATTATAACTAACCTATCGTATTTATAAAGCAAGGAGTTATAGTGGATCTGGTATGTGTTCTCTGCAGTGACAAAGATTGAGAAATCTACTGAACTAGAAAGATTCTTGGATTTCTTATCATGTTGGAAAGTTAATTTAAATAATTGTGGTTCTTGATCTAATTTATTAAGTGTCTTAATATGTTTTGATATTTGATCTAAAGGTAAATATTTAGCTTTGGCTTCTTCATAGAGCAGATCAATTTTCTTAACAAATTCGATAAACGGAGTCAGTGCATCGACTGTTGTTCTCACAATAAATTCATGACCTTCGCTGTCGTCGGTCAAGATAACTATATCGTCATCACCAGTCAATCTGTAAATCAACATCGCAAAAGATGCTAATCCGACTGAGAATGGTGTGGTCTCTTGAAACTGTTTGATCTCATCTGGTATTGGTATTGAGTAAGTAGATTCCACAACACGGCCAGCGGCAGGTCTGAGGAAATCGTGTGGTAAGACACTCAAAGTTGGACTTGAAAGAGTGTCTGCCCAATATTGTAGCAATTCTTGTGACATTGTGAGAGTCTATAATGATGTATTGGACACACAATGTAACTAAATATCAATCGATCTTCAATTAACTAATGAAATGAAAATGAATCATCTTGAAAAATTCTTTACAAAGAGAGAAAGAAAAAGTGATGATGCTGCTCCGTTCAAAGGCCCGATATTACGGCCGTGTTGCATCTCTTATCAATTTGACCATATACGGACTATTGGTTATCCCGTGCACGACGGGGTGAATTGCGTGGCGCGTTTGTCTTTACTTGTAATCACAAGCAAGATACAGATGTGGTGAGATGGATGGGATAATTGGAGTCAAATACATACAGAGAATGACAAAGATATCTATCATCAGTGGAGGAACAGCCTCCAATGAGCTTGTGCCATTGTTCAACAACTTGTCTGATGACCTTTCATATATCTTACCAGTGTCAGACAATGGTGGTTCCACCGCTGAATTAATAAGGATCTTGTCTGGACCTGCTGTAGGGGATATACGGTCTCGATTGACAAGATTGGTGCCTGCGGATGATAAGGAGAGCAGGGCATTGAAGTATCTTCTCAGCTACCGGTTATCGAGTGATCTGGACGAAGCCAAGCATGAATGGTTAACGATAGTGGATGGATCGAATGATCTATGGAATTTAATTGAACCGGAATGTAAAGAGATGATACGAAGTTTCTTAATTCATGTACATATGGAACTTTTGAAAAGGTCAAGACAAAGCACTAAAAATTTTAAATTTGAATTAGCAAGCATTGGTAACTTGTTCTTAACTGGTGCCAGGTTATTTTGTGGTTCATTAGATAGTGCTATTGAATTATTCTTGAGAATCACTAGAGTACCCAAGGGTATTAAAGTATTACCATGTTTAAACACAAATTTCACGTACCATATAAGTGCATTACTTGAAAATGGTAACATCATCACTGGTCAATCACAGATATCTCATCCAACAATAAATGAAGACGAGGAGAAATTACAACATAGTATTGAGAATTTATCCCAAGCATTCCAAAATTCAGATTTATCCACTGTGAAGACTGGGGTCTTGACTCCGATGTTGAATCTAAGTACGTCGTCATTGAACGATGATTTGTTGATTAACAAATTTGATCAAAATGATTTACGTTCCTCGTCACCATTCATCGATGCTGTTGATGAACACGAGTACGCTACCCCGTCATATATCCATCCAGATTTGAAGAAGTCTAATTTGCATTTCAACAAGGATGATAATATCCCATTGCCCTCGCCCATCTCGAGAATCTTTTACATATCACCTTACGGTGAAGAGATATACCCTACGGCACATTCAAGAGTGTTACGTGCGTTAAAGGATTCAGACTTGATTGTTTACTCGATAAGTTCCTTGATGACCTCGATAATACCGATCTTGATCTTGCAAGGCATTGGACGTGCCGTTTTGAAAAATCCTAATAAGAAGAAAGTACTATTACTCAACGGGAATAACGATAGAGAAACTCACGGTTTAACAGCAAGTGGGTTTGTTAAATTTATAGTCAAGTCAATTGAGTACAGTATGAAAGTCGAAAGAGGTAGACAAGGTGACGAGATCGTGCCGGAGAATTTGGACTGGTCTAAATGTATAACTCATTTATTTCATTTAAACCATCACAGAGATATCGTTGTCGATAAATCGACGTTGATCAGGCATGGTGTCAAACCTGTTGCGGTGAATAATTACACAGATGATAAATATGATTTACAAGATTTAGAATTCAAATTATCACAAATAATAAATGAATAAGATTATGCTTTCTTATATTTATAAGGTATATTTTCAATAACAATTTGATTCATATGTTTTTCATTTGTCGTGGCGACAACAACTTTATCAATATCTTCACTTCCATGTTCAATCTCATGTTCATGATGTAAAAGCTCGTGCTCGATATCTTCCAGATGCACAATCTTCACATCTGGATCATCCTTAGCGTGGTATTTATCCCAATGATGTCTCTCGTACTCTTGTTCGAAATCTAAATGGTGCCCTACCCCGACACCGACATCTGGGAACTCATTTTCACCGTCCTTAGCGTATTGCAAGAACTCTGCCAAACTCACTTCGCCATCGTTATCCGCATCCATCAAGTAAAGAATCTTGGCGACGACATCGTCTTTCAATGCCTGTGAGATACCTTCACTCTCGTCGTGTGAGCCCAATCCGTCACCATCACCGACGACTTCGTCACGGGCCAACCCGTAAATTTTCAAAATATCGTCTTTGTTTAATGAATTCAGTTTACGGAAATCGTGTAATTGGAAAAAAGACTCTGGATCTGATTCATCTAAATTGTGTTCTTGCTTCATATGCCATTTTTGCCATGTTGTCCCTGCTGGTACTGACTCTTTCAAATTAGTCTGGTGCGATTTCAGGTCCACTGCTGGATCCTCTGCGTGGGCCGAGACTACCAGTAAAGCTGAAAATATCGATACCAGTATAGATAAGTGCATCTTCGTATATACAACTATTAATTACTTAACTCTTTGAGTGTGGGTGTTTTTTTTTGATTTTTTGTCAGATCTTGTATTTTTATAAAAATGTAATTAGTATGGCTGAATATTTGATAGCACTGTATATGATATATACTATAACTACGTAATTGGATATACAATTAGTTACAGAATAATAGTCAAACAGTAGATAAGTAAATATAGATAATAATTCACTCCAGATATCAATTACTCCACATTATAAACGTGTCGTAGTCGTGGATCCAATAGAAAAATTTCAAGTGAACTTTTTTTCGATCAACAGGTGCTGTTAAATAATACTTTTATATATTAGATATTGATATAGAAGTATAGATAGATAGATATAGAGATATAGAGATAGATATAATGACAAGTCCATTATCATTTGAAGAGCAATTGAAATGCAAACTGATCTTATTCAGTGATTTCGATGGTACTATCACATTACAAGATTCTAATGATTACATGACAGATGTCTTAGGGTTTGGTGAAACTGAACGTTTAAAAATTGATGATAGAATCTTTAATGGTGAATTAAATTTCAGAGACGGGTTCAGAATCATGTTGGCGTCGATTAAGAGACCATTTGATGAATGTTTAAAATTATTAGTCGATAACGTTAAATTAGATCCAGGCTTTATCGAGGCACATAAATGGTGTACTGAGAATAATGTCCCAGTTATTATTGTATCAAGTGGGATGGTACCAGTTATTAAGCTGTTATTGATCAAGTTAATTGGTGAAAAGGAGTCAGAGAATATTCAAATTATCGCTAATGACGTCAAGATACAAGATGATGGTAGTTGGGAAATTGTATTTAGACATGAAGAAAGTGGATTTGGTCATGACAAGTCCAAATCATTACAACCTTACTCTGAACAACACCCAAGACCAATTATGTTTTACGCTGGTGATGGTGTTTCTGATTTATCAGCCGCAAGAGAGACTGATTTATTATTCGCTAAAAGAGGTAAAAAATTGATTAAATTTTGTGAAAGGGAAGATATCCCATATACACAATTTGATAATTATGATGATATCTTGTCAAAGATTAAATTAATTGTTAATGGTGAAAATAAAGTTGAAGATTTTGTTGAAAATAAGAAATGAGAATTATATAAAATTAAAAAAATTCATCTAATTCATTTGGTTGTATCTCTAACTGCCTCTCTTGTGCCAACGTATTCAATGCTATACTTTTGGAACTCTCGACTAATTCTCCATTTATGATTAATTGATCTAATATACTTAATGCCCTTTCAAAATCATAAATAATATCTAATTCTGAAACGTTAACATAACTCTTATCCATTTGTTCCACATATCTATGAATAATCTCCAATGACAACAATTCATTATCGTTATTTTCAATCCCAGCAATGAAAAACAACGATGCATATCGTCTATAAACTAATTTGGAATCTTTATATTCTAATACATTACACATCTTTGCCCTCCTTGATAATATTATCAGCGTCAATTCTCTTATGATCTTCGTACGCTCCTTTGGTGAAATGGCAGTGTACCATTTAGATAACCGCACTTTCCCCTGTCTAGATAATAGCACTAAATACCTAATACCCATCTCTATATCTGTTATTTATATATATTTCTTATATAACTATCTGTTTATTCTGTTGTCAGAAATTCATTTTTAACACGACGAGACTATGGCTGAGACAGCCCCTGTTTCCACCTTATATATAAGTTATACTATAAGAGATATTTCTAGTAGTTATAAGAGATTTAAATAGTATAGTATGTTTATTGGCTGTTATGGAAGAGAGATATTCCATATATAACACGTAATAACTCATATAGTCTTATCTATACCACATTTATCTTTCTCCGGAGTCAACCAAAGGAGTTTCACCAAAGCGTGAACAAAAAACTTGCAATGAGAAATTAAAAAAATTTCTTAAATAGAGAAGAAGAGTACAGTCAAGGTAAATCATAAACATATCATATAGATAAATCATCAAAGATGGCTACAAATTCTATCAAGTTGTTGACTGGGGACACACATACCGGGTTAGCAGAGTTAGTGTCACATAAATTAGGGATAAGCCTTTGTGAAACAGAATTGAAAAGAGATTCAAATAAAGAAGTTTCATTTTCCATTGGAGAATCAATAAGAGATGAAGATATTTATATAATAGTCCAGATCGGGTCTGGGATCGTTAATGACCGTGTCTTGGAGCTATTGATCATGATCAATGCTTGTAAGACCGCCTCGCTGAGAAGAATAACCGCTGTATTGCCTAATTTCCCCTATGCAAGACAGGATAGAAAGGATAAGTCCAGAGCACCAATAACAGCAAAGTTAATGGCTGATATGTTAACTACCGCGGGTTGTGATCATGTCATAACAATGGACTTGCACGCTTCACAGATTCAAGGTTTCTTCGATGTACCTGTTGATAACTTATATGCTGAACCAAGTGTTGTTAGATATATAAAGGAGAATTTAAATTATAAGCAAGATTGTATAATTATTTCACCTGATGCTGGTGGTGCCAAGAGAGCCGCCGGATTAGCTGACCGCTTGGATTTGAATTTCGCTTTAATTCATAAAGAACGTGCTAGGGCAAATGAAGTAAGTAAGATGGTTTTAGTCGGTGATGTCACAG
The DNA here is from genome assembly GCA_030567635.1 of Nakazawaea wickerhamii. Lineage (NCBI taxonomy): Eukaryota > Fungi > Ascomycota > Pichiomycetes > Alaninales > Pachysolenaceae > Nakazawaea > Nakazawaea wickerhamii. The sequence continues at coordinate 1,354,953 of JAJLSR010000001.1, forward strand.
ATAAGATTTGTATAATCGTTGATGATATGGCAGATACTTGTGGTACCTTAGCTAAAGCTGCTGAAGTCTTGTTAGAAAATGGAGCTAAATCAGTTATTGCGATAGTGACACATGGTGTCTTAAGTGGTAATGCGATAACAAATATAAATAATTCCAAATTGAGTAAAGTTGTTTGCACAAATACTGTACCATTTGAAGAAAAATTAAAATTGTGCCCAAAATTAGATACAATCGATGTTAGTGGTGTATTACTGGAAAGTATAAGGAGATTACATAATGGTGAAAGTATTAGTTACCTTTTCAGAAGTAATCCCTTATAGATTTTAATTGAAGGAGTATTTATATATATTAATCTATATGATCTATATGATCGATATCATAATCTCTATATGATCTATATGATCTATATCGTAATATCTACTATGATTTATATCGTGATCTAAAGATCACTTTGATTAAAATGAAAAAAAAAAAAAAAAACATAAAAACATAAGGCCACGCCCGGATTCGAACTGGGGTTACCTGAATATTTTTAATATGAAACTCGAGAAAGCTCACACTTAAAATCAGAATCAGAGGTGATGACCACTACACTACGCAGCCTTATATTAAAGGTGTTTAACCTTTTAGAATGGTTATATATTGGGAGTGTACATGTTATGTATTTCATGCTATAATTCAGTGATTTTGCTATAGAATTTTATAATTATTATGTCATATGATAGATATTGATGGATTCATTCATATATAATGAGATTGCTAATTTAAATAGTATCTATTAGATGTATTCAGGTCATTTATAATTTTTAGATATTTGCAAAAGGAAAATATTAGAGAATGTATATGACTTATACTAATTACATCATCAAAATATGAATCAAAATTTACTCGCTATAAGAATCAAATGATTAAATACACTTTGAAGATTATGTTAACTGATCTCTTATGATGATTCCTTGATTCTTATTAATAGATAGATTCAATTTAGCTGCTTGTGATAAATTGAATCTGGGGTAAATAACCAAAGACATTCTTTAACCCATCAAATATCATCCTTATATGAAAGCAATTGATCCTTTTTTAATAAAATAACTCACTTAGATTCTCTTTAATGTACAAAAATGATGTGTTAATTTATTTATATTATTATTCGGTAAAGGGGGGTTGAATTATTAAATTAATTAGAAACATAACATTAAGGATTACTTATCTTCAGTATTATGATTAATTAATTCCATGAGTGAATATGAATTGTTTATGCGATGTTGGATTTCAAGTAGAGAATTTAATGTAGAATTGCTAAAGGATATATAAGATATATATCTTATAATCCCTTTCTATTCTTGATTATTCGTTTATATCGGGTATATTATAAGATCTAACTAATCATAAAACTCCAAGATTAATAAATAACTCATAAAATTAACAGTTGTATTGTTTTGTAGATAAAGTATTATAAATTATTATAAAGGGGTTTGACATTAAAGGATCAAATGAAACAGAGCATGATACGAATTAGTTAATTGCGTTTAACCGTATGTAATACATAATTTATACTACTTTATTCATATGACGTAGCGAATTAATAATGATGAATATAGAATATACCCAAACACATTCCCCATCAATTCGAATATAAATAAGTTGTATTAACCCACAACACTGCAAGATCAGATCTCTTAAATGATATTTTGTAAATCTCTAGCAGAGTTACCCGGACGTGCAAAAATACACTACCACTACACGTGTCACCAAAATTGGCAGACTGGACAGAGAGAAAAAGAAACAGCGATGAGGTTGTAAGAGCCAATCAGCCTTTCGGATTGGTAATGAATTTATACCTTGTAAATATGATAATCAATTAAAGAAGTCCATATATCGATCACATAGATATAATAAATAATAACTATTTATATCTAAATAATACTCAAATACTATCTGTATAGATAGATTGCAGGGTCGTGTACTTGCACACAGATTAAAAGCAATGAGGAAAATTTTTCACTTTAAAATTAAATTTTTACTTAATAGAAAAGAAAAAAATCTTTTTGCTTTGCAAGATACAACAACACAGAGTGAGAAAATTTTTTTTTTTTTTTTTTTCCTTGGTGTGTATAAAAATTTTATCATTTCTTCTTCTTTTCATATTTTTTGACCTCTTTGTAAAATATTGACCAATTCATTGTTGAACCATATATCTCATATATATCTACTCTCAGAATGGCTTCAGAAAAAGCACAATCAGCTGAGGTTCTTAGTGAATTATTCGGAAAGTTGGCCATTGCTACTCCAGAAAACTTGGAGTCAGCTGCTACCAATGTTTCTTCATTTTTAAATGGTAGTATCATTGAACATGATGTTCCATTAGAATTCTTTAATGAATTGAGAAAATACATCAAGGATAAGAAGAACACTACCGGTTCTATCAACGCCTTAGAAGCTGTTGCTCACATTGCTTCCCAATCAGGTTTATCTCCATCTGTTGAACCTTATATTGTTGATTTAACAAAGGATATCGCTGTTAAATGTGGTGAAAAAGATAACAAAGTTAGAGAAGCTGGTAGTAAGGCTTTAGTCAGCATCGCCGCTGCTATTACTCCATCTTCCATTAAGGTCTTCTTAGGTCACCTTTTAGAAAACTTGAAAAATACCAACAAATGGCAAGAAAAAATCGCCATCTTGGATGCTATTACACAATTAGTCGACACCGCTAAGGCTCAAGTCGCTTTACGTATGCCTGAATTGATCCCAATCTTATCTGAAGAAATGTGGGATACCAAGGTTGATGTTAAGAACGCTGCCACTGCTACTATGACTAAATGTTCAGAAACCGTTGAAAATAAGGATGTTAAACCTTTCTTACCAAAATTGATTGAATCTATTGCCGATCCAAACAAAGTTCCAGCCACTGTTCACACTTTAGGTGCTACCACTTTTGTTGCTGAAGTTACCGTTTCTACTTTATCTATTATGGTTCCATTATTATCAAGAGGTTTAGTTGAAAGAGAAACTGCTATTAAGAGAAAATCTGCTGTTATTATCGATAACATGTGTAAATTGGTCGATGATCCACAAGTCGTTGCCCCATTCATGAGCAAATTGTTACCAGCTTTGAAACATAACGTTTCAACCATTGCTGATCCAGAAGCTCGTGAAGTTACCATTAGAGCTGAAACCACTTTGAAAAGAGTCGGTAACGTTAGCGCTGATGATGTTATTCCAGAAATCTCTACTGCTGGTGATATCAATGTCAATTTAGATATCTTAAACTTCTTATTAAAAGAAGAAAAAGTTGATAAGAGATTCGATGTTGTTAAGACTTATATTGCTGCCATTGCTGGTGATTTAATCGATGAAAGAATCATCGATCCACCAAATTGGGTACAAAATGTCTTACCATTCTTAACTATCTTTATGCATGAAAAGGAAGCTAAAGACTTATTAGAAGAATTCAGAAAGAGATCTGTTGATAATATTCCAGTTGGTCCATCTTTTGACGATGAAGATGACGATGGTGAAGATTTATGTAACTGTGAATTCTCCTTAGCTTATGGTGCTAAGATCTTGTTAAACAAGACTCAATTAAGATTGAAGAGAGGTAGAAGATACGGTTTATGTGGTCCAAACGGTTGTGGTAAATCCACTTTATTAAAGGCCATTGCTAACGGTCAAGTTGACGGTTTCCCAACTCCAGAAGAATGTAGAACCGTTTACGTTGAACATGATATTGATTCAGCTGTTGAAGATATGTCAGTTGTTGATTTCGTTTATGAATCAAACGTTGGTACTAAAGAAGAAATTGAAGATAAATTAAGAGAATTCGGTTTCTCCGAAGATATGATTAAGATGTCTATTTTCTCCTTATCTGGTGGTTGGAAAATGAAATTAGCTTTATGTAGAGCTGTTTTAAGAAATGCCGATATCTTATTATTGGATGAACCAACTAACCATTTGGATACCGTTAATGTTGCTTGGTTAGTTAACTACTTGAACACTTGTGGTATTTCATCAGTTATTGTTTCCCATGATTCCGGTTTCTTGGATAACGTTTGTCAATACATTATCCATTATGAAGGTTTCAAATTAAGAAAATATAAAGGTAACTTATCTGAATTCATTAAGAAAGTTCCAGCTGCTCTGGCTTATGAAGAAATTGCCAACTCTGAAATGGAATTCAAATTCCCAGAACCAGGTTTCTTAGAAGGTGTTAAGACTAAACAAAAAGCTATTGTTAAAGTTTCAAATATGTCTTTCCAATATCCAGGTACCGCTAAACCACAAATTGCCGATGTTAATTTCCAATGTTCTTTATCATCAAGAATTGCTGTTATTGGTCCAAATGGTGCTGGTAAATCTACTTTGATTAATGTCTTAACTGGTGAATTATTACCAACTACTGGTGAAGTTTACACTCATGAGAATTGTCGTATCGCTTATATTAAACAACATGCTTTCGCTCATATTGATTCTCATTTAGATAAGACTCCATCTGAATATATCCAATGGAGATTCCAAACTGGTGAAGATAGAGAAACTATGGATAGAGCTTCAAGACAAATCAATGAAAATGATGAAGAAAATATGAAAAAGATTTTCAAAGTTGAAGGTACCCCAAGAAGAATTAGATCTATTATTTCAAGAAGAAAATTCAAGAACTCTTATGAGTATGAAATTGAATGGGCTTTAGGTGAAAACATTGGTATGAAGAATGAAAGATGGATTAATATGATGTCTGCTGATAACACATGGTTACCAAGAGGTGAATTGATTGAAACTCACTCCAAGATGGTTGGTGAAGTTGATATGAAAGAAGCCTTAGCTTCAGGTCAATTTAGACCTTTGGTTAGAAAGGAAATTGAAGCTCATTGTGCTATGTTGGGTTTGGATGCTGAATTAGTCTCTCACGCTCATATTAGAGGTTTATCCGGTGGTCAAAAAGTTAAATTAGTCTTGGCTGCTTGTACATGGCAAAGACCTCATTTAATCGTCTTAGATGAACCAACTAACTATTTGGATAGAGATTCCTTAGGTGCTTTATCAAAGGCTTTGAAATCATTCGAAGGTGGTATTATTATCATTACCCATTCTGCTGAATTCACCAAAGATTTAACTGAGGAAGTCTGGACCGTTAATAACGGACGTATGGTTCCATCTGGTCACAATTGGGTTGCCGGTCAAGGTTCTGGTCCAAGATTATCTAAGAAAGAAGAAGAAGGTGATAAATTCGATGCTATGGGTAACAAGATCGAAGTTAAGGCTAAGAAGACTAAATTATCTTCAGCTGAATTGAGAAAGAAGAAGAAGGAAAGAATGAAGAAAAAGAAGGAATTAGGTGATGCTTACGTTTCATCTGATGATGAATTTTAAACCTAGTGTTTTAAAATTTGTTCTTTATTTTTTTTTCTTATTGTCTTTTTCTATAAATTTTTCAATGATCTTTCTTAAGATTCTCTTTTGAATTGTTTTGAGTGTTTATATATATATTTATCGTCATAATATAGAATATATTAATTGTTAGTTATTTTCATTTTTATCATTTGTAATATTAAGCCTCTACTGTAGTTTTTGTGTACAAATTTAAAATTTAATTTTTTTTTTTTTCAGATAAGAATTATTAAGTCATCAGTAGAGGATACTCTATTAATCAGCAAAAAATATTCTGAATTAAGACTGGTCATCATGTCAGTTGATGGTGATACAGCGGTAGCTGTTAACTTCGATAATATCTTGAAAGCGACGTCTTTCAAGACTAATAGGAGGTATGAACTGCCTAGAAATATCAAGAAGAGAACTTATAATTCTTTAAAAGATGAAGATTACAAAATTAAGAAACATCATGAAATTGTGGAAATTGAAGATGATACCAGTACTGAGGCTTGGGCTCAGTATCAGCGGTTGATCACGATCGCTGAGAGAACCATTACCGGGTCCCTGAACATAGAGATCAGTATAATGGATGAGATGACATTGCAAAAAGATGAGAAGATTACTGGACTTGAAAATGGGTATCTGTTTCAATTACCAGATATCACTTTGGAACTACCAGATTTTTCAAATCAGTTGACAGTTTCCAGTATACCGAAGAAAAGATTGAAGAAATTAGAATTGATGCAGATCCCTATAAATGTTGATGATGTGCCCACAATGTTAAATGAGATTGAAATTTTCAAACCACTGAGATTATATGAGCGGTCAGGTTATGTGAAGATAAATGACCCTGTATTGAATTTGCAATTAACGGAGGTCGATGATGAGTCACTGGCGGAGTCATACGAACTCAGTTTTGAGATCAAGTATTCTATCCAGATGAAAGAATGTTGTCTCTATGTACACCCTTTACGCGCTACATACCAGATCAACAATTTACTAGACGACATCATCAAGTGGTGTCCTGCACTGTATGAGACACCTTACACTAAGAGTGAGATTAAGCTGAAAGGTTATAATAAGATTACTTCAAGTACTTTTTATAATTTGATTAGTGACTCTAAGACGAGAGATGCTGTGGCGAAATTGAATAAGCCATTGATTATCCCGGAATTGGATGCCGAATTATTCAATTTCCAAAACGGATCAGTGAATTGGCTTTTACAAAGAGAAGGTGTCTGCTATGATGAACAGACTCATTCAGTGCAAGAAATTGAATTCTTCCCTAAACTGCAATCTGATGATGATAATAAGATTGGTGAATGCTTGGATAGACTTTGCTTTGGCTGGTCCAGAGTGACATTACCGAATTTTGAGTCAAATAAGGATATTGGTTCGCAATTTTGGTATAATAAATACACCGGGAACATCACATCATCAAAATTTGCCTCACATTATTTAGCCACTATCAACAGTGTTCCAGCGCTGGGTCTCTTGGCCGAGGAGATGGGATTGGGGAAGACCGTGGAAGTATTGGGTCTTGTGCTTTTAAACCAGAGGAGAACTAACCAGATAGATAAAACAGTGTGGGACTCTACTTCGCAGAGAGAAATTTTCACTGCAAAGACAACACTTATCATTTGTCCAGATGCTATCTTGAAACAATGGTATCATGAAATAAACAATTTAGCATCAAATTTGAGAATCTCTATCTATAAAGGGATATATTCTTATAATAAGACAAATTCGAATGATATCCATGCAAAGAATTACAAGACTCCATTACAAATAGCTAAACATTTATCTAAATTTGATATTGTATTAGCGTCATATCAGACAGTTGCGAGAGAGATACATCATGCGTTATATAACCCTTCATCAAGACCTAAGAGAAAATGTGCCAAAGTTAGCAGATCAAAGATATTGACAACACTGATTGAGAAGGATGAAGACGGGAACATTATCAAAGAGATCATGGAGGAAGAATTTGATGATATTGATGAAAGAAATGATTACTCATCACCTTTGGTCTTACTTCAATTCTGGAGAGTGGTATTGGATGAAGTACAAATGGTATCTTCTAAGATCTCTAACGCCGCAAAGATTGCGAAAATCATTCCAAGATATCATTCATGGGGTGTCTCAGGGACACCGATTCGTAAAGATTTGAACGATTTACATTCATTCCTAGTATTTGCACAATTATACCCCTTCAATGACAGTTTACCTTCACCCAAGGCTAGTAGAATGGTTTGGTCAAGGTTGGTGGATGATACCCATATTCCAACTGATTTCATTCGTCTTTTCAAACTTATCTCATTGAGACATACGAAAGCTATGGTCAGTGATGAGATCAATTTACCTCCACAGAAGAGAGTATTGTTCATAACTGATTTCACGCCAATTGAAAGAAATCTTTATGATCACATGTTTGAAGAATTTCTCTCCACGGTGTCATTGAACGACAGGGGTGATCCATTGATCGATAATTGGGAACCGAATTCTACGATTCTTTCGTATATGAGAGAATGGTTGATTAAATTGAGACAAACTTGTTGTCATTCTCAAATTGGTACTGGATCCATTATTAGGAGAGCACTGGGTAAGAATGAAGATATGCATTTGCGTACCGTTGACGCTGTTTTAGACTTACTGGTTGAAGACAATGAGAACGCTATCGCGTCAAGTGAGAGAAGATTTGTCTTGGCCAAGATCGAGAAAGGTCAGCTTTATGAGTTCCATAATAAGCCTCTGAAGGCGTTAGAAGTTTGGGAAGAATGTTTACCAACGACGAATCAACGTATCTCATTGTTAAGAGCTGATCTGTTGAAATGGGAAACTCGATTGAAGACACCACAGTTGAGTAAGGAAGATGAACAGTCCTTTGTAGATAAGCTGACACAACTGAGAATGAAGTTGAGATCATGGTCAGAGATTTTACATAGACTTTATTTCTTTATTGCCTCAGCTCATTTCCAGATATATTCCCCTAAAGAGGAACCTAAGGAGGAAGATCTGGATCTGGATTTGCCTGAGGTGAAGAAGGAAATTGATGTCGAATCATTGTCGCCTGAAGATAAAGAGCATTATAAATTGGAGAACGAGTACTATGACAAGGCAGAACTTTTAAGAAGAGAACTCTTGTCAGAACCAATTGGTAAGGTGAATAAACTGGTTAAACAAATCATGGCAGTTGATTTGAATCAATACATGTTCCCGAAAATCGAGGAGAAAGAAATGGAGTTGATTGGTATTGAAGCGATTTTCTTTCGTGAAAGGTTTAAAAATTTAGTAGGTGAATTGAATGAACAGAGTAAAGTGATGAATCAATGGTTTCGTGAATTAACCTCGTTGTTGAGTAAAGTGTTACAGGATAACCCGAAAGGTGAAACTGAGAGACTTGATGATGATTATGAGGAGTCTCTCACAATACAAGATCAAGCTTATGCTTACTTGGACGTTCTACAGAAAATGTTAAAAGACAGAAACGATGCCTTGACAGGTTTAAATGATCGTTCTCTGGTTACCAACATGATCCAGAGAAAGCTTGATGAGGAGGATATCACAATTATGAAAACTGCTACGGGTAGATCTGATTTCCATAAAGAGTTAGAGTCATTGAGGAAAAAAATGAGACCATCAGCTACAATTGATCTGGAATTATCGTTAAGGACAATGATTCTCAAGGCTAAAGAGCTTTCTGATTTCATGAATAGCAGTGGGGTGATAACACTTGAATTTAAATTATTTAATGCCTTCTCGGTAGATTTGAAGAAGACCTTGGATTCACAAAAGAAGATTTTGAATAAAGTTAAGAAAGATTATTTTGGTCAATTGAATGATTTGTATAACACTAGAATCGAGTATTATAAGAGTTTGCAAGCGTTGTCGGATAACGTCAAGGGTTATGAACTTCAAACGATATCAACATTTGGTGCATTTAGGTATAATTCCGATGAAGAATTTAGACATTCGGTAATAGATAAGAGAATTCTGGAGTATGAATCTGCTAGAAAGAATGCTGCCATTAGAACCAAGTATTTGAAAAGTTTGAAAAATGTTGGTTCCCACGACAGTGAGGAAGATAGATTCTGTATCATTTGCAGAAGTGCTATCGTGACAGGTGTATTGACTGCATGTGGTCATCAATATTGTAAAGAATGCTTAGACGAGTGGTTGAAACAGAATAGAAAGAATTGTCCCATGTGTAAATCCCATTTGGATAAAGATTCTATTTATAATTTCACGTACACGAGATCAAATTTGAAAGGTAGCTTGGTGACAGGTGAGAAGAGTTCTGTTAATAGGGATATGAATAAGATTATGCATTCGATTTATCAGCCTATTGATGACGATATCGTGAGGAAAATTGGTAATATTGAGATTGTCAAATCTTACGGTTCTAAGATTGATTTAATTATCAAATTGATTAAGTATTTAATGGAACAGGAGAAAGATGTTCAAATTGTTATATTCTCACAATGGTCAGAATTGTTGTATTTGATCGGAGTAGCGTTGAAGTATAATAAGATCCAGTATTTGAATTCTAACGAGACGTTGAATACACATATCGGTAGTGGTCGACGTTTGAGGAAATTGACTGATGTGGATACGTTTAAGAAGACTAAGACTATAACTTGTTTCCTTTTGAATGCTAAAGCTCAGGCGTCGGGGTTGACATTAGTGAACGCGTCACATGTGTTCTTATGTGAACCATTGATCAATACCTCTTTAGAATTACAAGCCATTAGTCGTATTCATAGAATTGGACAAAAGAAGGCAACGACAATTTGGATGTTCGCTATCAGTAACACCGTCGAGGAGTCAATTGTGAAATTATCTACGAAGAAAAGGTTGGAGTACTTGCACGGTGTGAAGAAACCGGAATCACAAGAGTCAAGTGATATCACCACGAGCACTGAGTCTGATGACATTTACGATTCTTCCAATATTGATGAATCTCAGATAGATTCCGCTAACACGCAGGAATTGACAAAGACAATGGAAGGGTTGGTGGATAAGAAATTATTCGGTGGAGAAGTTGTGCCTAATGACGATTTATGGTTAAGTTTTTTCAGTTAACAAATTATATTAAAACTATATATTATATTATATTATATTATATTATATTAAACCAGTAAGAATCCATTATCATCATAACCATGATAAATTCTACCATCCTCGGTTAATTTCGCAGTATGCAACTGCACGTCTTCGACCATTATTCCCAAAGTTTGGGAGATCAACTGGATAGGAACACCTTCAGGCATGCTTGGAGTCTGTTCATGAATGAAATCGTAAATCTTATCAACGTTTGATCTTGGTGCCTGACCCGAGATGGCAGGGTTAGAGACGAACAAATTGTTGCCTTGGTTGAAATCGTTAGAACTTAAACCTTGGGCTTGCAAGTGGATAGATATAGCACTTAAATGATGATAAATAACTTCATTGTAATCAATTACCGGTTGCACATTAGCGTATTGTAAATTTTTCTTACCGTTAAACTCTCTTAATGAACCAGTGATGTGAACATATGTTCCTAATTGGTATTCATCCGTGGAGTTACCCTGATATTCATCCATTGAGGAGTCTTCGATCCATTTTCTGACGTCAATAGACCCAGTACCGTCCTCTACGGTGATCGCCAAACTTGATGTATTATCAACTATGTTTCTCACGACACCGACAAATGAGACCATATTCAATTCGACGTTATTGATATTGAATTCCCCGTCTGGCACCAACTGCGTGGAGTCGTTGATCTGCTTTATCGTCACTGGAGTCAATGTACTACGTTGTTGACTCTTTGTCTGTGATGAGTCTTGGAATCCACCATTACTGTTATAGTTGTTTGTCAGTTGGAATCCACCTGCTCCGTTGTTATTGTAATCGTTATTGTAATTATATGGTTGATAAGCTACTTATGAGTTAGTTATAGACACAATACATAATACTATATAGAATACTTACTTGTCATGATGTTATCTGATTTCTGATATTCTAGTGTTTTGATCTTTACAGTTTATAAAGTGTTAACAAACGCGTTCGCGTGGCAAAAGCATTTTGATATTTGGTGCACTACTCTTATACAATTTCATTATCTGCTCATTACTATTGTCTTACTGCCTTGTCTCTTAACTCTAGCATATTTCATCAAGAAACTTGAAGTCTTGAGATTTTTAACATTTAGTTCTTGAATGAAAGGCTCTATATCTTCCAAGGACCACTCTTTTTGCAATTTGAATAAATCTTTGAAACGACTGTTAGCATCGCTGGGTAGGGTTCGTATATTGATGTACCTGATTAAACCTGAGTTCGGAGTGTAATAGTGGCCTTTCAAATTGGTGAGGTCTAAAGATGCAGATAACGCAGAGGGGATTGTTGATCTCCATTTGATTAAGAACTCGTCGATGGAGATATTGGAACTATTGGCAAATAATTTCAATGAGTGGATTCCATACCATGTACAAATCTTGATCAAATTTAATTTGAAATCTACTGTACCAATATTAGAATCAATGGAAAATTTCAACAACACCGAGACAACGTTATCTAACGTTATAGTATTAGAATCGTCCTCGTCTATTGATTTGTAAATCCTTGTGATATTGATAAGTGACTCCACTGGGTCTATATCGTTCAGTATTATAATATTTATTATCAATGTTAACACCTCAGTAACGAATTCTTCCCCCAATAACACGGCTCTACCATCGACTTCACCACCTATGATATCTATCCACTTCATGTGAAACTCCTCTGCAGAGATTGGTGATCTCTGGAGTAATTGCTCTACTGACTCTGCCTCGGGGTAGTCTCTGATAAGTTTTCGAAGGTCACCGTCGTAAATGGGAGTCTCACTTAAATCTATCACGCCAGTAGTTAATTTCAATTCTAGTTCACTATTGAAATTGGCAATGGCAACGATATCGTCTGTCTTCGGTATCTGTCTCATCAATAGTTGTGTATTTGAGTGGTTTTTCTGTCGTAATTGGAATGTCTTACTCGAGGAAGTCAAGACTAACTCATCAGCTGAAGATTTAATAGTCAATTTCTCCTTGTTCTTAATGGTTTGTAAAAGCTCAGGTGTTAACAGTAGTAATTTGTAATTAACTACTGGTTGCAACTGAGAGTACACACCTATCTTCTGATCCATAGTCATTTCACTTTATCTCTATATCTCTATATCTCTTGTAACTCTCTATCTCTGATCTGATCTGATCTCTTCTTTAAGATTCACGCGTAAATGAGAAGAAAGAGAAGAAATCAGTCCCAAAAGGGTAATTACAAACAGCCCCAGTATATTTCCTAAAAAGGAAATTCATCGAATGGTAAATAGTAAACAAAGGATTTGTAAATAATAAACAGGTAGAAATATTTGAAACAGTATTCGATATCTGACTAGATTTGAGGGATATAGGTAGATTACCAGAGTGAGAGATGGCTGCTAAGAGATACGTATCTAGTACTTACGATTTGGTGCTAGACACTCAGCCCACAGTGATTAGCATGTCTCCAGAGTTTAATAATTTAGTCAAATTAAATCATAAATCTCAATTAAAAGTCAGCGAATGGTATGAAATACTCCCCAATGCTGTGTATTACAGAGGATTCGACAAGTTGATCTTCAAAGAGTTCTTCATCATCATCTACGAGGACACTTCAACAAAGCTTTTCAACTCAATCTTTATAAGTAAATTTGGGGAGTTACATTATAATTCAGTGTTAATTGACAAGAAATCCAAATACTATCCGGCAATTCAAAATTTGACTATGGGATACCAGAAAAGTAATGTACGGAAAGTGTTAGCTGTGACTTGCTTAAGAGCCTTTTCCATGCTCACTTCATACTTGAAACAGCAGTTGAATCCACAGATACTTGAACTTGACCTATGGGATGAGACTACCGCTGGTGAATTGAGCAATCAGATGACGTTGATAGATAATAAGAAGCCATCGGAGATCGGTTTGAAATTCATGGAGTACGGATTCTTGCAAACAAGTTATATCAATTCTGCTATATTCGATATCGTATACTCGAATAAGACACAAAGGGATATAGATGAAAATAATAATTTAGTCTTCCACATTGGTGAACAGTTAGATCAATTATTCGACCCTTTGACAGAGTACTCTCCAGAACCAACAGAGAAAGTATACCAGCCTCCTAATGTGATAGAACATAATGATTCTCAATTAGCTCAATCAATATGTCAAGAATTATTACAAGTGCAAAAAAATTTCACTACAAATTTAGTTGATTTCTTACAGAATTATATCTTACCATTGAGAATCAGAGTTCTCAACGGTGCTATCAAAGGATATACCACGACGAAATTAAACACAATCTTCCCTCCCACGATAGATGAAGTCACAAGGATCAACTGTATATATTTAGACGCTTTGAAATTGGCATTACCCTACGGCAGTTTCGAAATCATCAAGGCCTCAGGGATGACCATACCATATTTTTACAAAGCGTATATGAGACACGAAGCCGCAACTAAGAGTTTCAATTCCAATTTGAAAGATTTCTTGAACGATTTACAAAGACAGAAAATTCCAGAGGACTCAGTATATACGAGACAGAAAATTGAATCGATTATCCATGGATCGTTGAACTTGACTAAGATCAAGATGATTTTGACCAGGTTGGCTAATTGCGACAACGACTGGACCGATTTACAAAAATCGCATATCCCCACATATTTAGAATCATCTACGGTGACTATAGATTCATTCGCTAAGGACAACTTAGTCCCATACCAGCACAGAGTCTTCACCCCTACGGGGAAAATGTTGACTGAGATCGCTGATGGGTGGCCGCTGGAGTTGCAGTACGGCTGGCTCACGAGAAGAGTCGTTGCCATTTACGATGTAGAAAACGTGCTGGACGAGTATAAGCAGGAAGTGTTTGTCATATTCAGTGATTTGGTGTTGTTCTTGAGGGTTGACAAGGACAATATCGACCAGGGTAATGGTGATATACATAAGCCCTCTGTGGCAGATATCTTGATGCACTCATTGATCAATGAAAGTCCTATCAATAACGTCTCGTCGTTGACTGTCGTCGGTTGGGCAGGCATCCAGGGCGTTCACGTTTCTACATACCTGGACGAGGGGATGATTAAAGTGATAGCCAATGACATCAATGGGGTAATGAGCCCTTATGCAACTAAGGAATTTGCCAAATTTTATAAATTGATGAGTGGTAAAAAAGGTACCAAGATAATTGAATTGATCAATAAGGCAAAGATCTTGAATAAGACCCAGCCGTTCCATCTTTTCAAAAAATGCAAATATGGATTAACAATATACTCCACTGCACATGATTATGAAAATTATTCACAAGAGTTAGTTAAATCGCCCTTCGCTATTTTCCTAAAGATGGAAGTCGATTATCAGTTCCTTGTGGCTAATAATATCTTCTTTGCATTGACTATATTCATTCACGAGAATAAATTACTTTTGAAAGGGTATTATTTACAATATAAAAATAATTTCGTCAAAGAAGTTAATTTTGAAGATTTGAGTAGCAGTTTATGTGATATAATGAGCACCGTGTATGCAAATTATTTCAATTATGACATTAACAGGAAAGATTGTCTCAATTTATTACAATGCAATGCTGAGGCAGTGGAATTGGTCGATAACTATTTACAAAACAAGAAGAAAATAGTTCTCTCACGTCCTAAGCAAGCACCATTAAAGGAGAAAATCACCGGAAGATCATCATTAGAAATTTTCAATAATTCACGTAACACATCAGATTCCAGTGTCATACACACGGATATGAGACTGAATTCTATTTATCATGATCTGCAATCTACGCAATTACATAAAATGGCATCAAGGAAAAGTATTGAGTCAAGAAAGAGTTTATCTAATACTTTAAAACAATGGTCATCTAATACTCAGAATAATGGAGGGTTTATAAAGAAATTCGGTCAAGTGTTTAATTCTAAACATAGCAAAAATAGTAGTATTAACTCAGTGAAGACTCATCAGACACTAACCTCTCACAAGAGAACTCAATCACGTCCTGTATCAATTGTGACTACCAATCAACAGCATCAACACCGTCAATCACACGATTTTGTCACCCCTGTAACGAGACAAACCACAATGAGACACATAATACCAGATACAACGCCTCCAAGACTGGAACCCCCATCGGCGCCAATCCCTGTACTGAGCGCGCTCCCACATGAAGATGTTAATGAATTTATAGAACTGGAAAATCCATATGCGGCTCAAAATGACACAATATCAATGAAAAATACCAATGTTGACTCTGTACAGAAACCCCGTGAAGTACCCCAGGATATGCCTCAAGATGTCACTATGGCTTCATCTAATTATAATATGGACACCACCGGTAAATTGATGTCATCAGACATGACCCATTCTTCATCTCATTACACCTCAAAACTTATCGATACGATGTTGTCACCAGATATGACTCAGTCTTCTTCAAGGTATATGCCAATAGCGCTTCCTGAAATACCAGCTAGACCACTTCCAAAAACTGCACTGCTGGTACAGCCGGATTCACCTGCCAAGTCTATCTTAACAAAGGCAGCTTTGGCATCACTGTTACCACCACAGACTATATCACCAGTTAAATCTATTCTGACAAGCAAATCAAGAGCGCTTACACAACATGAATTATCAATAAAATCCATTCTGACAAGCATGTCATTCAATGCACTGACACCTCCACAACCGCCAATTCAACTAGTCTCGAACAAGCCATTATCTACTGACATGTTACGTACTTCTCATAGTGTAAGACGTAAATTATCCAAATTAGCCACGGATTTGAATTTCAATTACTATGAAGATGGTGATGATAATTGGGAACTTCTTGGTAGTGACAGTACACAAATCTTCCCTCCTATCACCAGGGAGGAAA
Organism: Nakazawaea wickerhamii; assembly: GCA_030567635.1. Taxonomy (NCBI): domain Eukaryota; kingdom Fungi; phylum Ascomycota; class Pichiomycetes; order Alaninales; family Pachysolenaceae; genus Nakazawaea; species Nakazawaea wickerhamii. Next base: position 1,371,235 of record JAJLSR010000001.1, read on the forward strand.
GTAACATCGCTAAGAATTTACCGCTGTTACCAACTCCATTCCCAAAAGAAGAGAAATCCATGGAATGTATGCAGGATTCCGTAGTGGAGTCACCTTTCTTGCAAAATGCTCCTTTGATCAAGAGAGAAAGACGTGCTTCATTATCTGAAGCAGTGCCAGTGGAGAATAGGTCTACGATAATTGTAAGGTCTAGTCCTGTTAAGGAAGAAGAGGATGTGGTGGAAAGTTCATTTAATATCACATTTGACGATATCGAGAGCTTATCAGATGTTGAACGTAATAGTATCCACTCGATAGAGGCAACGCCTATGGAAGAATCTACGGAGGCTAAAATCGTAGCTCCAAAGCAAGAATCTACAGAAGTCGAGATGCCAGTGGAAGAATCCACAGAAGCTGAGATAGCTTCACCAGAGCAAGAAGAGAACTTCTACTCACCAATTGATGAGAGAAATGTTGGATTCCATTGGGATCTCATACCAGAAGATGGAGGAGAAGAAAAAATCGTGCAAGAACTCGGTGAAGAATTCGATAAATGTGAACCACAACCACAACAATTCAAATATAAAGACGCTGACGAGTACGATGCTCACCAGGATTCCTCGATAATTAACCAGATTCAACTTGATGATACCACTACAAGTGATTTCACAATGTCTACAGACAGTCAACAGGGTGAAGAAGAATTAAGAGCCAACTTGACATGGTTCTCACCATCACAATTGGATGTAGTTATCGGAACTCAAGATGAAAACTTGTTTCAACTTCAAAGACAGAAATTCACAAGTAAGATCAATATTGTACCACCTCCAGTGCAACAGAAACCTGTCCCAGCCAGAGTTTATTACGTGCCTCGTGACGATACTGTGAGATTTGATGAACCTGTGTTGAGAGCATCATCTTATTCATACCTCTTGGGGGTATTGGGAGATGACACCGCTTACGATATGCCTATCATCTCAGAGGAAGAGCCTACAAAAGTGGAACCAAAGGAAGATTACAGCAAAAAGATCACTGAGAACTTGAAAGACAGCTCTATAAGTTATCTTGCCAGGTTTATGTGATATGTATAGATTTATATGAATTATAAAATAATTATGAAATCATCTCAACCGCCAATAACAAAAAAAAAAATCGAAATCGAAAATCGAAATCAAGAATTGAAAATTCATTAAATCAGTTCAAGACAATGTCGATAAGTTTGTTAAAGAGAACAGGATTGAATTTGATCCAGGTCAGAAGAGCATGCATTGTCCCTACAAGGGCTCATATACCTAGAAGATACATTCAATCCGACACTAGTGAAGAAGTATTGAACAGGTATAAAGAAAAATTACAGCAAAAGGCAAAAGAAGTTGGAGTATCAAGTATTGATGAATTAAAGGATAAATTAAAAGATGACATCGAAGAAACGAAGAAGAATCTTAATAAGATAGATCCATTGAAAGAGTTACTGGAGTATGAACTATCATTATCTGCTAAAGAGCAAGCAGAGAAGAAAGAACACAAATTAAGAGAACCTAGATCTCCAGATATACCAGAAGTGCCATATAAGACCTTGGACAAGTTTTTAGAGATCAGCAAGTTGAAAGATTTGGGTCCAGCAGAGTTGCAATATATTTGGAGAGCTAGATTTGCCAATGTGGAAAATTCATTAGTACTGGTAATACCAAATGATGTGTTTAATAAATTTTATTATAACGCTAAGAAGAACCCATCGTTTGTGTTACCCTTACCTAAAGACGAGACAGGGGACGAGATTGAGATGCATTATGTGCAATGGTCATTTGTCGGTAAGGATACAACACATTGTATGATCACTTCATTGGTCGAGTACAAATTACATAAGGAATTCGCTAGACCACATACAACGTTATCGTTCCACTCGGAATTACAAAAATCTCACCAAGTCGCGTTAATGAATGGTAATATAGAGCAAGACGCTAATATCACATTGCAAGAAGCTCAATTATTATTATTAAATTTACAAAGATTTTATGGTGCATTAGATAATACCGATGCAACAAAGAGAAGAGTAAAATTACTTCAAGATTTCACTAATGGTAACCCTGAATTCAACCTCGAGTTGTTGATCAAGGAGTCTACATCATTAGAGAACTAGCCTATATATAGTATAAATCATATTCACATCATCATCATCATCAATTGTAGTTTCTCTTCCAAGTGAAAAATTTTGAAGAAAAAAAAAAATTTCAATTCATAAGAAGAAGAGATATTGTAAGGAATCATCTTTAAAGATGTCGAAACCGGTATTGAAAGTGGCATATTTGGGTCCACCAGGGACTTATTCACATCAGCTGCTGACACAGGAATTTGAAAGTTATAAGCAAGATTATGAAATTGAATATTATCCACAATCATCTATAAATAATTGTTTTAATTTTATTAATGAAGGTAAATGTGATTACTCAATAATACCTTTTGAAAATTCATCAAATGGACAAGTCATCTTCACGTATGATCTATTAAGAGATTGGTATTGCAATAAACAAGATTGGGATGAATTAAATGGTGAATTAAAGATTCATCATGAAACTGATCAACAACCATTATTTCGTGTTGTCGGAGAGCAATTTGTTAGTATACATCATTTCCTCATATCGTATGCTAAGTCTCTCTCGGATATCAAAACCATATACTCTCATCCACAAGTCTGGTCACAGTGTGATATTTTTTTCAAAACTGGTGTATTCCACGATGACTTGGAGAAAATTGATACTTCGTCAACTTCAAGAGCCGTGGAGATCGTTAGTAAATTAGATCCTATATTCATGCAAGAAGCCGGCGCTATAGCGAGTGAAGCATCAGCAAAGATCTATGCTGTGCCTGTGTTGATGGAACAAGTGGAAGATAATAAGGAAAATACAACAAGATTCTTAATTTTAGGTTATAATAATTTACCCATCTTGAATCAAGATGATGGTAAGTCAATGGATAAGAGAATCACATTACTTTCATTCATCTTGAAATCTAATAGTGATTATGGATCATTATGTTCATCATTACAATGTTTCTCTTCAAAGAATTTAACTCTTTTGAGTATCACAACAAGACCATCAAAATTGAAACCATGGTTATACGTTTTCTTCATAGAAGTCTTAACTATCACAGAGCAGGATTCCCAAAATTTACAAAGCGCTTTGGAGCAATTAGACGAATTTGTTAGTGATAAATGTGTGATAGGGGAAGAATTTAAAAGAGATGTAAGATATTGGAAAGATGATGAAGATTTCCAAGATCACTGATGTATATAGAGAAATAAACAGGACATTTAAATGACATTTGAAATGACATTACATAATGATCAATTTATATGAATTGTAAAATTTAAAACTAATTAACTATCCTAATAGTAATTCACCTATAAAAGCAATTATTTTGTAAAAACATCATGAAAATTATCTCATTTACCGTACCTTTGTAAAACCCATTCTCTATTATCCAAGGGACAAACATTTCTAGTCTTTAACCAACGTGTAATACAATGTAAATGGAATGCATGATTACATTGACCCCAAGCAGTTTGACATTCTTCTGAAGTCTGAGACATCGAATTGGGTTGACATTCAATGCATGGTTCCATCAAATGATTACGACAAATGGCACAATTCTCAACAACCATATCCCATGACCAAAACAGCACTGCTGTCCATTTCCTTATTTCAAATTTCTTCTTCGTGTTTGTTGTACTCGATGCTGTTGATTTTGTTGGAACAATCTCCACTAATTTATACTTTATTAGTAACCACAATCTAATTAATCTCTTGGTAATATCACATAATACATACGCTCATCCACATCCATCTTATCTTCTGATGCTGCTGACATTTTTGTTCAGTTGATTTGTAATAACCTGAACACAATTTTTGTTTTGGATTTTTTTTTTCTTTGAACAAAATTATCAACCACAAGAGTTATTACAATAAGAAGATATAGAAGATGGATGAGATATCGATATTGTATCCGTCACCACCTCCTTATTATAAAGTGTTCACGAAGGAGAATATAGACAAGTTCAATGAGTTGAGAAAAACCCATAGTATAGAGGAACTTGAAAAAGATGAACAAGTACAGAATTCAAATTTGAAATATCTCATACCGCCACTGATACCTGACCAAGATGTGTATCATTCATTTGGTAATATCTGGCAAGTGAAGGATAAGCTGATGAGTTTGAAAGACGCGGGGATCGAGCAATTGTATCCTGATACTACCACAGCTAATGGTGACGAAGAGGATATTTTCACTATTGAGAGAATACAAGAATTAAAGAAATTAACTAAATCGTTATTATTAAACTTCTTAGAATTAGTTGGCTTATTAGTGAAGAATCCATATTATGTGAATGAGAAGATTGAACAAATTAGAATAATATTAATCAATTTACATCATTTATTAAACAGTTACAGATTACATCAATCAAGAGAAGATTTGATATTGAAAATAGAAGACAAGATAGCGTCGACTTTGAAAGAAGTGGACGAGATCAACAGCACGGTGCTGTCCATTGAGGAGAAATTAAAGACCTTGGTAGAGAAATTTGATTCTACAGATAATTTGAATGTTGATATGGACACTAACGAAACGGAAGTGCCGAAAGACGATAAAGATGCTAAGAGAGAGCTGCTAATACAGGAGATCTTACGTGAATGAAATGAAATAAAAGTAAAAAAGCCAAGCTAGTTGAATATGAGTAAAATAATATATATATATAAATAGTAATAAAGTGTATCTATAAATTAGAAATAAAAAATGTAATTAAATAAAAGCTGATGTTTTCAATTTGACTTATTCAAATTCTTTGGATCAAGACCACTAGCAACGTTACATTGATGCATTAATCTCTTTTCTTCAGGACCAAATTCACTTGTTACTGAGTGCCATACACCTCTGTTAAAGAAGATACATAAGTCACCTTCATTCCAAGCGTGACAGTAGACGTTTGATGGTGAAATGGCAGGTCTCATGAATTTATGAACGATTTCTCTTGCTTTTTCCACTTCAAATACTTCACCAGTCTTATCGTTAACTAATTGATAAACACAACATCCATGGACTTGTAAATGAGGTTCACCTGTTTCTGGGTTAGTCCAGACCAATGGTAATTTCTTGATCTTGGATTCTTCCCATTCTGGTAATTCATCAAATGATCTTTCTTTACCTTCACTGACCATGGTTAAACCATCGGATGTAGCCTTGGCGTTTGAGATATAGATATATGGATGTGGAGCGTAGACGACAGTGGTGTTTAAAGCGAACTCTTTCTCTTCGTCACTTAAGAGTTTGAAAGCAATGGCACCTGAGGCGAACGCGGTAGCACCTTTAGTCAATTCCAAGACTTCCTTAGTGTCTTCATAGACAATAGTTTGCTTTTCTTGCTTACCTGGAACGACACAACCTAACAAAGTGGTGACCATTGGAGGACTTAAACCGTATAACGCAGCGTCAATGTGCCATCTGAAGAATCTGGTTTGACCCTTGGCGACTTCTTCATCTGATAAGTGATCCTTATGGAAAGTGAAATGAGTTGGATGCTCTAAAGTGACATCTCTAGCCATACCTGGTTCGAAACCTGCTGGGAAACTAGAGTTACCTACCATCATGACTTCTGGTGTATCAGCGATACTCTTACCATCCTTGGCCAACACGGATTGTTGATGGTGGAAGGTCTTTTGGTCATGACCATATGAACCTTCACACGTTGGATCAAATCTCTTGGTTAACAAATATTGTGATCTTGCAGGTAAGTTTCTTTGATTTGGGATCACTAAGACATTGTTTTTCATCAATTCTGATTTCAAACATTCAAAATCCTCATCACTCAACTTAGATGGATCTGTGATACCTTCTGGTAACTCCACAGTAGCTCCGAAGGCTGATCCTGGAATTGGAGTGATCTTTAATCTTGGAGCAGTTAAAGTGATTGGTGTTGTAGTTGTAGCAGTAATCGTAGTAGCCATTGTCTCTATATGAATATTAGAAGTGTTGATTAATGATTTGTAATGAGATCAACCCCGTTATCATATCATCTTTATATATCTTATCTTGGCCTATATCTGGCTTCCCGATCAGGTACACGACAACCAGAAGCCGCGGGTGTGGGCCGGGCTTTTTTCTCAAATACTGCAACACCGGTTCCCAATTACAGAGCAATCTACAAAATTCACTGGTTCGCAAAGACTGGGTGGGCTACCCGGTGGAATCTAGATAAGCTTGTTTCCCTAACGACTATATACATGTTGTTCTAAAACGGAGCGCCTTAGGATTCTAAGATCTTCTTGAGCCGGTCTACAGCAACTTTTTTCATTCCCGAGTATGCCATGTCATAAGTTGCTGTGCCTTTAGTGAGACTACGTAACTTTGACAAATACCCAACCATCTCTTTCAAAGGCAGTTCCAGTTTAATTAATTTCTTTGTAGATTTCGAGTCATTGTAAAGGTCAATGGTGATATCCCGAGGTAGGTAAATTTGCGCCGCTTCCCTTTTGGACCAAAGATCATCTTGAAAAGTGATATCGGCGTCGTCCTCGATCGAGTTGATAATCAGTTTCCTGGCGGAGATCAAATCTTGCGATACACTACCTAAATCGTTATCGTTGACTAATACCTGGATAGACATTATCGGTTCTAAGAAGGTGAAATCTTCAACCGGGTGAGATTTGACTAATTCTAATAGCGCTAATCTAGATACAGAGAGTAAATCTTTCAAGTTATCTGTATCCAGTGGGAAAGAGTAATTTTGTACTCTGATAATGGTAGAGTGGAATGGAAGTCTAGCTATCGGGCCAGCAACACTTAATGAAGCATGTAAACCTGATATGACTGAATTGATGATTCTCTCATATGAGAATGGTAATGACCATTGCTCATTAGCCAATTCCGCCTGGACGAATTGTGGATCACTGTCGGCTTCAAATATGATAGCGTTATTATCATTAAGTAAATGAACATTCTCATCTTTACCAATGAAATTTTCAATATTATCTTCATATGATTCCATAGTGATACTTATTGACGATACACCTTTACCGCTGTCGATTTCTTTAACGTATGGCTCATTATGAGGTTTCAATAAACTTTCCTTATACGTGACCATAACTTCACCAACTTGTACTTTCAGTTTCAAATCGTTCAAGAGTCTGTCCACAGCGATATCTAAATGCAATTCACCCATCCCGGTCAAGATAGTTTGACCACTTTCTTCATCTACATGAGTCTTCAATGATGGATCTTCTCTAAGTAAAATCTTTAACGCTTCTTCCATCTTTCTCGTATCACCCACAGTTCTTGGCTCTAATGATACTGAGAAAACCAGTTGTGGTACCACTATAGGTTGCAATTTAGCGAATTGTTCTACAGTGGACACGTTTTTACCACCCGAGGACATCAACGTGTCACCAGTAGTGATTTCACCATTGGTACCAGTGATGACCCCAATGTTACCACTAGACAAGAATGGCACGTCTTGTGGCTGATCTGCCATCATAAGTAACAATTTCCCAACTCTGATAGATTCACCTGTTGTAGTGTTGACGACAAATGAATTTGATTGTAATTTACCAGAGTAAACACGAACGAAAACCATTATACCTCTATTTTGATCAGTTATAACTTTAAAAGCCAACGCTGAAGTGAGATTCTTGTTATTATTAATGATGCAGCCTTTTGTTGGATCAATCACTGTGGGTAATTGCAATTCCTCCGTCTTCTTACTCTTCTTATCCTTTGATCTCTTTGTGACTTTCGTTGACACACTAGGCAGTTTAATATCGATAGGAGATGGCAAGTACTCGATAATGGCATCCATGAGAGGTTGCACACCGATATTCTTGAATGAGGCACCACATAGCACAGGACACACTGAGCATTGCAACGTGGCGTCTCTTAACAGTTTTTGTAAAATCTTAGTGGGCACTTGCATGTAATCTTCCGTCTCGAGAAATGAATTTATAACGTCTTCATCGAATTCACCTAATGTCTCCACCAGTTGAGCTCTGCATTGAGAGACTTCTTCGAACCACGGGTGATCTTCAGTGACATCAGTGACTTGTACGGATTTACCATCTTCGCCCTCTTTCCATTGCAAGATTTTCTTATCGAAGATATCAACAACACCTTTGAAAAGTTGTTGTCTCGTCTTAGGGTCCTCGATAAAGAACGGGATATTGACAAGCACGATTTTAGTATTCAATTTATGTACCACTTCTTTCGCGGTACGTGAAAATCCAGCGCCTTCTCTATCCATCTTATTAACAAATACAATTCTCGGGATCCCCAAATCTGCAGCTTGTCTCCACACTTTCTCCGTCTGTGCCTCAACACCAGCGACACCGTCCAAAATGGTCACCGCACCATCGAGCACTCTCAACGATCTAATCACTTCAAATGTAAAATCCGCATGGCCTGGGGTATCGATGATATTAATTCTATTTGAGTTCCAAGGGATAGTCACCGCAGCGGACTGGATAGTGATACCTCTATCTCTCTCCTGCGACAAGTAATCCGTCACGGTATCACCCTCGTCAACGTTCCCGATCTTCTTAGTGATCCCACTATAATACAACATTCTCTCCGTCGTTGTCGTCTTACCAGCGTCAATATGAGCTATGATCCCGATATTCCTGATCTTGTTCAAGGCCACTTGTGCCGGTGACGCGGAACTCGCGAACCGCTTGAATATCGGTTGCCAATATCGGATCCTCTGCATGGTTTATAGTATGCTTATTATCCATTATGAGATGAGATCCAATGTTCAAGTGAAAAGTTAAGTATTAATTAGCATTAAATGCACGACTACATGATAAATTATACTATATTCTACATTTTATCATTTACAGAGTTCAATTGAGAAGGGAATGGGAGTTATACCGTAAGAGACGGTCAATATCACTCAATTACTAAGAAACTTTATACTATTACGGTATAAATTTATACAGCAGTCAAAGTGAAGTATTCATTATCAATTACACAAAGAAAAAAACAAAATCCACAAATTTTTATGAAAATTTTGAATCAAAGTCAGTTTGTATCACTGTATAAATATCATTAAGAAGATCAATATCAAAGATGACTGGTAAGTTGATTGTGAAATTCAATATAATTTACATATAATAATTTACTAATGAAGTTTTAGAATTCGATATTAAAGATACTTATTTAAAGTTCTTACAAGAAGATCCAGAGATGACTATGCCCGTGGCAGCTATTGAGTCACTAGTGACGTTATTAAAAGTGAAGCAACCTTCCACGTCGAGTGAGTTGCAAGTGCTATTGAACGACCAAGTTAATTTATTGAAAAAATCTATCCCGAATAATATATCATTAAGTGCAGGTTGTGATTTATTTATGAGATTTGTATTGAGAAATACCCATTTATACTCGGATTGGGAATCATGTAGAAAACACTTGGTGTCCAATGGTCAATTATTCGTCAAGAGATCCAAGCTGTCCCGTGAGAAGATCGCAGAGATCGGGTTACCCTTCATCAGAGACGATGACACCATTTTGATTCATTCGTATTCAAGAGTGGTATTGAATTTATTATCTTTGGCGTCATCAAAATTCGTAAGATTTAAAGTCATTGTCACAGAGGCAAGACCTACAGAACAGGGTCAAAAGATGTATGAATGTTTAAAGAAATTAAATATCCCAGTGATGTTAATAGTGGATTCCGCTGTGGGTTACTATATACATAAAGTTGACAAAGTATTTGTCGGTGCTGAAGGTGTCGCCGAGAGCGGTGGTATAATAAACCATATCGGTTCATACCAAATAGGTGTCTTGGCCAAGAACGCTAACAAGCCATTATACGTCGTTGCCGAGTCACATAAATTCGTGAGAATGTTCCCACTAGGGCCAGACGATTTTGATCATGAAACGCTAAGTTCCACTAATGATCAAGGTCCATTGATCGATTTCACATCACATGAATATATTACTGCGTTAATAACAGATTTAGGTGTATTAACACCCAGCGCCGTTAGTGAAGAATTGATTAAAATTTGGTATGACTAGAGTTTAGTTTCACTAAATAACCAATTTATATACTCTTGCTCTGTGGTGTCAGAGATTAAAATTTCATCATCATCGTTATGATATAATTTACCTCTTATATCTTCATTAATATCATCAGAATCTATCCATTTGTAATTCACGTAATGCTCATCATCCAATTTCTTCGACAGTTGCAATGCTCCTCCTAATCTAGGTTGACTAGACTCATTTGTCGATTTGACTGTCATTTGTACCACTTTAATCTCTTTCTTGCTCTCATCTTCCACAAGTTTAGTAAACAGCTGTTGCTTCTGTTTCTTACTCAGTGAAGCCTCATCTATATACTTCAACGATGGTCGAAGTTGTGCTGTGCTCTTGATGGGAGTTAACGTGATAGCGTTATCCTTCAATACTCCAATATAATATATGTCATTCTCCTTTAAGACTCCAGTAAGTGAATGAGTCTCGACATTACCCCAGTCAGCAGATTTTTCAGCATCAAAGAACTTCGTCGTATCGAGGGGTGTCTCAATCTCTATCACACCAGACTCACTCTTCATCTTGGAAGAGATCACTCTTGCCTCCTTAGTTCTATTAGGGAATTGTAAAACACTCAAGTTGTCCACTTTCGTAGAGAGATAGATGGGTATTTCACTTATAACTTCATCGTCGTCACTTATATCTCCACCATTTTTCTCTACCGTGTCGTGGAACACTTCATTCTCTTCCTCTTCTGGTACAAACAAGCTCATCTCTACCCTTGTATTTGATCTTATATCTACAATATTTCTTTGTGTGTGAAAATATTTTTTTATCTGAAAATTTTTTTTTTTACACAGAGAAGAGCTACAGAGATCAGATAACTGTACAAGATGGATGACGATGATGGAATGATGTTGAACTTCGCAGTACCCACTGAGGGTCTGCAGCCGAAGAAAGCGAGTCTGAGAGTAACTGGTGGTAAGTGGAAGGAGAGGAGAAAAGCCCAGTTGGTCAGTCAGTCTAGAGGGAGAACTAGTCTGGTAAAGAAAGATGTCAGTGAGGCTAATAGAACTGAATTGGCAAAACCGAGACTCGTTGGAGGTTCAGAAGTGAGAAAGAGGAAGAACGATGACGGTGGACATAGAGGTCCATCGATGAAACAGGTGAAAGAGACTAATGGTCAGTTTGGCGGTAAGGATAACAGTTATGTATCGTCATTATTCACATCTAACCCAGAGATTATGAATAAACGTAAAGAAGAAGCGGTGAAAACTATGGAACCTTCGAATGCTCCATTGAAAGACGCCACAACGTTCCATGGTTTGGGGATTGAAGAATCGTTAAGCCGTCATTTGACTGATCATTTAAGATTTGCACAACCTACAAAGATCCAGAGATCTGTGATACCGAGATTATTACAACGTGAAAAGGATTTGTTCGTCCAAGCACAGACTGGGTCAGGTAAGACTTTGTCGTTTGTGTTACCAATTTTCCAAAAATTAATGGAAGAACGTGATTTGAAAAGAGAAACTGGATTATTTGCACTTATCTTAGTGCCAACAAGAGAATTGGCACAGCAGATTTACTCTGTATTGGAGACAATGACTAGATGTTGTCATAGAATCGTGCCTGGTATCGTTATCGGTGGTGAGAAGAAGAAGTCGGAGAAGGCTAGATTGAGAAAGGGTGTTAATATATTGGTATCAACACCAGGTAGATTAGCTGATCATATCGAGAACACCGAGAAATTGGATTTGTCACAATTGAGATACCTCGTGATGGATGAAGGTGACAGATTGATGGAGTTGGGTTTTAAAGAAACCATCACTAAGATCTTGGCAAGTATTGAATCATGTCAAAATTTTGATAATCGTTTCCCTGCCTTGCCAAAGAGAAGAATTAATATATTATGTTCAGCGACAATGAAGAGTGAAGTAAAGAATTTGGGTGATCTTTCATTGAAAGATTCCGAGTTAGTTAACGTTGATAACGGGTCAAACGTGGTAGAATTCGATGAACTGGTGGCTCCTGATCAATTATTACAACAAGTAGTGATCGTGCCACCTAAATTGAGATTAGTCACTTTGGATGCGATGTTGAGCAAAATTACAAGATCTACGGGGCAACAGACAAGAACTATGGTATTCCTTTCGTGTTCTGATAGTGTTAATTTCCATTTCTTGACTTTTATCAAAGATGGTAAGACACCTAAAATTGTCAAGAAAGGTGAAGAAGAGAGCGAAGTTAAATATTCACAACACGATGAACTCACGTCGGTGTCGACTTCACCGTTATTGAACGACTCGATGGTTTTCAAATTACATGGTTCTATGTCACAACAGGCAAGAACTTCAACTTTACAACAATTTGTCAATTGTCAAGATAAGCATACTGTATTGTTCTGTACAGATGTCGCCTCGAGAGGTTTAGATTTACCATATATCTCCAACATTATCGAATACGACCCTGCTTTTTCTGTCGATGACCATTTACACAGAGTCGGTAGAACTGCGAGAGCAGGTAAGAGCGGTATATCTGCTGTATTCTTGTTACCTGGTGCTGAGGAGAACTATATCGATTACATATCCAAATTACATCCATCCGGTTTGCAAATGATCAAATACGAGGATGTCCTCAAGGAAGGTTTCATCAATGAGAAGAAAAAGGATAATTGGGATTACGACGCCACTACATGGCATTTAAACGTCGAGAGGTGGTTATTGGAGAACCCAAAGGCTAACGAGATGGCATCCCAGGCGTTCATCAGTCATATCAGAGCCTACGCGACACATTTATCACTGGAGAGAGATATCTTTAATGTTAAATTACTACATCTTGGTCATTTAGCAAAGAGTTTTGCCTTAAGAGAAACGCCAAAGAATTTAGGTAGACATGGTAATAGTAGTACAGGTAAGACATCTAAAAAGGTTAAAGAAGATCCAAAGAAGAAAATGCTCAGAATGGCTCTGATGGCTGCAAAGCTGTCAAGTAGTGAATTCAATTTTATGTAATATATATTTAATGCAAAAATTCTAATGTGGTTTCAATACGTTTTATAAGTAATTCCTTATCAACTAACTTGTGAAATCTCTGTAAAGATGTAATAAGCGTCTCCAACTCCAGTGGTGATAAATTATGTGCAAATGATTTATGTAAATGGGCAATTACAATACTAGTGTATCCTAATATATGTACACGATCTTCATGATCATCATCTGAATGGAAATTTGTGATGAAATCTGCAGGAATTTCCACATCTTTAATACAATCGATTTGATGATCTATAAGATTCAATATTAAACCTAATTGTAATAATATCACATTTTGTATCAATTTCTCACATGTTGAGAAATCTTTGATAATTTTATTAAATAATTCAACAGCAATATCAGGATTAATCTTCAACATCATATCGATATTCGATAATGACACCAATATTAATGATTTCAAAGCCAATATCTGACATGACTTATCCAATTCCGACTCTGCATCCATCACCGCTAATTCACATAGCGATCGCGCCAATGGTGATGATATCATATCTTCATCATGTTGTGGTAAGATTTGTTCTAATAATGATAAATTTATAAATAATTCATCCATATCCGCAGTGGTTAACTCGATCAATTCAAGATCAAACTTGATTTGCTCGACAAAATTATTGAGAAACATGTAGTAATGATATTTAATATCACTTGTATGATGAGACTTTGCTAATAATTCATTAAAACTAATACGACAAATCTTACTTAATTTCAAATCATTAAAATCATGTTTTTGAAATCTGATTAAAAAGTCATTCACTTGACGACCAGCGTGTTGTAATTGAGAAATTAATTTCGAATTCATTTTGAGTTTACAACAAAATAAAATGAAACAAAATTGGATAATAGCATCTGAGGATGATAATGATGAGTCCACTATGATCTCAGGTATACCACTATTCTGTAAATTCAGTAAGAATTCCACATCGGTCACTAATTTGAAACAAGTATCTAAGAGACTTGATCTGATTAAGGATATATTACCATTTTGTGAATCATCAATTAAATCTTCTAAATGGGCGTTAAAATTTGAGTTCAGTCCATTGATCCTTAATTGATTGATATCCTGGATCTTGTCTGAATTTACTCGTTCCACAATGTCTTCTTTCTCTACGTCGTCTGTCCCAGCTTTGAAGGATCTTACATGAGAATAATCTTTGATCCCTGGTGACAGTAGTATTTTCGGGGTTTTCCTGGGAGTCTGCCTGGGCGTCTGCCTAGGAGCTTGCTTAGGTGTCCCTCTAGGTGATGACTCCACTGATTTGGTGGGTGTCTTTGTAAGCAGATCATAAAGTTTACCAAAACTTTTAAAATCTTGTGATTCAGGGAATAGTCTCGGTTCTTGTTTCTTAGTAGGTGTCTTTGGAATATCAAATGACGAAATCAATTTCGGCTTCGTCGTGTGAACTGGGTCATCGTTAAACAAAGACCATGCATCCACTTCTTGTTTATCGATCTTCACCAGTGGCTTTGTCGGTGAAACTTGCTTGTTCATCTTTGTGTCGAACGATTCACTAGCGAACACAAGTTTACGACTAATTGACTCTGACAGTGGTGATTTGGGTGAATGGGATTTCGGTGGAGTCCATGTGGGTTTCAATTTAGATTCAATGAAGAATTTCTTGTTCAATTCTTGATCATCATCTAATCGCACTATAGGGGGGTCCCCGATTGGAAGTTTCCTCCTATTAGATAAAGCTCTCTTCTTGAAAGAAGGGATATACTCGTCAATGTCGTCTTGTATGTCGAAATCACTCGATATCACCGACTTCTTACAAGATCTGGGAAGTGAATTCCTTGTTGGTGATGATGAACTCCCATGCTTTGTGGGTGTAGTGATTGGTGAAGAAATAGGGTATGAGGATTGTATTGGAGAGGTCATTAAATGAGCAATCGGGGATACTAGCTGCTTATCCTGCTCCACATCTTTCCTCAGTGGCTTACCCTTTCTCGAGTAACTCCCCACCATTGATCCTTCCTTGTATTGTATCTATCTCCCTTTAATTGAAAATACAAAAAAAAATTACTCACTCTCTAAAACGCGTTATAGGAATAATAATTGATATACAAGATCAGTAGAGATGTACGGAGACGTAGCGACTAAATTAATACAGGAGCTGAAGAGGGCACAGTCCTTGGATGCATTACCCTTATACAGGGATGATTTAATCCAAATGATATGTCGAGAAATCAATGATCTTTCAAGAGAATCAGATATCTTATCTAACGATATAATAAATGACCGTGTTAAGAATTGTCAATTGTTTATAACACATTTAAGTATGAGACGTAATAAGAGATGTCTTTTACTGTACCAATACTCACGACTGACCAAATTAGCTGAATTGAATTGGTCAAATCAAGAATTAAATAAGAAACAATTATCTAATTTGTCGTTCCATGAACAAGAATATACAAAGAAATATAAAGAGATAATGTCAGATTTTAAAGGTGAGTACACGGATATCGATTTAAGTGGATCAATGGATCCACCAAATGATATCTTTATCGAAGTACGTGTCTTGAAAGACGTTGGCGAGATTCAAACTGAGTATGGTGTTTTCAATTTAACTAAAAATTCTCAATTCTTTGTTAGGCAAGCTGACGTTGAGAGTTTAATTCAGCAGGGTTATTTAGAGAAGATATAACCTCTGTGTGTCTCGTATATCTATCTCATATATCTATCTCATATATCTCATCTCTAGAAATTTCTTTGTGGCGAAAAAAACACTTTTGTTAATAATTTAATCCACAAAGAGAAGTATAAAGATGTTTAGAAGAGTATTGATCACTACATTGAAAAGAGCCAGTGTGCGTCCAGCGGTAAGATCATGGAATCATGTATATAACTCACCAGTGACAACTAGAACGCCCTTCAGGTTGCAAAGCACGGCAAGTATACCATTAGAGAAACAACAATTAATGTTATCATTTACATGTCAAAGATGTGACACCAGGTCATCACATACGATATCGAAACAAGCGTACACGAAAGGCACAGTGTTGGTGAAATGTCCCGGATGTGATAATAGACATTTAATTGCGGATCATTTGAAGATATTCAAAGATGATCATTTCACTATTGAACAATTAATGGAAGTTAGTAAGAGTACAGATGACTTGGTATTTGAAGAGATACCTGAGAAATTGAAAGGCGTGTTGGGTTACTACGCTAAGGATTCCCCGAAGGAATACAAAAATGAAAATGGTGAAGAAGACGGTGATGAAATTAAATTTATAAAATAATTAATTTACAACTTTAAATGCACAATCTCTATAATCTTGTAATTCTGGGCTACATTTATCGATATGACCATTTGAACGTAAACATCTCTCGTAAGCGGACATTGGTTCTTGACAGTTTTGGAATATTTTTTGGAAAGATGGTACCTCCTTGGAGATACATGTAATTAAATCTTGATGTTCTTGACCGCAATTTAAATGATCACGGGTAATACATTTTTGATAATTTAATATAGCAGTTGGACAATGTTTTTCAATCTATATTCCATTAGTAATCTACATTGAATCTAAATCTCATATATAACTTACATCTTTTAAGATGATATCATCTAATACTCCTGACATTATGACTATATACAGTTGATTAATTTTTCAAATGTATAGTCAAGTTTTTTTCCATTCACAAAGAGATCAAGAATGGACCTGTCGAGATACAGCGATTATGGAATTTGATTTCCAATTATTAGCTAGCAAATACCCAGATTTAAACCAGTATTATGATAATGATACTCACATTTATGACTTCCACTCACATGAGCTGATCAGCTTATTAACTCATTATATATTACTACATTATTTCCAATTACAAGTACCCATTTCAAAACATAAATTATGTCCAAGAATACCTAATAGAATTCTGTATTTACAATTTATTAATGACTTTATATGTGGTTTCGATACAGAAGGTTTACGAGTGATAGATATAGGGACCGGGTATTGTGCGATTTATTTGTTATTGCTGCTGAAGTTGTCAAAGTGGGAGCTTATCGGTACGGAGATAGATCAGGAATCAATACGTGATGCTGAAGATATAATTGAACTGAATAATTTACAAAACAGGATTCATATAGTGAAAGCGGAGTCAGATGTGATAGTTCCCACTAGTCTGATAGATACTACAACGCGAAATGTAGTTATTTGTAATCCGCCATTTTATTGCAGTATCGAAGAATTAACAAAATCACAACTGAGTAAGCGTACTCTTAAAAGAAGTGAATTACGAGGCAGTGAGAGTGAATTGGTATGTGAAGGAGGCGAGTACGGCTTTCTCAATCGCATGTTACAACAAAACTTACATAATACCGATATAAATTGGTTTACATCGTTAGTCGGTAAACATGAAACTACATTAAAATTACTTAAAAAATTCCGTGCATTAGGGATTACTAATTACTTTGTCACGTCATTAATGGATGACAAATCAGGGCGTACTCAACGCTGGATCATAGGTTGGTCGTTCTTATCGGAGCGGATAATTATTGAATCAACGGGGAATGGTAATGTTGTGAAATTACCGATGATAGGGAATTATCATGCACGAGATTGGATTACACGGTTAGTGCCCATTGAATGTGAAATTGATAATGAAGGTTGTTTGTTATTGGATATTAAGAAAGATGTTTGGTCACGGAAGTATAGAAGAGGTGGTGGTTTTATAGAGGTTGAAGATGGTATTAAGTGTAAGATAAGTAAAGACGGTACAAAGCTATACTGGACTTATGGGTTAAATAGTACATTGTTTCAAAGATTTACCAATCATTTACAAAGGTTATTTAGAAATACAGCTAAATGAAAATAATGAAATCTTTTCTAATTTCTAATTTCTAATTATCTATAAAGATATTAAGCTAATTTGGAGACAACTGCGTAAAAAGTCTTACCTTGAGTCTCGGCAATACTTAATTCAGTCTTATTTGGTTGCTTAGAGCCATCACCACCGGCGAAAGTACCAGCACCCCATGGGGACCCACCATGAACTTCATCGAAGGAGGTCAATAATGGGAATGCAGGACCATAACCCAATGGGATATAGATGATACCATGGTGGGCCAAGACTGACAACGAGTTGACAATGGTGATTTCTTGACCACCACCTGGACTTGAAGTGGAAGTGAAGACACCAGCGGCTTTTTGGAACAAGGCACCGGAAGCCCATAAACCACCGGTAGAGTCCCAGAAGGCCTTCCATTGCAGAGGGAAGTTACCGAACCTGGTTGGCACACCGAATAAGAACGCATCATACTGGGTCAATGTCTCCAGCGAGGCAATTGGGTAATCTGGTTTCAGTGGAGCGTGCATCAATTTCAAGATGTCTTCAGATAAAGTTTCAGGGATTTGATAGATATCAGCGCAACCACCAGCGGCTTCAATTCCCTTCTTCTCTGCCTCGGCGAGAACAGTCAAATGACCGTAGGTGGTGTAAAGGATAATAGCAATCTTTGGAGCCATCTTTAATGAATTCTGTATGGTATGATAGTGTAGTATAGTTTGTACAATACAGACAGCATCGTACCGAGAGCAGATCCAGTTTTTATAAGAGAGCGCGGAGTGTGAGATTATTAATGGCTGACTAAACGGGGGCTGTTCCCTTAGTCACCTGTTACTAAGTGCGCCTTACTCCTGTTATAATAAACTGTGGGAATCCGCTGTGTTGCAATTAGTCAAAGAGATAACCACTATTATCGCAATGGCTAAAGTCGCAATTATCGTATACTCTACCTACGGCCATATCCTCGGGTTGGCCAAGACCATTCAGAAGACCATTGAACAGTCAGGTTCCACGCTGGACTTGTATCAAGTCGCCGAGACATTACCTGAACAAGTATTATCAGCCATTCATGCGCCTGCAAAGGATGATTCGATACCTATTGTTAAACCTGACGATTTAACCCAGTACGACGCGTTCTTGTTCGGGTTCCCTACAAGATTCGGTAACGTTCCGCTGCAAGTGAGCACTTTTGTCGATCAATTAGGTGGGTTGTGGGCCTCCGGTGCCCTTTACCAGAAGGCAGCGGGTGTATTCGTTAGTACTGGTACTCAAGGTGGTGGTCAAGAAATCACTGTGAGAAATTTCCTCTCGTTCTTGACCCATCACGGTATCATCTATATCCCATTAGGTTACGGTAATGCATTCCCCTTGTTAACTTCATTCGATGAAGTTCATGGTGGGTCTCCATGGGGTGCTGGTACTTTCGCAGGCGGTGATGGCTCTAGACAGCCAAATGAGACTGAATTGGGTATCGCTGTAAAGCAAGCTGAGAATTTCATCGCCGTGGTTAATAAATTAGCAGGTGGTAAAACTGAAACCAAACTGGATGATGTTGTCACTAAGAAACTGGATACCGCTCAAGAGAAAACTGTTGATAAAACCACTAAACCTGTCAAGAAAGATGATGATGATGACAAATATTGTGGTCTTAAATGTGTCGTTATGTGAGTAAAAAAGTGAAGATAAAAATTTTAGATAAATCATCATATACATTACAATGAAAACATTTATATAATTCTATTTTCATGGAGCAATTCTTACAATCTTCCATGGATCGTTCTCTGATTCACGACGATACACGACTCTATCATGTAATCTACTTGGTCTACCTTGCCAAAATTCAATTTCTAAAGGCACAATTCTTAAACCACCCCAGTAATCGGGACAAGGTATCTCCTCTACGTCTTTAAATTCTGTTTCCCTCTTCTGATACACGGATTCTAATTCATCACGATCTTTGATAACTGAACTTTGTGGTGACGACCATGCACCAATCTTGGAGCCTCTTGGTCTAGTATTAAAATATCTTTGTGATATCTCCTTGCTGACAAATTCCGTGAACCCTTCAATTCTCACTTGTCTTTGCAAGAATTTCCAGAAAAAAGTCATTGCAGCATTGGGATTTGACTTGATCTGTTTACCCTTTTTAGAATCCCAATTTGAATAAACTACAAATCCCTTATGATCTAATTCTTTGAAAAGTACTACACGACTTGAAACTTTACCTGATGGTAATTCCAGCGTAGCAAAATTACAGCATTCCGGTAATGACTCCTCCGGTGTACTTGTCAGTTCATCAAACCATTTAGTGAATTGCTTTATTGGGTCAGTATCAACTTGATCAATATCAAGTGAATCCTTATCGTATTGATAAGTCTTTGGTGCAACTATTTTATATTAGTATTCGATATTCATATAAATCATTTGGTATCTTCACACATACATATAATAGGATCTTCAGTTACTTCATCAACTTTTGGCATTTTTAATTATATATATTATCGCTATATCATATAAATTCAATCACCTTTATATAAAATTATCACACTCATTATTTTTCTTTAGCGTTGCCGTGAAAAGAGTCATTTTGAATTCCAGAAAAAGTAATAATCACCTGATTTAATCTTATACATGGTTAAGTTGGTATTGATGCAATACTAGTCATTATAATAATGGTTGTCGGTCATTTATCATTTAATCCGGTTATCTAGATATTTTTGCAAAACCTTTGTATGGGAGTATAAATGAAAATTACACTAATCACGTGACTCGGCCTCTGAAAATTCTTAAAATGCTCTATGAATAGGCCAATCTATTTACTGTAATAATAGTTTTAAGATAGTTAACAATTCTTGGTGCTTTAGATATTGATCGAGTTTCTTCTTTTGTGTCAGCAGTATATATGTATCAAGGGGCTGATTTCACCCTTTCCTGAATGAACTTTATAATTTTAAGCTACTTGAATATTTTTGAAGTCATTTCATTTTGAAGTCTGATACTAATCACTGTGGGATATATACATTATCATTAGTCTATCCAGATGTTGAAAGCTTATGATTAATCAGTATATTACTTATTCTTCGTTCCTTGTTGTTAATTACTATGTGAAAAGAACTAGAAATTTTATAAAAATTCAAGGGGGTGATTATAATTTTTTTTTTAATACCTATTAAAAAGGAGTATTTTGATAGATACTATTAAAAATAACAAGTGGAAGATGACAAGAGGATATTCTATAAACAACTAATTCAATGATACATCATTTGGTACTCATGATCATTATTCAGGTAGCTGATATGGGGCTGTAATGATCCCTAGTCTTATATGAATCTGTTTTATTGATGTTCCTGAAGGCTCCAGAAATATGGGGCATATAATTGAAAGCTGTGACTACGACTTTGAATGTTCGATGTATCATGAAGCACTATCACTCTAAGTTAAAGTGTATCAGAGCTATATACTTTCATTGAAACTGAGTACCTGGCATAAATTATAAAAAGGCAAAATAGATTAAAAATTGTATTTTACGTACTACACAAGACAGTCAATGAATATCGCAAATAATGCAATTATATCTGGTACAGGGATTTCAATGGTAGTGACTACAACCTTTTATATTCTCTTTGTTTGATTTATCTATTAAATATACATTCTAATAAAACATATTTTTATCCCTTTTCAATCATTCACAAACATATTATGAGACTTCATATGTCTATCAGATCTATTTTGCTAGCTTGAAACAACTCATTTTTGAACATCTAAATAGTTTTAAAAATCGCCTATAGTACACCTTTTTCACCCAATTTTTTCATGCTACACAAACTCACTAATTGAAAATAATATGTAACGCCAGTAAATATTCGATTTAAAAAAATTTATCTCTACAACCAAGTATGCTATGACACTCTTTTTTGGTGTTACTCGGATCAAAAAATCCCCTTTTCTAGCTCTAGTCGACTTATATTCACATAAATTTCGATTTGACTATGTAAAAATTAGGAATTATAATTTTTTTAGGTGTTTTCATGCACCGTCACACGCTAATTTTTTTTTTGACACAATATTTCATATTTGTACCACAAAGACCACAAAGTCAGTATTTTCCCAAAAATTCCCAAAATTTATATTAATTTAACCGCCAGTAAATTATATTTAATTATATTACCACTACATTGTTTCACTTATCATTTCACCATTCAAGATCAAATCTCTATTCCACCAAGAGATGTCAATAAGTATCAATTAGAGTCTCAAGTATAATCAACCAATATTACCTATTTATACTACTAACATTCACTACTAACTTAGGAAAGCAGGACATTCACATTAAGGAATTCAGATATAGTATTAGAGGTCAAGAATATATTGATTACAAACATTTGCCAGGCTGATATTCAATAGTATTGTAACGGACTTGCCAGAGTCTACTTGCCAGAGTTATCAGCATTGCCAGATGCCAGAATCGATTTGCCAGAATTGATTTCAATACTATTGATTATTGACTTGTCAGATGTTTGTGTTCATTATTCTTTATCACTCAGCGTCAACCACTTTCGAAATTATTGATCGCTAATTTTGCCAGATTAGTTCGCAATAGTTTTAGATTCTTGTTAGTGTTCAATATTTTTGGTTATCAATTTTTGCCAGGGTTGGTTTTCAATAGTATTGGGTTGACGCTGGTCTTCAGAATTGGATTCAAACTTATTGGTGATGATCAATTTTTGCCAGAATTGGTTGTTAATGGTTTTAGATTGTTGTTAGTGTTCGAAATTGTTGGTAGCTAATTCTGCCAGGTTAGTTGTCAGTAGTTTTAGATCCTTGATTATTAGTTATCAATTTTTGCCAGGGTTGGTTTCTAGTGGTCTTGGATTGTCGCTGTTAAGTTTCAAATATTATTGGTTATTAATTTTTGCCAGGGTTGATCTTCAATAATTTTAGAAATCTTAATCTTTATATAACTTATATAGCTGTATAGCTTTATCACTTGTAGGCACTTGTAGATTCCTTTAGGGGGCTAAAAAAAGTCCCTTAAAGAAGGGGGGAACCCCGTCATTTTTTCTCCAAGAAGTAGTGTATTTTGATACCAAATATCCCAATTAGGTAATCATACTTAAGGAAAGTAGTTCTCAAAGATCAAAAAGACCAGAAAAATCTTTCTTTGCTAACAAAAATCGACTAAGCTATAAGTGTTTGAAAGATTTTTTTGAGCTTCTTGAGATGGTCGTGCAATGTTCAAAAGTGATTGTTGTTTCAAATTATGTAGTAAGCTATCCCATTGCACTGGTAGATCAGCACCATGACTGCACTTAATCTAATCTCTTCCACTGTTAATCATCATACGTGGAATCCTTGACTCATCTTATAAATTCCACATAAAATTCACTGTTCAGAGTGAAATAAATGTTGTTACAAAAAAGGGGTTGATAAGTTATTAGACGAATTGACCAAAATATATTAACAAATAATATTCAAATGTTCTTAATGATATAATTCAATACAGAAAGTAATTTTGCAATCATTGGTATTGATTGGAAGTCTTGATGTATTGGAAAGTTTGTATATATTTCTCTATATGATCATATTGTATCCTTTGAATAATCTTTGATTATCTGAGTCCTTATAAGAAAATTTAAACCTTCCTTCTGGGGATTGTGGTTTTTGTACACGATAAAATGATAAATAGCTGATATGTGTCTGTTAGCGATTATGATAATGTATATTTCAAATTACACTACCATACATCCCAATTCTGGTCACTTAAATACATGTTATCATCATTAAATAACCTATTTAAGATAGTGGATTAGTCATTTACATATACGCCTTTCATTGTTATGCATTTGTATTTTGACTTCTCTTTTTAAAAATGTGTTATATAAGATATTTATATTAAACATTTCACTTATTTTATATTTCTCCAACACATTATCTTAACTTCAATTTAATTTGTCATGATTGATACAATTAAGTATCATGGATTACAATTCTCTCTCCTCCGACTTCTATTCTTCCATATATCTCCAGAGTTGTAGCTGAGAAGATAATATAAACTCTTTAGTATGAAATACACTACCTATATTTTATCCATGTAAGAGAGATTTAATATTTTACTCTTAAAGAAAGATTTAATACAACACGAACGACTAAATAGTAAATTTAATTTTTAGTTATAGATCACGTGATACAGTATTATACAAATTAAAGATCTATAATAAATACTTTCATTATAGAACATTAAATTGAATATTAAAAGAGAATTGATCATGAACACGATATAAGTAAGAATCTCATAATATAAACTCTATTTATCTTATCTTACACACACTCAATTTAAATTAAAGAACGATTTTCGATATGCTTATCTCTATATAAAGATAATATTGCATTGAAATTGAATTAAATTTAATTCACATCTCCCATTATTGACATCTATGTCTGAGAGAGTCCTAATCATCTGTATCTTTAATTAAATCAAATGAAAAATGGTATAACATCTCAATCTTATATGATATAGTTAAAGTATCTTCCTTTTGTTGACAATATTTCATGTATTGAGAATGATATTTGTTTTTTAATTTATAAAATGACATGATATCTTTGATTATGATGAGGAATTGAAAAACGGAAATATCATTTAAAATATAAAAAGATACTCATCTGATATCGAAGAATTATATGTGATTAATTATAGATTATTATCTTTCATTGGTTGATCTTGTAGATTGTATTATACGAAATAAGTGACACTTAACCATTCTAAAAACATGAATATATAATTCACATTTATAGAACAGTTCAATGGGGTTAATTGATCGAATAATAATCCGGAATACGACAGTGCAGTAATTTAATGATCATATATGATCCTTTTGTTGACTGCTTCAATTGATTTATTCAATAAACTGCATTCATATTCGAAATTAATCCACTTGTTATACAAGCTAACTATTCTAATGATTAATTATCACTCTTACTGTATATACAACCCCAAGGTTAACCTCTTGATAAATTTAAAATTCTCATATAAAATATTCTGTCATTTCAAAAATCCCATATTTTAGGATCTGATTTTATGATGTTAAGGTGTGGTGTTATGATGTTTGAATCAAACTCACCTGAAATAATTGATAAACTTTTATAAATAACTATAAAAGGTAATATTTAATTATCAATTATAACAGATTTGATGTATTAATGAAACTATTGTATATAGTTGAAGATACTCGAATTATATCACTTATTATACGATTGAGATTTTGTTGTTATACCATTAGATTAAGATAATAAGAGTCCAATCTGAGATACGTATACCTTATAAATAACAATCATGAACTGATCAATTCTAATAAAATAAGTAAAATTTAGTTTAGGTGATTATTTTTTTTTTGTATAGTGTTTACTTTAACGCGAATTAAATATTACGCGGTTATAAATAAGGATATATAGAGATCTATAGGATAATGGACCATATGTGGAATATCCCATCATCACCGCCTCAAGTTGTTGAGATGGAGGTGGGTGAAGGGATTGATGGGGTTGTGGGGAGTGGAGTGGAGAGTGGGGAGTATAATGTGGAAAGGGGCATCTTGGTGAGTTCTTTAAAGGATCATTTTTACATAGATGGAGATGTGGTGCGATCAGGTGAATTCGACGGAATGGGTGGGGGTACACTGGATGTGGTACCGGAGTATGAGGTGGTTGGTATTGTGGATGGTGCGGACGATATTGATCAAGGGGTAATTGATCAAGACACAGGGGGTAGTATACCAGTTGAAGTACAAATCACTAAAGATACAAATAAAGATGTACCAGTTGAAGATATCATAGAAGATAGAAATAATGATTTACCAGTTGAGTATATTACTGAAAATACAAGGAGTATACCTAATGAATCCGCTGAAGATACAAATAGTCTCATATCAATTCAACCCAAACAACCCATCGATTTAATAGACACAAACACAAAACATAAACCAAGAAAGAAGGCCAAAAGAGCACATACAACAGGTGGTATAATATCAGTAGAATCCCACCCCAAGGATAAATTAAAACATAGAAAGAGATTTAAAGGATTATCTGGTGGTATTCTTGATTCTAATTATATTAAAAGTTCACCTATACCATATGTAAATCATGAATTAAATGAAATATCAGATAGTGATATTGAAATTGGTGATACTATTGATTTGAAAAAATTAGTGAAGAGTGTTGAAGTAAATGAACTGCAGGCAGTTTCCCAAGACTTGAAAGATTCTCAAATCAATACACAAGAGGATTTAACTATTATAGAGGAGCATGTCAAAGTGATAGAAAGCAATAGTAGATCCAACGACAACACGTTAATTGAAACTAATGAAATATCATTTGATAGTACAATACTGATTTCTACACCAATAATAACTCTGCGAATCGCAAATCGCAAACTCCCAGAAAAGAAATCATTAGCTGAAATATGTGCCTCTACAACGACATCATCATATATGCGACCTAGAGTCGGTCTCTCCAAGAGATCTAAGATAGGATCCTTGCATAGTTATTTAAAGAGATCGGTATAACTATATAGTAGAATACAGTAAGAGATCTGAGCAATCTATCGATGATAATAAAATATCTCGGACTAACACATATACAATTCATTAAAGTGCTCTACAATCGTTGAATTTAATTTTTTCCTTTAACAAAAATTTTCTCAGTAATAAATATTATTATTATTATTATTATTACTATTATTGTTATTTATTTACTGAGTGAGTTATCAATAATTTTTCTCTTTCTCTCTCCAAAACTGAAAACGCGGTTGTTCAAATATTTATATATATACAACAAATATACATAGATATATAGATATATATATATATGAAGATTGAAGATGGAACAAAGCAAGTCTCCAGATTCGGGGATATATGAGAGATATTTGGTACCAGATGCAAATTTAACAGAGACGTCATATGATAGTATTAAATCGTTAAAGGAGAAAATTGTTCAAGAAGGTATAGATTTTAGGATTGATTCACATAAAGGTTTCTTAAGATGTGAAGAACCAGGATGTGAATTTCTGTTAAAGATCAGGTATGGCAGCTCTAAAGGCAGTGTCATCTTGGGGAAATCTAGACGTGAACATAATCATGATATACATAAGCCCAAATCATTTAAGAAGAGGAAAAGTGAAGTAATGGAAAGATATTACGATATTCAAATCGCCAGAGATATCAAATTAAAGAAACTGTTAGAAGAGATTGAACAAGAGTTAGGGGTGCCATTAAACTCAGAGGATTTGAAAAAATTCAAGAATAAAGTTTATAATATTAGACAAAAAGTAAGACGAGAAGAAGAGAAAAGGGCTTCGACAATTTTAGAATTACCACCAATGAATCCAATACCATTACCGAAACAAAAAGAGCCACCATTAAAGAAATTGAAGAGGACTCCATTAGTGACAAGAATTAATGCAGATGAAATTAAAAAGATAATTGATGAAAGTAAAAATGATAAACTGCAAATTGTTGTACCAATACAAAGGGAGAATTTGCAATATACATCACCATCACCTATAAAGCAAGAAAATTTTAATAACTATCCACCATTACCACAAAAGAAGAAATTTATCGAAGAAGATGAAAATAATAATTTATTTCTGCAAATTGATCAAAAGAAGAGTAATATAAAAGAATCAAATTCAATATCAAATGAACAAGAAAACATTGATGATGATTTAAAAAATAACAATACAAGTACAAACAACAACAACAACAACAACAACAATAATAATAATAATGATAATGATACAAAGATGTTATCAACGGGTAGACTTACACTGATGATGAAAAAGATATTTTAATGGACTATATGTGTATAGTAGTATATAATTTTAATATCTAATAGAGATTGTATTTTATTTTATATGTCATTGTAATATAGGATAATATATCTTGGATAGAACTGATATGGAAGAGCAACAAGACGATGATAATTAAGCACCATAGAATACTAATTCACTTTATGTTTATGAAATGTAAATTTTCTTTTTGTGCTCAATTTGATTTATTAAAGGATCATTAAGGGGTGTATCTTGTATTAATTAGAGATAGAGATAGATATTATAGATAGAGATATAGATGAACGGTAGAGTGGATGATGAGAATGTTAATCCATTCGATGAAGGGGTAAGCGATTGTAAAGAGACAAGTAATTTACAAAAACGTAACGGTGACCCCTTTATTAAATATAATATACAAACACAAGATGAATCGGAAGAGATAAAGAAATTGGTGATCCCGATCAATATAGTGATAGTCGGAGACTCTCAGTGTGGCAAGACATCAATGATTAAGTTGTTCATGCAAGATTTCATACAGATAGATCCCACATTGTCGACGTATATCAAATCGATGCAAATAGATAACGCCGTGGTGGAATTCACGTTATGGGATGTGCCCGGTGAATCGATGTACGACCGCTTTAGGCCGTTGGCGTATGCGACGGCGAATGGGATCATATGTTGCTTCGACGTCGGGGCCATTGACGCCTTGAATAGTGTGCATGAGCGTTGGATCCCCGAGTTGGAAATGTACTGCGAGAATTGCCCCGTGGTGTTAGTGGGTTTGAAAAGAAGAGTGAGTAGATTGGATACACCATTTGACGTGTGTAAGGAGTTCGCTACTGAGCGTGGGATGAATTATTATGAGATTGAATCTTTGACTGATAGATCAGAGGTGGAAAGAGTTTTCAGGGAATTGTCTTTATTAGTTATTGACAAAAGGTATCAAAGGGAGAATGCTTTGCAAACAATGTCAATTAATTCATCAACAAATTTAGATTCAACTTCAAGACGGCCAATATCAAAAGCAAATTCATCAATACAGTCGAATTTCTCCATACGGTCAGATCTGAATTCATCGATTAGATCGACTCGGTCAATACGATCAAGATCCAATACTCTCAGGACCAATAACAAACCCAATACATCTCGACCACAAACAGCATCACCTAAAGGAATATCAACAGCACTGGCACGTACCGCATTCAACAGACCAGTTACAGCGACATCATCAATAAGATCTAGTATCACTATCGACACCACATTCAGACCAAACCCTGAGAATCAACCACGACGTATCACGAGAATGGATTCGATGACAAGTTTAAGACAACATAAAAATGATAGATGTATAATAATGTAGATTATTTCGATTGATTAATATCATTTTGATAAAAATTGTTCCATAACGTAGATACAGTATCAAATTCTTTCCCCACGGCGACAGAGCTTTCAAGTGATCTATTTAATGAATTTAATTCATTCAAGATAAGTTCCATTGAGTTAGTTATTTCCGCGATGTAGATGTCACGTTGTTTATCGAAATATGATAACTCTATATCTGATACTGTTTGCTCTTTTGACATTGTATCTTATTTTATATACGCGTTTTGTTTATTATTATTGTAATTGCAATTTCTATATAAGAATTTTTTTTCTTGATTGATGTTCTTATAATTATATTATTATAATATATTTAATTCAGGACCTTTAATCTACCAATTCCTTATACCGATATAGTATATGTATATTGTAAGATATAGATATAGATAATAGGTAAAGGTTATAATTGATACGATCACTCTAATCCTGATAAATTAATTGAATGCAATTATGTGTTTAGTTAGATTAATTATTGACTTGACACTCTACTGACATTCTAACAATCTGTGTAATCTATCTCTCTTATATATCTATATAGATCATATAGACCATATAGGTTTCGTAGTTGTATAGGTAGGTATTGATGTATTGATGTATTAGGAATAGATGAGATGAGCGATAAAAATTTTCTCTTTATAAGATGAATATAAGGTTATAAAATGATCAGGATACCCAAGAGGTACATCACCCAGGTTAGAGTGCCCGGTGGGTATAAGAAGTATTTAAAAGACAGTACTGATCCTATATCTCGAGGCAAATTATTTCAAAATGAACTAGAACTGATATCGGTACAACGTGGATTACCTCTTATAAAGAATACTTTACTGGATATTAATTCATTTTGGCAACATCGTGATGCACCATATAAGGAATGTATCGCTGATGTAATAGCAGTATCTAAAGTGTCAGGTGACGGCATAGCGTATGATGGTGATAAATTCATTACCGTACCAAACACATTACCGGGAGATCAGGTGAAAGTCTCATTGAGGAGACATTATGATTATTATATTGAGGGTTATCTAATAGAGTATATTAAGAAGAGTCAGAAGAGGATTACACCACGTTGTAAGCATTTTAATGATTGTACTGGATGTCAATTACAACATATGTCATATCAAGATCAATTACAGTATAAGAAAAGCATTATTCAATTTGCATTCAGTAGTTTCAATATTGACGTGAGTGATACAGTCGGATCACCATTACAGTATCTGTATCGAACAAAATTAACTCCTCATTATGATAACAGAGATCAGTTACGTATTGGGTTTAATAATCTTGATAATAAAGTAATGGATATTGATAATTGTAAAATAAGTACTTCTATAGTGAATGAGGGACTCGCATTAGAGAGACAGAGACTACTGAGATCAGAGTTGAAGTCGAGGGAGACTGGTACGTTACTGATAAGAGAACATTTTGATGGTGATAAATTAGTACCCCGTGTCGGGGTTAGAGATTTAATTATGGAGAAAGTTAATAATAAATTATTTCAGTTTCCAATATACACATTCTTTCAAAATAACAACTCGATATTACCTGTGTTGTTGCAATACATTGAAGGTCAATTACTGGGAAAAGGGTACAAAAATTTAATTGATACTTATTGTGGATCAGGGTTTTTCAGTATATCATTATCGAAATTTTTTGAAAAATCGATAGGGATAGAGATTTCAGATAAATCGATTGAATTCGCCAAGATAAACGCAGATTTGAATCAATTATCCAATGTCAATTATATAACGGGCACTGCATCGAATATATTCAGTGAATTACAAAGTATCAACCCCCTGGAGACATGTATTTTGATCGATCCCTCTAGGAAAGGATCAACTGAGTTATTTATGAGACAATTATCTGAGTTCCAACCTCGTATGATCATCTATGTGTCGTGTAACGTATACTCCCAATCCCGTGACCTAGATTATTTCATGAACACGTTGCAGATGAATACAAAATATCTGATTAAAGATGTAACTGGATTTGATTTCTTCCCTCAGACTAAACACGTCGAAAGCGTTGCTGTGGTGGAATTTTTATGACTGCGCAACAAAGAAGATATTTTATATTTGTGTTACACAAGACAAGATGTATGTGTTGGAAGAGACAAAGGATAAGAGAGTGTATGAGTGGTGTCAGTCTAATCATAGTGACTGGAGGAAGGATCTCACTGTGGAACAGTACGTCGGGAGAGAACGCGCTTCTTCATTGACTAGGATTTGTGATGTCAATAGAAGTGATGATCAAGAGCATGGGATAAGGTATTGGATATTGAGAGATACATCTATAAAGACAGACTCGTTAACTGGTAATATAGTTTCATCTTGTGAGACTTTACATAGGAAATCATGGAAATTTCTTATAGGGGAGGAAATGATTCATCGGGAAGATGTTATTTCACCTTGTATTGGTAGTGTCTATACATTGGGAAAACATAGAGGTAAAGGTGCATGTAATCTGATGATATCACAATTGTGTTCTCATTTCGAAAAGGAGTTGGGTGATGATAATTTTATAACTTTATATTCAGAAATTGGCAATTATTATGAAAAATTTGGGTTTAAGAATCATTATATACCAAAGGCTGTGATACCAATACCTGAAAAAGAGATTGCTATTAATTCCCATATAACTTTTATATCTGATGAATTTGAAAGTTTAATAGGCCTTTATAATGGAAGATTTCTCAAAAATATTTATCAAAAGATGGGTAAGGATCATGCAAATAAGATAGCTAATGTACCTAATGTTGATATCGTTGATTGGCATCATGAGCGGACCCGGTACGTTCATAGGACAGTAAATGGTGGTGAAGTGCAGAAATTCGGGGTTGTGTATAAGAACGATCAGGATATAATTAATGGTTTCATTATCTTTAATTATGATTTTTATGAGAAGGATATTTACTTATTAATGGTATATGCTGATAATTTAGAGATATTTAAATATTTATTAGATGGTGTATTGAAAATTGGTCAAGATATGGATTTCAAATCAATAAGTTCATGGGAATCAGATTTGTTTAATTACAAGATATTATTAGATGAAAATGATGAATCTAATGAAAGGGATCAAAGGGAGTTAAAGGAGTATATTGAGGAGTTAGGCGGTGAATTAAATGTGGAGAATAGTTCATTGAGTGCCGTTAAATTGATTAATGATGATAATGATATAGAATGGTGTGGGAATGGTAAATGGGCTTGGTTTTGATCTTGTATTATCCTTTACATTTACCACACTCATACTCATAACAATTCCCCTAGACACTTACACCATACATCAATACACCAATACTTTAGATATGCACCATACACCCAATGTGTCTATTTAGATCAATATCTACACCTGTATAAGAGGACAATGATAGAAAGATAGAAAGAGTATAATTGTATAGATTTATAAATCAATTGCTTAATAAAACAGACAGAGTCAAAAATCACGCGAAAATTAAATTTTAATAAATTATCAATTAAACTTGTATATATATGGTTATTAAAGGTACTAAGAGGAATAGACCAAAACCACTGGAATTACCCGAGAGAGTATCACCTACAGATAGAATTAAAAAGATATCGGTATTGAAAAGACAGTTATTAAAGGAAGATGCATTAGATTTACTTCATGAGTTGGCAAAATTGGTTACCCCAATAATGAACAAATATGATTTCCAAGTGGGGTTACTTTGTGAGATGATCCCAAAGAGTGCGAATTTACTTGGATTGAATATCAACGGTGGTCAGAAGATCTTGATAAGGTTAAGACATCATAATGATAATTTAAATTTTTTAAGTAAATCTGAGTTGATAGGGACTTTTTTACATGAATTAACACATAATAGATATGGACCACATAATAATAGTTTTTATTCATTTTTAGATACGTTGACAAGGGATTTTGAATCGATGATGTCACAAAATAGTTTCAATATATTTGGTCAAGTCACTTTGGGTAATATATTTGGTAATAATTCAATGTTAAATAAACAAATTGGTAATAGTACTTCGAGTGATATGGGTCACAGATTGGGTAATTCCAAAGATCTCGTTTTCAACGAGGTTAATAGGTTAGGTAGTAATGGCGACCCTATCCCAAGATCAAATATGAGAAATAAAATATTACAAGCAACAGAGAGGAGACTTAACGATGCTAAAAAATGTCATGAAATGATTAATGATGACACAGTATTACAAAGCATGCAAGATTCTGGTGAAATATACATATCTGATGATGAAAGTGATTTAGAAATAGTCAAGAAACCTAAATTTGAAATAATCATTATAAGTGATGATGAATAACTAGTCAAGATCCCTCGGAGATTCCGCGGCATCGGCTCGTTTCTTTTTTTCTGAAGAAAATTTTTTTTTTTTTTATTTAAGAAGAGATGGATATGTTAGATTGTTGATATATTATTGATATTTATATTGATATAACTGATATAATATATAGAAGATGACAAGTGGTAAATATGAGTGTTCTCATTTGATGAAAGATTTCTTACGTGAATTACCAAAATGTGAACATCATGTTCATTTAGAAGGTACTTTAGGTCCAGATTTATTATTCCCATTAGCAAAGAGAAATAATATTTCACTTCCAGAGACATTCCCTAAATCTGTTGAAGAATTAGAAGCAAGATATAAGATCTTTGCCGATTTACAAGATTTCTTAGATTATTATTATATCGGTATGTCAGTATTGATTAAAGAAGAAGACTTCTTCGATTTAGCATATGCTTATTTCATTAAGGCTAAGAATGACGGTTTACACCACGCGGAACTGTTTTTCGATCCACAAGGTCACACCGAGAGAGGTGTCTCTATGGAAACTGTAGTTAACGGGTTTAAGAGAGCTTGTGATAAAGCTGAAGCCGAATTAGGTATCACTACAAAATTAATTATGTGTTTATTAAGACATTTACCATCAAATGAATGTTTACAAACTGTAGAAGAGTCATTCCCATTTTATGAAAAAGGTTGGATTCACGGTTTAGGTTTAGATTCATCGGAGAAGCCAAATCCTCCAATAAATTTCCAAAATTGTTATGATAGATTGAAAACACAATTCCCTGAAGTTAATTTAACTGCCCATGCTGGTGAAGAAGGTGGTCCAGATTACGTTATTGATACTTTGAAATACTTGAATCTGACAAGAATTGACCACGGTGTCAACTCTATCAAGGACCTGGAATTAATTAAGCAATTAGCACTGAATCAAACTTTATTAACTGTGTGCCCATTATCAAATGTTAAATTACAAGTTGTTGAAAATGTTGGACAATTACCAATTGATAAATTTGTCGAATTAAACGTGCCATTCTCAATTAATTCAGATGATCCAGCTTATTTTGGAGGTTACATCTTAGATAATTATATCGCCGTACATGAACATTTTGGTTTTGATTTAAAAATTTGGTGTAAAATTGCTCAAAATGGTATTAATGGTTCATGGTGTTCACTGGAGAGAAAGCAAGAGATGTTAGATGATGTTGATAGAGTTTACCTTAAATATAAGGATTTATTATAGATTTTTATTACTTATAATTAGATTGTCATAGATATTTTTTATAATCTCAGTAGTGTATACAACAACCAATTTACCTAAAAGAGTAACGAGGTCGCGTTAATTTTTTTTTTTCACAAACGCGATTCTTGTTTATAGAATTATATTTTATTGAGATTATATTGATATTATATTGATATCATCACAAGATGTTTTATTCAGAACAGTTGCTTGCTAAGGAAGGTCCATTGGCCCACGTTTGGCTCGCTGCCAATTTGGAGAGGAAATTGACCAAGCAACAACTGCTTTCCACCGATATTACAGAGACTTCTGAAGCTATTGTAACTAGTTCAACACTGTCAAATAATGAACAAGTTGAGCCACTTGCGTTAAGATTGACTGGGACATTACTTTATGGGATAGTGAAAATCTATTCACGTAAAGCCAAGTATCTTATGGACGATGTCTCAGAGGCGTTATTAAGATTGAAAACTGCATTGAGATCGAATAATTCAATAACGTTACCACTGAGTGCGACACTTATTCACTCTGTGAAACAAGTCACATTGCAAGATACTGTCACGGCAGATGACTTACTTTGGCAAGAACCATTACGGTTTGATGATGAAGTGGCACAAGATGTGAATGAATCGTTTAATACATCGATTGAAATTGGTAGAGATGCGCCATTAGATATTGATGAATTGGTAGAAGATGATGGATTACAATTAGATTTCGATTTAGGTGACGCTGGGAATGATATGAGTATTGAACTCGGGAGAGATTTAGAGACCACAATGGCAGATAATGAACCAGTACCGGACTTGTCATTTGGCGATGAAGGGCCAAGTCCAGATTTTGGTGAATTTAATGATTTAAACCTCGGTGATGACGCCCTGCTGAGTCCACAAACGCCGGGGAGTCCACTGGAGTTAGTGGCGTTGCCTAGTGAACGTAAGAGGAAGACTGCGAGGTTTGCCGACTCGGATGTGGTGAGGACTGCAAAGAGACGGTTGGTGATTGATGATGTTATTGAGTTAACTTCGTCACAGATTAGAGAACAATTACAACATCCACAAAATGTTATGGACTCCGTAGTGGAAGAGCAGACAATTGATCAAAGGTTTAACGAGGTATGTAAGGGTCCAATTACTTCTTCATTCGATATTGAACCTGTGGTAATACCGAATGATATGATAAAT
Source organism: Nakazawaea wickerhamii (assembly GCA_030567635.1). Classification (NCBI taxonomy): domain Eukaryota; kingdom Fungi; phylum Ascomycota; class Pichiomycetes; order Alaninales; family Pachysolenaceae; genus Nakazawaea; species Nakazawaea wickerhamii. The sequence goes on from JAJLSR010000001.1 coordinate 1,406,971, forward strand.
GAAGATAATGATAATTTTATGCAAAGTTTTGATCTTGGACAACAAGACTCTGAGTTACATGCTGACGATATCCATTTAAGTGCATTGGATATTGAAGGTCCAACTGGTGACTTTGATAATTTTGCTGAAGATGTGGAAGAAGTGCAGGATTTACAATACACACAACAGGGTAATGATGAGATAAAGGCAAAGATTGCCACACATATAAGTGAAACACAGACAACTACTTTTAGTAATGTGATGGAATTTTCTTCACTGGATGAAGAAATCGAATCACCAAAGAGACAAGCTACAACATGTTTTTTCGAATTGTTAGTTATGGCATCACTGAATAAAGTTAAATTACAACAAGATGAATTATTTGCTGAGATAAATATCGTATCGTGTTTATAGACTATTTTAATACAAAAGACAATTCTACATAACAGGGTAAGCACACGCTGGACAACATTTTTCACCTTCTGTGAAAAACCATGTTCTGTAACAACCGAAATGCAGTATATGTCCACATGGCATCGAACTTATAGTCATACCTTTAGTCAATTCATTACAGTAACAGCATTGGCCTGTGATTTTTTTGCATTTGTCACAGTACCAGAACCCGAAATCCACTTCTTGGTCTTCCAGGTACAGTTGCCTAGATTGTTCATTGGATATTAATTCTTTGCAATGACTACAATAAAATCTTAATGATGTCTCCGTTTGTCCTTTCTGTTTCATGACGGGGTAATGGTCCAGTGAATGACTGAGGATATCTGCCGCAGTACTGAATAGTGATCGGTGTAATAAAATGGTGTGATATGAATGAATCCAGTCCAGTGCTTGGTACCGTGTTATAGAATGACCTTGGAAATACGCCAGAAATAGTAATGCCAACGTGGCACACATTACAATATTGCCCTGATGAGCGTTATACTCTGCCAGTTGCTTGATCAATAATTCTGGGGACCATGGTGGGATCAGTGGTTGTGTCTCTGTGCCGTGTGGCTTTTTTGTGTCTTCATCGTCCTCGTCATCGTCATCGGCAATGGCTTCTTCATCCATATGATGATCTCTTAATACTCTAGATAACGCTGATTTGCCACTACGTTTGGAATCTGACCTGCTTAATCTATGTATCGGAGTCATTTTGGAGTTAACTATTGAACGCCATGTGTTGTTTGAATTAGCAAAACTGTCATGTCTCTGTGACGATAATGAAGATTTTAATGACGTTGGTGATCTGCCAGTGGATGATGATTGGTATCCCTTAGTTTCATCATCATAATCAGGGATTGAACCACTGAATGCATAGGGGATTGGTTCATCGGGATAACCGTTAAACGATGGACGTTTCTTAGTTGGTGATTTAATAGGGATAGGTTTCGTAGTGTCATCAGTTTCATCATCATTCAAAGGTTCTTGTGATTCGTCTTTCGATTCTTTCAGTTCTTCTTCATCGTTATCGTTTATTTTCAAATTCTCGATCAATTTCTCATTGGGGATTAAATTTTCTCTTGAAGAGAATGAATGTGATGTATAATGAGCAAAATTCGATACTGAATTTAAATTATTTGCACTTGGTGATATACCGAAATATATCCCAGTGGAATGTGATCCGAGGGATCCAATATCCAATTCACTATTCGTTGCCGAGTTGGTCATTGACGCATATGAACGATGCCTACTGTGATCAGAAGGTTTGCGTTGTACTTTATCAATTTCATTATAATCTATTCCCTGCTCGAACTGCCATGTGATACTGGCCTTGATGACTTTCCAAGTTTGACTTTCACGGAATTGTCTCGCGTTTGACGCTATAGCGGAATTGTATTCGCATACAGAGGCAAAATCCATACCTTCTGGCACTGTAGTTAAGTAATGACTACTTAAGAATTCAAAGACAACGGCGGTATCACTATCACGAAGCGGTAACTTCACTGGGATTATATATGGTGACACAGTTGCCGCTGCAGGTGGGGCATTGTTTTGGAATGATGGATTCCTCAGAAGTTGAGGTTTATGTGTAGCGCTTCTCACCAAGCCGGGTCTTTCATAACTTTGTAATGGACTTGCCGTTATTGGGGTGAACGTAAGTGATGACGCCGCTGGTGATTGTGGCAGATATGATGGCGCCATATTGATTTCACTAGCCCGTGATGATAAGTTGTTAGCGCTGTTTGTGTTGGTATTTGGTTGTTGTTTGAACCCATTTTTATCTTGTGACACAAAGACTAATTCATCATTGGTATTAGACCAGTCTACACCGTATGATGATACATTATCTATAAATTTAGAGCATCTTCTTAAATCATGTTGCACGAGAGTCTTATCTTTGGAACTTGATCGTATCGTGTCTTTATCTCTCCAATGTATAGCTGTAACTTGACTTAAATGACAATCGATATTGAAATCAGGTATGTATTTTCTATTCAATGACCATATTTGCACACAAGGGTCATCACCGAAGAAACACGTAGCTAATTTCGAATCTAAGATCTCTCCATTACACGATTGAGGTGACCATTGCACTTTCGCCACTGCTCCGGAGGCGTTAATGACAAAATCTGGCACTCTTACATCGTTGCAATTACTTGACATGTTCCAAACTTGTATTTGCTTATCTCTTCCACCACTAGCTATGTAATCTAACTCTGGGTGCCAATCTAATGATAGTCCAGGCCCAGTGTGAGCGTTCATCTTTCTCTCGGGCATACTTGGATTCCTCAAATCGTATTTCTTTATAACACCTGAATCAAATATACCTGCTATTTTCCTTCCAACATGAGGAGATATTTTAACACAACGTACTGGGTCCAATGAACCCAGAATCGTGAGCAGTGCCTTGGTGGATTTGGTTCTTAAATCCCATAATTTTATTGTACCATCTTGCGAACCTGAAAGTAATGAGTAACTTTGACTCTGACTGGAATTGAAATCAAGTGTATTGACAGTTCTCGAATGATCAGTCAACGTCGACACGACTTTCGTTGCATTATTCAAATTGTATAATGATATATTCCCTGAAATTGCTGCTGCAGCGACGTAATTGCAATATTGATGATACCCAAATTTCAAATCTGACACAGCACTGGCTTTGTTACTTCTATTAGCCTGCACTGTATGATTCAAATCATTTTCAATGACGATTTCTTTCAATTCTTCATCTATTCTCAATATTTGAAACAATCTTTGACCACCAATGGCCACTATTGAGTTATCAATTTTAGAATAATCAAAACTTAATATTTCACTACTTGATAAGAATTTGATACTGTTTTCCAGTTCATTATACTCTGAAGTATTGTAATTTTGGAATTGATGATTAGCTCGACTGTAACTACTGTTGCTGCTAGTGGATGTAGAGTTGGCCAATGCTTGATACGGGTTGGATGATTGATTTGAAGACGGACTTACATTGGTATTATTATTGTTATTATTGTTATTACCGCCATAGATGTTGAATGCAAATCTAGCGAAATTATTACCACTTGAACGTCGTGAACTCAACGAGTTACTTATCTGGTCCATCACATTATGCGAGAACGATGGAGATGACGGTGAAGTCACTTCATTCTTGCTCTTCGGAGGCATACTGATGTGTGATTTATTAAAATAGTTAAATTGGGAATTTTTCATTATTTTTTCTTATTCGAGAAGTTGATGTATAAAGTAAATGCTATATAAGACTTATATCACCGGATCTGAGTAAGTGTTGCACTGCAGAGTATCTCATCACGTATATACTATCCTTGGTCAATTCTATTTGTTCTTGTCCTATCGTTATCACTTCACTTTTGAAACCTATCATCTTGAAAAAAACTGGAGTATTCAAATCTGGCTCGACAACCATCTTCATACCACCACTGTTATCGTCTAATGAGTGCAATGATTCTGGTAATTTCAGTAAGAACAGTTTGTTATATAAGTCTGCTAGTATTTCAAAATGTCTCTCCATATATGTTACCTCGTTGGGGTTCAATTTTTGTAATTCTGAATCTGAATTATGTATGAACACAGTGAATTTCTCAATCTTGAACAACCGAGTTCTTAAGTAACTTCTCAATATGAAATTCATTCTCTCTACTTCACTCTCGACGATCATTAATTTCAATTTCACATCTTTAATCTTTTCCAATTCTATCGAATTATACTCTATAAACTCCACTTTCTCTCTGACACGTTTCAATATCCTCTCCACCATATCTGTCTCATACGGTAGAAGTTCAGGTGAAGATCTCTCTGTTATCCATGCTGTTTGTAATCTCTCGAAATCCTCAGTTTGTAATTTGTTCTCTAAAGATTCACCAGAGATCGACTGTTTCGCCTGTAATTCGAAATCTTTCAAGATATCATCAATATCCATTATTATTACTGAGCCAACAACAGTTTCAATATCTCTATCTCTTAAGTTATCCCCCAGGTATCTCCTAGATATACGCGTTTCTAACACTTATTGGCTTGAGTTAAGATTTAAAAAGAGAAAAATAATTTTTATTGAAAAAAATTATTAACAAAGGAACAAGAAGACCAATCGATGAGTTGATCATTCCAGTGGCCTCTAAGATGCATCGATTCAGGCCATTTCTGGTGACAAGATCGAGAGTAGGGCCCTGGTGGGTACCCAGAGGTTGGAGACCGTTTTCCAGCTCCAAATACATGCTATATACAGACAAATTCAACGGTGATGATTTTGTACCGAAAGGATTCAAACCAACAGAGGTACCTACAGGACAGCATTCAGAGACAATAGAACTGCCATTTAAGAAGATTGTAGAGGAGAAGATACCCACATTGGAAGACCATGAGGAGACTACACAATTACTTGAAATGTTACATGACTATAACAGTTTAACTCTAGATTTATTATTAAAGGATCCAGTGATATTGGAGTCAACATCTCAAAGACTTCTTGAGAATGCGAAGGATATCATATCCAAACCATTTGAAGACTCAGAAGTGAATTTAATGATCAAAAATGGACAAGACAGAGATTTGAAAGTGCTAATACAATTACTTTGTCTGACATATGGTAAGAGTGATAGCGTTAAACTGATCACTTTAAATCTCTTAACGGAGATGACATTATCCAAACCTGGTTCATTACAAAACAATAGGACATTAATAACATATTTCATCAAACAATTACTTCATTATAATTCCATATTGTCATTACATTTAGAAGAACTTGTGACAAATTCCATGTCAGATTTGAATCAAATACCAAAGGAAGTCAATTCAATGTCATATTTAACCCAGTATAATTTCTTCAAAATCATTATGATGTGTGCATTATTATCTAAAAACCCTTTACTTGCTTCATCCTTGTATATATCCTTAATAAGCTCGTATCGTATCGCTGATTCCAATTTCATAAGTTATTTGTTATTGAATAATGAATTATTACAATCCACAGTGAGTTCATTGTTAATCAATGATCCTAAGAATCAAGTACCGAATTTGTTACTGGTGATACGATTATACGAGTTTCAAAATGAAAAATTAGATGAACTTTCACAAATTTGGACTAAGAATGGTGATATAGATTTCAAACAATTTCAATTCCAATTTTCATCATCACAACAGGCAAATTTATTATCTATAGTGTTAACTTTGAACGACGAGTCTCATTTACCATTGAAACTTTATGTTTTTGAAAAAATATTGAAAGTAAAAGATAATGAAATTAATAAGGACGCTGATAAGTCAGCGTTATATCTTCGATATTCGTATAAATTGATAGAATCAAATATCAATTTAAATAATGATGCAACGGTGTATTTCATATGGTCAGAAATTGAAAAATATCATACAATTCTTTATAATGCACAGATAAATTCATCAAATAATAATAGAGAAAATAATTATTATTATTATAGTATCTTAGCGAAAGTGATAAGATTTTTCAGTAAGAATCAAAGGTATGGTCAATTGGTGAATAAGATGATTCAAAATCTTCCTATCAAGTCATGTAGTGTTAATCCAGATTTAATGGATGCATTATTGACTCACGCTGCGAGAACTGAAGATATCTCGTTATCCAATATTCTTATTCAACAATTGGGGGATGAGGCACCGACAAGTGAGAATTACAAAAATAGTACTCAACTTACAAGAGGACAACTTTCTGCATTATTAGGATTACATTTAAAATTTCATGACGCTGAGGGAGCTGAGAAAATTATGAATTTGATTTATCAAAGGTTCACAACTGGATTAGATCATTCTGAGATGAATATGATTTGTAAACAAATGTTGAGTAGGAAAGATGATCTTAGTGAACAATTTAATAAAGTTTGGCAAATGTTTCAATCGTTAGATCCATATTTACTGAAATCGTTATCGACATTAATTATTGATCATATGATTGAGAATAAAGTAATGGATTTTGATAAGATTGAGTTCATTTATAATAAGTTGATATTGAATTTAAAAGAAAATGATGAAATTTGGGAATGGATTTCAGCGCTTTATATCAAGTATTTAACAAGAAATTTTTCACTTAAAAGAGCGAAGAAAGTTTATCAAAATTCGATAAGGAGACCAATTTTCTATAACAGATTAAATAATCCATTTGCAAGACCATACGATAAGGCGAAGATATATTTGCCTTTGAAATTAAGGAAACTTGTATTGAAATCGATAATTGATTCATCAGTTTTCCATAAACATGATGACGCAATCACATTTTGGTGTTTTGACGAAGTGGAGAAGTTAGGTTACGGATTGAAAGAAGTGCTTTTTGATCTCTCATTGAGTAAAGGCAGACAATTTTTAGAGACTGTTATCGATACGGATCTTAATCGTGCTACAAGTGGTGGTCACGATCCATTACCTATCCTGGGATTATCCCCAAAGGAGCAAAGGATATCGACCTTTTTCGATAAAGAGATAAGAGATTTGTATTTAAGATATTTGACTTATAAAAAATGATAATTGGGGGAGATGCATTTATAATTTTTAAATTATTAATAGATAGGGTTAATTATTAACCTTGGCAATTTAACTTTCTTGTAATTTATTAGTATCTTCTCTCACCATATTACTCACAATCGCTTAAAGAAATTAAGCGGAAAAGAGTCATATCCCTTATCGCGCCAGTTGTGATTATCAAAAGCCATTTATGAACATGGTGTGGTATCATAATCTTTTGTTGTAATTAGAGGTTTTACGCTTAGAAATTCCCAAAAAGGGAATCAATACAACATGTGTCGTGTATGTTAATACCAAATCCCTTTTAGGCAGTTATAACAGGAAGTGATTTTAAGATGAGATGATTAGGGATATCATCTATATATAAAGACTAGTCAATACTCTTGATTCTGGGTACAAATTATCTATATCAATTCAAAATATAATCAAATATGTCTAAATCACATTTATTACAAGGTGTTGTCTCACAAAAATTACCATTAGCCGTATCAGGTAAAGGTATTTACATCAAAGTAGAAGATCCAGTAACTGGAGAAATTACAGAAGTCATTGACGGCTGTACAGGTGCCGCTGTCGGTGCACTTGGCCACGGTGACCCAGACATGTTGAGTGCTATCAACGACGCAGCTGAAGGGCTGGTATATTCATTCCCCTTAGTGCTTTCTAATAATAACGCTGAAAATTTTGCAGAATTCTTATGTGATATTTCACCAAAAGGTGCATTTCTGTCCGCGATATTCACCGGATCCGGTTCAGAATCCAATGAGAACGCAATGAAGATCATCCGTCAGTACCATGTGGAGAATGGTGATGAAGAGAGAACTGTATTCATATCAAGAGATAAATCTTATCATGGTTACACTATTGGTGCAATGTCAATTTCCGGTTCGAGAAGAGAACCTTTTGAACCGTTGTTGATGGATAAAGCTCAGACGCCAAAGGCTGATAACGTTTACAGGTATAGAGAGATGTTAGAAGGTGAGAGCGAGGAACAGTATAAGGATAGATTATTAGCTAATTTAGAATCAGTTTTCCAAAGTGTTGGACCAAATAAAGTCGCTGCGTTCATCACCGAGACAGTATCGGGTTCCACTATTGGTACAGAGACTCCGGTGCTGGGTTACTTGGAAGGTTGTCGTGAGATTTGTCACAAATACGGGGCTTTGTTCATGTTAGATGAGGTAATGTGTGGTATGTCTAGATGTGGTACCTTACACGCATGGGAACAATTCTTGCCACTTGACTCTGAGCTGTCTGGTGCCACTGGCCCTGATATCCAGTCTATTGGTAAGACGTTGGGTTCAGGGTATGTCACCATTGCTGGTGTATTGATTTCCCCAAAAGTTAGAGACGTTATCATTAAAGGTACAGATGCTATCCCTGGAGCACAGACGTATCATTCACATTCATTTAATTGTAAAGTCGCCTTCGAAGTTCAAAAGAAGATTCAAAGGTTGAAATTAACCGAGAATATAATGAACAATGGTAATTATTTAGGTCAATTATTAAAAGAGAAATTGCTTCCTGTATCTAAATACGCCGTTGACGTTAGAGGTGCTGGAGGGTTCTGGAGTGTTGAATTCGCAAAGGACAAGGAAACAAAGGAGATGTTCAGTGAACAGGACGATTTCGGGCACGTGGTCGGCAAGATTGCATATAAGAATGGACTTCTTGTGATGGCATATGCGTCAGGGAATGGTGAAGTTGGTGATCGTCTCACTTATGCCCCAGCTTACGCGATCACTAGAGAGGATGTGGAGAAGATGGTTGATATTACAGTTAAGTCAGTTTTGGAAGCGGAAACTCAATTCAATTATTAAGTAACTACATATAAGTATATAATTAATATCTTTTTTAATGCTATATGAAATACAAATAAAACTAATTCTTAACCTCTGAGACGATTTCATCATCTGAAGATGCGATAACGGTATCTTCTTGGACTTCTTCATCTGACTTGTGCTTGTTATGTTCAGCGTTTTGGACACCCTCGATAGCGTTTTGTTCATCACCGAGGTAATAGTTAGTTTGGAAACAGGCAGCGATTAATGGGATGAAGTAAAGACCTAACCCGATACAGTACATGTAATAGGAAGTGTGTTGGTACGCTTCGATGGCAGCTTGTCTGATTTCACTATCGTAAGGTTCAGAGATAATTAAAGTTGTTGAACCGAAGTACAGTGTGACTTCTTCGTCGGTGACTGAAGAAGGCATGAATTGTCTCAAGTATTTAGGTAATTTGGAAGACCAAATTGGTGCAGCGATAGCGGAACCAATAGCGGCACCGATGCTAGTCCAAAGGGATAATAATGAGATAACTAAGGACATATCTTGATGTGGCACAGACAGTTGTGATGAGACTTGGGAACCGATAACTGAGAAAGAACCACCGAAACCACACAAGACCTGGACCATAACCAATGTAGCGGTGTCAATTGCTGCGGAGTGGTTTCTGATGATGATACCATTACCGATAATCAGGATACAAATACCGACGATTTGAATGTATTTGTAACGATGGAAGTATCTCTGAAGGGCACCGGCAAGGAACGCGAAGACACAAAGCGACATGGTTAAAGTGTTAAGATAGTAAGTATAGTTTCTTGTGGACCAATTAGTGACGACAAGCGCGTATGAAGATAAGTAAAGGATTCTGATGTACCCACCTAACTCGTAGAAGAAATCGATGATCACGGCACAGATGAAAGTCTTGTTGAAGACGACTCTCTTAGGCAGTGAAGGGAATGGAGCTAACCAGATTTCGTAACCGGCATAGAAGAACAACAATAACCCACCGACGATGAACATGGCTATTAAACTTGGATTTTTCCATTGGTTGTCAGCGGAGGAGTAAAGGGAGAATGGTAAAAGTAATAAACTCCAACCGAAACCCATGATGATTAAACCAAAGGCGTCAATTTCAATGAGGGCGTCGTATAAGATCTTTAACCAAGGTTTCTTCTCTTCTGCAGGGACCGGGGCTTTGTTCTTGTTAGCTTCGTGGTCCAAGTAGAACATGATAGCGAATGCAGGAAGTAAAGAGAGAGGCATGATGATGGCGAACATACCATACCCCCAACGCCAATTCGAAGCGGCTAAGTCGTTAGTGATCAAACCAGAGAACCAGACGTTGATGATGTATGGGGACCCAATTACGGCTTGCATGAGACCTCTATGTTGCAAAGGTGTCATATCACCGATGACCACGGTGTTTAATAAATCAACACCTGACCCACCGATGGCTTGGAAGACGGCTCCGACAATATAGGCGGAGATGGTTCTCGATGAGGCGATGATGATGTAACCGAGGACATAGAATACCAAGACGAAACAGTAACTGAAGGGACGACTAGTGATATCTGAGATCTTTGCTAAGAATGGTTTCGAGACGGCACTTATAATAGAAGTAGCGATTTGCACAGTGGATAACATAGAGTGGTGATCGAAAGATGAGGTCAGATAAGCTTGGTAAGTGTATGTGGTAGAAGAATCCAAAGCTCTTGCCCAAGAACAAATGAAGATGGAGATGAAAAATAACCATTTCATAGTCTTTGTCTTACCTGCATTATCTAAGGAATCTTTAACTAATTCAATTCTCTCTACACCACGAGATTTTTCTAATTGATTAGTCTTTGGGTCGAGTGATCTGGTAGTTTCCTGTTGAGTCTGGATCTTTTCCAGTTCTTCAATAGATGAAGAGTCATTTTTAATCGAACCTTGTGACATTATGAATTCTGTATAGATAGAAAAGATAAATTTTTACGTTACTAGTGGGAAAGTCGATGTCACTTATATATCAGATAAATAAATTTTTTGAAAAGAGATGAGAAGAGTGTTGTTATGTCCGATCAATGGGCAAAATAGTACCCTTATGGGACATTCACGCGGCAAACTCTATGTTATTATATGCATATTCAATAGCTTTTGTTTAATAATGAAAAATCTGATCGCATCTGATAAAAAGCTCACAATAGAAATTTTTTCAATGAGATGAGACGGTGTTATCGCTACATAAGATATAGCTATATCTAACGATATAGCTATATAGATAGCCATAGCTATAGATAGCCATACAGTCATATAGACATAGAGATACAGTATAGGTATAGCATACAGGTATAGAGTACAAAGCCACTATAGAACAGGGGTTTCAATAATGTAAATCTCTCAAATAATTACAAATTCACTTAATCAAATCAGATAAATTAAAAGCGAAATGCACCTGTTAACAATGTGCCTATATTCTGTCACAGTCCAGCCAATCAGATAACTTCTTCTCCCATACAAAGCAGGGCAATTTCTTCAAAAATGGGGGGTTCCCGATTGAGTTGCCAGCGCGCGTAGCTCTTACTTGGTAAGACTAAGCAAATACCGAATGCTAGTGTTGATTAAGTTAGACTTGGCATTTTCTATTGGTGTTGTAATATGTTGGAATATGTTGTAGTTGTTTTAGCAATATGTGGATTGAGCAATTTATGTTTGTTAAGGCATTCTTATATCCATCCCTATTCATAATACAATGAGCTTTGTTAAATTCTTGTGGGCTTATATATTGGATGCTTTTTAACTAGAATAAGTCATCTATAGGTATAGACTAACTATAGAGGTCATTCCATTAATCCTTGTATGTAGATATCTATATCCTGATCTATATGTAATTGATATTGTTGTAATTTTAATGAATATTCTCATATAATAGAATACGCGGTTAACTATTTATGTGAATTATCGGTATCACTTATACCGATGATTACTATTAATGATTAGGCAAATATCACCCTTTACTGCATATATTAATCGAATACTACATAGTATGTATAATCTATTACGTTAATGCTAATTTAAATCCCGTGACACTCAAGATATCCTTCCAATCGATTTCTGTATCTGACAAATCATCGATTTTCCAAATAACTTCAATGGCTAATTTGATTTGATATAATGAACCCTGTGGCCAGTAAATTTCTAAATGCTCGAAGATATCTATTATTTTCAATTTTAATAAATCGTCATTTAGTGTTTTACGGCATGTTGACACGATGAATAATGACCACAGTGGCATTAAATGTATTGGATTTTCACCAACTCTGCTGACTAATTTATCGAATACCGTTAATGTCAGTTGTAATGGTTGTTCTATCTCGTCAATAGAGTTATGAAACGACGAATGTAAATACACCTTCGCGGATTCATAATACAGTTGAGAACACAATAGCAAACCTTGAGAATTTTGATCAGATTTAGATAACACTTGTGTTAAATTCAGGAGTTTCTTAGAAATGGTGTTATACTGTGACGACCAAGATTCAATTTTTTTCAATCGTAAGATAGTTATCTGGTAAATGATATGTAATAACCGTGGAGAGCAACCGAGCATGTAATCGACACGGTCACTGTCGAAGAATTTATCGATCAATGGCCATACCTGTGCCGTGATGGTTTTGTGTAACTCGTCTTGGTTTAACGTGGTTAGTAATAAGATATATCGCAATGTGAAATACCTGTACAGGAACAACAACATCCCCGAGTTCAATATCTTGGAATAATTCAACAACCTGAAAATCATTCCGCCTTCTTGTAAATGATTAACCCAATTTTTATTCCCCTTATCACTTATCTCTAATGAGCATAACATTAATATAGTGATAACCATCTCCAGCACGCTTGATTCACTATTGATAAACTGCGGTTGCGAATCGAGCATGTTGTGTAGTAAGCTTATAGCCTCGTTCTTATACTTGATCATCAATGCACTGTAATACAGCGACTCTTCAGGTCTCTTACGAGACATATCATTGGCCAGCAATGCGATAACTGACTGGAACAACGCAGGTGAATGGTAACAATTGGGCACTATAAGCGAGCGGAACTCGTTGTCCTTGCAATCGCCAAAGGCTCGACGTTTGCTGAGGTTGGAGATGTAGTATTGGAAAAGGTCTGTCTCTATATTTGAGTTAGAACCAAAACTGAGAAGATGTTCGTTGTAAGAACCGTTAATTTGGAATTTCTGTCTCATGTGCGATTCGTAGTGGTCAGTGTTGGAGAGGTAGAAACTTAGTGATAAATCTGTGGTTGTGGAGTTGAGGAATGATAGCTTGTTGTATTTGGCTCGGATGGGGATTTGTGGTGAATTGTGTTGGTTGCAATTGTGCCATAGAAGTTGTTTGGAGTAACTGCATTGTAAATTTAATCTTATACAACTCGCACACAGTGGTCTCTCCTCTATTTGTGTATTAGTATAATAGCTATTATATATAGAAATATATTTACTTACCTCCACATTTCTTCTTTCTCTCTGTATTGGGTTAGTACCTGATAAGAAATGATATTTATGAGTTACTTACTCTTACACATTGTACAACCACTTCTCTTTCTTTGAAACTTCTTCAATTCTAAATTGGAATCTAATTCTAGTATTCCCAATCGATCATTCTTTGTCAATTTCTTTGAAACCATTTTCAACAATGATACTTTAATCGATCTTGGCCGTACTTTTGATTTGAAATTTTGTTATCGGATTCGTAAAAGAACCAAATGAGGAAATTTCCTAATGAGGAAGATTATGTTTTTTGTTACAATTGGGGGTTTAAAGTATATCATTTGAATTATATTCAAATATATAGATTAAATTAAGTAAGAGTTCTATAGTTCTATACAGAGACACTATCTAAGCAGCAGTGGTGGTTGGAGAACAAGTAGAACCAGTTGGAGTAGTTGCAGTGGCACATTCAGCTAATGCGGCAGTTAAGAATGGACTGTAATCGTCCCACAAACACCAACCACAATCTAAACAACTTGGAACGTATTCTAAGAAATCTGAACCTGATCCACATAAACATGAGTCATCCCATGGCCCAGAGTCACTGGCGTCGGTACTACAGTTTCTTGCACCGTAGATGGCGTAACCACAATTGTAATGACATTCATATGATGCTTCAACAGGGTTAGCTAATGCTCGAGCGAAAGCTTCTGGCATTGGAGCTGGTTCCGGGGCGGCTTTTGGTGCAGCGGAGACAATTGATGTAGCGACTAAGAGTAAAGCGAGTTTGTTAAACATTGTGTGATGAGTATGATAGTTATTAGAAGAGGTGATAGGTGATCAGAGCGTTATTTATATGAATAAATTTCCAATGGGATGGAATTGATCTACGATCTTGAATCATACATGCATCATATACAAATATAAATAACTTGGCGTCTCAATATATATATTTTAAAATCAACCTGTTACAATTTTCAAATCAAATGAATGAAAAATTCTGAATTTTTTTTTTCATGATAGGGATACGGAATAGGTCCCTCGGTGGAAATGTAACAGCGGGTCATGTAATTATTCGTTAAATTTCCCCCTTAAATGTGACATTTAATTTTTATGTTGCTAAAAACATTGACAGCGAAGATTCCGATATTTTGCCAAAGATTTGATTTACAATTTGTAAAAAATTTTGTTATTTATTATAGGTATATAATTTATCGGACATTGACGATATTGTAAATCATGAATATCTTTATAGTTCCACGTAATTGAGGATCTCATTAAGTGAATTGATTGATGGATTAATATATTCCATTGTTATCGACAATACCAGCAAAATAAAATCCGGAGATAACGACTATGTAAATGAGAATTAAGATTGAACCTTTAAAATAATTTGACTTGCCCTCAGCGTTAATATAAGTGAATAAATAAACTGATATAATACTTGCAATTATATCCCATTTAGGGAAAATTAATGTAAACATTGAATTTATATTATTTGAATGCGATTTCGCGGTATCGTAAATCGAATACATAACCAACGTGGGGACTTGTAATAAGCAGACTTGTAACGCGTACAGGGATCCGATCTCCATAGACAAGGCAACGTTACCGTGAATGGCAAATGAAATGGCATTAACGAATTCGGTGGTGTTCGGGACAAGTGCAAACACGGTGAGACCAAGAAATTTCGGGTTGATGGGGAATTGATCTAGCACAACGTCAACGGTGTCGACTAAGATCTCTGCTATTATGGCGTAGAAAAATGTAGCACCTAATAAGATCACTGTAGATTTCGATCTCGACCAATTTGGTGCGTCATGACCACCAGATTCGGGTTCTTCTTTCAGTTGATGATGATCTTGCTTGACTGATGATTTCGAAACACCGGAGACGTCAGCTAATGAGACTGATCTTAAACTTGGCGATTGTAATACTTGTTGTTGTGGAGTATGATGTGGTTCCAATTTAGGTTTCTCCGAGGTTGTTGGCGTTGCCCAAATTAACAGTGCATGTGTTCTCAAGGTAAACCAAAGACCAATCGCGTACAGTGAGAATAAACACATTGCACAAATCACTGAGAATGGTTTCAAATAATTGATATATAATCTGTCCACAGTGAGTGGTGGCTGGTAAAAATAACAACGTTGACAACTTGGTGATTCTATCTGAGTTGAAGTGGTTTCACAATCGGCACATTGTATTTCATATTCACCATAAATTTGGTAAAATAAAGTTGGTGAGAACATTACCACTACGGCGAAAAGTAACATCGTAGAGGAGACACCAGCGGATTTCGGGTTATAACGTTGAGTCTTTCTCTTTAATGCACCACCACACATCGATAAGCCAGGTAATAATAAGACACCCGCTAAGATTGACCCCACCATGGAACCTTCAACTAAGCGACCTTTTTCTTGGTTTAAGGCGACACAGTATAAGAAGACTTCCACGATCGTGGAGAAGAAAGCATTGATCACTGCACCGAGACCCATTGACGTCTGAGCACTGATCGAGGCGACAGCTTGTCCGATATAGTAAGCCAACGGTATCACTGAAGCTAAACATAGACAGAAAATCAATTTCGAGTCAGTGATGAAAGATTGGAAATGCAAATACTCCTTGATGAAATAGAAATCAAAGATGACAAAAACCACTACGAACATCATATTTATGAAAAAGATGTTTGTACCGTCCACTGTGTATTTATAATAATGTAATCCGAATGATCTATACGTGCAAAGCAAGATACTTTCATTCTGACTAGGGCGGTGTTGTTGTCTTGCGTTGTAGGTGGTTTCCACTTTGAACGAGAGCTCCAAAGGGTGGCGTCTGAGGTGGGACAGTAGCGTGGCACATATCTTAGCCATCGGGATGGTGAGCACACCGAGCCAGCACGTAAGTGAGACGATGTATATGATTGGTTGTAGTATGAGGTAGTAGTAGAGGTAAAAGACAAATCTACCAGCGTTCCATGAACCTCTTCCGAAGAATCTTCTTTTGAAATTATCGTTCTCTTCGTCGGTAGGTTTGTTGTCTGGGACAGTGGTGTCGTTACTGAATAATCTTGGTCTCGCTCTAGGAGCGTAGAATAATCTATTATCCTCCGAGCGCCATCTCTGATACTCTGACACAGATCTTCCCTCTCCTAAATCCTCTTCAAGGTAGTTATCATCTTTATACAAGATAACGATCTTCCCAAATGGGTTCCACATATAAAAACCTAAATTGAATAATAATTTTGCATATTTCAGTGAATCCGTATATTTTGTATTGGACAAGAACGACGCCATTGATAATATCGTACAAAATAACGTGCCAACCATACAAGTGACCCATATCACGAACCCGAAAGTGCATATCCAGAGCAAATTCCCGAGTCTGATAGGTATTGAGATCTGTCTCAGTTGCAAAGACGAGGATTCATGAATATCTGCCTCCGCGTCTCGTTGCACCGATCTTTGTTTCTTGTACAATGCGGGTTTCCAGATCTTGATCCCGAAAGGGTGGGTCTCGTTGATCAGGTCCTGTCTTTCACGTAACGTGAAACTTTCCAGGGAATTTATTGAGTTGTTGTCGTCATCGAATTCCAGGTCTTCATCGGTGTTTATCGACTCGATATCGTTATTCGTATCGATCATTGATTCGATCTGGGTATCGAATTCGCGTGGTGGGATGTGGTTGTTATTAACGGGGTCTTCTTTCAATTTACTCACACCCGACAGCTGTGATAAGTTGTCCTGTGTATCCTTGTTATGTCTCTTATTTAATCTTAATCTCAATGCATCCGAGAACCCTTCGTAGTATTCTCTATTAATATCTGCTTCAATCTCTTCTTCGTCGTCATCGACACTGAATATGTATCGAGAGCTAGGCTGTTTGTGTAATAATGGCCTCACTTTCTTACTTAAATTTGAATTCAAAGTTGATGACTCGGTGGGTTGTTGCGATTTTGATGGTAATAGCAGGTACTGTTTCAGATGAGAGGATTGGTGTGGTGATGTAGGGGGTTTCTTCGGTTTGGCCACATGATCAATGTGCTCCTGACTTTCACCTGACATCTATATGATTTGAATTGAAGTATATCTATTTATAAAATAGAATGGCGTTTTTTTAATTTTTTATCATTTAAGAAATTACAATTTATTATCATACAATTTATATATTAAACCAACCACAAAAGAAATAAAAACACTTAAAAATTATATATATTGATATCAAATATATATAATTAATTACATACACCATTATTAATTAAATAAATTAAATATCATCGGATTCATAGATTTCATACGATGTGAAAAAAAAAATATCGCATTATCAGGACTTCATATATTTAATGAATGAATTGAATCATGATCTCTGTAAATGTAGTGTGAATGGTGAAGGTGAATTGATACCTTATTTTATTATACCACTTACCTGAACATTCGCAGAAATCTAGTCAATTCAATTCACCATCAATCAAACCAATTTCATTCATTCATCACCACTTAACTCAATTCAACACGATTTCAAATCCGGTATGATAGATAATACACAGATCAATTATTATCATCAATCCAAATACCGTTCAAATTTTCATTACCAGGACTCAATGAAATCATATCAAACATATTCAATTCATCAACCAGTGAATTTGATATGAACGAGTTCGGGCTCTGCAAGCCTTTCGTCTCTGGACTAGATATCGTTGATGAGTTATTACGTAACGGATTTGAGCTGTTGAAACTTGACGAACGGTGGTGATGCGTATGGTGAGGCTTAATGATTTGTCCCGAGTGCGTATTGACGAGTTTCTTACCGCTTGGTGTAGAGCTGAGCGAGTAAGGCTTAGAGTTGGTACGTCTTAATGAGGATTCTAATTTTGGAGATTGTGGCATTTGATGAATACTTGGTGGATTTTCGTTGAATAGACTTGAATTCATTGATGTGTATGACGATTTCCCCTGTAATAAGTCATGCGATGAAGCCAGTTTACCGGTGTCTAAGAATAATGGGCTATTAGTGATTATATTGGAGTCATCATTTTGGTTATTGTTGAAAATGGCAGAATTGTTCCAACCTGAATCACTAAATGGAGAATTTGTTCCAATTGGTGAATAATTATTTTGAGCTCTATTATTATCCGATTCGAAATCCGACATCGATAACCCACCTTCCATCAGCAGAGCCAGTATCAGTGCTCCGGAAGTGAATGAACCTAAGTTGAGCAGCTGGGTAAAATCGTCATCTCTTGGTTGGAAACCTTGTAATGAGATATCAGTTTGTAAATCATGATCGAATTGTTGTTCTGGTTTAACTCTAATATGAATATCTGAATCTGCACTTGAATGCGATGGAATTGGTTGAATTAAATCATTATTTGAATGTTGATCATCAATTGTGGAATCTAACTGATTTTTCCGTAACTTAATTTTATTTTTTTTACGTTCTTGTTTGTCTTTTAATTTAATAGCAGCAGCTGTTTCAGCAGCTGAATTTAATTGCTTTGTATGTTCCAGATAAACATTGGAAATTTGTGCGATTCCCTCGTTATCATCAGGTAATTCTGCCAGTAATTTTGTAGCTGTATCCCATTCCACTGGTTGATTATCTAACAAGCCGTGATCACTAACCAATTGATTTATAATTTTATTAACACTAAATTTTTCACCTGGAGTCTTTAAGAAATTGATGTCTTCACCGGAAAGGGCTAGATCGATTAATTTCTCCAAAGATTTTGATAGTAAATCTAATCTTGTCTCTAATAATTCCACATAATCGGATGGATAAACTTTATCCCTTGGTCTTTTCCTCTCACTATAAACACAAATTTTATTATCAGCGACACACTTAGTACATGGCTTCCTACCATCACAGCGACATTTCTTGATTCTACAACTGTCACACGCCTTGCCGACTCTTTTCTTCTTAGAGTCTGATTGGTTTATTGAACTTGATGTTAAATTGGGACTACCTTGATCGATATATGCAAACAGATCCGGTGAATCTGGTTCTTTCTTGACGGACATATTATTGTATTATCTATATCTAATATATCTAATCTATATCTATGATATCTATATCTATATCTATATCTAATATATCTATATCTGATATCCAGTATATCCAATACATATATATATATCTAATAAAAGGATAAATAAAATTGAAATTCAAATTCTCTTTTTCTTTTTCAACGCTCAACTTATTATGGGAATCACACTATGTGCTATCAAATGATATAAAGGGGGTTACAACTATGTAGATTATGTATATGTAGCATCAATCTTGGTGATGCCGGGTAACAAGATCTTCAACTTACGTCTATAACTAGTTTGGTTTAATAACTGGATAGGGTTTTGCTCAAGGTAGATACAGGTTAGTTTTGGTAACTCCTTTAATTCTGTTTCCACGTTGTTGAAATCGGTCACTTGGTTATATGAGCACCATAAATCTGTCAACTCGATGAGGTGGGATAGGTTGGATAACTTGCTTATCTTGTTATAACTGATATCCAATATCTCGAGTGATGTGCAGTTGTCGAGTCCTTCAATATCGGTGATCCCATTATTAGCAAGGTACAACTCTTGTAAATTAGTCAAGGTATCCAAACCTTTTATCTTTGTGATTCTATTAGATTGTAACAGCAATATCTTTAAATTTGTTAAATTTTCCAACCCCTTTAGTTCACTTATCTTGTTCTTACCCAACCACAACTCTTGTAAATTTGTCAATTTTGATAAATTTTCAATCTCCTTTATACGATTACCACCATATTCTAATACTTCTAATTTACATAAATTAACTATAGTATCTTCAATTGATTCAAATTTATTTTCAATCAAATATAATTTTTGCAATTCTGTAAGGTTGTCAATATTTTTCAAATGCCTTAATCTATTGAACGATAAATCCAATATTTGTAAATTAACAAATTCATTAACATGTTTACTTATATGATTAAACCGATTATCATATAAATCTAACTCAGTTAATTTATCTTTATTGACAACATCTTTTAATCCACTTATGTTTTCGATTAAATTCTCTCTTAGGCATAGTGTAGTTAACTCAGTGAATCGTGATAATTTCAAATCATGTAATGATCGTATCTTCAAATGAATAAGATTTATCTCATCAGTATCACTCGGTAAATCTGCAGTTAACTCATCATCTGCCTCTATAGTATCTATATTGTTATCTTCAATGATCTGTCTATCCTCGACAGATCCCAGCGGTGATTCACTTATTGATAACTTGTCCATCCTCTGTATCTGATATACCTGGTTTGTTACAAATTCAAATTGCGTTTGCTTTTCTTAAAGCGGATCACGCATCCCACTCTATCTCTCCTTTACTCCAGTACATTCTTCATATCATTTATAAAGAGATACTCATCCTGATATAGAGACAGAGATATCTGTATAGAGTATACAAGATGCTACAGGATGTTATAGATGGCATATTACTAGTATGTATAATATATATATATATATATATATCTGCATTTGGTGAAGTACTAACACGCCCAGGGCATCTCATTATCAATACCACATTTTATTCATTCGTATATCTATGTCCCCATTGGATGTATATTAATATTGATGATTCTATACGGTATTAACCAGATAATTCTCATAATCAATATCAATTTCCCAGCGTCGGTATGTCTAATGTTAATCAATTTCGTATTCCTCACTTTATGTTCTTCGGTGTTGGGCAAGAAGTATACTAGTCATATAGTGAAAATTTTCCAAATACCAGCTGGATTCGCTTTGAAATGGATAAATATATTCTTCACACCGAGTTTTGTCACGTTGCCGTTGTCGGATCATGTGGACGTGAAGGAGCTGTTCATTATCGCGGCGGTGTTTGTGATTGGGTTTATATTTATGATGTCTTTTATATCGTACCTTTGCATTTTTTTGCAAAAGATATTGGGATTGAGTAAGAAAGAATTGGATGATGATATTGAATTGGATTTATTGCTGGAGCCATCGGAGCCATCACCTGAGTCACCTGAGTCATTATCAGATACACCTCCAGTAATTACTGAACCAAGTAAAGTCTTCACCCCTCAAAACAGATCTACACCGGTGATGGTTATCGAAAGAGAAAATGACGAGATCATACAGCAATTTGATCAATTACCCGATAAATCTAAACAGATCTCCATTATAGTATCCACTTACTTCGATTGGTTCGTCTATGCTGTATTATTCATAGTTGGGCTACCCATCTATTACGCTTGTAATTACGCATTACCATTGCAATTAAGTATCGGAGTCATTTGGTTCTTCATAGCGATGCTCATCTCACCGAAGTGGAGACAATTCGCTCACCCGATATTAGTCAGTGTATGTGGAGTGTTGTTGAGTTATTACATATTGGTCATTATTAAAAGAGACGGGTTTATGGAGATGTTACGGGAGTATCATACCGGGAGAAACTATTTGACACTTTTCAACACTAGTAAATCTACGCATTGGCCCGGTGCAGGTGACGTGTTTACGTCGTTGATGGATATACTGATTGTCTCATTGAGTTTACCGATGTTCAATTATAAAGATGATTTGAGGAAACATTTTATGGTGTTGGCACCACCGGTGTTAGTTAGTTCGTTTGGTAGTTTCTTCGTTTATCCCACGTTGTGCCATCAAATTGGGATATCACCCGCAAGGTCGTTAGGGTTTGTCGGTAGGTCCGTGACGTTGCTGTTGGGAACACCGTTGATGCTGTCGTTGCACGGGTCAGTGCCCTTGATGGCGGTGTGTACTATCGTCTCAGGTATCATCGGCGTCCTCTGTGGAGATATCATCCTAGGTGAAAAATTCTTGCGTATAAGGAAAGACGATTATGTGACCCGAGGTGTGACATTGGGGATCAATTGCGGCGCCATCTCCACGGCACATTTGCTCAATGTGGACCCGAGACTGGCACTGATGAGCAGCTTAGGATTTGTGTTATTCGGGACAGTGATGGTACTGTTACTGGCAATAAACCCATTATCTAGGATGATCCAATCATGGGCAGGGTTGCAGTAAGGTCCGGGTAATCATTTTTGGGTGTCCAATAGAAATTGAAATTTGAATTTTTTCTTTAAACAAGAAAATTAAAAAATTTGATTTTGATTTTGATTTTCGCAATTTCCAATTATCAATTTATAATTATATATTAGTTTATATACAATATCAGATAAGACATATATATATATATCTATAATATTCATAAGATGAGTAAGACTTCAGAAACCTATCAATTACCAAACATCTCTTTACGTGATTACGGAGCCTATGCTTTAGCAGGTGCTATTGGATGTGGTGTTACCCATGGTTCGTTAACACCAGTTGATGTTGTTAAGACTAGAATTCAATTAGAACCAACTGTTTACAACAGAGGTATGATTGGTTCGTTCAAGCAGATCATCTCCCTGGAAGGTGTTGGTGCCTTGGCCACTGGTTTAGGTCCAACCGTATTGGGTTATTCTATACAAGGTTCATTCAAATTTGGTGGTTATGAATTTTTCAAAATGCAATTCATTAACCTCTTGGGTTTTGACACTGCTAAAAATTATAAGAACTCTATTTATATGGGATCAGCTGCTATTTCTGAATTTATTGCCGATATCGCTTTATGTCCATTAGAAGCCACTAGAATTAGATTAGTTTCACAACCAACTTTTGCCAATGGTTTAGTCGGTGGTTTCACTAGAATCTTGAGAGAAGAAGGTGCTGGTTCATTCTACAACGGGTTCACACCAATTCTTTTCAAGCAAATTCCATATAATATCGCTAAATTCTTAACTTTTGAAGTTGCTGCTAATGCCATTTACAACGTTGTACCAACTGCAAGAGAAAACTTATCTGGTGCTCTGGTTACTGCTGTCAATTTAGGTGCTGGTGTTATCGCCGGTTGTGCTGCTGCTTTTGTCTCACAACCTGCCGATACCTTATTGTCAAAGGTTAACAAAGCTAAGAAGACCCCTGGTCAATCAACTGTTGGTTTATTATTCCAATTAGCTAAGGAATTAGGTGTTAGAGGTTCATTTGCCGGTTTAACAACAAGATTTGTTATGGTTGGTACTTTAACTTCATTACAATTTACCATTTATGGTAGATTAAAATCAACTTTTGGTTGTCCTGAACCTGTTCAATTAGGTGAAGGTGGTCATTAAGTTAAATTTAATTTTGTAAATTTATTATTTATGTATTTTTATAGCATAACTTTTATATTTTATACATTATTTACATCTTATATTAATTGAATATATCTATATATTATAAAAGTCAATTGGATAAATTTAATTGATTTGCGGGTTTTGATTTTGATTTTGATTTTGATAATTTATTATTTATGATTTGTCATTTTGGGATTACAATGATTGGGTTAAGAAATTGATAAATCGCTAAATAACTCAGGGCTGATCTTGATCTTGATCTTGAGATCTATTAGACAACTCCGTATGGATCAATTCACTTGATTCTATAACCTATTATCACACGATTTAGTATCTCAGAATATTCAACAACTCGAATTGATCCCCTTATTCGAGGTACTTGATTCAATTTTTCAGGAATTGATATTTGACCCATTTAACCTAATTGACCATTGTATTACTAAATTCTTATTTGAACAGGTATAAATCTCTAGTTTCTTTACACTAATCAATTCACTTACGATAAACTCTTATTTTTCATTACACACATCTTATACAACAGGGAAAGGAGGATTTGGATCACCTTCTTGTTTATCCTCTTTAAAATAATTATCTAACTCAGCATCTAATTCTTCTGCAGTTTTCTTCTCCTTAACAACTTTACCTCTTTTTATCTTGGAATTATTAACTTTAGCGCCAATTCTACCATTTAACGAATTCTTATTATTTATTTCTCTCACTGTTATAACTTGCCCAGCAGCACGACGACCATTGAATTGATCAATGGCTTTTATATTGTTTGATGGATCAATGAATGCAATATATGCGATACCTTTACTTACACCTTGTGTATCAATTTCTAAACGACAAATTTTTAAATCATCAATTTTATTAAATAAATTTTTTAAATCCATTTCTGTTAATTCTTTATTTAAATTAGTAATTAAAAGGTATGGATCATTTCCTTGTACTTCATTTATTTCATTTTGTAAATGAGATTGAATTCTTGGTATATATGTATCACGACGTTTATTTCTTGGCTTGTTCACCTTGTGTGGACGACGATGTGGTTTGGTAGGGTTACCAATGATCTCATCTAATGATTTATCTAATAATGATTCTCTTGACATCTTTGTATCGATTCATTATGATTGTAAATTTATCGTTCAATTTATTTTTTTAATTGAGAAACAAATTGTCCCGTACACGACTCAGTTCAATTTATAAAATATCAAGTTACCTTTAATTGTACCCAGTAATATCGAACCATTTATATGAGTTACTTTGTTTATATATTCACCAGTGTCGATGTGATAATAGGGGAACTTCGAATCAATCTCGAGGTCAAATAATTCTAATGTTGTACCAGTAGCTATAATAAATCTTGTCTCATTTATCCAAATTGAATCAATTATAATCGTTGTTGAATTTGTCTTGAAAGTTCTTATAAGTTCATCATTTTCATATAAGTATATTGTATCAGTGGAGCAACATATATACTTATCATTAAACGATGACACATTAACTATAAATTCCTCCGATTTAATTTTAATAAATTTTAAATTTTGTAAATTATTTAATTTCCAAATAAATTCACCAACAAAGATTAATGAATTATTTTTTAATTTAACCAATGAAGTTATTGTGGTATCTTGAGATATTTCTATTGTGGATACAGGCTTATCTAATAAGAATGGATTCCATTGACAAATTTTACCATCTGTGGAACATGAAATTAAATTACCCACATGATTTTCATTTATATTATTAATTTGTAAGAAATTATACACCGGTAATGAATGTGTTTGTAAATTTATAGGTGATTGTGCAATGGGGTACTGTGTATCACTGTTTAAGTCAAATTGTAGTATCTTACCGTTATAACAACTTGCGAAAATGATATCCTTATTATGTAATGAGAATTTAATTTGTAATATTTGTGAATACGACTGGAATTTGTAATCGATTTTAAGTGATTTTATGTTTATTACTAGTACTGTTGAGGTATTGGGTTGTGAATATGATATTGCTATGAGATTATTATTAAAGGGGCTTAAATCGATTGACGTGATCGGATTGGGACTATATTGGAATGTATTTCGATACGTTATTGGTGTGAGTGACGGTTCTGTAATTGAGATTGGATCAGACTCTATCAATGTCTCTTCAATTAATTTATAAGATGTAGCGATGAACTTAGCTAATTTGGTCTCATCAATTACTGGGTCTTCTATAACGGGGGCAGGGGCCTTTGGTGACTCCTTTAATTGTGGCTCCTCGGGTTCAAGATCTACTGTCTGTGTTCCTTTATCGTATGTGATCTTTCCATGTGGTACTGACTTGTCTATCTGTATATCTGATGTATGTATTGGGGTTACTGTATCTGGTTGTGTCTTTGTATCCTTTACTTGTGATGTATCTTGACGCGATTGTCTCTGTCTCCGGAGCAGTTCCAACTTGGCTCTCTTCTCCAGTATCGCCTCTTGCCGTGACATCTATATGACCTGAATGACTTCTCTAATACTATATATCTCTATCTCTATCTCTATATCTATATCTGATATATCTAGAGTATCTCGTGTACCACGTAGAGAGTGCTGTATAGTCGTGTATTGTTAAAGTGCGGTCCAATCAATTTTTGTTTTTTCTCAAAATTGGAATTTAAAACTTTTTCCAACAACAAGAGTTACACAAGATATACAATATTAATTCATAATATACCGTATAATGTTCAGTCAATCAATAAGAATTGCTGCTAGGTCAGCAAGAGTCACCGCTAGAAGATCTTATGCCGATGCTGCTAGTTCAGATATCTTGAAATTATCTTTAACTTTACCTCATGAAGTATGTTCTTTATATCCGTTATATCTTGTGTATTTTTTACTAACCATTATTTAGGCTATAATTGTTGATCAACCTGTGTATGTATCTATTATATATAGATGTATCTATCGATACATCTATATGAATTTATAATTCATATAGATCATGAATTGATATACCATCGATTAGATCATTATGAATTGATAAATCAATTCAGAAAATACTAACAAATCAAATAGTACCCAAGTCAATCTTCCAGCACTTTCAGGTGATATGGGTGTCTTGGCCAATCACGTTCCAGTGATTGAACAATTGAAACCAGGTATTGTTGAAGTCATCTCCGACTCTGGATCATCTGCTAAATATTTCATTAGTGGTGGTTTCGCTACCGTTCAACCAAATGGTAAATTACTCATTAACGCAATTGAAGCCTTTACTACAGATTCATTCTCAACTGACGCTATCAAGAGTCAATTATCCGAAGCACAAAAAAATGCCGCCTCAGCAGATGAAATTATCGCCGCTGAAGCTTCTATTCAAGTAGAAGTATTAGAAGCTTTAGTTGAAGCAACTAAATAATTGTTTTATTTTTTATGTCCTAATGATATCTATATATTTAGATAAATAAATAAAATTTTATATTATATCGTGTTGTAGTTTGTAGATTGTATAGCATTACAGTAATTTTATATTTTCATCATTTACAGAATAAAAAATAATTATCATTTAGAAATTTACTTATAATTTATCATAAAATTATCATAAAATGGATGAAAATTTAAAGAATTCATTCGATAATATTCTATTATCTGCTGGTACAGTTATTGAATACTTATTAACATTACAATCGAAGAATTTAGTGGTACCTAATAACAAATTAAATGAAAACAGTAGCTCTAAATACAATGGATTAATTTCAAATTTAAACAATAATATTAATACATATAATACAGTATTAGATGAATTCGTGCTTGAATTAAACGATACAGAAAAGCTGTTAAATAACTTGAAAATATCATGGCTGTTACAAGATGAGAATAAATTGAAATTAAAACAATCACCAAAGGCGTCTACCGAGGAAGTGCCTCCACCGCAAGCAATGGATTTGAAAATAGAGATGGACGATGACACATATTTGAACCAATTCTTAGAGAACGACGTGATTGATAATAATTTAGACACTAACGGGCTTTTAGATTTCAACGATGAGATATCCAATAGTCAAACCAATGAGATTTTTAATGACGAAGTAGATAAGATAGACACGACGAAGAACCCAGCTGATATATTGGGACAGACAGCGGTAGTGCCAGAGAAATCGATAAATGAAGTACAAGGGTTGCAGGATGCGGATATCAATTTGGATGATCTTGAAGAGTTGTTGGCAAGTACTAATGATGCGGATGTTAATTATGACCAGGGACAGAATTTGGATGATGATAATATCTTTGATGAATTGAATTATTTCTTAGGTGATGGGATGTAATCTGGTTTAGAGAATCTACATTCGACGATAAGAATTATCACTTAAGATAAGCAAATGGTTAGTCATTTATATCAAGCAAAAGTCATAGAATATATTGACTTGAATTGATGAGAAGTACAGAGTTACAGAATATATTGAGTTATTGGTAAGTACTTATGAGTGGTATACTGTATCAGTGGAAATAGACGTATCGAATCCAAATCCCTATTTACACTAGAAACTATATGCCAGGTCTAGAATATATGATATATAGATAATTAGCTGATTTATAATATGTATAGTACAAATTACACAGTCGAGATACCATTCTTGTCGGCAAAATCTTTATAATATTGAATCATCTCTTCGGTAATACCTTTACTTAACCCATCTAACAGTAAGTGGAAATGCCTCAATTGCACGGTGTCACAATTATTATCTTCCATGATCGCAGCTAACCCGGCTTCTTGCAGTAACAAAGCGATTTCAGCACCTGAACAACCCTCGGTCAACGTGGCAATTTCCTCGAGATTCACCTCCGGTGGTGAATTGAAATTCCTACATGATTTAATCAAAATTTGTAATCGCAGTGCATGGTCCGGTGGTGCCACGTAGATATGTCTATCTAATCTCCCAGGTCTGAGTAACAGTGCATCGATGGAGTCCGGTCTATTTGTCGCAGCGACGATTACGACACCGTTTAATTCTTCGACACCGTCAATTTCGTTAAGTAATGTAGTGAGGACTTGGTTCGAAGTGTGGGAGCTGTCACCGTTGGATCTGTCCTGCGAGATAGCGTCAATTTCATCAAAGAATATTATGGATGGTGATGCGGCACGAGCTTTATGAAATATCTCACGTATAGACTTCTCCGATTCACCAACGTATTTATTGAAAATCTCTGGACCTTTCACGGCGAGGAAATTCAATCCTGATTCAGTAGCGAGCAGTTTCGCAGTGAGGGTCTTGGAACAACCTGGTGGACCATAGAGTAACAATCCCTTAGGTGCTTTAATACCTAATTTACGGAAGGTGTCACTGGCTTCTAAGGGCAACTGCACCATCTCTTTCAATTTCTGTTTCACAATGTCTTGACCACCGATATCTGACCAGTACACTTTAGGCATCTCTAAGAAGATCTCTCTCATCAGTGATGGCCTTATATCCAATAACGCCAGTTCGACATCTTGTTTCAGCACTTTCAAATCGTCATCTCTCTGAATAGTTTTCATTACACTTTCACGACATAGGGCGATCAAATCGGCACCGACGTAACCGTGGGTCCTGGTCAGGATGTCAAGGATATCTTCATCTGTAAGATGATGTCTTTGCATACGTTGGAATTGGATCTGTAAGATATGGTTACGCGAGTCGACGTCGGGGATACCAATTTCGATTTCTTGATCAAATCTTCCTGGTCTTCTAAGCAGTGCATCAATCGCGTTAGGTCTATTAGTCGCTGCCACGACGACTAATCTCCCAGCGTCGCCCATGCCGTCCATTAACGTCAACAATGTCGCCACGACACGGCTCTCCACCTCTCCGGAATCATCACTGTTTCTGCTTGGTGCTAGCGAGTCGATTTCGTCAATGAAAATTATCGATGGTTGGTATTTACGTGCTTCAATGAATATGTCACGAATACCGTTCTCGGTTTCACCGAGGTACTTGCTCACAATGGACGGACCGTTGATGGATAAGACGTGTGCATCAGTCTCGTTAGCGATGGCGCGTAATAGCATCGTCTTACCTGTGCCAGGAGGGCCATGTAAGAGTATACCCCTTGGAGGAGTGATACCGAATTGAGTGAATAATTCTGATTTGTGTAGTGGTAACTCCACTGTGGATTTAAGTAACTTCACTTCGTCAGTGAGTCCTCCAAGAGATTTATAAGTGATTGGAGTTGGTAAATGTGGATATTTAGATCTTGACACTTTCAGTGAAGAGGCTATCTCTAATTGAGTGGCATTTTTCTTGAATAAGAACAGTGGTGAGTATGGTAATTGATTGGTAGCGGTATCTTGTAATGATAATCCATCAATTGCGGTATCTAAAGTCAGGTCAATATCTGTGATTATAATTGATATTGTTTCATCAGATAGTTTCAAAGTGATAGCAAATACTAATCCAGCACAGATAATCCCAATATCATCCAAGGCTTTCTCCACTTGCTTTAAATGGGATTCATCTAACACTGTAGAGTCCAATGCAGCTACCGTAACAGACCCAGCAAAGGAGGGTTGTTTTTGTAATTTCAGTATGGAGATTCTATCACCTAATAATAAACTACCTAAATTTCTTAAATTTTTTGATACTTTAATAACATTTAATTCACCATCATCAAATGTTGAGATGGTCAGTGTAAGACCATGGATGTCGTCATCTTTATAAAGGTAAACTAATGCACCATCGTTAAGATCTTCAATCTCTGAAAGGATATCCTTATGTATAAACACTTTAGCGATGCCCTTATTATTAGTCACACTAGGTCTCACAATAAATTGACTCGGCACTTTAATTTTCTTCAGCTTAGGCTCCAGTCTCACGTCACTGGTATCCAGTTTCGACTTCTTTGAAGATGAAGCTGATTTCAGTGCCATGTCTTGTGTATAAAAAGTTGATAACTCTTAATATTTCATTCTGTGAGAAAAAAAATTTTTGTTAAGAAATGTTGATGGTGATACTGCGATACTATAAGATATATGAGATATAGATGATACTATACAAGATATGATACATGATACTCTACATAATGCTATAGATAGTATATAGATGATCAGATACCGTTAATTGATTATATCTGAGTTAGTTGAAATCGAAATCTCAATATAATGCCTTGAAAGGCAATATATGACATAATAATTACCGCTATAAACTCGTATGATCTACATGATTTAAACGCTGTAAACCAACTCATATTCATCATATACACGCTATCTCTTCTACTCTCATATACTTCTAAATGATAATAATATCTCATTAATCTCAATTGGGCAACCGACGCACATTTCATTAAAAAACAGCCCATCAAATTAAACCTTTAAGACAATAGTAATCTACCCAGATCAGATCTGCACTATACATTGAATCTATACCATGATTGATTCTGATTCGAATTCAATATCACATAGCGGTCAGCATAAGAGTATCACCTCGGACCAAGTATATCAAATCTATTTCCAAGATGAGAAATTCATCACATATAGATCAAAACTGATTGTAACATTATCCCTAACGCCCAAGGAGATTGCAATGGTTAGACGTAGTTGGCAATTAATCTTATCCGATTCGAAAACCATGGAACATAATTTGAATCAAAATAACACTTCGTCATCATCATTTGCATCATCATTGTTTTGTCATCAACTTTATGATAACTTGTTAGATATGAAACCGGAATTGATCGATATGTTCCCCAGTATCAAACACCAAGCCGTGGCGTTCGCTGGGATAATGAACGTTGCGATAATCAATTTAGAAAGACTTGAAGTGTTGGATAGCATATTGGAGCAATTGGGCAGGACTCACTCGCGTGTATTGGGGATAGAAAGTTCATTTTTCGAGTTGATGGGTGATT
Organism: Nakazawaea wickerhamii; assembly: GCA_030567635.1. Taxonomy (NCBI): domain Eukaryota; kingdom Fungi; phylum Ascomycota; class Pichiomycetes; order Alaninales; family Pachysolenaceae; genus Nakazawaea; species Nakazawaea wickerhamii. Next base: position 1,438,148 of record JAJLSR010000001.1, read on the forward strand.
CGTTGATTAAGACATTTCAAGACCGGTTCACGAAGCTGGAACAAGAGTTTAGTATTCAATTAGAGGATTGTTGGATTAAATTGTATTGCTTCTTAGCTAATTCTATTATCCAAAATGGTATTGACCCGGTGATCCAGTACGATAAGCCCATTGTGCAACATAGGAAACCGAGCCAGATGTCTTCTAATATATCCATTGACACCGTGGATCAAGAGAGTTTGTTGAGTGATAAATTGAGTAGATCTTCATCACATTCTATCTCTTTACAATCTTCAACGATTCCAGTATTGAAGAAGAATACTAAAGAGAGTACGAGAGAAGTGTTTAGGAATATGAGATCCAATTCTTTGAGATCAGGGGATACTACGATGGATAGTGGGAGATCTAAGACTGTAATGTCAAAGAATTTGAAAAAGAAGGATGGCACTTGTATAGTTATGTAATTATACATTTATTTATAGATTTATACCGAATTAGACAATTATATTTATACGATATCGGAGTGGCTGTCTTATATCTATTCTACCAGATATCATCTCTATCTCTCATATATCACATAAAGTCTAATAGATATCATCTATTCAACCCAGTTGATCTGATCTCATGGTGAAAAATTACGAAAAAAAAATGTTACAGTAATTTTTCATCTCATCCTGTCAAGAGTCACATATACAATGGCAAAGCCAGATAAGAAAGCCAAGAGTGAGCCAGTGGCTCTGAATGGCAAGAAGGGCAAGAAAGGTAAGAAAGAAGAACCAGTGCCAGAAGTGGTGGATCACAAGCTGAGAGCCAGACAAGGACGTGCCACTGTCGCTGATAGTCAGAGTTGGACTGGCAAATTACCTGGATCGTTATTGAGTGAGTACTGTCAGAAACAGAAATGGGATAAAGTCGTCTACGATATGATTCGTAATAAAGACGGGTTCATTGGTGTGGTGATGTTGTCGTGGAAGAACCCAAAGACTAGTGAAGTCATACAGGTGAAAATGATCCCAGAGAAGAGTATAGTGAAACCGCAGGAGACGAGTCTTGAAGCGAGACATTACGCTGCTACGTATGCTCTTCATAGGATAGCGTTTGGGAAGAATTTGCATATGGTGTTACCGACGAATCATAAGAATTTATGGAGTGACTTAGAAACGTATAGGAAGCAACTCGTGAAGGAGAATCCACTCAAGGCACTGGATTTATATAATCTGGATCCGTTCCTGTATATATTGGAAAAGCGGAAACTGGATGCGACAAAGAAGAAAGAACAGGAGCTGAAATCACAACTGAAACTGAAAGAGATGGCACCTCCCACGCTGATCTCGACAAAGACACAGACTAAAGAGTACAAAGTCGCAAAGAAAACCGCGATGGTGCCGAAGAAGTCTAAGTACCAGAACGTGACGTTCCCGCGTAAAGTATGGGACTCTGCTCCGTTCATCGATTTGAAACTGGAGTCTCGTGAATTGATCGTTAAGTCAATAAGGTCCCATGTCACCTGGACGATGAGTGAACTGGTTAACAAGGATGAGTCTTATAAGGGTTTTATCGTGTCGTTGGGGTTCAGACCTTCACATGTCGATGAAGCGTTGTCGTATACGAACTCGTTCACGGAGTGTTTAGAGTGGTTGATTTTCCATTTACCTGAAGATGACTTACCACTGGCGTTCGCTAAGGATGAGAAAGTGTCTAACTTGTCGATGAAAATCAGTGGTGATTTGAAAAGGGAGTACATGATGCAGAGGTTCATGGCTACAGGGTTCGACTCTGCTGATGTGGTCGATGCGTTGTCGATGTGCGATTTCGACGAGGCCGATGCTGCACTGGCGTTGACTCGTGATCTTGTCGAATATGAAGGAGATGGTTTCAATCAGGACTCGGAAGTGATTTGGGATGAGGAGATGCAGTCGTTGGAAGTCATCTATGGAGATCGTTTCAAATTGGTCTCGCCAAAGATTTGTGAAATCTCATTGAATGCACATAATTTAGATGAGGGCGTGTTGACGCTACGTGTTTTCAAATCACAAGGGTACCCTAGCTCGTTACCTGGATTACATTTAGTTCCCTCGAGTAATTCATACAAGCTTGCTAACTATATCAAATTATCCATCTTGAAGAAATTGTTGAATTTCTTGCTCGAGAGTGGTGTACTCGGTGACAGTTTCATATTCACCTGTATAGATTGGTTAGAGAATGAGATTTACAAGATTATTGAAGAGCCGGGACCGTTGTTCGTGGAGACAGAGAGCAGTAAAGTGGTGAAGAGAAAGACTAAAGCCGAATCAAAGAAAATGGCTGAACGTAAATTGAAAAATTTATCTCCACTGGAGTTGAAAGAATTAGAGCTGTTTTACTCAAAGCATTATCAAACAGTAGAAATGAAACTGTCTCAGGAAAAGAGACTGACGTTGCCGGCGTGGAAGAAAAGAGAAGAGATTGTTGAGTTGATTAATAATAATAAAGTCACTTTAATCACTGGTGAAACAGGTTCGGGTAAATCCACCCAGGCGGTACAATTCATTCTTGATGATTTGATCTCCCAAGGTGATTTTACTTCATCGATTATCTGTACCCAGCCAAGACGTATCTCCACCATCGGGTTGGCTGAGAGAATCTCAGATGAGAGGTGTGGGAAATGCGGACAGGAAGTTGGATATATTATCAGAGGTGAGAATAAGACGAATTACAAGACGAGAATCTCGTTTGTCACTACCGGTGTCTTGCTTAGGATGGTTCAGGGGTTGTTGTCGAGCAAGAATGGTGATTCCTTTTTGCAGAAGGTTAAGTATATCTTCATCGATGAAGTTCATGAGAGGTCAATCGATAGTGATTTCTTATTGATCATCTTGAAGAAGATGTTATCAAACTATTCGCATTTGAAAATCGTGTTGATGTCAGCCACTACAGATGTTAACATTTATAGAAAATATTTTGATTCCAAATTGGCACATTTACATATCGAGGGAAGAACTTTCCCCATTAAGGATTACTATTTGGATGAGATATTGCAAGATATCGATTTCACTATCCCTGTTAATAACCCTAAACCTGGTGAAGACGATGAGATTAAACCTAAAGCGGATTCAAGATTTTTCAGAGAGGGTAATATCAATAATGAATTAATCGCTAAACTTGTAAATAAAGTTGATGACAAATTACACAAACAGTCCAATGATGGATCGCTTTTGATTTTCTTACCCGGAGTGCTGGAGATTAATTCATGTATCAGGGCTATTTCAAAGACTTTTAATGGTGATTGTATGCTTTTACCCTTGCATTCTGCGTTATCTTCCAATGATCAAAAGAAAGTGTTTAACATTCCTCGTAAGGGCGTTAGGAAAATTGTCGTGGCTACCAATGTTGCCGAGACTTCTATTACGATCCCTGACGCTGTGTGTGTCATTGACACCGGTAGACTGAAAAGTATGTTTTACGATCCAAAGATGGGTACTACGAAGCTTTTAGAAGAATGGTGTTCACAGGCTGAGGTTGGGCAGAGAAGAGGTAGAGCTGGTCGTATCACCAATGGGTTCTGTTATAAATTGTATACAAAGGAAACTGAGAATGCGATGTTGAAACAGCCTATACCTGAGATCAAGAGAATCAGATTAGAGAACGTATACTTAGTGATTAAATCTATGGGCGTTAGCGATGTACAAGATTTCTTACAAAGCGGGTTAGACCCACCTGACACGACGACATTACAAAAATCTCATGATTTCTTAGTCGATATCGGTGCCATCTTTGAGGAGAAGTTGACTCATTTGGGGTCATACCTTTCTATGATCCCAACAGATTTACAATCGGGGAAATTATTGATCTTTGGAACGATTTTTGGGTGTCTTGATACGGCGTTAACGTTGGCGTCGGTGGCATCGACGGGGTCTCCATTTATGAGCAATTTCGAGAATAGAGATAAGATTAAACAGGTGCAACAGGATTTTTCACAGGGGCAAGGTGATTTGATCGCTATTGTCAATGCGTTTAATCAGTATGAGAAATTGAAGGGTTCAAGCGCCAATAAGTGGTTGAATGAGAATAACTTATCTTTTATCAAATTCAAAGAGATGAGATCTACTAGATCACAATATATTACTATTTTGCAAGATTTGGGATTCGTGCCTTTGGATTATCATCATGGGAAGAATTACGAATATTTGAATAGGAATAAATCCAATTGGAATGTTGTCAAATCTATCATTACTGGTGCTTTTTACCCACAGATAGCGAGGGTGCAACTCCCAGACACGAAATATACTTCTACTTTCTCTGGTGCAGTCGCTGTGGATGCCGATGCTAAGGATACTAAATTATGGGTGAGAAATGATAATTACCATGGTGATAACGGGGAGGATGACGATGAACCGAGGGAGTTGCCTGCAACGAGAGCGTTCTTGCATCCTTCATCTACGTTGTTCTTTGGTAAGAATCCAACCACTAGTGTTGAGGAGATGCAAGAGTACGACTTGTCCACTGTTGCCAAACAGCAGAAATTAGACTCGTTAAAGACTTCATTTGCGGTGTTTAACAGTTCTGTGCATACGACGAAATTTTACCTACGTGACGTGACACCATCATCTACATTATCAGTGTTACTTTTCGGTGGTGATTTCATCTATGACTTGTCTGTGTTACAAGGAAGTAATTCACCTTCACCGGGGATCATCTTGGACGGGTGGGTTCCTATCAGGACATGGTGTAAGAACGGTGTATTGATCAAGCAGTTGAGGATGTTATTGGACAATGTCATATCTACGAAATTGGAGCATCCGTCATTTGAGAAAGGTGTAGAGGGTGATGACGTCTTAGACGCCGTACAAAAGATTTTAGAATTAGATGCAAATTATTAATCATTTATATAGATTTCAGTTTCCTGTCTTCGTTAACTGCGTAAATTTGTGGTGAAATTTCGTAGAGAACTTCCTCTTTTACCCAAAATTTCAAAATATCCGTCAATTGATCAGGGTCGATGAGTAGAGTATTGACTAATTGGTCATATGACATGTTGGTTTGGTCATTGAAAGCGTAAATGACAATAGCCTTATCTGGTGATACTGTGAACGATTCTTTAGACCCATTCAGGAAGTCTAAATCGAGGTCCACGGTACCCATTGACGGAATCAATTTCAAATTTCTACCACGTTTGATCTCGCCGAATTTGGAACAGTAACTGTCAAAGGCCTTTTTCATGAAGGGAGGTGGATCTTGTTGTCCTAAGTAGTCCTCGACGGGCCAGTATAAATGCGAGATGATGGATGTGTGGAAGTTGTCTATCCCAGGATTGATCGTTGAGTCAATGGTTTGACTTTGCACAATATCGTTGACCATCACATCAATGGAATTGAATTCGTCTTCACCGAATCGAAGTTTAAGGAAATTTAAATTTGTCATAACATCTGTCACGTCGTAATTTGTCAATTTTGCCAAGTCATCAGAGAATCTCTTGACGAACATCTCGACGAACACTGAACGGGAGTCAAATATCGAGAATAATGATTCTATCAAATCACCAACTTTCTTCTTTCTGAAATCAGGTAATGCGTCAATTGGATCTGGAGTCCAATTGGCATCGTTAATATCGTCAACGTCAACACTATTTGTCTTTGTGTTGTTGAGTTCTTCCAGCAATTCACCTAACTCTGCATTCTGGGAAGTGTCAAGCAACCCATTCACAATTCTCTCTATGGTTTCATCTCTTGTTCTGAGATATTTTCTTATCGGTCTCGAAGCTTTATCTAAGAGCACACCTCTAGGGTCGATGACAAGAAATGATCGCACTGATTTCATGTAATATTGTATAATCTTGACAGTATCGGTACCAGCATGTAATAGTTTAGTGTTACAAGAGTGGATGAAACTACTTACTAATTGTTCTCTTTGCCCCTGAGAACTGATGGAGAATCTCAACTCATTGAGTGCTCTAGTGGACAGAGGGAATTGCAAGACCATATCGAAGATTTCCTGAGTTCTCAATTTGACCATCTCATTCTTGGTGACTTCGTGTAACATAGTTTGATTAAATTCGTCAGGGGGTAAGAATTTCTCAAGAATTGGATAAACCACCGTGGAGGACCATGTCAATAATGGGTTCATATCACGAGTGAAATTTCCCAGGTACTCCTGAGAAACTTTCTTAGAGACAAAACTTGTAGTTAAATCGATGATCACTTCTTCTAAATTCTCTGTTAAGGAGAGACTCCTTAAGAGATTAGTTATCCTTATTAATTCTTCATTTTGTCCCGTGAATAACACTTGCTCAAAGATGTGAGCCACTTTCTCTATGAAATTCTGTTCAATAAACACTGATTGGAACGTGGAAGAGCAACTTCTGAACAGGAGTTGTGATTGTTGATAATTGAATTGTAATACATCGGTGATATGACGACATTTCTCTGCAGTGTTCATGAATAGATCATTCAACTCGTCTACTGTTTGCAATTGTAGCGAAGTGATATAGTTCCTCCATATATCAATCACCACATCTAACATATCTATCTGACTGCTATTCACTGCTTTAATAGCAGACTTAATCCTTTGATTTGGTTGTATCAAAGTAGGGGAGATCAATTGTGATTTAACAAACTCCACTAAGAAATTATAATCATTTTGTAGATCCGAGGGCACTTTATCGTCCTGTATAGAGATAGCAGATGGGAATATCTGTAAGATCAGTCCAGGATCCAATCTCATCATCGTAGTTGATCTTGTCATATTTTGTATCTTTGTAAACAAATTTAATGTTTAATGACAAGGGAAAAAAAAACACACACAAATGAAATCGAAATCAAATTGATAATATTGGAGATATTCATATAGATTACTCAGGATATGGTAAGTAATCTGCTGCTTTATGAAGTGTATGAGAGTGATCTATTTAGGCAAATACTAACAGTTATATAATATATACAGACTCCATCAAAGGCAAATCAAACAGCGCTTCGGAATAGACTCGTCGAGCTGACTGGACTCTCTAGTAGAGATGCGAACAAACTTTTAGAAAACCATAGATGGGATATCAATGAAGCCGTGGAGCTGCATTTAGACTCTCAGGTGTCTAGGAAGAAACTGCCCGATGACAGTACTGTGAAACTGTTAGAAGACGTTTTCCTGCAGTTTAAGGAAGATGATGATACTATAGGTATCGAGGGTACTTTAAAATATATTGAGACACTTGGATATCTGCCCGAAGATGTGGTACTATTAGCACTTGCCCAGTTTTTGGAGAGCCCATCCACTGGGATATTCACTAAGAAACTGTTTATCTCGAATTGGGCTAATGAAGGTATAAGTACTATAGAAGGGATGCAACAAAAATTACAAGAATTTAATGAATTATTACACACAAATGAAGAATTCCTTCTTAACGTTTACAATTTCACTTTCAAATATGTCTTAGACGGAGGACAAAGAAGTTTGAACCCAGATATCGCAGTGGATTATTGGAGACTCTTGCTATCAAATTTCGATGAAAGTAAAGTTAATAGCTGGTGTAAATTCATCACAGAGAAACATAACTATGCCATCTCCAAAGACCAATGGCAGATGACGTATCAGTTTTTCATCTGGTGGCGCTCGCATGATCTTTCTGAGTACGACGAGGCTCTGGCATGGCCCTCACTCATGGACACTTTTGTAGAAGATCAGTCATCTATATAGCTTAAAAACCCATACGTAAATCCCAGTCGTGTAACTTTGACAAATTCTGATTTTTCAAAAAAAAAAAATTTAAAAATTTTTATTTCACACAGAGAGATGAGATAGAAGTTGTAAGGATATAGTAAGAGAGAGAGAGATAATGGTCAAGTCATATCAGCGTTTCGAGCAGGATAAATGCTTCGGAGTGATTGCCTCCAATAGCAATATCTTGTACTTGCCGCTCGGATCCTCAGGGCAGGCAATCACTGCTGGGTTGGAGGAGATTCTTATATGGGATATCAAGACCGGTGAAGTGGTGAAAAAATTGAGAGATGGTATTGCACCTGGAGCTGCGGATTCTCAAGTATCAGTAGCACCGTCAGAGGTGAATGTGTTGGCTTACTATGAGCAGACGAATATCTTGGCTGCAGGTTACGAGGATGGGTCAATTAAAGTATGGGATTTAGAATCTGAGAGTGTTATAATAAATTTTATGGGTCATAAATCTGCTATAACACTTTTACATTTCGATAATAACGGTACCAGGCTATGTTCCGGGTCCCGTGATGCCACATTGATCTTATGGGATCTTGTAGGAGAAGTTGGGTTATTCAAATTGAAGTCTCATAAGGATCAGATCACTGGATTATTTTTCACCTCGACAGATGAAGATAAACTGGAAGATGAGTTGGAAGATTGGTTAATCAGTACTTCGAAAGATGGGTTAATTAAGCTTTGGGACTTGAAAACTAAGCAATGCATAGAGACTCATATCGCAGACTCGGGTGAATGTTGGAGTTTAGGTGTACATAATAATTTACTTATAACATCAGGTATGGAAAATCAGTTAAAATTTTGGAAATTAGATTTAACTAATGACGACAAGAAATTACAAGAAGTTGGTGTATTGGAGAAGCAAAGTAAATCTAGAGGTGTCGCTATCTCATTCAAGCAAATTGGATCGAATTTATTCTTTTATGTGCAGAATTCAGATAAGACTATTGAAATTTTCAGAATTAGATCCCAGGATGAGATCAGTAAAGCTACCACGAGGAGAGAAAAGAGATTGAAAGAGAAGGGATTGGAAGATGATGAAATTATGGAGAATATAGATAAGGCATATATTAATTTATTAGTTGCCTCATTCACTGTTGTGAGATGTTCAGCTAAAGTGAAATCAAGTGTGTGGGCTAAGAACGCTGAAATCTTGGTTTCAATGAGTAATAACTCTATCGGTTATTATACGTTACAACTTCCAGAGAATGTGAAGAAATCTCAGGATATTGCATGTACGAAAAAATATTCAATTGAATTACAAGGACATAGAAATGATATCAGATCATTGGATATCGATAACAAATTACTCGCGAGTGCCTCTAATGGTTTACTTAAGATCTTCAATTTGAAAACTGCCAATTGTATCAGGACTTTCGAATGTGGGTACGCCTTATGTTGTAAATTCTTGCCCGGAGGTGCCTTGGTGGTGTTGGGTACGAGAGCCGGTGAGATTGAGTTATACGATTTGGCCTCGTCGAGTTTGCTTGACACCGTAAGTGAGCTGCACGAGGGAGCTATTTGGTCATTGGACTTGACTCCAGATGGGAAATTTTTGGTGACTGGGTCAGCTGACAAGAGTGTTAAATTTTGGGATTTCAAATTACATGATGAATTAGTTCCTGGAACGGAACGTGTTGTGTCAAAATTAAAATTGTCTCATAATAGAACATTGCAATTGAATGATGATATCTTGTCGGTGAAGATATCACCTGACTCCAAGTTATTGGCATGTTCGTTATTGGATAACACTGTGAAGGTATTTTTCTTTGATTCATTGAAATTGTTCTTATCGCTTTATGGACATAAATTACCTGTGCTATCGATAGATATTGCATTTGATTCTAAATTGATCATCACCTCGTCGGCGGATAAGAACATAAAGATATGGGGTTTGGAATTTGGTGATTGTCATAAATCCATTTTCGGTCATCAGGATTCGATCATGAATGTTAAATTCTTACTGAACTCACATAATTTCTTCAGTTGCTCCAAAGATGGTTTGATTAAATATTGGGATGGTGATAAATTCGAGTGTATTCAGAAATTAGCGCTGCATCATCATGAAGTCTGGGCTATCGCGGTGAGTGATGATGGTCAAACTATGGTTTCTTCATCTCATGATCACAGTATAAGAGTATGGAGGGAGACTGATGATGAGGTTTTCCTCGAAGAAGAAAGAGAGAAGGAGATGGATGAACAATACGAATCGACTTTGTTAGCGTCATTAGAAGGTGAAGGTGATGATTTACCTGCTAGAGCTAAAGGTGATGATGACGACGATGAGGATGATGATCAAGTCACTCGTGTCTCTAAACAGACTACTGAGACCTTAAAGGCTGGTGAAAAATTAATGGAAGCCTTGGATTTGGCCACAAAGGAAATCGAAGAGTTTGCACTGTATGAGATTGAAAGAAAGAAGAACGCCGCCGCTGTAGAGCCAACTAGAAATCCAATCTTGTTACTGTTAAACCAGACCCCTGAGTCCCATGTCTTAGCTGTTATATTGAAAATCAAACCTTCACATCTCGAAGATGCCTTAGTGGTGTTACCATTCTCGTATTCATTGAAGTTATTAAAATTTGTCGAAGTTTGGACTAATGAAGAGAATATGTCAAGTAACGTTATAAATCTAACTGTTTTCAGTAAAGTGTTATTTTTCATCATCAAGACAAACTATAGAGAATTAATTTCACAAAGGGATGATAATTTGAAACAACAAATCATTAACGTTAAGACACAATTAAGATTAGAATTACAAAAAAATTGTGATAATTTAGGTTTTAACCTTAACGGATTGAAATTTGTTAAACAACAATACGATTTAACGCATAGCACTGAATTCATTGACGCTGAGGAGCAAAGATTACACCAGGAGAAGACAGCTAGAAAGAGAGTTTATGAAACTGTTGTGTAATTATATAGATCTGTAAAATTGTGAAAAATGAAATTTGTGTAAAAAAAATTTAAAACTATGAGATGAGTGGAAATAAACTTATATTTTGACATATATCTTGAGTATAAATGAGCATTTCACCATCTAGAAGTGAGTATGTGGTGGAGACGGCTCACTCCGTGCAGACGATGAACATCGATGCGCCACTGGTGCCCACTAATAGCCAGTCCACCGATCTGTCGTCGTCACAAGTGGATTTGTTTCCCCGGTTGGTATCACATAAGGTGGGCACAAACCCGATGAGTTATTACTCTAGCAGTTCATCTATTCAGTCAAATGAGCTGGTCAGGGTGCCCAGTATCGATTCCGGGATTGTCGATGATATGATACGACAGCACTCGAAGGATGTGCAGTTTCAAAGAGAGTTGAATGACGTTAATGATAGATTATATTTCACCAAGTTATTTTACGGTACAGTGCCACACGATGGTAACTTGACGGATTTTGCCCAATATAATCGTGAAGTAGAGTTCGAGATGTTGTTGAGGGGGAAGATCCTCGCGAAGATGATGGACAGGAACCAGATGGTGTTGAAGACAGGCACGGCGACTGATTTGGTCCCTGGAGATGAATCAATTCTTCAGCACGGCAAAAGACGTTTAAGTATAGTTAAATTTATCAGTGATAATTTGTGGAAGTCTAAAGGTAAAGTCGCCACGGTGTCGGATATTAAATTTGATGTCGGGAGTGAGAGCGTTATTGATAAACCCGAAGTAGGTGCAGATGATAACAACTTGTTAAGACACAATTACACTACACAAAGGAAATTGAAATCGAGACATTTACAAATGATTGGATTCTCATCGACTATCGGGGTCGGGTTGTTTCTTAACTCCGGCAAGCTGTTCGAGATCGCTGGCCCCTTGGGGTGTCTCCTTGGATATATCATCGGCGGTGTTATTGTGCTATGCACGATGCTCAGTTTCTGTGAGATGGTCACATTGATCCCGTTGTCTGATGGGATAAGTGGTGTCACTTCGAGATTTGTCGATGATGCGTTTGGGTTCAGTTTGGGGATATGTTATTATATCTCGTTCGCCTTGGGGATGCCCACGGAGATCGTGGCGGGCACTGTGATGTTGAGTTATTATACGTATTTAGATGTGCCGAATGGTGCGAGCACTGTGGGTTGGATTTTCTTGTTCTTAGTGTTGATAATAACGATAAATTTAATGGATGTTAGAGTTTATGGAGAATTTGAATTTTTCTTGAATGTGATAAAGATTTCATTCACATTACTGGTTATTATTTTTTTAATTGTTAGTAATAGAGGTGGTGCTGGGCCTGATCATCATTTACTCGGGTTCAAGTATTGGAATTCTGCGAGGAGTTCCGGTGAATTGACATTTGGTCCTTTTAGACCCACTTTTGATTTGAAAGATAACGGGTCAGGTTCAACTGACGGGATTGGGGGTCATGTAGGGAGATTCTTGTCTGTTATTACACTGTCGTTGATCTCATGTTATAGCTACACGGGGACAGAGATCCCATGTATTGTCGCTGGAGAAGTGATAAACCCTAGACGAGCATTAAAAGTCGCTTCTAAACAAGTGTTTTGGAGAATAGCATTTTTCTACATATTATCGATATTCTTACTCGGCATAAACGTTTACAGTGGAGACCCGCGTTTGTTACGGTACATGACGAACCAGTCGGGTTTGCCTGGTGGTGAAGATTTGACTGATAATCCCATAATCAACGCCATTGGTGGTGTTAAATGCTATGATAGTAATAAGTGGAATATGCAAAGTAACGGTAATCAGAGTCCCTGGGTGTTACTGATCCAGTATACGAATAACTGTTCCTTGCTGAGTGTGATGAATGGGTTTATTGTGTTATTCGCCATTTCGACATCGTCATCGCATTTATATGTAAGTTCAAGATCACTCTACGCGATGGCTGTTCAGGGTAAACTGCCGAATTTCTTGAAGAAATGTTGGAGCAACGGTGTGCCGTATCTGAGTGTGCTCACTACGAGCTTGTTCCTGTTCTTGTCGTTCCTAGTGTTGAATGAGAGAGATTTAGAGATTTTTCAAGTGTTAATCAATTTAATATCAACAGCGGCGATATTGTCCTGGTTTGGTATAAATTTTGCGTATTTAAGATTTTTTTATGCATTGAAATTAAGACCAGATATCGTGTCGAGGGATAGTCCTCAGTACCCTTACAAGTCACCATTGCAACCGTATTTAGCATTTGTCGGACTCGGTGGGTCAACGGTAATACTGTTATTAATGGGATTTGTCACATTTTTGCATGGCTGCTGGAGCACTGAGTTTTTCATGACCAGTTACGGGATGTGGATTATATTCATCGGTGCGTATGTGCTGTATAAATGGGTGAGAAATGTCAAGTACCAAAAATTGTACAATATCGACTTGGACACAGGTAGAATAGACGTTGGAGAACTATGACATCCTGGTCGTGTATCTGGTTGCCAATAACCAGCAGGGTGGTGAAATATTTTCGCTTGCGCTGAGATTTAACCACTACAGTACTTTTCACAAAGAGACGATATTTTTACTTACCGTCAAACCACCACGTTCATATTTGTGGATTAAAAGTCTTGGTTAATGGATAACCATTAAGTTATTATAACCATTATATTTATTCATTCTTTATACTGTTAAGGTTATTCATATATATTAACCTGTATCTATCGTTTGCATTTACATATCATTTACATCTACATTCACATTCACTATCATAGCATATCACAAATATAATATAAATATAGTATAATAGATAATGGATAGTATACGGCAGTTAGTTAGTCGTGATACATGTTCCACAGAGAACGATTACAATGGAGAGTTAATGGGAGCTAGAATCTCCTCTGTTTTTGTAGTATTAGTTACCGCTGCATTTGGTGCATTTTTCCCCATCTTATGTTCCAAATACTCATTTATACATTTACCTCCCATTTGTTTCTTTGTCGCCAAGTATTTCGGTAGTGGAGTCATTGTCGCCACTGCGTTCATTCATTTACTCCAGCCGGCTAATGAGAGCTTGACTGACCCTTGCCTCGGTGGCACTTTTGAAGATTATCCATGGGCATTTGGGATTTGTATAATGACATTAATGACATTGTTCTTTGCCGAGTTGATGGTTTATAAGTTCTTGGAGTCACGCACTGGTGATTCTCATGTACATAGTCATTTTGGTGATGAGGAGATGTACGTGCAAAAGGATGAAAATGAAGATGATGAATCCTCGGTGGAGATTTTCCAAAAGAAACAGACAATTGATGTAGATGACAATGAAGAGACGAGTACTAATTACGTGTCGAACACGACACAATTACCTCAGCATTTCATACACGCTAAGGATCATCAAAATTTAGAGATCGTAGGCACCCCGGCACAGGATATGAGTAAAGAAGCGTATTATGGACAATTAGTCAATGTATTTGTATTAGAATTTGGTATTATATTCCACTCGGTGTTCATTGGATTATCTTTGGCGGTATCCGGTGAAGAATTCAAGACTTTGTATATCGTTGTGGTGTTCCATCAGTGTTTTGAAGGGTTAGGGTTAGGTACAAGAATCGCATTGACTCCATGGGACAAGAGCAGGAAATTAACACCATGGATGTTACTGTTACTGTATACTTTGACGACACCTGTGGCGATAGCGATTGGGTTAGGTGTAAGACATAGTTATCCGCCTGGATCTCGTGTTGCGTTGATCACAAATGGAGTATTTGATGCTATTTCAAGTGGGATATTGATATACACTGGTTTGATCGAATTAATGGCACATGAATTCTTGTATGGAGATGAATTTAAAGGACAAGGTGGTATGAAGAAATTATTAATGGCATATTTTATAATGTGTTGCGGTTGTGGTATAATGGCTTTATTAGGTAGATGGGCATAGATTAATATTTATAATCATAATTCGCTTTTTAATTCTTTAAATTTTAAATTTGTACTCAAATTAAATAAAACTTAAAAAAGAAAAAAAGGGGGAAGAGCAATAGCATCAGTAGCCGGTAGTGCAATAGCAACGACACTAGTAATTGAATAAAATTGTTTAAAATGAGTAATCCCAGCATATAAAAAACATAAGCAAGCTCATTGGTTTTAAATACACCTTTATAAGTAAGATCAACTCCAATTTTATTCAATACATAAAATTGCTTATAACTCAAAAAATGATGTAACATAATTAAAAGTCATCAATGATGACATTTCAGTTGTTACACTGAAAAGAACAGATACTACACTTGATCTAAGCCAAAAGGCAAAGAGATTGATTTTTTAAAAAAGAGGATTGTTAAAGGGGGATCTCTTTCTTTTATATTCTGCGCCATGTCCGGGTAACTTACATTTACATTAAAGTAGTGTTCCACAGCTCAATTATTTGATGTTGATTTTATTGACAAGGAGTGATAGAACAAGTTTAAGGAGCAATTAAGATATAAATACACCATGGCATCACTGCAAGCAGAACTGCATCATCAATTGAATTATCCAACTAAGTTCATCGAGTCACTTACTCCTGAGCAGATAGAAAGAGACCAGTTAATCGCTTTGAAGCTGATTAGAATCTTTTTGAAATCAAAGACTTCATACGATGTGTTACCTGTGTCATATAGATTGATTGTCTTGGATACATCGTTGTTAGTTAAGAAATCTTTAAATATACTTTTACAAAACTCGATAGTGAGTGCTCCATTATGGAATAATAAGACATCAAAATTTGCTGGTTTATTAACTTCATCAGATTTTATTAACGTTATACAATACTATTTCCAATTCCCCGATAAATTTGATTTTGTCGAGAAATTAACACTTGATGGATTAAGAGATGTAGAGAAACTGATTAACGCTGAGCCAATAGAGACGGTATCAATACACCCATTTAAGAGTCTCTACGAGTCATGTGTTAAGATGATCGAATCCAAGCTGAGAAGGATCCCTTTAATTGATCAAGATGAAACAACAAAGAGAGAAATCGTTGTTAGTGTATTAACACAATATAGAATATTAAAATTTGTTGCATTGAATTGTAAAGAGACAAGAATGCTTTTGAAACCGTTATTGGAATTGAAACTCGGAACAAATGAGAATATCTCCAAGGCAACAATGGACACTCCGGTGATGAATGTCATTTATTTATTATCGCATAACTCTGTCTCCTCTGTGCCAATAGTAGATGACCTGGGGAAATTAATTAACGTTTATGAACTGTATGATGTATTGACTTTGATTAAAGGTGGTATGTACACTGATTTGTCGTTAAGTGTCGGTGAGGCGCTAATGAGAAGACTGGAAGATTTCGAAGGTGTCTACACATGCACACTTAATGATCGTTTGAATACGATAATGGAAACGATAAGAAAATCAAGATTACATAGATTATTCGTCGTGGATGATAATGGGATATTAATCGGTGTTGTCACATTGAGTGATATCTTGAACTATATCTTATTCAGTAACTTGGATGATGATGAGAATTTACCCCATACCTGAGTCTGTATAATCTGTATAAATAACATCTAGAATCATTATCAAGTGTTATCAATTTGTAATCAGATAAGATTTATTCGCAAAAAAAATTGTGAACCCAATTTGGAAAATTCAACCAGTGATATCGTTCACTTTTCGTATTTGATTGTACTTTATTAATTAAATCGTTAAGAGAGAGTTATCTGGGTTGTGGGAATTTCACTGCTGTATCGTATTCATCCAGTTATTACCTTCATATACAAGTAATACAAATACATAGGTCTGCCGAAATGAGTTATCAAGAAGGCACGATAGACGAAATGAGTTATCAAGGTACGTTAACACTGTACGACAAATGGGTATTAAAAACATCACAACCGCAAGTGACACTACGATCCATCGTTGCTGGGTTAGCTATTGGTTCCATCGTGGTGGTGTCGAATTTCCAATTCGGTTTGCAAACTGGTTGGGTCTCGATGATGTCGTTGCCCAGTGCGTTATTAGGGTTCGCCATTTTCAAATCATTGCAATCTAAATTGATCATGCCGTTTACGGATGTGGAGAACGTGTTTGTGCAGAGTGTCGCTGTCGCTGTGGGCACGGGTCCGTTAGCATACGGGTTCGTGGGGATCATACCTGCTATTGAAAAATTCTTGACTGCTGAAGAGAGTGGGGTTGGTAAGGTGATAAAATTCAGTGTTTGGGATTTGTTCATTTGGTCATTGGGGATACTGTTCTTCGGCGTGTTCTTCGCCATCCCATTGAGGAAACAGGTTATCGTTAAGGAGAAATTACCGTTCCCTAGTGGTAGTGCTACACTGACTTTAATCAGTGTATTGCACCATACGGAGATATACGATGATGACGATGACGATGTGGCTCTGATCGCCGTAGGGCCGTCGAAGTCGTCATCTGTAGATGAAGAGCCACAAGAGGCATCGACAAATTGCACCATCGTAGAGTCGCAAGATTTAGAAAATTTAACAAAATTGGAAACTTATAGAGATAATATTAAATCATTAATTTGGACATTCATGGTGAGTGCTTCTTACACGGTGATCTCATATTTCGTTCCCTTGTTGAGATCCATCCCGTTGTTCGGATCGTATTTGTCTAGGGTGTATCTTTGGAACGTGCAGCCTTCACCTGCTTACATCGGCCAGGGGATCATTATGGGTTTGCCTACGGTGTCGTATATGTTATTCGGTGCCATTCTCGGTTGGGCGGTGTTGAGTCCGTTTGCGAAGT
Organism: Nakazawaea wickerhamii; assembly: GCA_030567635.1. Taxonomy (NCBI): domain Eukaryota; kingdom Fungi; phylum Ascomycota; class Pichiomycetes; order Alaninales; family Pachysolenaceae; genus Nakazawaea; species Nakazawaea wickerhamii. The sequence goes on from JAJLSR010000001.1 coordinate 1,455,482, forward strand.
ATAAAGGATGGGCCCCTGGGGACGTCGACGACTGGCAGACCGGTGGCCAAGGTTGGATCTTGTGGGTGAGTTTGAGTGTTATGGTCGCTGACTCGGTGATGTCTTTTGTTGTGGTCGCGACGAGGTCAGTGTTTCAGTTGTATAAGAATTGGTCACTGGGTGGTGTCGTTGAAAGGGAATTCTTGTTGAACTCATCTGAGAATTCATCAGATGAAAATTCGGCGACTCATGATGGTACATTAGATGTGGTACCAGTTGTCGCTACCAAAGAAGAGAAAGACGTTTCAGAGGAGCATTTAGTTTCGATGAAAAGCACCATGATTGGACTCGTTTTATCGAGTTTAGGTTGTGTCATCTGTATTAGAATCGTGTTCGGGAACATCATCCCCATCTACGCGTCATTAACACTGCTTGTTGTCGCTTTGTTCTTGTCTATATTGGGTGTACGTGCCTTAGGTGAAACTGATTTGAACCCTGTTAGTGGTATTGGGAAATTATCACAATTGATATTCGCTTTGATAGTCCCCAACTCGATGCCAGGTGCCGTGTTGATTAATTTGGTCGCTGGTGGGTTGGCCGAGGCTGGTGCCCAGCAGGCGGGTGATTTGATGCAAGATTTGAAAACAGGACATTTAATTGGTGCATCCCCGAAGCTGCAATTCGTCGGACAGATGTTGGGGACTTTCTACTCGGTTTTCCTCTCTGCGATCATGTATAGAATCTACGATTCCGTTTATGAGATCCCGGGGAAACTTTTCAGAGTGCCAACACTGGTCATCTGGATCGATTGTTCAAGATTAGTCACCGGTGGTGGCTTACCACCACATCTGATGCAATTCGCACTCGTGTTCGGTGCCATCTTTGCCGTGATATCGTTCATGAAGAATTATTACCCTAGAGATCACCCATATCATAAATGGTTAATCTACATGCCATCAGGTGTCGCTGTTGGAATTGGTATCTATAACACTCCATCGTTCACTATCGCTAGATTCATCGGCGGTGTCATCTCATATTTATGGATGCAAAAGACCGGTTACTCGCACACCGGTAGAATCGAGATGATTATCTTCTCGAGTGGGTTAGTCTTAGGTGAAGGATTGTTAAGTACTGTAACTATGTTATTCACCAGTCTTGGTGTACCTCATTTTTAAAAAAACTATATATATCGTTATATATAATACATTCATTTCTTACCTAATTGTTGAGCAGCTTTATATTGATCATCTAATTTACTTTGAACCCTGTTGAGGAAATCTTGTTTCTGTAAGAATCCACCTTTATTATTATTCTTCAACTCATCTTTAATATCATTTTTATCGACATAACTCGACCAATCTAATCGGGATTTCTCCAATGTCGACAATTTCAGTGTCTTTTCATCGTTTATCACAGCGTCTAATAATGATGGTCTTTTTCTTCTAACACCTCTCTTAGCAACAGGTTTCACCACTTCTTCTTTCTTATTAGTTAATTTCACCGAGTTTAAATACGCCTCTGCTTCGGCACTGTTTTGAGGCACCCATTTGTCTTCAGTGACTATATCTCCGGCAAACTCATATGTGGATTTGATCTTTATCATCTCAGGCTTGCTCTTGTCTTCTGTCGCTGTGGTAGGGGTTGGTTTCACTTTTTTACTATTCATTTCATTCCAAAATGAATCTATATCCACTGAAGATTTAGCCAGCTCTGCTTTCTTGAACTCCTTCAGATCATTCACCTCTTTAGCTCTCTGTGTTCTCGTCTTGATTAATCCACCTTCTGCATTCTCTATATTATCGTATTTAGCCTTCAGTATCTCTTTCTTATCTTCATGATCTTCGTCATCATCATCGTTTTCTCCCTCGCTGACATTACCTTCTTGGTAATCCTCATCCTCCTCTTCATTATAATCATCCTCCTCCTCATCTCCTGTCTCCTTCCTGGCGATAACACTCTCAGTTTCTGTCATACTTCAATGGTCAATCTCTTAATTTTGAAAACAACAAAAAAATTAAAAATTTACAACGAAAACAAATTCAACATCAATACAAATCATAGATAGAGATAGATGGCCATGTTAAAGAGAAAGAATGATGAAGTGGAGGAAAATGGCGCGAAGAGAGTGGCATTGGACGCGGAGCTGATACAGAGACAGGATCTTGAAGAAGATCAAGCGAAGACTGCCACTGCGAATACTACATCGGGGGATGAAGATACAACACTGGTGTTGCCACAAGTGCTGCCACTGTCTCAGGAGCCTAAGGTTGATGTGGCAATGACTGAAGAAGAAGAGCTGGCGAATGTGGCTGTTGAAGATTCGTCATCGACAGAAGACGGGAAATCTTCTGGTCCAATAAGTAGTCATAAAGTTGATGATCCTACATATGTACATTTCCGTATGCTTTGCCCCGTCAAGCAAGCGTCATTGATCGTGGGTAAAGGTGGTGAAAGGATATCACATATTAAAGAGGCAGCGAATTGTAGAATCAATGTGAGTGATAATTTGAGAAATGTTCCAGAGAGAATTGTCTCCGTTAGGGGACCAGCAGAGAATGTGGCAAAGGCATTTGGATTAATTGTGAGAGCTATAGTGGATGAACCCGAAGATGAACTGTCCGGTGCCGGGTCACAACCATTTGTGATGAAATTGTTATTCCCACATCCATTGATGGGTTATATAATCGGTAAAAAGGGTGTTAGATTTAGAGAAATTGAAGAAAATTCAGCTGCAAGATTGAAACTGGAAGAAAGAACATTACCACAAAGTACAGACCGTGTATTGAACGTCACTGGTGTCGCTGATGCTATCCATATCGCCGCTTACTATATCGCGGAAACCGTATTGGAAAATAAGCAATTACTAAATAAATGTATCTTTTACAACCCGGCAAACCATAATATGGGATTACCTGCTGGGTTCCCACAGATGATTTCAGGGGCAAATGGGATGATCCAGCTGCTGCCCGGCATGCCCATGCAGATGTCGATGCAAATGCCATCACAAATGCTCAATATGATGGGTGCCGCTGTGAATTTCAATAATAATGGACGTAATAGAAATTTTAATAACGGATACGTTAATACACAAGTACCAATGATGAATTTAAATCAAGGTGAGAAAATCTCTGAGAATTATCATGTACCAAAGGAACATATTGGATTAGTTATAGGTAAAGGTGGATCAAATTTGAAACATATTAGAGAAACAACTAAATGTTATGTTAAAATCAACCCTGAAGTCGAAGGTTGGGACACTAGAGTATTGACATTACAAGGGACGACGAATTCTATACAGCTGGCGATTCAGATGATTAGTAATAAAGTTGAACATGAAAAGAAGAAACTTGCTCAACAACAAAAGAATCAATAATTATGTGTTTTTTTTATCTTTTATATCTATTTTTAATTCTATCATTTCTTACAATTCTTTATTTCATTTATTTTCTTGTTTGGGCATTTGATTTTTGATGATCTATCTGTACTTTATCTACAACCTCTTTGCATTTTTATGACATTTATGATTTTTTTATTTTAAAGAATTTATTGCATATATATAAATATACTAAAAATTGGCATTTTACATAGGAAGATTATTGATTTATATTTCTAGTCTTTATTGAACCATCTTGAAGTCTTTTCAAGACTTCCATTTTCGATATTTCACCCATTTCACAAAGTTGATCAAGTGATGCATTATCTAGGGATTTTAATGATTTTCTCTTCTTTATCTTATTATCAACAATCTTTAAATTGTTGAAATTCTCCTTCTCATTAGGTTCTTGCGATGATGAAGGATTTAATGGTTTATATTTAGCTTCTCTCTGGGCTTTTCTTTCGAAATGTTTTTGACGTTGCTCTATTTTGAAAGATTCAATCTTGTTTTTAAAATTTTCAATTGATTTAGCTGATAAACTTCTATGCATTTCCGTGAATTCTTTAAATTTGGCTCTCTTACTGCTGTTATTATCCGAGTCTGGGAATGGTGATTTAACTAATTTCCTAATAACAGGTTCATCATCAAATTGTGTCTGATAAGGTTTCCAATTTTTCCAACCTTTACTTGAAATTGAAGAAATTCTTGAATTGAAATTAAATTCATTCTCCTTATTATCACCAGATTTGAAATTACTACGAATTTTACCCTTTAGAAGATCAATAAAACTTTGATTCTTAGTCTCTTCAATATCTTTCTTATCAGCGCTTAACCATTTCAATTTTGTTAAAAATCTCTTTGATGATGATCTACTTAAGAATTTATCATTAAACAGCTTATCGAACAGCTCTGCAGTTTGATATATGGAGTTTGATAAAGAATTTTCACTTTCTTTTGTGATCACTGTGTCGGTAATATCACTCAACACTTGTCCTCTGTCAAAATCTATGGGATCACTCTGTTGACCACTGTCCAGTACTTGATCTTGATGTATACGGATTTCGTCATCTTCATTTAGCCATGAGATGTCATTGAAGCCCAATGCGAAACTCTCAGTGAGATTCATTCTCACTTCATCACTGATGAATTCTGGATCTTGGATACTTATCTCACCTGGTTCGATATGAAATGATTCACGTACGTATTCTTCATGTTGCACACTGACACCGTCTGACTCAATTTCATTTTGAAACACAGTATTGGTGTATTGTGCTATTGTATTGGGGATCGATATAGGTAATGTATTAGATAATGTTTCATTTGAAGTTCCATTAAAGGGGGTAATTTTATCACTTTTATCAATTTCACTAATCCCCTCTACATTTCGTATTTCATCATTTACTGCTTCTTTCAAGAATGCAGCCTTTGCCAATGACTGACGTTCTTTGAACATCAAGATTGAGTGATTCTATATAAATTTATTGTTATATTGAAATTGGGGATTTTATTAAGCGCTGATTAAAAATTATAAATGAAAAAAATTATAAATTATACAAGAAGTGAAGATACAGCAGATAAGTTAAGTATCACACCAGTTTCTTGGTTTTGAGGTAGATGAAATGTCTGATCTTATCAGACACAGTGTATGCGATTTGATTCCATAATTTGTTATCACCAATAAACTCAGATTCAACCATGGTATTACCCTCATTAATGATGATTGTCTCATTTGGAACACGATTCAAATCCATTGATTCCCCTTTCAATTTCAAATCTCTCAATTGATAAATACAATCCATTGTCTCGATTTGAATAATTTTCAATATCTTTTCATGAATAATCGATTCAATTTTATTATTTAAATTAATATTAATTAAAATTTTTTGTAAATTTTCAATATTGATATTATTCGGTATATTTGTGATAACCTGTCTCAGATCAACGTTATTCTCTCCAGCCTCGATGATTAACAGTTTGATGAATTCTGGTTTGTCTGAAGAGTACTCAATCAAATGATTGAATAATTCGAGGTCTTGTAGGGATAATGTGAAGTTGATAGCGTATTGTGGGTCATCTAATTCGTTAATAATTAATTCTAATGCTATTTTGTTTTGACCAATTCTTGAATATAAAAACACCAATTCTTTGATAAGATGATTCTCTGAACAGTATTTGATAGCTGTCTCAATATCATAATTCTTATATTTTTGTAAGAAATTTAATAATTGTGTGTGGTCATAAATGGTGTATAACCTAACCATTTCATCTTCAAAATTTGTTGATATAAAACCTGATGTATTGAAAAGTTTTTGTAAATACAAGAAACAAACAACGTCGAGGTTATGTTCATGTAATAGTTGTATCATATCATGAGGCACTAATTCGTGTCTATTATCGATTAAACACATTACTCTATCTGACAATTTCTCATTCAATGTCTCAACAGAATGAAATTTCAATTCATCAGGTGATAAATCGATAGTGATCAGTTCAGGGATTCTCGAAAGGTATTCTTGTAATAAATGATTATCCGACAAGAACTGTAAGATATTGGGGTCATGGTTTTGGAAAAGATGGTACAGGGCATGAGAATAATCGTTTAATGAGATGGATAATTGGATATGTAAATTGCGTAAATTTTTGATGAATTGGGTGGAAAAGTCCTGGGTGTCTCCTTGATCGTAGTCTTTTAATAATACACCAATCTTGTCATTTATCTGGGCGGTATCGAACAGTGTCCATTTTTCAATTAATTCGATAACTTTATCCTGTTTTGTGTCGAGGTAGTGGATGATGAAGCTTGTATAAATCTCTTCATCAAGTTCCATTGGAATATAATCAACAATTTCGTCAAATTTACCGTTATCGATAAACAATTTCAAATATTTCACCCACTGATCTTGCAGAAATGAATCTGTACCAAGAGACTCACTTAAAAATTTCGCAGCCTCTACCCATTCATTATCGTCAATGAATTTACCCAACTGCCTCGTTCCTATCTCAGTAAACCTCTCTTCAGTTGAAAGCAAAGCCTCACTGATATCCCAAGCTTGTAGTAAATCATCATTATCTAAATACCATTTCAATTTATCATTCAGATTGAATTCCTCGACGATTAATACATCATTTGCACCTACTAAAGCCCATTTGTGTGGTGACAATTTCAGCAATGTATAATCATTTAAGCCTAATGAAGAGAAATTTTTCAATTCCACTTCATCTACTGATACATCCTCCAACGTTACCCCATTGATGATTTTCAATTCTGGTGGTTGTTTCGATGAGAGGTAATTCAAAATTAAGTAATTCTCGTTGATCTTTGATATACCAGCTATCAAAGAATCTTGTAATTGAAATTGAGTATCTATATGAATCTTCCTCTCTGACGACAATGACAATATCGATCTCGAATCTGAGTCGATCAATTTGATACTCCACACCGTGTTGGCCCAACCTAAGAGCAAACTACCCAGTTCGATCTCTAATTTGGGCCAGTATAAATCAGGACGTGGGAAACTTGTAGGTAAATTGATCAGATACAATTTAGTTTTTGACGTTAATTGGTAGAATGTGATACTGTCATTCATCCAGATAAGCAAGTCACCAAGCAAGCGTAACTCCAATATCGTACTCTGAGTTTCTTCTAACACTGTATCGACTCTTTGTCCTAGCCAATTCCTAGTTGATGAAATCACTTTACCACTAGTACCACCAGTGATGAACGTCTTAGTAGTTGAATATTGCCCTTGTAGTACCACAGAATGAATGGGTCTCTTGAAATCCACTGCAAAGATGTCTTGCAGGTTCGATATAGAGCCAATCACCACAGTACCGTCCATCGAGGCAGTGGCGATATATTCTCCATCTGTATGTATAGACAAGACAGAGGCCCTATGGGCTCTGAAAGTCCTTATCAGCTGGGACAAATCCAGAGTCATGATATGGACGAAACCGGAGTGTGTGGCGAATATGGCCAGTGATGGGTGGAAGAGGCATGATGAGATGGCATCCTTGGTGAGAAATGAGTTGGGTAAGTTTGTGAATCTTGTGTATTTCAAATGGGGTGGGACATCGTCAACAGTATCGTCAGATACTGTTGAATCTCTATCATCCTCTATATCATCTACCTCTATACCGTCATCTATATCATTATCATTATCATTATCGGTCATTATCTCATACCGTAACTTGATATAGAAAGTTGTAATAATGAAAAAAATAAACAAATTATCAATCGATTAAACAAATGCCAACTGCTCTAAGAGGTATGTACTATGAGAGAGATGTAAGAGTATAAGAGATAGAGGACTAACGATTATAGGTACTATGGTTCAATGGTGAGTAAGATATATTGTAAGTTGTAGGGTAATGAGTACTAATACAGAGAAGCGACCCATCGATCAAAGCATTAATATTGAGAATTGATTCACAGAGTCGAGATATCATAATTGAAGATCTTGACGATACTCATTTACTAGTTGACTTGACTAAGATAGATTACTTGAAACAAGAGTTGAACCGGTTGTTATCACAGAACATATATAATCCACTTGATGATATTATATGAAAACTATTTATTTAAGTAGTAGAATAATGTGTCACTATCGATCAACAAGTCTTTATCGATGTTGATGTCGTTATAGAATTCGTCGTATTTCAAGATGATCTTCTCCTTTATACCGTTAATTAATGAAAATACTATTTCTAAATCGTCGTTGATGAAATTACTTATTTGTAATTGAATCTTGTATAATTCTTGATTTAAATTATTCTTGAATTCGTCCATAACTGAGATAATCTCTTCTTTCGCGGTGGTTTCAGTTAAGGCTAACACGGGTTGTAAGAAGTGAGTCGAGCAGTCATCTATATACAAATGGATAATATTTCGCAATTCTAATTGCAATTCATATTTACCATCGATGATGTTGTTGACGTACCTCGGAACAGAATCTATAATCTTTTGGAAAAACGAAGTCTGCTGTTTCTTCTTATTCATAGTCGATTCCTTCCTGTTGATGAACCCGAATATCAAATGCTGCAACCCGCTGAAATCAAGATTTAATTCGTTGCCCACATAGGCGATATCGAAATCGTTTTCAATAGTCTTGGTTAAGAATATGAAATTTTTGATCAAGTATAATTTCAAGTCGTCTAAATTGGAGTAGTGGTTGATATTGTTCTTCTCGAAGTTCTCCTTTATCGAAAGGATCAATAAGTGGATGATAGAGTTGGCTAAATTGGAGAAGACTTGGTTATTAACCAATTGATAAATCTTGTTTAATAACTTGATACCTTTCACTATTGGTGGATAATAATCTTGCATTGAATCGTTGAAATTTTCATCTTCATCGATCATAGACCCTACTGTAGTGGAGACCATCGAGCTGGTGTCGTTGAAACTCTCATCGTCTTCAATTAATTTCTTACGACGACGCCCGATATGTAATTCATCACCTGTGGATTTATAATTGATTATATTATTCTCAATATAAACGTTGATTCTCATTATTAATTTCTGTTGTACATCGTATAAGATCGGTTCAAATAACTTGTCATACGATAAGGTGTTGTAATCAGGTAACTCATCTTCATATTCATAGTATTTTTGAAATAATATCAATAATTCACATAATCTATCGATATTTGTCTCTCTTAATAATTTATTCTTACAAAGTTGATATAATGGGTTCAACAACTCAATAAGCCATTCATTTAACCTGTGATAATTCAACTCGTTATTAGAATCGTTATAAAAGATCAGTTGGAAAAGTTTGAATTCTTTATCACATAAATTGGTGAAATATTGAATCTGGTCTTGAATGTAATGGACTAACATCTTATTAGCACCGTTATAGGAGGTGATATAATTGTGGATGATATTCGACAAGAACGGTTTTCTTATCTTGCAATAAGTGTTATAACAGTCATTCAATAAACCTTGGTATTCGTTATCGGTACCAACTCTCACATATATTTCAATTATGAGTCTCTTGTATTTAGAGCAGTCATTTTCAAATTTATTATAAATCAAGGCATCCAAGGTGACTGAGGAGATATGCAGTGAATTTAACTCGTTAGACAACTTCTTAAACCCGTTGAAGACGTAGTTTCTTATAAGAGTCAATGACCTGATCATACATTGTTTGAATCTAATTTGATAAATTTCGATTTCTTTGAAATGTTTGTTCAGTGGGTCCATTACGAATTTCAAACAGTTGTCTAGCGTAATAAGGTTCATTTTGAACAGCGGATTGAATATATCCAAGTCCTTTGAGTTCAAATAACTGATAATATCATCTAATTTTAAAAAGATATCCAAGTTAGTATCCAACTCCTTTGATATCTTATTATATGACTCGATCTGTGAAATTAAATGGTTTGACTTGTCTTGGAACTCCGATGTCTGCTGAGATACTTCATCGTATCTGATCAGTAATTCTTGTAAATTGTTTTTAATATCATCAGCTTCATGTATGAAAGAGTTATGTTGTTCCAACACCAATGAAATCTTATTCTTAAACACGTAAATGTCATCATTATATATCAAGTCATTCAACTGCTCATCATCCTCTATACTGATCAAATCGTCAATTTCCATCTGTTGTAAAAATTTATTCCAAAGGTAATTAAATTCATCATTTGTGAATGGATACGTTTTAAAATCAAATTTGGATGAGTATTTAGTTTCTGTTAATTTTAAATGGAACTTGTCTTGTAAGAGTGGGACATTGAAGGCAATTGACTCGACCATCGATTGTCTCTTACTCGATATAGAACTCGATCTCTGTCTCATCGTTGTATCTGTGTTGTATTTGTATTTGTTATTACTTGGTATTTGAAATTATTTTTTCAAATTATTTCATACAGTTATATGAGATAGAGAAACAGTTATATGAGATAATATAGACAGAGATGGTATAGATATAGGATAGAGATATAGAGAGATGGTATAGATATAGGATAGTCATATGAGATAGATATTCAATTGTGATATAAAGATATAGAGATACGGTACTAAATAGATCTAGTTTTATGAGATATGACTATAGTATAGAGATACGATCTATGATAAGAGATATTGAGATACAGATACAGATTTGATATATGATATAGAGATATGGAGATATTCATGGTCTGGAAGTATCACTGTTATATGATATCGATATATGAGATAGTACTATATGGATATGTGATTGATCCTGTATGATATGGAACAGAGAGATGGTTGTAATATGATAGACATTCCACTTTATAAAGAGGTAGCTTTATGAGGTATTAGATATCATATAGAGATGACCATAGAAGTAGTTATAAGATCATATAGAATTAAGCCATATGAGATATAAGATATGTCGTGAAATTAAAGGTATAGATGAAAGTATACTCATATGATATTAGTTATAGCTATACGGTTTATTAGTTAGTTGTATCATCTCCTCTTATAGATGCATGGCTTCAACAACCATTCACTCTCTTTCTTATTCCTCTTTTCATTAAATTGCACCAATTTCTCATCAAATTCACTCAATTTATCATGTCTCTTCAATTTGTTCATTCTCTCCTTGACGATATCCCCCGACGGTTTAAAGAATTCGAAACGGGTGAACATCTTATTATCGTTGTCTGTCAATTTATGAAAGAAACCTAGCATCTTCAACGAGTTAATGAACTCATCGCCCAGATCATCGGTGAATCTCGACTTGATCTCACTTATCCATAACTCTCCATTCGGGATCAAGATCCGGTGCAGCTCGTTAATGAAGTCTAAGAAGTTGGTCCCCATTAACAGCAAACAGAATATCACTATGGAACATGATTCCAGTGGTAATGGTACATTACTTATATCCAGCACTGTAATTAACGAATTCAGTTTCTTTAAATCGAAACTGTGCACTTTAACATCCTTACGCTGTTTCTTACTAAGTGTCTTGACGTATTCGGAAACGTCGTGACTTAATTTCAGTTCACCACATCCCATATCTGCGATGACGATTTGTCTGTTCAAACCAGGTAACCCTCCAGGAGCGTTAATGGGTCTCAGTAATCTTGTCTTGATCTGTTGCACAAAGACGTCCACTGGGTTCTGCGGCCATGACTGGACTTGCGTCAGGAACCCCTGGTGGTAGACGTCGAATAAGTTGGGTTGTGTCCTGATTAAATCTAAGGCTTCTTGTGACGTTATAGTGTACAATTTTTCATTAATGAAACGGAATCTGGAACCTGATAATTTGGCAAACATCTTCTTCTGAAGAGGCGTTAACGACTTGCTCGATGCATCCTCTTCTACTTCCTCTATCTTCCTTTTAAGATCTACCTTAGTCTCGTGTGTACCTTGTATATCTTGTGTATCTCTTATATCTACCTTAGTTTTCTTGGTATTATGTAATTTTTTATCTTTAATAGCATTTACTTTATTACTATCTTTCTTCACTTTCTTAGCTTTCTTTGGTTTATCATCACCGTACTTGATCGTCTTATTATCGAGATCCCAACCTTCTACTTCAAATAAAGGCATCTTGTATCTATATACCGTATACAACAATTTACAAAGTGAAATGAAAATTTTTTAAATTTTTTCATAAAACCAGTTACCGTTATCAAGATACCATTCACTATTGGTGTAATACTGGATAAGCCTATTCAGTATCTCTATCGGTATTGTCATTTGATACGACTGGGATATCGTATTGAGATATTTTACAGTATCAAATTTAATGACATCTCCATGATAATTCGTAATCTTATTCAAAGTCGTTTTCAAATCGTTGTTGAATAAGATTAAATTATCAATTTTACAATTCATGTTCTTTGTGCATTTGATTAAATTACACTGAGTCAACTCGTGTCTTAGTTGGTGGAATATCTGGAAATCGATATCGAATTTAGTCAAGTAATGGTATATCTTGTGTAATGATAATTTCCTCTCATCACTATTTATACAGTACTTGATAAATTCAAATTTCAAATCATTCATATCGATATCTAATTCGGTATCTGATATCACTATCACTTCGAACTCGTTCGCGTCGTCGTGGTAGATCGCCTGGGTCATGCTGTGCTCGACACGGTCTGCCTGGTACATCTGTGTTAACTCTGTATCTTCATCGTCTTTATACTCGTTATTGAAAATCCAGGGTCTGAGAAGAACACTTTGCCTGTAATTGTACAAATAACTCCACCAGTGTAATTGTAAACCGATGTCTGATTCGTTACCCAAGATCTCATACTCCACCACTTGCAACTCCTTCACGTTCTTGAATTGACGTAGCGTTCCCTTCAATTTAACTAATTTACCCATGGGCACCACACCGTTGATCTTACAAGTTAAATAACACTGACTGGACCCGTCATCTATAAAACATAAATTCCAATCCCGGTACTGACACACTCCCAAACATCTCCCTATCACTTCGATCTGCAAAATGGGATGGTTCAACAAGATATAACAATCTCTAATTACCAGTTTTTGTAAATACAATTGCTCTAATTTTATCAAATTACCAATATCGTTAATGAACATAGGTACAACGTCATTCAACGTCACCGACAAGTGGAACAAATTCTGGACATAGTAATTGATGCCTTTCTTTTGAAATAAGATATTACCATCTCCAGGAATACAACTAACTGGAGTGTATTGTAATAACTTATTATTCATCATATAAAATACACACACACATACACGACATTTAAATTACATTTAAATTATATTTCAATTTAATTAATTAAAAATGAAAAGTCCAATTACTTGTCACATACTCGATACCACAGTGGGTAAACCTGCCCAAGGGGTGACATGCGGGTTGTACCATTTGCCCAACGGTGAGACGACGCTGGGTGAATGCAAGATCGCATTGCTGGAGACAGATAAAGATGGTCGTATAAATAATTGGGTCATGGATCCTGCTTTGGTTTATGAAGAGATTGGTATCAATCAAGATGGGTGGCAATTACACAAGGGGGTTTATAAGATTAGGTTTCAAACTTCACGGTACTTTATCAAGAAGGATAGTGACACTTTCTTCCCATTTGTTGATATTATTTTCGTTATTAACGATGTGGATCAACATTATCATATACCTCTATTATTATCAAATCATAGCTATACCACATACCGTGGTAGTTAAGATATCGTAAGCTATATAACTCTATATATAGATATATAATACTATACAAAGAACTGGGTATTTTGCTTTGATAATTCATGTATAATCATCTTATTTTTATAAAAATTTAATTCAAATTTAATTTCATTTATAAATTTTAATGATGTTTGCTTTAATTGTAAATTAAATCTGTTGTATTCATATGATGAATACGTTTCATTGATGTAGATGTTCTTATCGAATTTAACTGTTTTGATCTGTTGATTTTGCTTAAGTGATGACTTTACAGGTTGGGAATTGGTGGGATTTTTTAAATTGTTTGTAGTTATGATGTGGAATTTGGAATTATTCGAATGGAATTGAATGGGTTTCTGTTTTAATATGAGTTCAGGATCGTTAGTGGTGTCGCCAATTTCTATAATCTTTGTTAAATAATTAAAATTTAAATAAATATCTGTTGTATAATCGGTGTCATTTATTGAATTTGGACTATTATCTCTATTTGCATCTTCTTCAATGGAAGTTGAATCATTAATTCGCATACGAGTTGGATCTGTGTGTGTAATTAACTCGTTGATCTCAGAGGGTGGAATCTTATTTCCAATTGGTAATGGTTCATTAATTTGGGTTGGAATTGAATTTTCATTTGAAATTGGTTTTGATTTTGTAACTAAATTGTCAGTTTCAATTTGAGTTGAAATTGGCTTTGGATCAAGTGATTTAATTGGGATATCATCAAATTTCGTGAATGTCTCATTTGGTTTTAACTCATTGATTGACTTATTTGTAATTGATTTATTCAGCATAGATAATTGATTTATCGATTGTGATCTATTAATTCTCTTATTCTCATTCTTTGAATTAAATAATTTATTTAAGACTTTTTTGAAAATTGATTTATTTGGTTTGTCTTTGGTATCATTTGATGAATTTATTGATTGTTTCTTAATTGGAGGTTTAACTGATTCTTTAATTGAATTTTGTGATTTCTTCTTTGAATTTTCTTTATTGGGGATGATTGATTGTTTCATTGGTTCTGTAATTGAATTTGTAATTGAAATGACTGGCTCTTTATTTGAAATTTGCTTAGTTGGTTCTCTATTTGAAATGACTGATGTATTGTGTGCATTTCTACTTGATATGACTGATGCTCTATTAATTGGATCACTTGGATTTCTAATGACTGGTGCACTACTTGTATTTCTTTTAATATTTTTTGGAATGTCTCTATTTGAATTAATTGTATTTGATTCTTTAATGGAATTTAATTGTCTAAATAAATGTATTGATTGTCTCTTAATTGGATCAATTTGATCTCTAGTTGAATCTCTAACTGTATTGCTTTGATCTGTAATTGATATTTCCTTATTTGTCTCTATATCTCTATTATTATCTTTATCTAACAATTCTATAATATCTTTCTGTACTGATCCATTTGAATCTATATTAACACCCTTTAATTCATTAATTTGAATTATTTCCTTCTCATCTATATCATTCTCATTAATAGAAGACAGTGGAGTCAATTTCAGGATATTTAATGATAAATTTGATGATGATGATAATTGTTTTATTGATATATTATCCTTATTAGGTTTTGGATCCTTGAATGATATATCAATTAACGAATTTTGATTTGATCTGACTTGGTTAAGTGAGCTATGATTTGATCTGAATTCTCTTGATCCATTTGATTGGAATTGTCTCATCGATTCATGACGTGATATAGGTCTTGGATACCTCTGTCCATTTGATCTGAAATCAATCATTGAATCATGTCTTGATACAAAATTCTGCATCGATTCATGTCTAGATACTGGTCTCTGAAAGCTCTGTACCGATCCAGTCCTTGATATGGAACTTTGTATCTGATTCATTGATCCATATCTAGGTATCTGATTCCTCGATTCACTCCTTGCAATGGGTCTTGTCTCTACTGACTGATTCCTCGATACCACCCCACTTGAATCACCTCTCAACCCTGATCTCATCACCCGACTCTTCCCATGCTTCCGCTTCGGGTTCTGTCTCGGTATGAATACTTCACCGTTGGGGAAATAATAAATTTCATTCCCTGTTTTCTTAATCTTACCTCTCACTTGTGGTTTAAATTTATCCTCAATGTGTGAAATCGAATTTAATGATATATCCCTTGGAGTAGTAGAGATTGAGATATTTGATTGGAATGATGATAGGGAATTCCTTCTTGATATATCTGTCATCTCTCTATATCTATATACTCTATACTCAATATCGATATCTCAGTATATCTATAAATATCGTATAGGATGAAATTTATTAATAGTAATAAGAATTAATAGAAACTGTGTGGCTGAATCACTGTGATTACTACCGTGTGGCTGATATCATTATGACAGAAAATTAATTTTATGTGGCTGATTTAATTATAAGGGGGGGAAGTGTTTACTTATTACCCTTTTAGGATTGGAAGGTAAGACTGGAATTGGCACAATTTACACGACATAGATTTCGATTTTCATTAATTCATTAAATAAGCTATATCTTATTTATGATATGGTATGCGGTTGTCTTAAAGGTTAGTGTTTTATCAATTTTTTAACCCAATTTTTAGATTTCTTTTCATTTGGTTTAATGGAATCAATTGAATTACTTAAATGTAATTGTAAATGAGATTTATTTGATATTGATGATATATCTGAGTGAGATTTGTTGTTAGTCTCGGATATCTCACTTGTTGATACATTTTCATCCTGATAGAGGTTGCAGTATTTTTCATATATGTTCTCTCTTAATAATTGTAATATGAAATTCTTTGATTGTAATAAAATCTCCGGGGAATGGTATAGTATACTTGTATCGTTATCTTCTTTTACTATATTTTGATAGATATCGTAGGGTAAATTGATCTTGGACGGTGACTCAGAGACGATGAAATTGTTTATTATGAATTTCCATTGTTTGATTAAATCTTGCTTGACCTTTATCGCATCATCGGTATCCTTGTATTCGTCTCTTAAATAAGATTCATCCATGTGGGTATCGATCTCGAGTGGTGTCTCGTCAAGGTAATGGTCGAAATCGTTCCATGAATCTTGGCATTTCGCTGTGGAGTTGAGTTGGTTGTTTAGTTGAAGGTTGACAAATGTCGATATATCTTCGTTATCTTTTAAATTTATCAATTCGTTGAAGTTGATTTGATTGTGATTTATACTATTTTCATGACTCTTATACTCATTATGAATTAATTTGCATTGACTAGAAGGCACTTTGTGACATTTTAAAATACTTGACCTTCTCTTGAATAATTTATTCCAAATGAATTCATATTTAAATATTTCAATCAAGAATTGTAAATTTTCAATACAATGATATTTTGTTATCAATTTTTTAAAATTATTACAATTAACATTATTCTCATTGATGGATTGTAAGCAACATTGATTCACTAATTCTTCTAATGATATCGTACATGTAGTGTCTGTTGATGGTGTAAGTGGATCATCTTTATCTAAATTCATTATCCTAATGATGTATATTGAAATTCCAGTCACCCAACTTTTTTTTCTTTTAAGCAACCATCTATGAGATATGATATCTATACGATATATATGAGATATTACGATATGATAGTTATATGATATATAATATAATATGCAAGTGAATATTCTATATATTATTCTATAAATCTATTAAAGCAACACACGCCTTGAAATTAATTAAAATATTAATATATTATTCTAGAATATTGATTTACACCCCATATTACACTACTTTAATTTGCTTAAATCGTACGGTTTCTCTGTGAGTGTTAAGATATGATCATATAATGGAGTTGTTAAAAATTCACTTAATTCATTTTCACCACTAATTTCTTTCTTCAACAATTCACCAACTAATCTATATTGATTTCCCGACTTGGTTGGTGATAATTCATCAATTTGTTCATCAATCATTTGTGAAATTAATGACAGTGTAACTATATCACCGGTATCATCTAATTTGACACCATGTTTGGTCCAGGACCATAATTGTAAACGTGACACCTCTGCAGTGGCAGCGTCTTCCATTAAATGATTAATTGGTACACATCCAAATCCTCTAACCCATGATTCCATATAATTTAATCCAATATATAAATTCATCTTAATACCATTTGTAGTGATCTTACCTCCTTCGATACTGGTATCACTTAATTGCTTCTCGGTAATATCCACATCAGACAACGGTTTATGTAATTGATTTGGTGTTGGCATATATTGATTGAAAACCTTGTTTGCAATAGGAGCTAACAGTGGATGTGCAACCCAAGTACCATCGTGTCCTGCTAAGACTTCTCTTAATTTATCCAGTTCAACATTCAGCATTGCCACAGAGTTCAGTTCTAAATCGGTCTTGATTGGAATTTGTGCCAGCATACCACCCATTGCATGAACACCTCTTAAATGACATATTTTAATTAATCTTGTCACATACGCAGACATAAATGGTGATTTCATAGTGACTTGAACACGATCAGGTAAGATATGTTGTGGGTCGTTACGTAATCTCTTGATCGTGTTGAAGATATAATCCCAACGACCACAATTTAAACCTGATGAATGTTGTCTTAATTGATACAAGATTTCATCCATCTGATACAGCAGTGGCAAGGTTTCAATTAACACGGTAGCACTAATGGAACCACGTTGAATACTTAAACAATCTTGCAGAACATTGAAGATATCATTCCATAATTTCAGTTCTAAATGATGTTCCATCTTTGGTAAATAAAAATATGGTCCCAACCCTGACTCGATCAAGTATTTAGCATTATGATAAAAATACAAACCAAAATCGAAAATTGATGCACTCATAGGTTCACCATCGACCAAGACATGTTTCTCAACCATATGCCAACCTCTTGGTCTCACGATAATGGTTGGTACATGTCTACCCTCGCGGTTAACTTTATAACGTTTACCAGTGGATTCGATAGTGAAATCAATTTGATCTCTTAAGACATCGTACAAATTAACTTGGGCATAGATCATATTATCCCAAGTTGGAGCACAAGAATCTTCAAAATCTGTCATATAAGTTCTGACATCTGTGTTTAATGCGTTAACGATCATTTTACGATCTGGTGGTCCAGTGATCTCTGAACGACGATCGATTAATCCATTAGCAGGAGATTTACATCTCCAAGTCTTATCGTCTCTGATGTATGCTGTCTCCGGGAGGAAATGTAATGATTCTCCATTATCAATTTTAGATTGAATTTTCAATCTATTCTGTAACAATTCCTTTCTCGTATTGTTAAAAGTACGATGAAGTAAAGTGATAAATTTCAATGCATCAGTGGTGAGAATGTCGTGAGGAGTGATGGTTGAACTCCCGTATTTGGGAGTGTCATCAATGGCACCGTATATCTCTAATCCTTCTATAGATCCGTACATTATACTCTTGTCTTGTCTTGTCTTGTCTCATCTCATAGGGGCATCAATCTCTATTTATATCGATCACGCTCACTATTTTAAATTAACGGCGCGACGGATCCATGATGAATTCCCTTTAATCGATGATAGTCAATGATTATTGTATTACAAGTTGTATTGTAAAGGGTATCCACTTATCCGGTGAGTAATGATCTTTCTAATGATACCATTATGATATATCAATTAGTCATATATGGTTATATAGTATAGTATTACTACATCCTCGGAGATGACCGTGGGTTCTTATCTAAGTCGTGGTTAATTCAATTACAATCTCTGATTAAGTTATATTCTGTTACTGTATATTCAACACGACAATGGGTAATTGTGCCTCATCACCGCAATCACATCTGTCACAACCCACTAGGAAAAGAACTACTAATACTGTTAAGCAATCGAAGCCAATTAATAAGCCACTGAAAGCACAAACGGTTAAGCCAAGTAAAGCGCATACAAGTAATACCAAAACACCCGGGAAGGTATTATCAGATAATAATCTAGACAATGAAATTGATCTGAGGAAAGCAGCTGGTGACGCTGCGATGAAGAGATTAGATGATAAGAGATCAAAAGATGGTAAATTAGGTAAAAATTTACAAAATCAAAGAATAAAATCAACACAAAAAATTTTAAATGATTCGATACAATAAAACTATATAGATATGAATAGATTACCATGATATCATATCAGTAGTTATGTAATTATCACCATTTATCAATTTAATAAAACTATTTTGAACAAATTTCAAATTCAATTCATCATCTCTTAGTAATTTACATTGTCTTAGTATATATTGATCATTATTGTGATTCAGTCTTTGTAAAAAAATCATACACTCTTGTACTTGAGTAGTATTCGGTAGTGTGATTTTGTTGATTGACCGAGGTATCAGCTGCATCAACTGGATGAAATTGAGCTGGTCTGTGTATCCGGATAATAAATTGTATATTATGATTAGTATTTGGTAATGAGTGGTGAGAATGGAGATACGGCACTTGGTCAGTACTTCATCGTGGTATTGACAATAGTTGAGTAATGTCATATAAGGGATCATCTCAATTACACATTTCATATCCACGGGTGATAAAGTCTTGTTTTGTAAGATACAATTAATTAATATCTCTGAATACTTATTTATCATGTACCAATGATAAACCCCATTTTGATTATTAATTATTTGAATATGTGATGAAATCAAGGTAGTTATAACAGATAACGGTGACTGGTTATTAATTTCAAATTCATTATTTAATTGTGAAATTATCATATCTTGTAAGATCTTTGTGAATTTCAAATCTGCTTCGTGACCCTGGATGAAACAAGACTGGAATTCAGCTTCAATTAACTTATATGGTGCATGGGTCCTTTGGAATAATTTTAAGAAATTTTCATTATCGAATGATGAGTAATGGGATATCTTTAAATGATCTCTTAATTGAGAAAATTCTCTAACGTTTTTCACTATTGATGAACATGAATAATTTATGTAATTGATTATCTTAACGGCGAAATGATTATATTCCATGTTTGGTGACTCTAATTCAGTCTCCATAGATTTAAACATTTCATAAAATAATAATTCACTTTCCTTGGAGTTATCTTCTGATAGTTTCTTTAAATAGTAGATATAACTAATCACTATCTGAGTTCTATTACTTGTGAGATCAAATGAGTTAGCGAAAATGATACGATCATATTGATATAACCGAATCAATTTCTCAAGATATTTCAATATAATATCATCATTACCAAATTTAACGATATTTTTAGAAAACAGTTTTAAAAACATAATTGAATCCTTCATCGAATTATCATCAATTATAAAATTCAACAAGATTAATTCAAAAAATTCTCTCTGTGATATCCCAGCCATATTATTCCAATGATAATTAACAACTTCATTCCATGTCATCATCTTGTGTGATATAAGCCATTGAGAAAATTCGCACCATGTCGTAACGATACGTGTTAATTTATTGACCAGATGAGGATTGTTGGAGATGAATATCGTCAATTGCAGTCCTACTGTATTCGTGAGCAGTTGGTATACGTTCTCATGGATATAATTGATCAGTTTATGTGTCTCGGTGAGACAATGTTGTAATAGTGATATAACATCAACTAATAAATTATCTAATACCGATGTTGCATGGAATTTAATTTTTAAAATCTCACAAATCAATTTCCATATATCGATTTTGGGGATTTGATCAATACTGTTAAATTCAATGATCTTACCAATGATCTTTTGACAGATTTTATAACCAATTGCAACATTTGATAAATCTTTCCCAAGTATGGAATTGAAATTAATGACGTATCTCCTAACGATATCAATTATTGATTCAACAGATATTTTCAAACCATTCGTTAAATTGATGTCAATAAGTAAGCAGTACGCATCGAAAGCGATATCTAGCCTTTTCTCTGAATCCAAAGTATGCTTGAACAACACATTCAATTGTTTTTGAAAATTATTTTTAAAAAAATTTGAATAAATTAATAATAAATTAATTCTATTAATTAAAATCGTATCTGATGTATTTGAGTCAACTGAACTTATAGGCATGATTTTTTCAATAATGGAATTCGATCTCGTCATGGAGATATATCTAATCAATAATTTATAATACATATTAATTATCGATTCACTGGATAAATTATCAAAATCTTGCAAGATAAAATTACCCACCTCATGGGGGAAATTATCAAATTTTAAATGACTTATCAAATCGTATATCGTAACGATAACACTCTCATCCAAATCCCAACCTAACTCAGAAACCAACTCTATCGCACGTCTCAGTGTCTTGGTTTGTAAGGAGCCAGTTAATTTCTTGGTGGACCGGATAAGGTAATTCACAGGTTTCCAATCACGTTCTTGAGTGAATGTTCTGTATAGATTGATGTATTCGATCTTGGAGTTAGATTTTGATAGGCTGTAAGTGAATTCAGGCCATGTCTTTATGGGGGTGTATGTGTTTAATAGCCCAATTATCAGTAATGATTTATAATATATTGGGTCATCTAATAAGTTTATGAACGAGTCAAGTGGCTCGCATAGGGAGATATAAGTGAAATATGAACGTGTGAGTGTCTCTATCGCGTTAATTATCTTTTGTGATATAGAATGATTTGATAATACCTTATACCCTATTGATATATTTAAAATTAATTGTGATATTAACACTATGGAAAACTTCCCCGATTGTCTTGAGTCTACGATATGTCTCATATTATGATTCACCAATATCTCTGTTATTAGTAATAATTCATCAATGATATTTATCGTATACTGTGGAGATATATCCTTTATATTGATCAACCATTGTGTTAATTGTTGAAGAAATACCAACTTTTCATTATCATTTTTCAAAATATGATTTGAAGTCAAATAATTTTTGAAAATGTTCATGAATTTTTTCAATTTTATTGATTCATTTAAGTTTAATTTTGATATCGTTATTTGTGAATCATTTAATTTGAATATAACTATTTCTGTTGTATCTGAAGTTAATGACATCTTATCTCTGATCTCATCTAATTCACTCTTATGTAAATCATGTAAATATTGGAATTTATCTATGGGGTCAAAATTATCAATTATTTCAACATCTGAATCACTCTGAGGTATCTCGTATATCCCCATTGGCTCCAAAGGATGAAGATTTTCCTTTGATGAAAGATTCTTAGATTTCACCATTGAATATTTATGATTAACAGCTTCAAATTGTGGTGTATACGATTGTGGTGCTCTGGATAATGCATGCATTGAAAGATTTGGTGCAACACCATAAAAATTTTTAGGTTTCTTCTTTGGTTTTAAAGGAAGAATTTCTTGTATAGGTGTTGAAGGTTCTTTTTGGTTTGATTCCAGTAATGGGCGAGTTTTAGGGGTAGCGTTATGTAAGTATGGTATCCTAGGTTGAACCATGGATTTACCCCTTCTCCTATAAATTCTCTTAGAATCTGTACTCCATGTACTGACATTTCTACTAGACCCCCCTGAATGCTGAGTCCTCTTTGGTTTAGCTGACTTGGTGTATGTTTTCAGCTTGCCAGTAGACCTGTTCAACATGTAATCTATCCCACTAGAACGATCTTCCTCAGCCAGTCCAAATAAATCGGATGACGTGCTGGGGAATCTCATGTCCATATCGGAATCCTGTTCTTCACTAGTACTATCATCAGAAATTTCCATGTGTTCTATTGGTGTTATGTCCAGTTGTATAGGTGTTATATCCAGCTCCATTGTCTCATTATCATCGATGAAATCATCTAGTGTATCCACACGATGTGGTAATTTTCTTTTCTTCCTCTTTGCGACTCCGAGATGGTTGTTATTGTACACTAATTGTCTTGGTTTCGGAGAATTGTGAGCCAATGCACCTTGCATTTTCAAATATGAGAATGGTAATACACCTTTCAATCTTTTCCTCTGTTCGTACATTGTATTCTCTTCATCACTGGATGAGTGTTCATCTTCAGAGGAACTTTCTAATTGAGATGAGAAAGTCTCCTGTTGATTCGAGATTTCAATTTGTTTCTGATATTTCTTTGTATGATGTTCTAAATGTGACAGAAAATTTGAAAATTTAAATTTATTCAATTTTAATCTTGGATTTCTTATTCTTTGTTCTTCATATAATTTATCTAATTTTTGGAATATTGATTCATCTGATATACCACTTGCCGAGTAAGAGTCTAATTCTGTTCTTGTCAGTAATCCCAAATATGCACATAAATCCACGGTGTATACATGATTTTGTGAAAATTTTCTTTCACGTAATGATCTTCTTGAATATTCAATTGGAGGAAGTGGAATTTCTTGAATTGGTGATTGTGATTGAGGTGATTGAGGTAATTGAGATATATGTAAGGGGATATCTTGTCCCATACTGTCCTGTACCTCTTCTATTATCTCATTATTCTCAACTTTCTCACTATCTTCAACTTGTTCAATATTTTCGTGTTCAGTAATTTCATTCACTTTCTCACTATCTTCATCAGATTCCAAATCGGGCACTACAGGTACCGTATGTTTACGCGATACTCTCTCTTTATAAGTATGCACCGGTTTCTTCAGTACTGGTATAAGATGATCAACTGATTTGGAATGTTTATCCTTATCTGGCGTTGTACTCTTTATTTCTGGTGTTTTCTCCTTACTCAACGGTCTCAGCTTGGGCATTTCATTGCCATCTTCAATGGTGTCATAAAAACTCTTACCCAGTCTCGTGGACTCATATTTCTTGAAATCCTCAACGTATATCTGAAATGTAGGTTTGGTGAATTTATGTCTCTTGAACCCTAATTTATCATATCTATCCTTCTTGTGTAAATAGATCTGATTCAAATGATGCATCACCTCTTCATCTGAACTCGTCGACGCGAGTCTCTCTAAATTCTTCTCTGACTCCAACCCTAAGAAATTGGATAAATCCACAGTGTAGACATGACGTTGTGAGAATTTCTTTGATCTCAATTGTCTAAAGCTAAACAGTGGTTGCCCCTGTCGCACCACTTGAGTCTTCTCTGCAGATGTCCTGTTCCTACGCGGGATGGCGATGGGACCCAACTCCAGCTCTGAGTCCGACACCTCAGACACTATGACATCCTGTTCCATGGTGAGTTATATAAGTGATATAGTGGTTGATTACGCGATTATCCTATCCTTTAAATACGCATCGCACTCTTAATAAAATTAATTTTAAAGAAAACAAAACAAAAACTTTTTTAAACAACAAAGGGAAAAACACTCACTTCAACTTGTACCGGATCAACAAGAGTATCACATAGACATGTCCTCATCGTTGCCAAAGAGACAATCGGTGTGTATTATGTTGGGAATAGCTAAACAATGATTTAATACTAACTATATTAGGGACAGCTCAGTACAATTGAATCGAGCGTCACTAGGCTTCTTGTTGCTACAAAGAAGTTACTAGAGGGACTTACTCTGTGGGCTAAACATGCAGCCACTGAGACTGACATCTCGGACCACTATGTGAGTTTGGGGAACGAGTTCAAAGTCGCCTGCAGAGCCTTCTCCAATGCCGGGGTAGATGTCTCTGATTTAGGTGATGTACCTCACTCTTTACGTTTAGTATTGGAAGAAGCCCTTTGTGAAGAGCCATCACAGGAGAGTTTGGATAAATTTTTACCTATAATAAGAGAGATAATTGTTGATTTATTACAAAATTTGAAAGCTAAACAGGCTACAGTGAAACAACTACAACTGCAAAATACAAGATCAGTATCGGGGCCCTCATCGATGCCGATTAGATCTCCATCAGAGATCCCAACTATATCTGAACCTTCACAACCTGTAGATAATCTGGACGAAGCCAACAGTCAACATACATTGCAATCACCATTATCCACTTCAAATACCACAGCAACAACACTGACACCTGTTAAACCACGTGTTAGAGACTCTAAGGATGCATTATCACAACTTCAAAATGGTGATTATTTGAGAAGAAGAGCTTCAAAGAGATTCTCCGCTTACCAGTACGCTAAACTTGCTAATTTCACTCCGGAGAGGGACTCAGATTTACCTGTGAGGATCAGTTCTCAGGGAGAGAGAACTCCAGTGAAAGGTTCACCTCTATTGAATAATGGTAATTTGACAAGTAGTAGCTTAGAAGTACCCTCACTTCGAAGTGATAATGAACTGGACGATACGATACAAGTGTACCTCAAGATTGGCCAGAGAGTGAAAAAAGTGCAATTAAGTGGTAGTTTAACCACGGCGTCATTGAGATTATTATTTGTGGAAAAATTTGCATATTCACCAGGTGGATCATCATTTCCTGATATTTACATCCAGGATCCTAATTCGAATGTCGCTTACGAATTGGAGAATTTGACTGATATCAGGGATGATACTGTTATCTCATTACATGAAGTAGACTCCACGAATGCAGGCTGGAAAAATTTAGAGCCAAAGATCAATACATTGACTACTCAAGTGGCAGAGTTACAACTGACATTGGCTTCGACTCTTAAAGATGTTAAGGAATCGGCTAAGCAAGCCACCCCTGAGGTGGTGGTACCACTGAAGAAAACTGTCACTGGTAAACTGATTAACCCTGCCAATATCGATTTGAAAGAACTTGATCAGATCAAGAGAGATTTATCAGTTATCAGACAGACGAGTTATGATAACAAGAAAAATTTCAAAGAGTCTATGAATATCTTGTTAGAGAAAGTGAGAGCCTTTAAGGAGACCGGGTACGATGTTTCCGAGTCAACTAATAGAATGTACATGGAATCCTGCAGGACGAAACTTTCGAAAGAATGTGAGCACTTGTTAACTTCCACTGATGACTTGCAAGATGTCATTGAAGCGCTCAGAAAGGATGTCGCACAGAGAAGAGCTAGGCCGCCAAAGAAGCAAATAGCATTTGTCGCTAAGGAATTACAAAATTCTAAACTGCAATTAGATACAGTGAATGAGTATATCACCGTGGAGAAACAGAATTGGAAGAAAATTTGGGAAAGTGAATTGAACACCGTTTGTGAAGAGCAACAATTTTTCAATTTACAAGAAGAACTAGTGATGGACTTGCAAGATGATTTGGAGAGAGCGTTCGAGACTTTCCAATTAGTAGAAGAGTGTACTGATCAATTAAGCAAGAATCCTAACGTCAAGGTGTTACCTAATTTGCCCTTGCCTGGTCCAGGAGAGAACTTGAACGATATTAGGGAGCATCTCTTATCTGAAGTAGTGGCATTGAATCCAAATCATGAGGGCAGGGTAGTGGCCATCGAGAAGGCAGAGAGGTTGAGAGAGCTTCAGAGGGAGATCTCGTCGGCTGATAATTTCCAAGAAGAGTTGGGCGGGTTCGTTGAGGGGAAGATGTTGAAGAAGAGTGGTGGTATAGAGGAGACGGAGAGGTTGAGAGAGTTACAGAATAGAGAAAATCTTGGTTTCTTGGATTGATATAGTTGACTTGTATATTTGAAATAAATTCTATACCATGATCAGTTGTACGATAATTTCAAGACATTCGGTGGACACGATGTGGTACCACATATCATTCAACTCTCGCGTGGAGTCATCTTTGGGTTTCAATTTCAAAACTTCCCAAGTGTTCAGCAAGATCTCCTTACTGAAACTGATGAATTCGTCATTGATGAATTTAGCCTTTGACATTGTTTTCCGCTTTCTGTTCGTCGTGAACAATTGCATCATGTTCTTCAAAATGTGCATCGTGTTGATTAAATTCAATTCTAGATAATTGATATTGTTTGCCTTGATTAACTGATTATGTATTCTCGTTTTGAAAAGCCAGAGTAATTTTTGGTAGAGTTGTTTATACGTCTTACCGTAGAATGCAATCTCCCCGTATGTGTCATGGGTCTTGACGACGTGTAAATTCTTCATGTCGAGTGTTAACCCGCAGAACACCACTTCATCGGCACCCGCAGTGGGTTTGAGTTTCAATTTGGTCTTGTCGTTGTTGATTTTCACTTCGAAATCACCAAACCCCTGTTGTGTTAACGAATGAGTTTTCTGGATTTGTTTCAAGTCGGTGGAAATAACCATGAAATCATCAGCAATTCTGAGTAAGAGACTCTTGTCGTCTTCCAAGATGTAATCCATGTAAGTCTCAATGAGTTCGTCATAAACGATATCACAAAAAATCCCAGAAAGTGGGTGTCCCTGGAAAATTCCATTCTTTCTTGAATAATTCTTATCCTTCACTTGTACGACGACATCGTCTAATTGAGAATCAATGACCTTCATCACGTCATTGTATTGCAATATCACAGTCTTGGCTTGGTCGAATAAGTATTGGTTCTTATGGTACTGGGATCCGTTTTTGATAATATCTAATTTTTCAAATTCTCCAATCGGTAATAACAAACTAGAATTCTTAATTCTATCCAAGTCTCTGCCTGCGGAAATTTGGCGATACACAAACGTTTCACCTTCTTGGATCAATTTCTTTGAACAATTCTTGACTTTCTCTTTAGGTATTGTGTCATAACATGATTGAGCATCGAATTTTATATAATAAAATTCCTGTAACCCGGATTTTGCTTGGATCCTATCCTTATATTTAGCAATCTTTGTCGAGATGTCACCTAGGGAGAAACAATATGAATCATTCTGATTCTTATTCATCCTCGCTTGTAAGAGAATCTTCCTCACTGGTTTGACTTCATTTTTCAAATAATTCCAGTACAGGTATTTTTCATCAGCGGTACCCTTGAATGGAACGTTAATGACTCTGAAAGTCTTTGGCTTGGCCATGAGTCTCAATCTTCCCTGGATCCTTTCTGAGTCTATGAAAGAGTTCACGGGAGTCTCTGCACTTGACGAAGACAAGTATTTGGCAAAATACATATCCATAAACGGTTTGGTTAATCTCTTCCATAAATGGTGCCTATAGAAAAGGAAATTCTCCAGCGAATCAGTGACATGGAAGAAGCATGCTACTAATTTACAAACGAAATGACTATGAATCCAAATCAAAAATTCTTGGAACAACTTTCTCCTCTTAACAAGATCCTGCTTGTTTAATTTTATGCAAGTATTAGTAGCGAGCCATGCAATATCTGTGATCTTGATATCGTCTAATAACGCTGACCTTGCAATTCTCTCCAGCCTTGAAGCCAATATGTAACGAGAAATCTTTTGCATAACGACGTGCTTATTGTATTTGGTTCCAAAACATTGCAAAGGTAAAACCTTATCGATGACACATAAGACAAATTTCACTACTGCCTTAGGGTCAGTTCCTACTGATCTTAAGTCTTTCCCTTTGTAATCTTTCATCGCTGGGCAGTAATTCTCGACGATGTAAGGGTAGGGACAAGACTTGTGGTTGGCGATTACTTGACCTAATATCAGATAAATCTTTCTGAATTTTTTGGGTATACTTGTTGATTTGATTTCTTTATCTTCAAAATCTGAGTAGAACATCTGTCTTAAGAGTCCCGGTTTGGAGTCGGGTATAGGGTTTAGCCTTCTCAATTGATACTCTTCCCTATACAACATCCTATTCTTGGAAATATATTTCTGGTAATTTTGTGTTTGGTAATTATGTGATTGATAATCCTGTCCAAATAATTGTACTCGATTCCAAACACCTTGTAATTCAATCTTGAGGAACGCATCGTTATATAATAAGAGCTTAATAAATTCTGAAGAGCCAATCTTATTATGCAACATCTTCCACGGTGTGGATTTCAAATACGTGATATGGAAACTGTTTGTCTTACCACAAATTTTATCATTCACGTTCAAATCAGCTCCCAAGTCATACCCTTTCGTTAATCTGTTATCCTGTTTCGTCTTGACGAGTTGGTGGATCAAGAAATCAATCAATTCATTGTGGTTGAAATTATCCTCTTGAAGCAGTGTCTTGTAAATGTCATCTACTTGACGCGATTGTAAATGATCTCGCGGCACAATCAAGACATTCTCGGTCAATTCTTGTAATTGAAGGTCTATATCATCATCCAAGATGTCTTGATATTTTTTAATCAATGGGATCATACTTTTCGTTATCGCCTATATGGGCATCATCTCATCGTGTTTTAGTGCAGGGAAGAATCTTTAAAAATGAAAAATAAAAAATATATTTCAAAAATTGTAAAGAGAGATCCAATTGTATGGGAGATGACAAAGAATTCACCTCATAAGATCGATTATGATACTTTTGTCTTCGACGCGTGCTTGAAGAAGATCATCAGTGGCTCTTCTTTCGAGTCTAATAAGACACCACATTGTGAATCAGCGTGGACACTCTTGTTTCTGCCTCAGCAGTCGAGTCAGTTTTTGAAATATATCAAGGGTGAGGTATCTGATAAAGATCCAATAAGTTTCCAATATTTGAAAAGAATACAGAAATTTACGAGTGAGAATTCAGTGAAATTGCTTGGGATTGTCTGTAGTACTCAGTTCATCCCAGATAAGGAAGAATTGATGACACAATTAGTTAAATACGGGTTCGATGAAACGAGTGTGATATCCCAAGTAGAAGTGCCGAATAATTACCCTTACGATAAGCAGCTGAGTGACCAGTGGGGGAAGAAGTATTGGCCTATGATATGGAAGGGTAACCCTGTGATACAAGAGTTGAACCAGGTGAGGATATCTATTGAGAAGGAGAAGAAGTATTTAAAGGAGATTGCAGAGATATCAACTAAAGTAGAAGGAGTGAGTTTTATCTAATTAAAGCTATTTAATCATTATACTAACAATATATATAGGAATTACCGATAGTGACGATGTTTAGAGATCCAGTAAGTGATGAAACTATAATAATTCAACAGGATTCACGTAATGAGAAGACACCAATAACGCATAGCATAATCGACTGTATTCAGCAGATCGCCTCTCTGGAGCTTCACAAGAGACAAACGCATCATGAATCCAACAATGGAGAGATCTTGAAGAAGAACTATTTATGTTTGAATTATGAAGTGTACACTACACATGAACCATGTGCCATGTGTGTGATGGCCTTGATCCATTCAAGGATAGGGAAACTCACGTATATCAGGTCGTCACCTGTGACTGGGTCCGTGGATGAATTGAGCGGGTTACGGTTCGGTGTGGAGAAGTTTAGTGGGTTGAATTGGAAATTTGATTCTTGGAAATGGTGTAATGATGAGATTGAAGTGGCTGAATTGGATGATACCGTGTTTGTGTAGATTAGTTATCATTAGGTATCTTGGTTAATAACTTGGATTCTAGTTTATCTAAGGACTCTATAGATTCAGATATCGTAGACATGAAATCTAATTTCCCGTATTTCAAATCACTTAAATCATCCACTGACTCGTTAATATCTTTCAAGATATCATCACAATTTCTTTCCAATTTTTCGACTTCATCACTTATATGATCATTTAATTTTTCCAAATCAATCATTATCGTATCTAAAGTATCCCTATCGGCATCTTGCAATTGAATGGAATCTTCATCTTCGGTCATTGAGTCTTTTGTTATTGTGAAGTTCTCCAATCTCGTTCTCACTCTGTAATTGCTCTCCTTGAGTCTCTTGTTGTTTTGTGTAGTGAAGGCCTCGTATAAGTCATCGATGGCTTCTTCCGATATGGAGTCATCTATAGAGTACAATATAGATGTGAATTTAGATTTGGGTATTAATGATTTGAAAGTGGATCTTGAGTTTAAGAACAGTTGAGCTGTCCTTATAGGATCTTTTGTCTCCAATTCTGACATATCTATGTATCTTTTATATCATCTCTCTATAGTAGAAATTTACGCGTTCTTGATGTTTTTTTTACAATTCTCAATGGGATATCAAATCCATTTATTAATAATATACAATACCATTTACATCTCATCTTTTCTTCTTCTGCCTCTTCTCTTTGGCGCTCCGAAATCATCACCAACTCTCATTGTCTCTCTTTTCAATCTTCTAATATTTCTCTCTTTTTCAATTTCTCTCTTTTCAATCTCCCATTTAGTCAATGTCTCTACAGTTGGTGACCAACCTTCACCGAGGTTCTTCATATCGTATCTCAAACCTTGTTGATCGACATTGAATCCGTAACTTCCTGGCGATGTCTGATACGTGAGATTCAATTTTGATATATCATAATGTTGTAATACGGTCAATTGATTACTATCGGCGAATTCACGTTTCAATTTTAATAGTGTATCATGTAATGAGTGTGCGATGGCTGCTTTAAACTCGGGTAATAAACCTAAGTCTTTACAAACCGTGGTAGCAAAATCCTCGGGGGTTAAATCGTTATTGCCCAAATCCCATTCAAATTTATCCTCATAGAAATTGGTGTCTAAATTGACAGATAAATTGATGATTACATGTATCTCAGCGTCAGGCATAACTGGAGCTTGTTGGAAATCTTCAATTTGTTGTTTTATCTGGTTTGAGATATTTTGTTGATATGAATTGGGTAGATCTAAATCTTGTACCATTATTGCGGCAAATTGTTCTGGTGATACTAATTGTTCATTGAGATTCCACATAAAGAAATCTACAATCTTATTAGTTTGATGATCACATGATACCTTGATAGGGATCAATACTTCAGGTAAACTTGCATTATAAAGTAATCTATTTTCATCATAATCGATATGCTTGGTTAAATTAGCCGCTCTACCTTCGAAACTTGCTTGGTCATAGTTATTTTGAAATACATTTTTCAAAGTTGATTGTGTATATCTATCCAGTACAAAATCTTCATCTTTATCATCTTCTAAGAAATCATCTCTGTCCAATTCTGCGTAATTGACCACTTGTGCCGCGTGTCTTCTAGCAGAACGGCCTTGCTCAAGCGTGACGTAGAGCCCTGTACTCTCATTCTTCAAACGCGAGGCTAATGAAGTGGTGAGAGCCTGTGGATATACTGGTTTCTGTAACTCTGCCATCCTTGTTCTCCTTGTAACCCTTTGTCTTGATCCTTTTGTCTTGTTTCCTTTTTCTTGTTCTCACTGTCATTGTATTTTATTACGTGTCAATAAATTGTATTAGAGTAACTGTGTAGATTACCCGGATATCGCTGTATCCAGACAGCCCCTGTTTCTCTGTTGAAAGAAAAAAAATTTTCCATTGAATTCAGATCTTTACTTTCATTTCTCTCATATTCATATTATCCCATTACAAATACAATATCATATATAGAAATGAGTTTCACAGATTTCTCCAAGATTGAGTCCGTCTCAGCTTTAAACACTTTCTTGGCTGACAAGTCATACATTGAAGGGTATGTTATTCTGTCTTTTGTTGGCAATTTTATGAGAGTAAATTTTATATCATCCCATACTTAATTGCTCATTTACACACACTTTTGATTTGTATTTTATAAAACATTAATGAATTGATTAGAATACATCATTATGCTAAACTGTGTGTAAAGATGATTGTTTTTTCAATGCATTTTCAAATGGATTAATTGAATTTAAATTTCAAAATGATGAACTAATTCTTTGGTCCGTGTTTATGAGATGGCTTCAAGACCCATCGAATGAGTATCAAAAATTTCCAAAACTACTGATAAAATTGGTTTTAAATTCAATTTAATTCTATTTAAAATGGTATTAGAAATAAACAAATCGTATACCTAATATATAATTATTTACTAACATAAAATTAATTATAGTACTTCAGCCTCTCAAGCTGATGTTACCGTTTACAAGGCTTTCCAAAAAGATTTCCCAAACTTTGCTAGATGGTTCAACCACATTGCTTCATTCACCGATGAATTCTCAACTTTACCAGCTGGTTCTGTTCCAGCTTCCAAAGCTGTTGAAGCCGCTGATGAAGAAGATGATGATGATGTTGATCTTTTCGGTTCCGATGATGAAGAAGTTGATGAAGCCGCTGAAAAATTAAAGCAAGAAAGATTAGCTGAATACGCTGCTAAGAAAGCTGCTAAAGGTGCTAAACCAGCTGCTAAATCTATTGTCACTATGGATGTTAAACCATGGGATGATGAAACCAATTTAGAAGAATTGTTAGCTAATGTTAAATCAATTGAACAAGATGGTTTAACTTGGGGTGCTCATCAATTTATCCCAGTTGGTTTCGGTATTAAGAAATTACAAATTAACTTGGTTGTCGAAGATGATAAAGTCTCAATCGATGAATTACAATCAAAAATCGAAGAAGATGAAGATCACGTTCAATCCACTGATGTTGCTGCTATGCAAAAATTATAAGTGCTTTGTTATAAATTTTTATATGATGTTAAGTTAATCTCAAATGGTTTAATATTTCTTTATTTGTATTTCTATCTATCTATTTCTATTTTAAACTGGTAAAAAATCCGTACCTGATTGTAACCAATCTTTACCTGATAATATATGAGTCATACTCTCTCCAGTTCTCCAACTTTGTTCAACAAGTTTCTTCAATGTTCTAATAGTACCTGTTTGACCATTATGATCTAATCTATCTATGAATATCTGTAAGGCATCTCTCTGTTTCTGAGTCTTACATTCACTACCGATATTGAAAATGGGCCACACCATTTGCACTACCGTGGTACATTCAGGGTCCATTGACCCATAACACATAATAAATTCATTAATCAACGTCTCGATTCTCTCCTGTGAGTCATCAAATTTCACTATGGTGTCAAGCTTGACGAGGGCAGATAATGCCCAACATTGAGCACCTCTTAACCTGACATCGTACTCGTCCTCAGGTTTCAATTCGACGCTATCGTCATTAACCAACTCATTTTGATTTAATCGCAAGACCACATACTCACGATAATTAATTAAATCATATTTGATTGAATTGTATTGCAGTAAAATCTCTTCATCTGATAATTTATTCTCCTTCAAGTCTAATCTAAATTGACATATCTTTGCAATACTAGCAAATATCTCACCGGGACATCCAACCATCTTCGCTAAGGATACGTCACTATGCTTATTACCATACCACAGTGGGTTACAGTACGGTAAACGACAATCAGGAGAGGCCATCGCAGTGATGGTGTCGTACCATGATAAGACACAGATGGTAGTCTGAGACTGGTCGATATTTTCCAACACGGCTTTGAAAATGGGGTCATTGGCTATCGTGGCAAATAATTTGAAAAAAATTCTACTCATCAGTGACTTGCCTTCTTCCAAGATGGCAAATAAGATTTGAACATAGATTAAGATTAAAATGACAAAGAATGATGATCTCTTTTGGTTTATTGTCTCATCTTTCAAATCTCCCACTATACGGTCAACGTTAATATCATTCTCGATATCTTCTTTGTATTTCCTCTCAATGTTGAGTTTCTCATTCTCTAAAGTACCTGTATTTTTAATATATCGAACTAAATAACTCATCGTGCTGTTCATGTGGATCATACCGGTACGATAATATTGTTTACCACCTTTTCTTCCATATAAATGCATACATGATAACGATAAGAAACAACTTCTAGCTATTTCAAAATCACAATATCTTAACGCTAATTCGGGCCATGGATTGTTTGGGTGGGCATCTAATAAGGGTAATAACCTATTGAAGAAATGGCGTAACATCAGATTCTCATCTGAATATGAAAGAGACGATACCGCTGATGATGGATATAGATTAGCATTATCCATGAAACTCAGTATCTCTGTGGCATCAATACCATCTTCTTGATCTATCAGATTATCGTTGTTCATATTACTGAATTGGTCTCGCACTGAAGGAGACCCGGTTCGAGATCGTATTAACGATGTCGCTGTCGGCATACCATCACTATCTAAAGCTGGAACATCTGCTACGGCATTATTCTCCGACGGCACCGCCGTTGATGTTCCATTATTACCACGGCCAAAATATTCTGTAGCTTGTAACCCATTCAAAAGGTAATCTAAACCTTGATGAATAAAATTGAATGTATCTTGATGTATATCTGAATTTTCAAAAACTGTTGAACCAGAAAGCCCTTCTAATGAAGATGCAGCTTGCATCGGGTATGACTTATATGGCATCATTCCTAATTCCAGCACTTGGTTACTTGGTAGTACTGATATAGCTTCACTAGTAACACTTTCTTCTTTCACCAGTTCAACGGGAGGTATATTGTCCCCGGTAGATTTCGGGGGTTTGGAATGTTCACCATTAGTGGTATCTTTAGTCTTAGATAACGTGTCACCCAACCTGGGCCTACCTCTGAACCCATATTTCATTCTCCCATTAGACAATGTCAGGAATTTTGAATGTCTGCTATCATCAACGTCAAATGATAAACGGATTCCATAACCGCACTCTCTACCGGTAGTAGCACAATTCAAACATGTAGGCTTTGTTTCATCACATTTCCTACGGCGCTGTTTGCAATTGAAGCAACCAGTTCTGCTTCGCTTTATTTTGGACATTGTTGTTATTTAAATTTTATTGAATTTATGAGTAAGAATTAAGAAATCCTACTTGGTAAATCGCTCTGGCGTCAATTTTTTTTTTATCTTATCAAAAATTTTATTTTTTTTGGATTTTTCACTCGAAAATTGATTTGAATACTTCTCAGAGTGTGAAAAATAAAAATTAAAAAAAAATATTGGTTGCGAGGAGGTTCGAACTCCTGCCTCTTTCGAGACTCGATAACACAAAGAAAATTAAAATTTCCTAAACTTTTTAAAGCTTGAGTCGAGCGCCTTAGACCACTCGGCCACACAACCTAATTAATAGGTTAAAATGAAACTGTTTGCTATAGTATGTTTTGTAAACATAAGTTGAGTTTCCATAACTTATAAAATGATAACATATCATAGCTATTATGAGGGAACTCTCCAATAGAATTTAAAGCTCAGGAAAATCTCGATAATCTGCATCATTCGTGATTTACTCTCGGTAAATACCTTAAAATTTACATTCGAAAATTTTGTTTATCAGTACCAAATAATAATTAAAATTCCTACTTGACGTACAAAACCTCTTAAAGATCACCAAGAAGATTTACTTGGTGGAGTATCAAGTCTATATAATCCATAATGCTTATATCCAATTATTTTTTCAGTTGAATTATCCCAAACCTTTTTCCTAAGTTTCAAATTAGCAACATTTTTCAAAGCCAGATCGATACTAATGA
Organism: Nakazawaea wickerhamii; assembly: GCA_030567635.1. Lineage (NCBI taxonomy): Eukaryota > Fungi > Ascomycota > Pichiomycetes > Alaninales > Pachysolenaceae > Nakazawaea > Nakazawaea wickerhamii. The sequence goes on from JAJLSR010000001.1 coordinate 1,491,938, forward strand.
TATTTGCAACCGAACCAGGAGCATAGATAGCGCTCTTTAACGTGATATTACATTGGGGATAAAAGCAAAAACCACTACCCTTATATTCAATGCGCTTGTTATTGGAACCTTTGTAGTTCCAGTATCCTGATCCATAGTGGTAAAAAACATTCTTTCCTTAATAATATGATATTTCACATCAGAACTAAGAGTAAAATCCAGTGGAATCTGGGTCATCCATTGTTGTTGGTGACTTCAGAAAGAAAAATTTATCATCTGAATGTCTTAAAATAATCCTTTTCAAAGCATCAACGTCAATATCTTCAAGAGAATGATTTCCTCTTGAAAACTCTTGCAAAATCCTATTAATTCTATCTTGGGGCAAAATTCTCAACTGAAAGATAACCAGATATTGTGAAGGATGAATGAATTCCAAGAAATCTTGATAAGATGACCCACCTTTCCTTCAGATCCTTCATGGACTTAGCTTGAACAAATCGAACCTTATTCGCAAGTTCAGTAAGACTTTCAAGCCAGGTACTATGTTAACACCGAACCATAATATTAAAAACACCCTATAATACAAACATACAAGCAAAGTATTCTCAACATTATAAACAAATTGTTTATTAAATACTACTCTGATATTGCAGAGCTCGCCCCTTTTTTTTTATTGAAATTTAATTTTGTTTATTTTTGATCATAATTAGACTACTTTCATATACATAAGAAATGGCAGAGAGAACAATAGAAATAGTTTAAAACATCTGAAAGCAGGAGCTCATATGTCTTGTTATAGAAAGATAGTCATCATAGAATCCATATCAATAGCTTCACTTCGTTATATAATCATGAATTTACTGAAAACTAATTTTTATATGATATATAATTTATTTTTTTAAAATTCTGCTTAGTAAAATGATTAAGTCATGGCATTGCAAGCTGTGAGTCTCAGAGAGATGATCAGATTTTAAAGAGATTAGAAGATATAGAAGCTTCTAAATGTTATATTACCATTGGAGATAGTGGGAATGAACCTCTGTTGGAAGAATACTTATTACAATCAAATCAGAAAATTATACAATAGGTAATATAGACAGAGCTGATTCTATTAGTGACGCTATAGTGAATCCCACTACACAATCAATCTTTCAATGTCCATTTGCAGGATAAGTAAGGTACTTAGTTCCTTTGAGGTAGTAATGAAATTGGAAGAGAAATTATTACGTAAAGAAGCATGAGGCAGAGTAATCAACTTCTGAAAGAACACCAAGCCTAACAGCTGACCAATCTACTGCCCAATATAAGGAGTCATAGCTTATCGTTCGATATTTGCTATCAAGAAAAAATGATAAAGTAGATATTTTGTACAAAACTCGACTTCTCCCACAAGATTTTAAACAAAAATAGTGCAGTTGTTTATATGGAAACATCCAACTTAGAGAGTGTTATATACTATCTTATTAGCTCTTGCTGTAGAGCTTCATCTCAATGCTCAACCAACGGACATATAAACAAACTTTCTCAAGATGTAAATTATATATATTATATACCCTATTAAATATTTTTCTGAATGCTTTCTATTACTCTAACAGGGGATTTCTGTTATATATGATTTAGAGAACTCTTCTTCTTTGAAAACACATTATGACCTGGTCTTTTGAAAGATGTCTCTCTTACCTTAGTGACAAGATAATCTACTACCATAATCTGTAAATGTGCAAACAAACATTGTAAAAAAGCTATAATCATTAGCAAACATATAGACAAAAACACTCTGATCATGATCATCATATAAGGCTCTTAAAGAGATTGTATGGACTAGAACAAGCTTCATTTTGAACTGATTGATTCAATAAAGTGCAACAAAAATCAGAAATTTCTAGAAATGAACTGGATCAGCATTATATCACAAAATCGAGTAGAATTGATTTGTTCTATAGATGTGAATGTCTTCTTTATTACTGTATCATCTGAAGAATAACATAACTATGCCAAAAAAACTCTCAAGGAAATATTATGATGATTTTTCAAAATTTCTAGAACTAAAAATCCACCAAAGCAATAAATGAATCAAAATAGCTCTAGAAGACTGCATCATTAACACTTTAACAGAAAAATCTGCGAAAAGTGGTGCGGATCAAATTAAAATAGGATATTTGCCTTCGTTGTTTTGTGAGGTATACTAAAATGACATAAAACATTGCAGTTGAAGGGTCTACCACTATCCAAGATACTTTTGAAGAGTCTTTTTATGCTTATTCTAGAGATAATTCAAGAGCAAGAATTTACCACCATTTATATATCATTTGAAATGTATTCTTTTGAATTATCCTGGGAAAATCTTCTTGAGTATAAAACACTAAAATGTTGGCACTTCAATTAAGATTTGAAGTCTTCATTATTTTCTGCAGAAAAAATTAATTTTTTTAAGAAAATTTTGGAATTTCTTCAAATTAATAGTTAATTTTAAATTGTCATTTAGTATAAATTTTTTAGGAATTGGATTAATACTTGTCTCATAATATTCTAAAGGTAGTCTACTTCTGAATGCAATGTAGCATTATAATAAAAAATGATGTAAACTTTGAATAAAAAATATTTTTGAAGAGGTAGAATTTTTCTTAAAAAATCAAAATAGTTTAAAATAAGTTGATAAATAAACAAAAAATTGGAGAAGTAAAAAAATGGAAAGGAAACAAAGAGAACAAAATTTTCTCGCATAAGGCGTTGTACATAATCAAAACCAACAAATCCAGAAAATTTCATAATCAATATGTTAGAAATTAAGATCTAAAAAATAAAAACTAATTTTTCTTCACTGAAATAGTATAAAAAAATTAAGCTAATCGAATTTTGCAGCAGATTTATTCCAACAGATACTAAATGCTAAAATTTTATCCAATTATATTTATTATTGCAAAAAACTTTTTCCCTTTTTTACTTGAACGAAATGATTCCAAATCTTGAATTTAGACTTGTCTGGCGATAATGGTTGATGACATTATTAGTGTTTTCACTTGAATAGCTTATTATATATTGAATATACTACATCAAATGCTTTCAATTAATTTTATTTTATTTTAAATTCTTTGCTGGATGATGAATAAATACAGCTCTATTTTTTGTAGTAACTCATTTGTTGAAGCATTACAGATCAAAAAATTTATAAATAGTCCTTTTTTCAACACTCTCACTATCATTAAAAACCGCTTGTTTTTTTGTACTTTTTTTTAATTTGCAAATTTTAATCAAAATAAAATTTAAGTATTTTTGAACTCAAAAAAAAAAGCATTGGAAGAAGAAAAAAAGAAAATTTTAACTATACTGACAAATTTGGAATATTGATATATACTCAGATGAGTTATGTATAACCTCAGCAGAACTTGAAGTATAAAATTTCGAAGTGCCAAAAAAAAAATTCAAAAGTTCTGGGTTAAATCTTTTACACCAGAATTGAGCCTTTACTTTGCTCCTTCATATTTATTGCTGCCCAGCTATATTCTTCAAGTTTTGTATTCAATAAAAAGGTTGTTCTTTTTCACTAAAAAATTTTTTTAAAAAATCTGCACCTTTATGATGTTTGGCTATAATAGTATAAAGTTGTTGAATAATAAAAAAAAATAGATAGCCTCATGGCACACAGTTTTTTTTATCTCAACAACTGTATTCTCTAGATACGATGCTTGAGGGCTTTTATAAGTTTTTTTTAAGGTCACACCATTATTCTGTTCGATTATTGATTAACTCAGATACCTCAGAAATATATTTTCTCAACTTTGATTAGTTCAAAGTTATGCAGTTTAAATCCAGATTTTTTTTATGACTAATTCTATTTTTTAAAAAAAACCGAAAGGCCTCCTGTGCGGTTCCAATTTGATTTATTTTGACTTTCACTTTGAAAAATTTATTATACTCAGAAGGAAAACTGAACTGCAAAGGCAGCGAGAGCAAGGCGTGTTCATCAGTAAATTATCTTACTTTAATAGTCAGTGCAGAAAATTATTATTTTCTACATATTTAGTAAGTTATATAATTTTTTAAAATTGAAATTTTTGCAGGTTTCTCCATTTGCTCCTCCTGAAATATGATTTTTCAATTTTAAATTTACTGTCTACTGAAAATAATTTATTTTTGGAGAAACAAACTTTGGGTACAAGATAAACAATAAAAGAAGGCAATTCAGAGGTAGTTTACTTAACTGGTAATATTAGAAAATTATTTGAGGTTCATATAATTTTAAAATGATGCCTTTGTATCGCTTTGCTTTATTTTTTTGTGGTGATGATGAGTAGTATCAAATGCAATTATTTATTGGCTACGCTCTTTTTGCCTTAGTTCTTTCTTTTTTGGTGAGCTAATAGCATCATGAATCACAAAATACAAAAAGAGATATCAGAACAGTTGGTTTAAAATTTTTTCCTTTATAATATCTCAAATAAATAAAATTTATTGATTGAAAAATGCAGTTTCTTGCCATAGGAATTTTTCTTTAAGAAGGCTGTATGTATTTCTGTATTTATTTTCAATAGGTACTACTCCGTTTCTACTAGTTGTTATGTTCAATTTTAATATATTACTTCAAAAATACCAATTAGATTATTTGTGATACCTAAAATTTATATTGCTTAAGTTGTTTTTAAAGGTTTTTGGAATGATTAACAACTTAAAATTGAATATATATACAAATATTACTAAAAATATTATAACTTTTGCAATATCCAGACTTTAAAAACCAAAATAAAAGGGGATAAGTTTTTAGTCTATAATTGTTTTCGATTGAGCTCTTTTAAAACACAAAAGCTGTTGCAATTATATTATATACTCGAAACAGGCCTTCAAGCAGATTTTGCATTTGAAATCGTGGGTTACAAATTAAACTCTACTCTTTCACCAACTAACTTTTCGTCAGAAATTTGATCTTTCAGGTTTCAAAACAATTTTTTGTTTAATTAAATTTTTCCTGGTCTTCTTCTTCAATGTTATAAAAATTTTCTGCTGTGAATCGAAAAATGGTTATATCTCTCTGCTTTGCCATTATGACCAAAAAGTTCTTGAATTGAGACTTGTCTGGCGATAATAGTTGATGACATTATTAATGATTTCACTTCAATTACTAATTATATATTGGATATATATGATATACCTTATTATATTTATTTTCTGAATACTTTATAAAAACTTACTCTGA